>JAUPMG010000019.1:15256932-15278926 GCA_031762675.1 Pachysandra terminalis
CTCTTCTTTGGAGTATTGATCATTCTTAATGAAAAGAAAAGAACAACAACAATCCAGATAGAACGAGATCTAGTTAGATAAAACTGTTAATGAGTAGAGATTGATGTTGTTGATGATGATGTAGATACTCTCTTCTCTAGAATATTGATGTTGTTGAAGCTGAGAATGTGGAGCTCAGAATGAGTTTGGAAATTGGCAAGAAAACGAGAGCAACCAAAATGACGCGAAAAAACAAGAATGAAAACGCCGTTAACGATGTTAGTTTTATTTTTGAATAACACATAGGTACCTTTACAATTGGGTACCCTTGCTCATTTTCCTTTGGTACCACTTTAGTATCTACGTGGCAACAATCCAACGGTGCTGTATAGATTTGCTGGAAGTCTTAAGCCGTAGAGGATGTGAGCCCTACATTTGAGGTACGACTCAACATATGCCAAGGGGAGAGTTGAGCACCACCATTGCCGGGTGCGAGCGGCTCCACCGCGCGTTGTGCGACTGTCAACGTCGAGTCCAGGCGGGGACACCACGCGAGGTGGCGTGCCGCCACCTGAATCGCTCGTTTGCCGAGTGTCTCGTGTCTAAGGCATGCCCCGACGAATCGGAGGCAGTACGCAGCCTTTGCTCGAGTGGTGGAACCGCTCTCAAGCGCTCTCAGTGCCAACAAGCACAGCTCTCACTTTCCGTCTGTATCTCATCCCATCAAAACCCTTAAATTCTAGACCCAAACCCTAAATTACCTTCTCTATTTCTCTCTCTCTCTCTCTCTCTCTCTCTCTTTTCCCAGTAAAAAATTCCAGTCTTGGTAAGCTTGTTTTGAATTCAATCCTTGTTAATTTTCGTTTGCTTATTATATCAGATAATGGATTATAATTTCTGTTGTTTATGATTCGATTATATGAATTTCCCTTCTTATAGTTCGAGTTTGTGCCTTATTTTGTGGAGAAATTTATCCGTTCATTTAAGATTGGTTGGTGATTGTTGAGGATTTGACATGATATTAATTGTTTGTTTATAATCAAATTGTTTGATTCCTTTGGAAAAAGAACGAAGATTTTAATGTTTCCTTCTGGTTAAATTTCGATTTTGGCATTTTGAAACTGCTTATTCCCAATTATTTCAGGACAAATTTCCTTTTGCAGATCTTGGGTTCGATCCATAGCTTGCCACAGATCAAGATAAAGTCAATCATGAAGCAGATAATGGCAAGCTGTGAGTATACATGTAACTTTTTTTTGTTAAGAATTGCTTATGTCCTATCTGTAATTTTGTGTTACTTGTTGGTAAAACTGAGCTCTCACTTATGATTTTTATTGAATTAAGTAGAACTGTGCCACAAGATGAGTTAAGTATAGAAACCTAATTGGGTAAATTGAGAAGTGTGGTACTTTTTATTTTAGATTATGTAGATGGACCTATGTATTCTTCTTACGGAATTACTGAAACATTCTGTTATTTGTTGGAAAAACTGAGCTCTCTCTCACTTATGATTTTTATATGCAGCAAGAAGAATTTTGTACAGAAACCTAATTGAATAACTAGCCATTCCCTGTACTCGTGAACTCATAAAGTTCTTAAGATGATGAATTAGATGGACCTATCTTTTGAAGCATTTTGTGGCGAAGGCGGCCCCACCTGCAAAAAAGTTGGCTTGATTGGAGATGCCAGTGGAAATTTGGTTTTCAGACAAGGGTGTCCATTTGTAGCCAGATTTCTGCCATGTGATAGCTTTCTTGGAACTTATTTTTTGCAATTGCATCGGCTCATCATCCTGTGACCTTTACAAAAGCACAGGTGAATTATAACATATCTCTTTAAAGAAGCTGTTCAGAAAAATAGTGTTGTTGAAACTTACTTGCATTTCTAGTTAAATGTGTTGAATACTGAATTATCAGTTTAGGAGAATCATTGAACGGAATAACTGCCTTTATCAATAATCAATTAATTCATTTTTAATTAATATTAATGCTATTAACCAATTATTTATTATGATGTATTTTGAGTAATGATTGGGCATTCTATCCATTGAATTAAATAGTGTTTTTAAGTTTGAACAACATAAGTGCTGGTGCTACAAGGGAAGATAATACCACTGCAAATTATAACTATGATAAAAAATGCTATTTGGTTTAGTTCTTCGAAACACTATGGCACGAGGTGAGGCATTTAACATGCGTAATGCATGAAAGGCACATGCCTAATGTAAACATGTTTCTTTTATTAGAGAAAAAAAATAAGATATAGGATATGATAATATTATCATAAAAGTACAAATAAATATTAACAAATATAAAAAAGTATAGAATTTTGAAGAGAAACTATGTAACATATAGTGACTGATTTCAAATCCATACACAATGGCAGATGACTAAAAAGCAACTAGCACATATGAAAAGAAAGAGTGATCTTCTTGGTCCCCACCTTATTCAAAACCACATTAATTTTTTACCTTTTTCCAAGGCCTTTTTTGATCAATAACCACATAATATTGAGGATCAAAGAAGAGGTATAAAGATATACAATGGCAATGTAGCAATTGCTGAAAACCTATGTTGCATAGGTACGGGTACGAAGTTTAGGATTCGGCAAACCATAAAAAATAGGATTCGAGGACATGGCTATATATTTAAATATTTTTATTATTATACAGTTAAATATAATATAAAAATATTAAAATATAATGAGTAATTTAAAATATAAACATATTAATTAATTTTTAAAAACAATTACTTATGTAAATAATATAAATATATTAATATTATTTACAATATCATTAGAGTCAGTTTTATTATTTAGTTAATATATAAAGTATTTATTATAATTTTTGTACCTTTAAACGATAGAAAGTTAATTTTAAAAAATATAATTGTAAATTGATTTTATGAAGGTTATTTAGGTCTTTTGACCGAAATGTTCCTTCTTAAATAAGCCATAACATGTCTTGGTTTGTAGAAGACGTGTCTTGGAGAAGAAAAAGACGACATGCCTGGAGAAATTCCACAAAAAAGAAAAAAGAAAAGACATGCCTAGAGAAAAAAAAAGGTACGCTCCTCTCTCTCTCTCTGCTTCTCCCTTTTCCCTCTTCTCCTCTCTCTCTCTCTCTCTCTCTCTCTCTCTCTCTTTTTGGTGGACTCTGTTTCTCTCTCTCTTTTTTTTGTTGGTGGAATCTCTCTCTGCTTTTCCCTCTCTCTCTCTCTCTCTCTCTCTCTCTCTCTCTTCTTCTCCCTTCGCCCTCTTTTCCATGATTTGGTTTCTTACCCCCCCCCCCCCTTTTTTAAATACTGGATTCGGTAAATAGGCGGATCTGGGCGAATCCGTGTCCACACGTACAGACACGAGATTTGTACAGATTTCTGCCGAATCCATGTAACATAGCCGAAAACAGAAGAGAGAAAATAGGACAATACTACAAGGACCTGCTAAACATACTATATACAAAAACAGCTAACCAATCCCCTCCAGCCCAATCATCTCGGGGGTGGGATCCCACAGAAGAAGGCCACTCTCCCCACACCCCCTATAGCAAGGCTATCAACAATATCATTAGCCTATTTATGGATGTGTCTGAACGAGGCGTTCAACTCATACCCCAAAGAATGGCAGAACTGAACTTAATAACTGAACCGCCACGGGCAACTCCCATTTCTCATCCAAGAAACAATTGATAAAGAATTGTCCTCCACCTCCAGATGCTGGTAACCTTGTGATCTCTCCTTATGAAGACCATACACTAGAGCCAAAATCTCTGCCCCCAAGATGACCCACCGTCCCCAATGTCTCCTGAATAGCCTTGGATGATAGAGCTTTGGTGGTCTCTAAATACCCCTCCAACTCCCGATGATCTCGGGTTCCCCTGTGATGACATATCGAAATTCAGCTTCACACGCCCCTCATGTGGTGGACACCATGACCTCCTCACCTGAAGTCTAACTGGAGAAGAGTATGATACCTCCCTCCAAGATCTCGTCATATCTGAAATGGAAACGCCTCGGAATTTCGGAAGAACCGACATCCAAGAGGCCACCATGTATGTCCAAGACTCAATCAGGTGTTGGGCTGACCCCTTTCTCTCCTCAAATATCCTATTATTCCTCACCCCCAAATTACTCATAGGATCACCAGGATGATTGCCTGATACATCATCCTCCCTCTGGACCCCCAGAAATGGCTTCTGCCAATGTAGGAACAACTGCAACACCCCTCTGGGCCATACCTAGTCCACCACAATCTGACCAATAAAATGCAACAACACAATGAAGGCTATCGGGCAATGTAACATGAGATCATCCAATGACTTTCCGTCCTCTCTACACATGAAACACATATGTGGTGAGATCTTCCAATGCTTCCTCCTTCTCTGAAGAATGTCATAGGTGTTGATTATATTAAGCAGGGAGGTCCAAACAAACGCCTTTACTCTAGTAGGAGCATGAAGTAGCCAAAGTGCCTCATGGGCCAAATCCCCACTTGACACCCCATGACATCTACAAACAATTGCACCCTACCCTCCATATGGATTCTACATAGACTGCTTTTGTGAAGGTTAATTTTTAGATCTGAAACCATCTCGAAGCATTTAAGTATCCCCTTCATCCAGTAGAATTGGACCTGGTTAGGTTGTAAGAATAGGATGGTATCATCAGCAAATTGAAGGTGTGATATGGTCACCGGGTCTCTACCTACTTTAAAACCTTATATCAACTCCATCTCTTTGGCCCTATCGAGGAGCCTGCTAAGCACATCCCCTACTAGGGTAAACAAAAATGGTGATAATGGGTCCTCTTGACAGAGCCCCCTAGACGATGCAAAACATTCTTTTACCCCCCGTTAAGCACGACCGAGAAAGTGACGTTATTAGCACAGCTACGAATCCACCTCCTTCATCTAACCCCAAAGCCTTTCCACTCCAGAACTACGTCTATGAATTGCCACTCCACTCGATCATATGCTTTCTCAAAGTCCAACTTTAGTACAAGCCCTTTCTCCCCCCTCTTAAACCTACCCTCCATCACTTCATTGGCCAGCAATACGCTATCCATAATTTGTCTCCCTGAGATGAAAGCGCTTTGATTCGTCGATATGATGCCCCCAATGAATTTCACCAATCTCATTGTAAGAACTTTGGATATTATTTTCATAGTTTGTACAAGCTGGTGACAATGCTAATAGGTCTAAAGTCCTTTATCTCTATCGCTCCCTCTTTCTTGGGGATGAGTAACAAAAATGATGAGTTTGTAACCTTATTGATCACCATAGAGGTAAAGAACTCGTGGAAAACTTCCATCACTTCCTTTTTAACTAGGTCCCAATACTCTTGGAAGAAAGCCATAGTGAAATCTTTTTCCAAGGCCTTTGAGCCATCCTTTCTTTTTTTTTTTTTTTTTTATAATTTTTTTAACTCATCACATGCCAAACAATTGTGTAATATAAGGTGCAAAAAAGTGTCATTGGGGCTCAAAATAGCGGAATGCACATTCCTTTTTGTATGCCTTACACTATGAAGTTTAGACCTCACGATTAATTTGTAACACCATAACATATAGTGCCTTATCAAGGTAGTTGAGGTGACACCCAGGGAATTGAGGCCCATGGTTTAAAAACTCTTCTGATCCCCATAGGTATTGTTTGATATGGATCAAGATGGGCTTAGAACAAGTCGATATGAGGTTTTAATACAACTAAACTCGTGGAAATCAAGTATTACTCGGTACGGCCAATACATCATGCGATTCTCCTTGAAAAGGACCAGTTGAATTCAGAACGCCTTTTTTGGCTGTCCCAAGCTACAAACTCCCTATACAAGTGTTCATTTTGCATATTTTTAGAACTCAATCAAATATCGACTTGCTCTTTCATCCTTTTGTGATTTGAACAAGTATCGAGGCTCCTATGGCATAAATATGAAGCTTTAAGAATCTCAGTAGTTTTTGGTGATTTTGATTTTTATGTATGTTTTTTCATTTGAATGCTTCAAATTATACATATTAAGTTGTAAATAGGTAAATTCATCAAAATGTTGTTGAAAGAATATTCGGTGGATTTTGGAGTTTGCAAGATTTGAGTTTTGGGTTTTGATTTTTTTTTTTTTTAAATCTTTGTAAAAATGAAGTATTGGTACATATTTGGAGTATCAATCGCTTCATTCTCAAGTGATTGAGGTGGGTTGGGTACTTGGTCCTTTTTTTTTTTTTTTTTTTTGAATTTTTGGATTTGTTTTTAGAATATTGTAATATAAAATGTATTATTTCAAAAAATATAATAATTGGAAAATCTATGTCTAATTTGAAGTTTTTGCATAGTACTCTACCCTTATGTATCTTCTGATCTTTAATTCGAATTTTAGGTTTCTTTTTGTGACATTTATTTGTGCAAGTAATGATATTTAGCACCACTTAGGGTCTTTACATAAGTGGCTAGTTTTTCTAATTATTTAAGCTTCTTTTTTTAAAAAACTAACTTTACAGTTCATCATTTTGTTTTACCTTTTTTGGGTTCTTTAGAATTTTTAACAAAATTGACTCATTTTTTACTCGGACAGATCCAACTGATCCAACAGATTTGTACTAGACCTGTATCAACTGGAACAAGTCGGTATTGCTGATACGTATCCAGATTGGTACTCAATACGGATACCAATACCTAGTTTTTAAACCTTGTGACTCCTCCCTAGGTGAAATGATGCCTAGTCCATGGTTTAAAGTATATTTCTATACTGATACAAATCAGCCATACCCATATGGATCTGCCGATCCATATTCTTATCAGTATCAGACTGAACGATTTGAGACATACCCATTGATATGTGAAAGGGTCCTTGATTCCACTCGTTATCTTAGACCAATCCAATTCAATAAACCTTAGTAGAATCAAAACAATATGATGGGTTTTTGTTTGATTGGAAAAACAGTCAAGAAAATAATGAGTGGGACTAGGGATTTGGACTTTTGGGTTAATTTTAAAAACAAAATAATTTTTTTTGGACAGTTGCTTAAAATACTGAATAGAAGACATGTCAGAAAAAGAAAAAGAAAGAGAGAAGAGAGTTATGTCAGACAAAGCTGCATAAGGAAAAAGAGGAAGGGAGGGAGAGAAGACATGTCAGAACAAGAAAAACAAAGAGAGAAGAGAGTTAGGTCGGACAAAGCCACATAAGGAAAAAGAGGGAGGTAGGGAGGAAGTCAAAGGGTCTCCTAGGAAGTGTTTAATTAGGCGACTGAAGCAGTCGCCTTATTTTATCATCTTATATTTGTACACTATAATTATCTAAAATGCATACCAAGTTAAAACTTAAAGAGCTAAAATTAAAGTTACCTATGGTTACACAATAATCTATCAACTATTTAAGAGTATAAAAGTGTGTGGGTGTGTTGGGGTGGGGGACTCTTTCCAAACTTGAGAGACAGGGAGGGAGGGACTATGATGCAGGACAACATGGTTCTTCGGGTATAGGCTTGAGTAATAAATAAAATAAAAAGAATAAAGGGGAAGAAGAAGGATAATCTGACAGAATCTCATTGCTAGGACCTTAACAGATTGGTAACTCACCAATATGAAGCAAGGGTTGGTAAAGGAATCTCATCAATACCAGATAAATAAGAGGAATCACACCACAAGTAATTGGGTTTGCTAGAGACTCCATGGGTATGACCCAATTAACAAGTATGAGTCTAAACATGCAAGTAATTAAACTGAGCCTGCTGAATTGTTCCACATTAGACTATCAAGGGTTTCTTCTTGTTCCACGTTCCACATGAGTACAACTAGAACTTTTGTAGGCTTCTAATTCAAATGGGCACAACATTAGTCCAAGTTCTATCAATTCTTTGTAATTTCGTATGGTTTCAGCTAGCTGTTTTTTGTCATCCTAGCCTCCTTGTATATAATTCGTGTAACTCACCTCTTTTCTTTCTAGCAGTTCCTTGCTACCCAAAAATGCATCCATGCGGTGCCACTCTAGAATTTAAAGTGTGATTTGATGCCTTCAGAGTGAAAATGCCTCGATAACGCGTGCTTAGGTGTTGGAAAGCATACTTTTGAATTTCAGATTCGTATTTTCTGAATTTCGATCCACTATTGGTTGTGATTAAAGGTTAAAAATACAAAATTGGGGTTCAATAGTACCATATAGTTAGCCAAAATCGCTCCCTCTTTTTTTCTCTCCACAATATGGTTGAAGTGTCTCTCACCCATCAACTTAAAAGATATAGTTGTCATTGCTTAACCAAAATAATGCATAATTATCACTTTTTGTCTAAGAACTGTAAAAAAAGCCTCTTTAACCTATATCAACCAAATGTTCAAAACAGTACAAATAATTCCTTTCCTTATTAATTAAGATAGATCCACCCATGTGCTTAGATCAGCTAATGTTGATCTAATTACCCTTGGAGATATGCACACTGGATTAGAGTAGCCCGGCATTTATCTACTGGTCTATGCATATCCTTTAGTCATGTGCTTAGATCAGCTAATGTTGATGCAGATTTATGGGCTCGAAGAGGTGTGGAGAGAGAGATTTTTTAGGCTGGCATGCCTAGGGGTGAAGAGATTGAGATGACTTTGGACTAAGTTTTGTATAGTTCCCTTTTTCTTTATGTTCGCTTTTGTTTTTATCTTATAATTATGCTTTCGGATTCACATTCCGTGAGTCTCTGCTTTTGTACTATATTTGATGATTAATGAAATTGCTGTTAATGATAAAAAAAAAAAAAGATACATCCACCCACATTTCATTTAAAAAGTAAAATTTTTTGATAAATAACATGTTATAAAATAAATAATGCTTAATTTTTATACTCCATAAACTAATTTGAATTTACCTTAATGTTAAATCCAAGCTACACATACATACACAACCTTTTTGGAGGCACTTTTGATCCTAGGAGAATTTCAATTTGAGGTTTTCCACTCCCACTTCTATTCTATGGTCACGTACAGCAATACTAAATTCATCTTACTATTATCTTCTTTACCAAAGAAAATTCACCTATTATTAATAAGAAGTCAGTAATCCTGAATGAGAAGTTATAGTTACAATGACACTGATACCGAAAAAACAATGGTTCAAAATCAAATCTTTTCATATTTGCTAGTTTTGTTTATTGATCTGCTTGCTTAATCTAACTAGGCATTGTTTTGAAGGGATGCCCTAGTGTGAGTGTGACAGCCAATTAGCTTCTAGTGCCAATTGATTATGTCACAGTATTGCATAAGCCCGTTAAGTGACTAGATTGTCTATTGGGTGGCTTGGCAATGCATGGCATTAATTTAGTGGGCCTTGGAGTGCAATTCTCAGTTGAGAGCATGGTGGGTGTAATGAGCTTTGAGTGCGCAATACTATGCCATGCCAATCATGTAATGGAACAGGGCAGAATAAAGTTATGATGTGAGCAAATGGGCCTTGAGTCACCAAGATGTGTTGGATTTTGTGGAACTTGGGTGCATTTTGGGGAGAGGTTGTAGTGGTATTTTTGAAATAACTAGTATGACTATAAAGGCAAGGATGCTTCATGCTGTTAGTCAATGGTAAATGATTAACATGAATCCTAAGGGATAGTGTGCCTGAGGCAGCCTAGTTGCATGCATCCTTACCATGGTTTTTAATTGCTTGAAGTCTTGCAGAATTGTTTGCGAATTTTTCCACTTCAAGGGCACAAAATTTTCCTTTTATATTGATGTTTCCCATATTGAAAGTTTCCTTATAATCTTACTGATCAAAATAATAATAATAATAATAATAATAATAATAATAATAATAAAATATTTTACAAAGATAGCTCTTACCATAAAATAAGGAAATTATAAATAAACTTGAAGCTTGGCAATATAGAAGTCTATATGTAATAATATATTAAACTTTTATTCAATAGAATACTAGGTTTGACTATTTTAAGTGGCAATTATTGGTAAGTGTGAGGTTGATAACGTTGGTATGGTACAGTCTAACGAAAAGTCTGTCAAATGAATTTTAAGTGTTAGACATATTTCCCATAGCCGAAGTCTACTCATGCCATTTCATGTCAGATAGGGTCAAGTGAAGTGTCAGGGTATCACAACCTGGTTTATTGTGATGTTTCAGGTAAAAGTTGAATTTAAAACCTATTTATAGTTATGCGACAAGAAAACCCTTATGGCCACTAGGACGTGTTCCATTGCATCGTGTAGTAGGTCATCTCATGACCATGTGTGGCTCAAGTGTGTTTGATGTGAGTACTTAGCTTGGATTTGATTAAGCTCATGAGAGGAACTGATTTGTGCAATGCTTGAGTTGAAGCCTTATCTATGGTTACCGGTATGTGTTGCTTAGGCCAAGGAAAGGATAAGTAATAGGATGACGTGTGCTTCTTTTTCATGCAATCACTGAAACACTATTGTCCACTAAGTTAGTGAACAGGAAATTTCTGCATCTCTCCATTCTAGCTTCACCGTACTCCAACTTTCAACTTCTTATAGATAAATCCTTTCATTTGAGCAAATGTCAGTATTCATTGTTTTCAATTAATAGACTCATATTGTATACATTTTCAGAAATTTGTCTTGGTACATGTTTGCTTTTCTTCCTAGGAGAATCAGTTCCAACATAAATGGTGTTTATATTCGTTTTCTTTTATGAGTATCTTCATATGATACACATTTAATAGGTTCTTGTTAGCCCCACTTCAAGTTGCTTCTTGGAAGGAGAAGCAATTACTTAGGAAGAATTCCTATGATGTGCTTCCATTTGAACTGCTTCATAAGAGGAGATGGCGTTTGGTCCAAGAAATGCATTGAGTTGTGAATTGAACTTGTTTGGTGACAAGCCATGATGATAAAATAAGTGTAGTGAAAAAATAAACTGAAATCTTAATTTGAGCTGTCTGCCTCCTGCGGCAGTTTTGAGAAGTAAGAGGCTGCTTCTCTAAAATCTGGTGAAGCAATTCCGAACAGATGTGGCAGAGAGCTTTTGGCCCCAGGAATCTCTTCCAAGCCCCCCAAGAGGCAGTGCCATGAATACCTTAGAAGACTTGATATCCCTTGTCTTTGAAGAAAGGAGCTGTTAAATTCCCCCTCCGCCCCTTTTTCATGTGTATGGCACTACTTTAAAGAAGGCTAAAGAGAATTGAGAAACTATGACAATGAGATATAGTTCATCTTGATAAAATTCATTATGAATGGATACCTCATTGAACACATGGATAAATCCTTTGCAAAATTCCTTGTCTGAATAAGTTGGGCAAAGGCCGTTGTCCTTATCATATAATTCTGGATCTACCTAAAAACAATCAGTTGTTCCTGCTTAATTTTCAAAAGAACCTAAGCAGAATTTGGATTTTGCAAGGGGAAGAATTAAAATGAATAGGACAAAATTTTGATGATGTATGATAAACGCTTTGGATAAATGATGCAACTGATATATATGGCTCAGTTGCAATCATGTAACTAGAGATTCCAATTAACTTTTCCATGGTGTACCTGTAGAAGAAGAATGTGTTAATGTTGACCGTATAAGACACTAATAGGTTGCACCTTCAAAAGATAAAGCAAGTGACAAGTTAGGATAGTGGAACAGGATTCATGTTGAGTCTTTGGCTAGGAGGGGCAATGAGAGGATTGGCATGTTTGAGGGGATCCCGGCATTCGACATGGTGCGGGTTTGGTGCTATTAGTGATATGAGTTGATGTTAGTGCCTGAGTGGGCTGCATTTAGGTGGGGTTAGTGTTATTAGTGATATGAGTTGATGTACCGCTTTCTTGGTCTTCTGGTTTCCAGATTTGTCCCAAAAGCTATGAAGATTGTATTTTTTTTCTCCCTTTTTTAATATATATTTCATCATTTATCAAAAAAAAAAAAAGCCCAACTAATTAGGGTAAGTCATTATTTTTTGTTGTAAAGATAGAGCAAGCTGTTTTCTGTCAATTATACTTTTCTACTTTCATGGCCATTTTGGTTCTAACAAAAAAGGAATTCAAACTTCAAAAGCCTGAGTTGACTAGTTGGTTTCTTCACTTGTCAGTTATAAACTACCACATAGGTAATTAACTGAACTAGGGGATGTAGCTGATATGGTAGAACAAGACGGGTTTGATTTGAATGATTGAACTGTCCGTCAAGGCGTCAACTAAGGTGTATGGTCTACATGTTATTGCAATGTTGTGATTTAGATACTTGGTCCTTTCAGTCTTCAAAAAAAGTGTTTTTTTTTTTGTTGTTGTCAAGAAGCTTATATTGTGTATGTGGAAATTGATCCTATTTTAAAGGCTTGACTGCTAAATTTGGACAAAATAAACTAATTTCCTGAAAAACCATGGTTTAGATTTCGGGTACCAAAAGGGTGCCTAAGGAAGAAAATACTGCCCTATTTACACATTAGTAGGTTTTCTCTGCTTCTGAACAAAGTTGGGCATATTCAATCTGGCATACATGAAAGCATTTTTGTCATACTTGAGTTTGTTCATCCATTTGTTTCTTATGGACTGATAGTAATGGGTTGCAAGGTTTGGCAGCAATCGTTCATCGAAGAAGTTCATCGAACATCATACTTTTCATGATTAGCAGCAACTAAAAAAGTACAATGCTTCGAAGCTTAAATAAGCGCAATAGATGCAATTTTTGTCTTGATCCATGAAACCACCTACAAAGTGATGGGAGCTTGACAATGTTCATACTCAGAAGGAATTGAAACTGAAGAGACTGGGGAAGCTGGTTCTGATTTCATCATTGTGGAGCATGTGAGCATGTTCAGTATAGCCAGGAAAATCCCATTGAGCGGTTTAGAAAGAATTGAAGCTTAAGCAGCAAGCAATAAATACCTTTTGGTCTTAGAATGATGAGATCTGCCAGAGCCAGAAGGAAATTATAAATTTTGAGTGAGGTGTTTAACAGTCTGATGTGATGAACAGCCTTGCTTCTTATCAGATTCTCCTACTAATTGTTTTGTTGTAATCTGTAAGGAAGAGGGGGACCATGAATTGTATGTCCTTTGTTTTTTAATGGAGACATCCTTGTTATTATCAATCTGAAAGAACCTAACAATGATATAATTTGTAAGTATATTGTGTTCTTAATATGTAGTGACCTACCCATATATATCAATGATCATAAGGCAATTTTTTACCATACCCATATTTGATCAATCATCTTCAGATTTTGCTTACTAAGTGTGTTAGGTTCATTTATAAAGGGGTTGTCCTCTCTTTTTTGAATGTAATCTCAAATATAAAAACAACCACTTTGAGGCCAGTTAATGATATTCCTTTGCATCTTTTTTGAATGTAATCTCAAATATAAAAACAACCACTTTGAGGCCAGTTAATGATATTCCTTTGCATCTTAAAACCTATACTAACCCCCACGGGTTAGCTCAATTGGCAGGCTCTTCAGCTTAAGAACCGGAAGTCTCAGGTTCGAGTTTTTGGGCTTGCCTGATGTATGGTCTTGAAGTCTTGGGGTTTGAGTTTTCGGACTTACCCGATATATGGTCCTTGTGGGTGGGGTCGTGTATCCAGGGTTTACCTTGTCCTCATCAAGTGAGGTTGGGGGTTCCACGAACAAAAAAAAAAAAAGATCTGCAAAGATATTCCCAACTAAGTCGGCTCATGTCATCTAAGGAACTAGAAAACTTTTATAAAACATGACTAAGTACTTAAATGGTATGTTTTGGAATCATCTGAAAAAAAATATATAAATAAGTTTTGGAATCATCAATGTATTATAGATCAAATTTTTTATGGGTTCAATTTCCTTTACTGTAGATTTATTCCATGGACTGAAATTTATCATTTATTAGGCTTAATACACACTTAAATTACAATTTATATATCATTAGGTAACCGCCATTCTTCTATGTTTTAGCCCCCTTTTCTTATGTGGGGAGGTTGAAGATGCTTTGTTTGTCACATGCACCTCTTTCCTTTATATCATTGAAGATTCTTTTTGACAATATATATAATATCTGCAACTTTTGGACCCATAAAAAAACCTCTATAGTCAAAGATATTGAAAAGGAGAGTGTAGTCCAAAAGGGGGGAAGACTAGATAGGGCATCGCATGCTTGCTTTACTACAGGGTACACACATCATTTCATTTTTCTTCAATTTGACTCATTCTCTTAGGTTCTGTTTGGATAGTCGGATTTGTGAGAAAACAAAGGAAATGTGGCTTTCCTACATTATATGCGTGTTTGGATACCTAGAAAGTGTGGGTCTCACAGAAATGTTTTAATCATTATTCCTTTGACTGCAGAAAAAGGGTTCTTTTTGTTTTTCATAAAATAAAAAAAAAAAAAGATTTTGTAGGAAAGGAAAATGAAATGGTGAGGAGAAGAGCATGCTCTCCATCCTACACTTCACCACCAAAGCTTTCTTCTTCCTGCACTTATACAATGAAAGGTAAAATCGGCAGATGAAAAACTTCTCTCATTCATCTCTGTTAACCATACATCAAAATCAAAATTTTCTATCCTAATCATACATTTTCCTGATTCAACCAAACAGTTTCCAGGAAAATTATAGTTCACTTTCTAACATTTTATTTTCAAGCATATTACTTTCCGTACCAACTTTCTGCCATTCTATTGGCGTCCAAACAGAGCCTTATGTTACTACCTTTCATTACTGCACAAATTGCTCAAAGGGATTACTACTGAATTCATGACATCCATGTGGGAGTTACTACCTTTCAATACTGCACAAATTGCTCAAAGGGATTACTCCTGAATTCATGTTAGTATAACATCATCCATGTGGGAGATGTACCATGGGAGATTATCTTATTATAAGTTTCTAAAAACAATCAAAACTAGAAAATTTTTGAAGACTATTACATTACCAAGTAAATTTATGTCTATGTTGTAATAATTCTTGGAACAATATAAATTCAAAATAATTCCCCAAATTGTATATAAAAATCCAGATTGAAGTCTATTGGGAACATTAGAGGGAAGTAAACCACATTATGTATTTGAGATCACATATGATGAGCAGTCCATTTATTATTCTTTTATGAACCATTCAACCTGTTAAAAAAAAATTATAAATGGATTTCAGTCATGGGGTACTTAATATATCAAGGTTAATCTTTCACAAAAAAAAAAAAAAAAAAAAAGAAGGCATATACTTAGACTCATGCCTTAGTATATGATAATTAAAAAATTTACTATAAAAGAAGCTTTTCTAAAGCTTCCAACCATATACCTCTTAAGCAATAAAGATCAAACATGATTTGAGTTCAAATATAACAATTGTATATATGTCAAAATACTAATAATCTCTTGATTTTTTTTTTTTTCAAAAAAACAAGTTTTGATGCTTGAGTTTTAAAAACCATTTAAAACTTTTATGTAACAAAAAAAAAAAAGCGTCTTTTTCATAAAAATCTTATTAAACACGTTTGTTGCATTTTACGTTTAAAACTTTTCAAAAACACTTATCGTCTTTCATTTTAAGATAGAAAAAGTAGATGTTTTTATTATTTTCTTTGATTCAAAGATTTTATTATTTTTTATCTATTAATGTGCTATTTTCATTCAGAGGTTTAAATGGCTTTCTTTTTGTTATTTCTTTTTATCTATTGCTATTGTGATTCAAATTCTAGTAATTCTTTAGACTTACAAACTATGGAGTCGTCTTAAATAAGTAAAAACTAAAACAAACAAAAAAAAAAAAAAGTGTTTTAATAAAGACATGCAAAAAGAAATGGACTTTAATTGATGTTTTATTTTTATTTTTTATTCTATTGTTAAATTTAAAAATTAAAATCTTCAATACTATATTATATTTTTATAAAAAATGAATATCGGTAATATTAAAGTTTTTTATAGTAGCGAATGTAAATTATTTAAAATTATATATTAGTTTCTAGACTAATACTATAATATTTTCGTAAATTTATTGGTATATGTTCACGTTGTTGTTGTTTTTTACCTTTTTTTGTTTTTTTTTGGGAGGCGGGGGATTGGATCTCTAACGTTCGAACAATTTAATCAGTGTTTTTATGACGTTCTCATTTTATTGATCATTTTTTTGACTTCATCTATTTGAGTAAAGATCATATTAAACTTGATATTTTACCATCTGGTTTTTTGGCCGTATCACAATTTGCTAACAATGGTTTCGAAAAGCATTCCAACTTCATCTGATAATTACAACCATCTGATCTTTCTAAACCTTTTTGAGGATTTGTTTTTAGACCATTTTATAGAATGATAAAATCAGATTTTCTGAACCCAAGAGATCTTGTAGATTACTTATCGGTCGATCGACAATGATCCCAACCTCCAAGGGGTACCCCATGTTTATGTAACTGTATGATCTTAAGGAGGCTAGTTAACTGTAACATATGAGCTAATTATTAATTAAGGCTGCATTTGGCCTGGTTTATGTAAGTGCTTATTTCAGCTTATAGCTTATTAAAGTACTTTTTAAATGTTTGGTAACACCTAATGGGTCAGTGCTTACCCATAAGCAGTATAGGAAGGCTGCCCATAAAGAGAAACTGCTGAGAGTAGCTTCCCCTATCACTATGTGGGAAGCTATTTCTAAAGTTTAGTAATATTTTCATAATACATATTTTACTCCTAAATTTTTATAAGCACTTAGATAAATGTTATATCTAAACCTTAATAATATTTTTATAATACCTATTTTACCCCTAAACTTTCATAAGCACTTGAATAAATGTATTTACCAATCGCTATTTTCTTCAAATAAGCATCTTATTGTTGCTGTAGATAAGTACTCTCAATGAGTCACTTGTCCAATGAGTGTTTATCCAAAAGCCCAAACCAGGTCAAACGCAGCCTAAGTGTAAAATACTTTAAATATGTGGATATAAATAGAGAAAAAAAAAAAAAAGAGAGAGAAGAAAAAAGAAAGATAGTTATCATTTAAAAGTAGATAATGATAGACATGGCATTATGGTAAACATGCAAGCCATTGTCTTCCACAATAAAATAGAATGGGGGAATCCTTTGCCATCCTCTCTCTCTTGATAACAACATTTACTTTATATATCATCACAACACTAAGAGAACTTGAAACAAGATGAACAAGCTTCATTTCCATCTGCTCTTGTTAACTCTCTCTTTTTTCTCTATTAAGGTCCTTTCATGGAATCAAAACCAAGTATTCAACCAAGCCAAGAACTATGAAGGGTCCTCAGATCTTGTAAACCTTGAGTACCACATGGGTCCTGTCCTTGCATCTCCCATCAACCTCTACACCATATGGTATGGCCATTGGAACCCAAACCATCAAGCCATTATTAGAGACTTCCTTCTTTCGCTCTCGTCGTCGTCGCCTGCCGCCTTCCCTTCTGTCGTTGACTGGTGGCGCACCGTTCGGTTCTACACTGACCAAACCGGCGCGAACATCACAGGAAACATTGTCCTCTCGGGGGAGTACTTTGATTACAAGTACTCACATGGTGAGTCTCTTAGTCGCTTAGCAATTCAATCCATCATCAAGACTGCTGTTAGTACTGATTACCCAAGAGCCTTACCTCTCAATCCACACAATGGTCTCTATCTAGTACTTACGGCCTCGGACGTCCGAGTCGAAGACTTCTGTAGGGCAGTATGTGGCTTCCATTACTTCACCTTTCCGGCGATCGTGGGTGTGACTGTGCCGTATGCTTGGGTTGGGCACAGTGGGACACAATGTCCAGGAATTTGTGCATACCCATTTGCATGGCCTAAGTACTCAGGCGGGCCGCCGCCAAGCACCAGTGGTGCTAGAAACAACATAATGGGAGCTCCCAATGGTGATGTGGGCGTGGACGGAATGATCAGTGTGGTTGCACACGAGTTAGCGGAAGTGTCGAGTAATCCACTTGTGAATGCTTGGTACGCCGGAGATGATCCGACTGCGCCGACCGAGATAGCCGATTTGTGTGTAGGGGTGTATGGGTCTGGAGCAGGTGGGGGCTATGTGGGGAAGGTGTATAGGGACTTATGGGGAAAAGGGTATAATCTGAATGGTGTGAAGGGAAGGAGGTTCTTAGTGCAATGGGTGTGGAACCCTGTGAGGAGGAGATGCTTTGGACCCAATGCCATGGATTAGAATCAATGATTACATGTATAATAATGTCCTGCGCTTTTCTTCTTTCATTACTTCTCGGTTTTGAGATTTCAAAAGGAAAAAAAAAAAAAAAAAAACAAGGCAAGATGGGCTAAAAGAAAAATTGAAGGAGTCAAATGGGGAGGAATTGTTTGAAAAGGGTTGAGCTTCATGTTATCCTTCGTGATTTGAATTTTAAGTTTGTTGTAAACTGTTGTTACGTGCATATTATCCTCAACTAAATATGCCAAGTGGCATGGGAGGGCCCACATGTCAGGCTGTGTTTATGTTCTATTAGGAGTCTAGATGCTAAATATTTGCTTGTCTATGTTTACATAGAGAGAAGTTAGAAATCATAGTGGACGTGGGTTGTGCTGTAAATCACGTTTGGGTCAGTTGTAATTAGTTACAAAGTCAAGAGTCCTTGTATATATTGCTTTGTTGTTGTTTTATTAGCATCAAAGAAGTTGTGTTTTCCTAAATTTAAATGAGGTTTCGACTCTCTCATCTGATGAACTGAGTGATAGTTATCTAAAATGGGGAGAGGTAAGAAGAAAAAGTACAGGCATATAGATTTGGAAATATCAACTGTTGATTCTTTCTTTTTAGCATATTCTAATATGCATTTGAAAACTTGGAAGGTTAAAGTTAAAAAGAGAACCCTAACATTCAAAAAGAAAAAAAAAAAGGTTCTTGTATGAACTACTGCAAATGCATTTGATTGGTAAGCAATGTTGCAAATCCTTTGGCTCCGGTGGTATATGAGAGCATTTCCTCTGGAATTTTGTCTAGAAGATTTGTTGCACCGGTGTTGATTTGTACCTTGTGTTGTATTTCAGTGCAAAGATTACAAGCATTTCAACACGTGGTGCAGCAAATCGTCCAGTTTCTTACACCAGACGAAATGCTCTCGTAGTATATGTAGGAAAAGCCAACTTTTCTGCAAAATAAAGCATTTGAATAATAAGAAAAGAAAAGAAAATAAAGGAAAAAGGAAATGAAAAAGAAAAGAAAAAAAATGATAAGTGTTTCTTTTCAAGTGTTTGGTTAAGATGAAACATATAAAAAAAAGAAAATCGAAGTTTGGCAACTTGGGCTTGCATCCTCTACAGCTTAAGATGTGCAACAATCCATACAGCACCGTTGGATTGCTGCCACGTGACTACTAAAGTGGTACTAAAGGCAAATGAGAAAGGGTACCCAGTTGTAAGGGTACCCATGTGTTATTCAAAAATAAAACTAACGCGTTACTGGCGTTTTCATTTCTTGTTTTGCCGCGTAATTTTGCTTGTCCCGTTTTCTTGCCTCTTTCCAACACATTCTGAGCTCCTCATTTTCAGCTTCAACAACATCAATACCCTAGAGAAGAGAGTATCTACATCATCAACAACATCAATCTCTACTCATTAACAATTTTAGCTAGATCTCGTTCTCTCTAAATTGTTGTTGTTCTTTTCTTTTCATTAAGAAGGATCAATACTCTAGAGAAGAGTATCCATCATCAACAAATACACCCCCTCACACCTCACCACCATGCCCCACACACACAAGGCTTAAGAAGGGATATTTTAGGTGTTACAGGGTATTTAAGTATGGGGTACCCCAGGCAAAAAAATTTCAGGCTTAAAGTTTAAGCCTTGGGTACCCTCCAAAGAGTTGGGAAAGGCCCACACAGGGGCTAAGGTGATGGTGATGTGGTGTAAGGGTGGGGTTGGGGGTTATATGTTGCAAAGATGGTGTTGGTGTGCTGTTGTTGCTGCTGTTTGCAGCAGCAGCAACAACACCAACAGTAAGTTGGTGTTTTGGGGAAATATGGTGTTTGTGTGTGTGGGGCATGGTGGTGAGGTGTGAGGGGATGTATTTGGGTGTGGTGTGGGGTATTCAAGGCTTACATGGTAAGCTTTGGGTACCATTTGGCTAATTAAGCATGTTGTACCCAAATTAAGCCTTGGATACCCTCCAAAGGGTTGGAAAGTCCCACACAGGGGCTATGGTGATGGTGATGTGGTGTAAGGATGGGGGTGGGGGTTGTAGACACCCCAATTTGCACGAGATCAACTTTTTCTTGATCTTTGCACCTCTTGGAGGATTGAGCTTGGTTTTTTCCTATCTCCCAACCATCCTTAAACAACTCCCAATCATATAGCCAATATTTTTTGAAAATCTCAAAATTCATGTGAAATGACTAAAATACCCCTGGTAGACCTCACATAATCCATTTCAGTCCTAAATCCATTTTCAACCTCAAATGTGAGTTCCTGAGCCAAAATACTCTCCAATGAATATAATCTTGGACTAATTCGAAGTCCGTTGAAAAATGACAGTTTTACCCCGAATTCAGTCATTTGGATCAAACAGTAAAATCCAAGGGTCGAAACATTTTTCTAACATAAAATTTGGATTCCTCATCGAAACACCTTCGAAACGACTGTGATTTTGTAAAATTCTGAGTTCGAGAATCGAATGTTCATTTTTGGTATTTTTAAAATTTTCAAAAAAGGACAGAAAAATATAAAAGGTAAAAAATAATAAAAAAATACTTTAGGGAGATAATTGAAAAAATATTTGAAGAAGATTTGACATGTATCAAATTTCAAAAATTTTAAAAAAATTAATTTTAAAAATTACTACGTAACAAATCAAAACCCAAAAAAAAAATATCAAAATAAAAAAAATGAAATAACAAAAAAATAAAAAATAAAAAATCGAGCGAGCACGTGGTGCTCCCTCCCTCTTTCCTTTTCTCCATTTCTTTATATTCTCTCTCTCTGCTTCTCTCTCTTCCCTTTTCATTGTCTCTCTCTTCCTTGCTCTCTTCCCTTCCTTTCTCCCTTCCCTTTACTTTTTCTGTTCTCTCCCTCCACTGCTATATATAAGAAGGCAATTGACGAACACAAAGACAGACGCTATTCACCATCTTCTACACGGAAAAGACCCACACCCTCCCTTCCAGCGACGCGTCTGCAACCACCCATCCACTTGCAACCCGGCTGCACATCTCCTTTTCCGGCCATCTACAACCCCTGCTCCCGTTGTTGCTCACCGCACCACCACATCCTTCTCGCCAATTGAAATCCATACAGTAACCCCTCTCCGGTCATCTTCTCCGGCAAACCACCAACCACCTCCACTACCGTCCGCAACTCCACCGTCCTCCACCAATCTCTCACCCAAACATCCCCTCCATTACCGTCTGAAACTCCACCAATCTCTCACCCAAAAACCACCTCCTTTACCGTCTGCAACTCCACCCATCTGTCACCCAAACACCACCGAACCCCTATTTTTCCTCCATTGCCTGCTCCTGCTCATGCAAGCACACCAACAACCTCCCACTTCTAACCCTGTCCCCACCTGTTACGCTCGCTAACTTGCTGTGTTCACTGTTCATCGTCTTCCCCAAATCCACACCCCATTTCTCTGTTCATTTTAGCCCCAAAAAGAACCCTGTTCCTGCTGTCCGTCACCGCAAATCGAGGCTCTCCAAATTTTCAGTTCTTAATCTGACCAGCGAACTCTGGCATTGGTTGTTAGCCGATCGGAACCCTTCCTTGTTTGGTTTTTCCTTCGTCTTCTCCGGCGAAGACTACCTCGTCCACACCTGCAAAACCACCCAATTTCATCGGTGCTCCGTTTCTCTTCCATCGCACGGATATAGGTTGTTGTTCGCCCACAGTAAGCACACTATTTCTGACCATCTTCGTGCGCCGGTTCCGTTGGATCTTTCTCCCCCTCGTTCTTCCGTTCGCTAAGCTCATTGTCGCTCGATCACGACCCGCGATCGATCACCCTGGGCTGTGCTAGCCCATAACATGGCTTTACAACCTTCTCTTCTTTGATTCCTCTTCTCATTTCATTCACACAACTAATATGGAATTTTTCCCATTTCATTCTAGCTTAATACACACATCAAGTCATTCCCTTAGCATGTAAATCTCTAACATACATTTAATTTACTCAA
>JAUPMG010000019.1:15279026-15296935 GCA_031762675.1 Pachysandra terminalis
ATATCTATAGCGAGCGAGAGAGAGAGAGAGAGAGAGATTTCAGTCATGGGTACTTAATATATCAAGGTCAATCTTTCAAAAAAAGGCATGTACTTTGACTCATACCTTGGTATGGTAGTTATAAACTTTACTATAAAAGAAACTTTTCTACAGCTTCCAACCATGTACCTCCCAAGCAATAAAGATCATACATGGATTTCAGTTCAAATATAACAATTGTATGTCTGTCAAAATACTAATAATCTCTTGATTTCTAGCTGCAATGTAGGACATTCAAAAACCTGCATTATTTGAGAGATTTTGACCTCATTCCAACTTCATCTGATAATTTCAACCATCTGATCCTTCTAAATTTTTTTGAGGATATTTTTAGACCATTTTATGGGGTAATAATTAAAATCAGATTTTTTGAACCCAAGAGATCTTGTAGATTACTTATCGGTCGATCGACAGTGATCCCAATAACAGAGGGTACCCCAAGTTTATGTTGTAATCACACGAGTTAGCTCAACTGGCAAACTCTCCAACTCAGGAACTGGAGGTCTCAGGTTCAAGTCCTTGGACTTAATTGATATGTGGTCCTTGTGGGTGGGGGGCATGTATTCGGACACAATCCGTGTGTAGTGGGTGACGTTTTGGCGCTCAATACACAAATTCACGTTCTGAGCGAGGAAACGTCCCCAATTTGCAGATTTGAAATTCAAATTCAGAGATTAGAGTAAAACTGTAAAAATGAATGGATTTTTCTATAATTTTTTGAGGGGTTTTATAAAAGTATAAAAATAAATAAATGTTTTTTCTGAAAGAAGAAGGTTAAATTAGATTGATAGAATGCTCAATTGAGATATTTTTTGTATTTTGTCCTTTCTCTTGTATATGTAGTTGAGCATAAAATTGAAACGTCTGTGCACATAAAATATAGTATGTATTTATGTATGGCCATTGGAACCCAAACCACCAAGCCATTATCAGAGACTTCCTTCTTTCGCTCTCGTCGTCACCATCCGCCGCTGCCTTCCCCTCTGTCGCCGACTGGTGGCACACTGTCCGGTTTTACACCGACCAAACTGGCGCGAACATCACCGGAAACATCGTCCTATCGGGGGAGTACTTTGATTATAAGTACTCACATGGTGAGTCTCTCAGTCGCTTAGCAATCCAATCCATCATCAAGACTGCTGTTAGTACTGTTTACCCAAGAGCCTTACCCCTCAATCCACACAATGGTCTCTATCTAGTACTTGCGGCCTCCGACGTCCGAGTCGAAGACTTCTGTAGGGCAGTATGTGGATTCCATTACTTCACCTTTCCGACGATAGTCGGTGTGACTGTGCCCTATGCTTGGGTTGGGCATAGTGGTACACAATGTCCTGGAATCTGCGCGTACCCATTTGCATGGCCTAAGTACTCCGGCAGGCCACCGCCGAGCACCAGTGGGGATAGAAACAACATAATGGGAGCTCCCAACGGCGATGTGGGTGTGGACGGAATGATTAGTGTGCTTGCACACGAGCTAGCAGAAGTTTCGAGTAATCCACTTGTGAATGCATGGTATGCCGGCGATGATCCGACCGCGCCCACCGAGATAGCCGACCTGTGTGTAGGGGTGTATGGGTCTGGAGCAGGTGGGGGGTATGTGGGGAAGGTGTATAGGGACTTATGGGGAAAAGGGTATAATCTGAATGGTGTGAAGGGAAGAAGGTTCTTAGTGCAATGGGTGTGGAACCCTGTGAGGAGAAGATGCTTTGGACCCAATGCCATGGATTAAAATCAATGGGATCTGTCAAGTCTTGCTGTATAATATCCTGTGATTTCTTCCATTACTTCTTGCTTTTGAGATCTCAAAAAAAAAAAAAAAAAAAAACAGAAGAAGAAAAGGCAGGATGGGGTAAAAGAAACATTCAATGAGTCAATGGGGATGGATTTCTTCCATTACTTCTTGCTTTTGAGATCTCACAAAAAAAAAAAAAAAAAAAAGAGCTGAAAGAAACAGTCAAGGAGTCCCATGGGGATGGTTTTGGGGAGGAGGAGTTTGAAATGGGATGGGCTTCATGTGGTGTATTTTGGTGAATGGGATAGGCTTCATGTTATGCTTCTTGATTTGAATTTTAAGTTTGTTTCAGTTTGTTGTAAACTGTTGATTCTTCATTTTTAACATATTGTAACATGCTTTTGAAGACTTGGAAGGTTAAAGTTAAAAGAGAATTCTAACATTAAAAAAAAAAACAACTCTTGTATGAAACTCCAAATGCATTTGATTGGTAAGAAATGGTGCAAACCCTTCGGCTCTGGTGGAATATGTAGGAAAAGCCAACTTTTCCGCAAAATAGAGCGTTTGAATAATAAGAAAAGAATGGTAAAACGAAAAAGAAAAGAAAAAGTGTTTGGTTAAGATGAGATATATAAAGTAAAGAAAATAAAATTCCTGCAACTTTCGACGATTTTCCGACAAGTTTTCATATATTCCAACAAGGTTGATTAGCAGCCAAGAAATGAAAATATATGTTACAAGCTAGGTTGGAGTGTTGGAGAGTGCTTTCCACCCCTTTTGTTTGTTTGTTTGTTTTTTTTTTTTTTATTCTTTCAAAATCTCAATCATTTTGGGGAGAAAAGGGTTTTGATCCCGAAAGAGAAAAAATTTCAATTATGCTTTTTCCAAATCTCTATCCCCACCTACCTCTTTCCCTCTTCAACCAAATGGAAGAAAGTGGAAGAAAGTGCTTTCTCCAATATTTTCTTTTCTTTTATTTCAAAATCCGAAGCTCCAAACAAAACATAGGAAAGTATATTTCCCATTCATTCTAAAATTATGTCTTAGAGCATTTTAAGTTGGTATTCAACTCTTGAAAACCAGTCCAGTTCATAAACACACAAACCCCACAGAAGTTGTTGACTACAGCTTCTAACTTAATAACCAAAGCTTTCCTAATGATTTAGTATACTAGCCATATACCTCTTCTACCCAAATAAAATAAAACAAAACTAGCCAGATACCTTCATTAACATTTTTTTTAACAAACAATTACCACAGCAACAACGATTTCGTGCGGACTTCCATACATCTGTAAATTGTACATTTGATGAAACATACAACGAAGAAAACTGTTGCTCTAGCTTGCATACAGAACAAATAAATACCTGTATTTTACATTACCTTTGCTAATGGGTTTTGATCTCTTCTGTACCACCATATCAGTAGGATTTCAAGCAATAAAAATCCAGCAAGCTAGCATCTTCTCTTTTCTCCAAACAGGTTGAAATCAAGAAATACATCATAAGCATGCATCTTCCACGATCTGCTTCCTGCCCTTGGAGTAATTAAGCCTTTTTCTTGAAGACCACGCCGCCAGGTTCCCCAAATGATCGAAAAATAAAATATTTTTATATTCACAAACGACTTCTTTACATGCATCTAGTCCGTAAACCAGGAACTTTGCAACGGTACCAGAGAGCTTGAGATTCCTCACAAAATTGGAAGTTGGGGAAATCCATTTGGAAATGCGTAACAAGTGCATCTGAACAACTTCTTGACAACAATTAGGCCTTCTCATAAATTCACAACACATCAAGACAGCGAAGACACTGGTGGTTAAGAAGCCTCGTAACAATGCTCTCAGGGTCTGGAACGAGAGCGGCTGTTATGCTGTTCCAAAAATGAAATGTGATTGATTCCTTCAAAATCTTTCTCATAAGAATATCTTCTTCCATTCTGTCAGTCTCATCTGCTGCTGTTGTGAAATATCTGTTTGCAACCAACAGGGATAAGACATAAAAATAGTGGAAAGACAAAACAATCATGTAATATGCAACATGTGCTTCTGTAAAAATCAAGTAAATGTGTGTATGAAGAAAAGATCTTTATCTGTCGATGCCACACCCAAATATCCATCTCTAAGTAGACAATCTAGGCTACCCAAATATTGTAAAATAGCCAAAAAAATACATGCAATACTATGAGAATTCCTTAAAAGGGGTAGAAAAAATAGTTTGACGGTTTCATGGAATGTTAGGATGCATTTACTGAATATTAACTTTCAATTTCTTTCTTACACATTTGAACTGATTGAACTTTGAAATAGAGAGGCCATGTTATATGAACTTGGATATAAGTTAGGTGGTGGGTAGGGCTGTAAACGAGCGGAGCCGAGCTTTGCCCAGCTCAGCTCAGGCTCGCAAAAGCTCGGCGCATAAAAAGCTCGGCTCGTAAAAAAAGCTTACATTAGTACAAATGCATTAATATTATAGTTGATAATTATTATTATATGGAATATAATATGCAAACCTTTTTGTTTAATATTAATACATAATATAAGAAATGGGAATATGAGCGTATAATCTCATATACAAACCGACCTGAGCCTACCCAAGCTCGGCTGAAGCTCGTTAAGACAATGAGCTTTTTTTTGGGCTCAGACTCGGTTCGCGAGCCTAATTATAAAGCACGGCAGTTTTAACATAGAAGTGTACAGGTAAATTTTTGCAAAGTTATACAAGAGCACAGCAGTTTTAACCATTTTAAAAGGCCCCTCAATGTAGTGTGTGTGGGGAGATCTAGGTTCATACAATTCCATAAAAAAAAAATGGTGGGGACGGATTTGGAAAGTTGGATACATTCAAGTCATGCACAGTAGCACGAACTCTTGGAATTACTGTTTAATAGTAGAGATAGTTTTGATCATGTTGTAAAAGTAAGAGGTGGAGAGAACACAGAGACCAGCAATTATATGGGAAATAGGGTTCTCCAAGATTATCTTACCCACCAACCCGACTCCCCCAGACCAAATATATATATATATATACCAAATGGTCATACTTTTCCTTCTTTTCAAAATTTCCTTTCTCTTTGTTTATTCAGGTAAATGAGCAAAAGTGACGTGAACTACGATATGACGACTTCCCTGTTTTAATTTGGATTCTAAAGAGCTAACATGCATGCACACACACACACACACACACACACATAAATATATGAAGAGTGAGAAGAGAGAGGGAATGGTAAATCGATAGCAACCATAGAAAAAAATTACCTTGTGATATTCTGAGAACTTATTGGGAAGAACATGAACGATGGTTGCAATTTTAGCTCCATTTTATCATTATTGTCCCCTTCAGTAAGAAACTTTTTACCCACTCTTGTCAAAAGATCAGCTCCATTCCATCTTAGGCGGGAATCATCATACGTTGAATGAAACTCTTTCAGACATTCCATAATGAAAGGACTGCATGGATAATGAGAAGAAGGTTATCTTTATGAATGAGAGAGAAAATTAAGTACAACATAATTTTAATTTTCTTATTAATATTTTATCTTCCTAGCTATCTAAGATCTCTCTTGTTTTCTGATAAGTGGGGAACCACAACACATCCAGATATACAGTATCTGTAGTGCATCTGTCTTCCACCAGAACAGCCATTCATATCCCGCTAACAATTAACACAGCTTTCCCATATACCCACAGCCCGCACAAAATAAAATTAAAAAAAAAAAAGGAAAAAGAAAAAGAGAAGAGAGAAAAGAAAAATCAAAACAAAGTGCTCTCTATCTTTTTGTTGGTGGGAACCAAACTCTCTGGATTAATATGTACCAACCGAGTACAATTAAATCCAAACATTACCAAATTTCACACTGAAACTTGAGACAGTATCATTCAATCAACTATTTCTCTAGATATAGAAGATCCTGCACAGGACCTTAAAGCTTATTTCATTCTTATGAAAAAGGAAAAGGTGTCAAAACATCAACCAGTTAAGAAGTTATTTGTGCTTGGGTGAAGTAAAATGGTATCCTCCACTGTACATAATTATTTTGTATCCATCCATCATCAATGTAGATTGTGGAGTGTTAAACCCATATTAGCCAACTTAGACAAAATCAGAAAGGCCGACAAATAGAAAATTACTCAGACTCTACCATATGATGTATTGATTTCTGTAGATAACAAGTACCGATTCAGGAATCAATTTTTCTTGATGTCAAACAGATTAGGAGACCTACGAAAATTTGAGGTTTTTTAATGAGTACATTAGAATTTCAAGGAAATCAAAGATTTAGGGATGATGAAATGGGGGGTCAAAAAAGAATTTGGGCTTATGAGTTAAGAGAAACAATGTTATAAAATGGATAGAATTAGATAATCAACCAAACTTGCAGGTTTTGAAAATCAGAATAGCACAATTCAGATCTATGGATTGCAAGCACTGTTCAAATCAGAGAACTAGAAGTAATAATGGAAATAGAATAGTAGAAATGGAAAAGAAAATAAGACTACAATTACGAATGCAGATCCATCATTAGAAGCCTAGGGTTGAGAAGAAATCTCACCAACTCAAGTCTAGGGCGTCTCGCCCAAGATGAACAAGCTATTACAGCCAAAACTTTGTCATTCATTGAATAATAATCCCATTTATTAATAGCTGTTCATATTCTAATTAGGAAAATACCACAGTTTTCAAAAATATAAATTACTCCTATTCTAATTAAAGGAAAACAATGTAACAACTTAAAAACTTCAAATTTAATGAGTTAGTTTGGCTATAACTTTATGAATGAGTTCCAGGCCTTGAAACTCATTCCTTGGCATGGCGTTTAGTTAACAAACGAGGAGCCGGATTATGGAGACTGAGAATGAGATTTTTTTTTGCTGTGATGAATATTAAGAATGAGAAGATCCCATTCCCACCAAATTGGTCGGGCTGTTTCTATATTTTGAAAACTCATTCCTCAAAAGTGTGGTGGCAAACTTACGATACTAGAAAATTTTAAGGTGCACAATTGATATTTGTCACAGAAACCACACAATAATGCAGTGTTAGACTTGTATTATTGAAAACTTTACTAAATATTTGCAGTAGCAAACATGTAATAATTCTCAAATGAGTTTTACATTACCAAGCAACAATTTTTAAGATTGTGTTCCACTTTTTCAGACTGATCCTATGAACTCAATCATGGAAATTATTACAATAACCAGAATGAGTGCCATCCGAAGGCTATTCTAAATTGGAAAGATGGCTGCTTCTGTCTATTAGAAACTAGGGCTCTCTTGACGAACTGTTTAGTAAACTTTGAGTGAGCAAAGCTCTTAAACATGGTTCAGTTCTGCAGGTGACTAAAGATACCCATGTGAGACTCGTGGACCTGAGGGTATACACTTTAAAACCAGCTGAACTTACTTCATGATTTCTTCTTGATCTATTCATAAAAAATTATCTTCTTGATTGGACAGTTAAGATCTTCGATGGACCTAGTGAATGAGAGGAACAGGAGCATTGGCTCTCAAAATCCACAAGTAGCATTAGCTAAAATCTGTACTGTATTATATAAAAACAATAATGAAGTCGCAACGCATGCAACTTTGTTTCATAGAATAGTAAAGATTATCTTGTTACTAGCTTTTAAACAATTTAATTGCAGGCACACACATGTCAGTCTAAAAAATCTCAGTTTTCCTTCACCTTACCCGTTATGGTATTTAAATATCAGATGTCTAACCCATTAATATGTACTAGGTATCGCCTAAGTCGCATACAGAGTCAGGGAGATGTCTACAATCACCAGCATCTAGCAGAGTTAAAAATAATAACAATAAAAAATAAAAAATAAAAACTTCATTCTTATAGGGAATAAGAGGAAAGCGTCTCTCAAAAAGAGAGGGTGGCTTATGGCTTCGAGGTGTTGCTTGCATAAAAAAGAAGAGGAAAGAGTCTCTCATCTACTTCTACATTGTGAGGTAACTAGAAGGCTATGGATTTATTTTTTAGCAGATTTAATGTGGAGTGGATGCAGCATGAAAATTTAAAAGCAGAATTAAGCAGTTGGAGCTGGCGGACGAAGAAGAGAGGCCAGCGTAGAAGTAACAGTGTATGGAATTTATGCCCGCCAGCAATCTTGTGGACGGTTTGGGGGAGAGAAATCAGAGGATCTTTAAACATAAGGAGTCCGAGACTTATAAACTGATTGATCATGCTCTACATTTACTTTTCTCTCAGACCTCTAATTACACAGAATTTGGGGGGATTGGTTATATAGATTTTGATAGTGCATGGGGGCTAAAGTGGGACACTTAAGTTGTACTTTTTTCTCCAATGCTCTACATTTACTTTTCTCTTTAATTGAAACTTTATTTACCGATCAAAGAAAAAAAGGATCCACCGTTCCCAAACTTGTGAATGGATGAAAACATAAAGTCAGCATAACCATGTTGTCAAACTTGATTCAGACTAGAAAATTGTAAGGAGTGGCATTGAATTATAGTTCAAATCATGTAATTCTGGAATCATAACTCTTAAAAAATAAAAAGAAGGCTAACATTCAAATAATATAGAAAATTGAAAATTTCTGAAATTCTCCAAGCATTCACAACTCAACATCTTTTGTTCTAAAGAAACAATAGTATACCGGCTTGCTAAAAGTACTTGATCCCAAAAGAAAATATCTTAATTCAAACTATAACTAGCTCAGTAACACAAACATATTTAACTCAAACATAATAAGTTTTTTTCCCTTCATCGATTCACAGTTCTAAATCTCCCGAGCTTTTACAAATTCCCCATGAAATTCCCGTTTTGAAGGCAATGAAATGTCCCTTATAATTTTTTTTGATAATTTATGAAAGTATATATAGATGAGAGAAAAAAGTACAACAGCCAAAGTTTTAGCAAAACGCTAAAAGCAATGGAGCAAAACAACGAAGAAAAGGAAATAACAAAGAAAAGCGAGAAAGACCGAATAAAGGCCCCAAAGGACACGAAAGTAAATCAAAACAACCACAACCGCGACGAGCAAGATAACTCGAAACTAGGATAAAGAAATCGTCTGCCACTCAGTCATGATGTCCAGAACCGATAATCCCAAAAACTGACTCCTGACGGATGCCCAAGACACCACTGAGGCCATGATCCCCCTCACACACACTACCCACAGAGGATGAGGCACCATGAAAGATCCTCTGGTTTCTCTCTCTCCAAATATGCCACAAAACAGCGTGGAACACCAAACTGAAAAGAATCCGACCCCGAACACCTAAACCTGATAGTTGCCACTGAGCCAATAACTGACCAATACCCTTCGGCATCACCCACATCCTCCCAAAACTCTGCAGAAAGAAACCCCAGATCGCTGTGACCAAGGGACAATGGATGAAGATATGATCGATAGATTCCTCCGGCTCTCGGTACAAGAAACACATGTGAGGAGACAAAACCATATACCTCCACCTTTAAAGCATATCCGCTGTGTTAATCCGATTTAACAGTGCAGTCCATGAGAAAGTCCCGACTCTAGGAGGAACCGGGGGGGCACCACAAAGACCAAACCGGCAAAGGAAAAGGGGTCCCAACTCTATTAGGGTGAAATAGATTGAAGAAGGACTGACAAGAAAACACCCCTCTAGGATCAAGAGACCAAAGTAAGCGATCTGCCCAATCGGGGAAAACACGGACTACCCCAACGGCCTCAATAAAGGAGCACAACTCAGCGCAATCAAACTCCCTCACATTCCTACGAAGAGGAAGATTCCAAACAAGACCCGACTCAGACCAAGACAACACCTCGCCCACAAAGGAAGACTGGACAGATACGAATCTGAAGAGTCTAGGAAAAAGAATGGAAAGAGGAACCTCACCTAGCCATAGATCCTGCTAGAAAAGTACGGATGCACCATCCCCCACCGACCACCTAACCACTGACAAAAAAGAAGGGGCGAGAGCAATAATATGACTCCACGCGCTAGCCACATAAATCCTCGCATTTAATCTTAAGTCTCTTCCGTTCGCGTCAATGCCATACTTGCTAACGATGACCTCACCACAAATGGTCCTTCTCATAGTAAAATCGCCAAAGCCATTTAACAAGAAGAGACAAGTTACGAGCCAGAGTGTTACCCAGGTTAAGACCACCATTCTCCCTCGCCTTACACACAACATCCCACTTGACCAGATGGTTATATTGATATCTCCCTTTATTATGACCGTTACATTTAAAACTTTCTGTGATAAATATTGCGAAGGTGCGGAATTTCCCTAAAAAATTGGCCATTCACATTCTAAAGGCATGATATTTCCTACAAAATTAGGACCAAGCATCAATTGGTAGTGCTGTGACTTATTTTCCCTTGAGGTATCCCAATTCTAAATGCATGATATTTCCTTCTAAACTAAAACCATGTATCACTCAATGTTGTTACTACAATCAGCTTTTTGTCCTGATCATCATTCTGGTCATACCAGTTTATCTTATTTTCTCTTTTTCCACATATTCTTGCATATGCTGGATATAATCCCAGTGTTCATTGGACTGTTTTGAATTTCTATATTGCTTCTTTCCTGATCTCATCCTGGTCAGCCCAGTTTTTTATCTCTCCTTTTCCTTATAAAAAATTCTTGCAGATTTGGATATACTCACAATGTTTATTAGATTTCTTTGAATTTCTGTATAGATTTTCTGCATATGTGAGAAAGGAAACCCATCTTGAGAAAGGATGACTGATTTGAGTTGTATAGCAAGTTGACTTTTCCTGAAGAATCGCATAGTAACAACATTTTATGTCCCTTTAAAACAGTGAAGTGCATTGTCAAGAAAAAAGCAAAGACAATGGAGTTCCATTATTTCACCTGAAATAGTGACAGTTGTTTGTTAATTGAATCATAAAACTTGATAGAACTAAAGATTCACTTGTGCAATGAAAAATATGAATAAGAAATCATGGCAGTCTTCTCAAAAGGAATTTAGACTAAGGATTCAGATTGCTTGGCTTATAGTTTGATTTAAATACTAGGATGCAGATCCTATTTCATCGTATTCTAAAACTAATTCTGCAAAGCATATATAGTCATAAATCATAAATCTGACATCAGTCTTCTATACCCTACTTTCTGTAAAAAAATGCTTATGCACAAAACTAGTCTGTCATTCCACAAAGTGATGAATATTCAGCATGTCACCAAAAAGACCATTTCTTCCATTCTTGGACGAAATATTTGTGCCATTGTTTAGATGAGGAAAGGAACAGTAAATTAGATCATTAAAATATCTGCGCCATTATTTGCATAACAATCAGGAACAGTGGCCTTGAACAAAAATTAATAATCATAACGAGCAGTGTTGAATAAAATCTTTAACCTTGGAGGAAGTCAACCAAAATATTAAAACATCCCCGGAAAACAGCCACATTTTATTAACTAAAGTAACTTGGCAATGAGTGCTGGAAGTACCTGTGCTTTTTGAATGCCATTACAGCACCATTGAAAGAGTTTCCAGCTAGCTCATCCTCTATGCCAACAGAATTATTAAGTGAAGACAAAGGCTTCAGCACTATCATATCAGAATCAAGATAGATTCCTCCATACCTGGATGATAGAATAACAAAAATTTATAGGTTAAAGTAGACATAGATCAAAAGAATCAACTACATCTAAATTAGGAGGCCTTACAATTTAAATTTTCATCTCTAAAATATAATTTATTACGACTCGGAAAAGATTGTTAAGCACTCTGTCAGATAGAAATACTAAAGAATAGATTACTAACGTGATATAGAGCGAACTAGTATACAACAACAACAACAACAACAACAACAAAGCACAATGCCTTATCCTAACTAGTAGAGTGAACTGTCATGGTTATCTTAAACTTTAAACATATTTCATCACATAATTAGGTACAAGTACCTAACCATGTCAATAATGCATTTTTCCAATTAGGTGGAGTTGTTAACACCAACCTTTTTCTGTAGTTCTAATCCACAATCGTTAAATTCGAAATCAGACCATAAAATCTTATGTCATGGATTTGATTCAAACCGGGATTCAAGAAAGGTTTCCCAAAAATCGTAAATTTTGAAAAATTAGAAATAATGAGATAACCAATTAATGAAAAAATCCATGCAAACACATAAGATGGAGCCACAAATTGATCATTTACCTGTACATGATACATCCCTTCGTACTGACAGGTGTTTCATTGATCAAAAGTTCATATTTTTTCAAAAGCAAAAGGTGAACCCATGTGTCAAAAGACAAAATAATGTTTCCTAATTATAGATGTTCAACAAATCAAATTCAAACCTATGGACGTAAAAGTAAAACTTCATGTGCAAATCAATTTGCAAACATCAAGAGTCATCCAGCATAATTCTCATTCCCTTATAAAACAAATTAGAAAAGGAAATAAAAGAAAGGGGAAATTTGACCTTACCATGATAACAGTAATGGAGTACCTCAATCTTCTTGTTTTCTTTTCTCCCATCCAAATTGGCTTTCTTAAATTAGAGGTAATCATTCAAAGAGAAATCCAAATTGGCTTTCTTAAATTAGAGGTGATTATTCAAAGAGAAATCCAGATTTCTACACTGTCAACTTTTAAGTTGAGAGAGAGAGAAAGAGAGAGATTTTGTAAAGTTCGACCATGACCGTTCAATATGCCTTAGTCCAAAATAGGATTAGGCCTGCAATTTGACTCCCTAGGCTTGCAATACAATTTGAGTTGCCTGATACAAATGGAGATCACACATCTTTGGAACTATATACGTCAAAACCCACCAAGGGCAACATCTTTAAACTGAATATTCTCAAATACTTTCTCAAGAACTCCATCCGTTACAATCTAACCTTCAACTTGCATAACTCACACATCTGGCACCATAATGGCTTGCCATGAAGCATGCTATCCATCTCAATTGACTTTCCTTTCTTAATCTGCATATTGGTGCTATTATCAGGCTCTTAAAAATAGATTTATTCCTAAGCTTATCCTTCCTCTTATATTCACTCATCCATCTCAACATTCTCATCTTAGTCAAACACTCATTACATGAATATGGTTAATTATGTCGTGTCTTCAATGCTCAAGCTCAATAGTTTGCTCGATAAAGCATAGCTCATTCTGTAGCTATACCATAATATTTTCCCTTTTAGTTTGATCAGGATGCAACAGTTGCAATACAGTCAAGTAGCACATTTCTTCTTTAATCACTCATCTCTACTTGTATAGTCAGCATCCTTCTCAATCTCCTTGTGAACAACCAAGCTAAGATACAAAAAGAGGACAAGTTTGCAATGTCTCCTGGTCGTTAGTTTTATCAGGCTTTATCTCTTATGATACCAAGATATATCACCAAAGGGCGACACCCGATGAATACACAATATCGGGGGGTGGGGGGTTGCAAAACCAAAGAATTTAGGCTGAAACTAGTTGGGTATCCACCAATTTCTAACAAAAATCTACAATTTCAGATGTTACTGTTAGTATTGACAATACATAATGCCAATCCATAACAGTATCACATGAAATTTGCAATAGTATTTATTTAATGAGTAACAGCTGAATTTATCAATGATAATAAAAAACAGCAGTACATAAACGTGAGAGATTGAGATGAATCCTAGTACAAACTTAAGGTAAACAAAGCCGAAAACCAAACTACAAGAGAAATTATAATTTAAAACAGAAAACAGTAACATGAAAAGAAAGAAAATAACAAACAGAAACTAAAGATCAGCACCCGCTCTTTTCTTGGCTAATGAATCTACCAAATCATTTTCCAATGTTTGCCCACTGAAAATTTATCTTCATCATAGCCGCCGAAGTCCTACAAAGCTTGATGCAGTTCCTAAGCTTCCATGAACCAAAATTCCTACCTTTGACCCAATTAATAAGCTGAAGAATTGCTTTCCCTCCATTAGATTTATCATTCCCTATCTTTTTTGCTTTCTTCAACCCAAACAGCAAAGATTTTACTTCCTTTGGTTTGCATCTCTAGATAAGATTTTGACCTTAGACCACCGTAGTCATTAAGGATGGGTCTTTCCCAATTGATGCATCATGTGTGAGGATTCTGAAACTGTGCACATCTCCTCTTGCACTGCCCTGTAGCTTTTATGGTATGGTCTTCACTCTTGCTCAAGTTTGGGGGGAGCTGGGGTCAGCCTAAGTGTTTGAAGGATGTTCTGGCATGTTGGGGATGGAGGAAGGACCCTAGCAGAGGTCAAATTCTTTGGAACTTGTGCCCTGCAGCCATTGCTGGACTTTATGGTTAGAACGAAACAGGACGATTATCAACAAGGTGTTGGTTACTTTGTTTGGGCGGGCTTCGATACTTAATGCGTTTCACAATGTATCTTATGAAAATTTTTGTAGGAAGGGGGCTGGCGTTTGGTCATGTTAGGAGATTGACTTCTTTGGGTGCCAATTGTGCTATCTGTTTTCTTTGTTTTATTTTCCATCTTCCTCTTTTTTTGTAAGGGTTGGTGTACATACTTCCTGTACTTGACCATTACCTTTGTTGTTTCGATTATTTTTAATCATTAATACCATATCCCTTCATTACTGATAAAAAACAATATATATATATATATATATATATATATATATAACCAAATGCGTTTGAAGATGTGGCTACTCGAACCATGATTTTAAATTTTGACAATACTCGATTTACAATTATTCTAGAAATTCGCCAATTAATCATTGATACTTTTGATAATATTGGAATTTTGCAGTAACTGAAAAAGTACAGTATATAAACTGCATGATTTTTTTATTGGTAAAATGTGTGGGTATGTATTAATATATAAATATAGAAGTAATAACTTTAAGTGCATATTTCCCAAACCCCAGCTGGTGTACACATAGTGTATACATGTAAACAACTATAAAATTAGCAAAGGTGCAATCCCTATCCTATAAACAGGAAACATGAAAATAAACACTACTTAATCATAAATGCCCCAACCTTGCCTAAAAGATGAAAAAGAAATAAACCTGAATTCCGAAACTCTACTCGACCAAAAGAAAAGGAGTGATATTACCCGATTTTAAATATCAACATTATCCTTCACCTTGCCTTCAAAGTTCTCCTGGTTCTTTCCTATTAAAGTATCGAACATATTGGAGATAAATTTCATAGGGCAGTTTTCTTGATCTTCCTCTCTTTCAACCCCAGCTAGCTAGAAATAAGGTCTTCAAACTTTTCTGACAGCACCTATCTCATTCCAAACTTTCTCAAGACAAAACTCAAAAGACGGAAAGCCAACAAACAATGAATAAATATATGTGCTATAGACTCAGAATCCAATGTAGACAAACACATCTATTTGGAAAAGCCCATCCTCTACTAATCAAATGGTATATTGTTAGGGTCTTGTTCAACACGAAGTCGACAAGAAAAATTCCAACTTAGATGGAGCAAGCAAACACCATACAACTTTTTTCGGCTCAAATACATCCTTCAACTGTAGCAAAACTTGATAGAAGGACTTGACCAAGAACATAACTCTTTCTCCCCATTTCCATTTTCCAACATCCGAGCCCTCTCTAATAATAGGTCATATGATCTTGCTACCAAAGATGACACAATTTCATCAAAATTATTGATATTATGGGGAAATTTCGACAAAAAGGCGGGTTCTCTAGAACCCCAAAAAAATCTTCTTCTCTTTTTTATTTTATTTTAAATTTCTTATATATTTGGGTTTCGAGACCAGATGCAAACATTAATTTAAAGGATTCTATGAGAAACTACATCTTTTAAAGTGGATATGAAGATTGGGAAGTCGGGAATCTCTAAGCAATGACTTAACCCTAACTTTTTCCAATTGTTTTCCTTTTTTTTTTTTTGGTTCATTTGCATCTCAAGGCTAGATCAAATGCAGTTTTGATTCAAATGAATATATGTGCATTGATTTGATGCATCTACATATATTTAATGAACAAAACTCAGATTTAGAAGAGGAAAAACCCCAAAAACTTGGAGACAACTTTGAGGCAGATCAAAAATCCATGTGAAGAAGATTAGTCTACTTGTGCAGCTGGATATCATGTTTGGATACTATCTTTGTGACTGATGTATTTGTTTTATCTTCATGACACTTGGATGGGTATCAATGATATTTGAGCAGCTCAAAACTCACATGTGGATATGAGTCTTGTATGTTATATAAAACAATTTAGTAATATATTTGATGCATTTGTTTAAACTTTGATGACATTTAGTTGTTTTTTTTTTCTTGATCAGGAAAAAGATATGCTATACTCATAGAAAAATGGCAAGCCAAAAATCTGCTCCACACAAAAGGTATATAAGCGATTGGCTAGTGACATAAGAAAAAATCCAATCGGTAAGTTGACTATACAACTAGCAAGTATCCCCCTGACCCCAAAATTTACATATGACCATCCCTTAAAATCAGGTAAAACAGACACCCAACTTTGTAATAAACTTTCCCATTTTGGTATCATTAGGTTCACATTTTTTTCCATAAGTAACGAATATTGCATTAAAAAGTGGAGAGAAAAATACAGTACAAGGCAGCTCCTCTCTGATAAGACGTGAAGAGAAACAAAACAAATGAAAGGAAAAAAAAAATCAAGCTACAAACAGCAACAAAGCCATAAAAAGTCTACATCAAACACCCTTGCCTGTATCACTTGGCCACTCCCTCTCCCCCCACTAAATCAGGAGGAGGAAGTACAGAGAAAAGACTCTCCAAAGTAGCACCATCTTGGCCAACCTATCAGCTAATGTGTCCGCAACCCTTGGCACATGGACATATGAGATTTTAAGCCCTGTACCAAGAACCATGCAAGGCTGACCAGGTGAAAAAGTCCCCAAGAGTACTCCCTCGACTGGGACATCCAAGATATCACAATAGAAGAGTCGCCTTCAAACAGTGCATCCCCCATCGTTTCCTTCTTCAACCCAGTCAATAGTGCCCCCCTACTTCTGTTCGCACTGCATTCCTTACCCCGCCCGGGGCCATAAAGGAATCCAACACCGTCCCAGAATGAGCATTAAAGACCTCCCAATGCCTGAATGCCCAGAGTTCCTAAGAGAACTTCCATCAAAGCTCAATTTGATGAACCCTACATTAGGAGGCTTCCAAACCACTACCTGCCAGGCGGAACAAGGAGATGATCGAGCAAAGAAAGACCACTTCCAGCTCGTATTAGATATCGTAAAATCCTGAAACCCCGGTAATATTGATGTCAACCATGCCCTTAATTGGGTTACCTACTCAATCAGGGACTACCTCCTACATGACATCTCATAAAAAATCCGCCTGTTCTATTCTTCCCAAAGCATCCAAAGGAGCCAGGAATAGTATGCTCGGTACATCAACCTACCCCTCACCCACAAACAATATGATTAGGTTCACTTCAAGCTCCTTTCCTTCAAAAATTTCTTCAGTTTCTTTTAATCCAAAGAGTCCAAAAATTGGCTGCTGGACACATCAGCCACATCTTGACCCATTTGCTCGTGTTGCTGTTGATACCCCAAGAGAAACTCCACAAACCTTTTTGGTTGAGTCCACCTAGTCTTGACTCTTGAAATGCCAAAAACAGAAATCTCGCATGGCTACTTTACTATGGATAACCAAATGGTCCACCAACTCAGCTTATCCCTTGCACATAACACACCTATCTGGATAGACCAACCCACTTATTAGGTGATCCACTGTAAGGATTTTATCCAAATCTGTTGTCCATAAGAACACCACCTTTGACAGAATGTTTTTTTTTTTTTTATCGGTAATCAGAGTATATCAGTATAAAACTATATCTAGAAATTTACACGTACGGACAAAAAGAAAACCTCATGTCCACACAATGTATACAAATATAAGCGCCACACCCCAACAAAACAAAAAAAAAAAAACTTCTAAAAGACACCAACAGGCCTATAAATACCGCATTCACCAACCAAAACTTCTAAAAGACACCAACAGGCCTATAAATACCGCATTCACCAACCAACAAAAGCCTCCCAGTTGTCATAGAATTCCGAGAAAGTCAGAGAACCTAAGGTCCCCCACGAACTAAGCCCAAAGAAAGAAGTCAAGAGAATCTCTTCTTCAAGCTTAGCCACCAACGCCTCCATATCCTAAATACGATTCCACTCCAACCATAACATCCA
>JAUPMG010000019.1:15300874-15340759 GCA_031762675.1 Pachysandra terminalis
AACCTCTTTTACTTCTTGGATCGGAGACATGCAAGGTCTCCTTCTCCTTCTTCTTCTCTAGCCAAATAAGCAGAGAATTTTTTCTCCCTTCTCTCTTTCCGTTTACAAAGACAAAGTAAGAGGCTTTAAGCCTTATTCCTTTGGGTTTTAAACGAAAGACCTAAGGGTCTCACTTCAGTCCAACTTAGCAATACACCAAAGGTGTATTGCTAGCTTCAAAAAGAAGCAACCACCTACCCTTATTAGGGTGTATTTCAGCTACACACCCTTAAGGTGTTACCAACTCTCTTTATGTTCACTAATTGCACTAATCCCTTGATTAGGCAATTAATCACAATCACACACAATTATATATATTAAAAATTCATTTTTCTTCTTCTTTTTTTTTTTACCTACCGAGGCGTGCGAACCTCAATTCCAGTCATCCGACCCGACCCGGCTCTAATCTGATCCGACCTAGAAAATACAAAGGAATTCTACCATTCTACTCTCTTTAAAAATACCGGGTATTACCAACTTGTATATTTAATTTTTATTTCTTCACCTTGCTTAACTCATAGTTATACTTAACACCAAAATTTTTACATTAATAGTATTTTAATAACAGAAAAAAAATTTCACCTTTTGCGGCTTCTCCGAGGCAGGGAAATTACTAAATTATCTTTATTTAAAAATTTAAATTTCCAGGGTTCTCACACCCTCCTTCTAGGATCAACAAATGATCCCATCATCATTCTTCTGTACTCAGAGATTCCAAAGTTTCCAATTGTAGTGTCATGCTTCGAGTGGAGATGATCAGGCATGAGAACAACGGTGCTGCTCTTCTTGATGACGAATCGAGCGTATATAAAGCTAAACAACGTCGTCGTTAGCAGAAATAGGGCTATGGATTTTCTGAGAATTTTCATTGAAGAATCTAGAGAGAGGGAGAGATCACTGTAGACTTGGCTTTTTAAAGAGAGAAGGGTATTGGTTGTGAGAGAGGATGAGAAGGGTTGTGAAAGAGAGATTTTTTTTTTGTGAGTTGGGGACTCAAATCTCTTAAATACGCAGAGATGAGAAGTAAAGATGGTTAGAGAGAGAGAGAGAGAGAGAGAGAGAGAGAGAGAGAGAGCATACCTTCAAGCTTTGTTTCTATATTTTTTTCTCTTTAGTCTCTTCCTCTTTCGATTCTTTTAATCTCCTTCGTATGTAATCTCCTCTCAAAATTCCAATCCAACTCTTTGTTTTATAGAAGTTTAAAGGGTGGTTTAATAACCACTCCTCGTATGTGTGACAAGTATCCCAACCCTCTTAAAACAAACTGTCAATTACTCTATTTTTTTCTCTCTTTTTATTTATTTTTAATCTACCATCCCACATTTTCTTCTTTTTTTTCTTTGAAAACTATAAAGAGAATATGGGTGTGATAGGGTGCTTGGCAATACACCCTATCATATATGGTTAATTAATCTCCTTCCTTTTAATAAAAAAAGTTGTTTCAACAATATTCATTTAACCAAAATAAAAAAGACAATAAAGTTTTACCATCATGTTATTAAGATTAGAGTTCAGTTGTAAGTCATTGAAATTTCATCTGTATAGGTATGTATCCGGAACCTTTTTAATTAGAGAAAGAGAGAGGGGGTATTTTGGTCTTTTGTGTCACTGATTTTAGCGACGTCCGTCAGCTTTTAGATGTAGAATTAACAGAAAGGAGGTGAATGTGACCTTCCTTCAAAATTAATGAGAAAGTGTTATTTTTGATAGGTGAAAGGAGGTACGTATAATTTTAACATACCTCAAGAGAGGTAATTGTAATTTTCCCTTAAAAAATTGGATAGCTATTAGTAGAGACGATTAGTGGGGCATATACGAGTTAAAATATTGTACAAAAGGCTGATTCACAGGGTACTAAACTTGAGAAACATTAAAAATTTAGATAACCATTAGTACATGTGGCAAAACCTAAAACACAAGTACTATTGAAGCTTATATGAGTTAAAATATTGTACAAATGGCTAATTCAAAATAGGGTTTTAAATCTCGGGATCTTGGATCGGACCGGTCCTGGCCAATCCCGATATGGATCGGCGACACTAGCCAATCCAAATCCAATCCAAACGTTGGATCATCCTATTTAAAAAAAATGGATCAACCGAACCGATCACCAAAATGGTGATACCAGTTGCCGAAACGCCGATGCCAATCACCGGACCGGCTGTATTGGTAAGTATCGGCCCAGTCAAGGCCAATACCTGTTGAATCGTTCGTTTTATAAAGTTAAAAAAAAAAAAAACTTCGAATCTTTCTGATCCAATCACTGGACCGGTCGATCCAGATCGGTATCAATTGGACCTCTCGGATCCAAAGCCACTTGATACAATAGTTGCATCGTGGTACGGACCGGCCGATCCTTGAAACCATGATTCAAAGGGCCCCCTATCCAATGGAAAGTTTGGATTGTCTATTTTGACAGAACAAAATACCTTTCACCTTATAAATATACTTGAAGAAAATAATAAAATTGGCCTAAATTAAGATCATATAAATAACTAAATATAGTAAGACAAATATGCTGAAACTGGAAATTGAAGGGACTAACCACATCTCCATCTATGACATCTTAAAGCTGTTGTCCCTATACAAATATTTCATTCACCTAAACATATATAGTATCCACACATGAACCATAACCACCATCCTAAGGTCACCACCATACCTTTCTAGGAGTTGTTCAGTTTTCTGTCGGATTCTGGTGCTGGCTTCACTGTGTTTCCAACAAAAACCAACCATGGACTTGCATATATTTCTAAAATACTTTCTTTGTATATATGAGCAGATGTTTGTGGAACCAAAAAGCTACTGGCATCCTTCTACCTTGAGATCTCTACTAATTGAATCCTTCTCCAGTATCATCACTCTTTGTTTTCAAAAACGACCGGACAGAGTGCATTTTTTTGTATTCAGGACCCTTAAACCTCAGGATCCTCCTTACTATTCGATCCCTCTTCAGCAATTTTTGTGTTGATTTCAGATATAAACTGAGAAGCTACATTTTGGACTCTTTTACTGACTTTGCTTCCATAACCTCTAATTGGCCGATTCATGGCATTCTGTAGTTCCTCGACCTTCACAGGTACTTTTTGATGAATTTGGGATGTTGTGATAGTCAGTAATACAAACAGGCTCTTGAAATAAACTCAGCTTGGTATCCTTGCCGGCTAATCTCTTTACAGCTTTGCTACTGCCACCTTCACAGCTAATTTTTTGAGATTGCTTATTTCCGGTGTCATCACTTGTATCAGTTCCACTTCCAACCAATGCCTCAAAACTTTCAGCATTTCCTTTCTTATCAGAATTTTCTTCAGATGACTGTTGCAACCTATTGATTTCTTTTTCACGTGATGACTCGCTATTATTGAAAGTTGGCCTGACCAGTTTTCTCCTCTTCCGCTGCTTATTTGACAAACTACCACTCTCTGCTGCATCCTTAATACAACCTCTTTTTGCCTCATTTTCACCCTTTGTCTTCTGTATTTCACTCCGGCGCCTAAAATTCAGATTGGGAATCAATTCAGCCTTTTGGTCAATGCATGTCTCCTCTTCACTCAATTCAGCAGCATCCCTACTTATCTCCATATCTGTTGTGTTATTAAAGTTTTCGTCGTCATCATTCCATGCGATGGTTGGCTTAGGTTTCCTCATCGCTTTCTTCCAGCGGTTGCGGCTCTGATGCAACATTAGCATGAGCTCATCTACTGAACTATCCACGCTGTATTTGTATCCCATAAAGTCGTCATTTTCTTGTACAGTAACTTTTGGAGGGGCAGTCAAGCGAGAAAATACACTAGTTCTCTTGTTTTGCCCCTGGAAAGTCTGATGGTCTTCATCATCATGAAAGATTTGATCATCATGTTGACCAGATTTTCTCTTGTTCAGAACATCAGATTGCAGACTCTTGAAAGTTCGATACCCCTCACCATCATGATAGATTGGATTGCCATGTTTGTTGCATTCCCTGTCTTGAGATGCTGAAGGATAAACACCACCCTGCACAGAGTAAGTAATAGGGAGAGAAGCCTCATAATTCCCATATGGTGGTTCTGGTTCCTCATAGCCATGATAATAGCTTGATGCCAGAGGAAAATGGTACTCAGATACACGTGGACTCGACGCAAATGATAGAGAGTCTATCTTCTCTCTTGTGAGATCACCGCTTCTGGAGAAAAGCAGAGGACCTGCAGCAGACTCAGAGAGAGTCGAACCTTTGTAAGCTGCTGGGGAGTTTATGTGTTCCCTTCTGAGATCACCACTTCTTGAGAATCGTACAGGTGCGACAGCAGAATCCTCAGAGAAGTGCAAAACTTTGTAAGCTGCCTGAGAATCCATGCTTTCCCTTCTAATATCACTACCTATTGAGAAGTGTACTGGAGTTGCGGTAGATTCAGATAAGGGCAAACCTTTGTAAGCTACTGGAGACTCTAAATGCTCCCTTCTGAGATCACCACTTCTTGAGAATGATACAGGAGCTACAGCATATTCAGAGAAGGGAAAACCATTATAAGCTTCATAATTAGTAGACTCTGTTGCCTTTTTTTGAAAAAATCTAGCCCCTAAGGAAGGGCTATTGATCTTGGAGGGCTCATATGGTTCAGGAGAAGCAACCAGTGCTATGTAGTCTCCAGGGTCATTGGTGACATCCAAGCTCCTGTGTCTACCGACAGATATATTCTCTGGTTCTTCCTTAAATGAATTTGATTGGCTTCTGGAATAAGGAAATTTGCTATCCATAAACCTCTTAGGATAACCAGAAAAATCCTGTATTATGGTAGGGTTGTGATTGATTCTAAAAGGCGATGATTGCTTATACCCAAAATGAGGAGGTGTGGAATTGTAAGGCTGACCATATAGACTGCTAACAGGTTGGTTGCTTGTGTGAGTTTCTGCATCTCTATGAGATGAAGCATGAAGAAAACTTGACATTTGTGGCTCCAGTGGACGGGGTATAGGAGAATATGATCTGTTTTGACTATCAAATATAGAATTATCCGTTTCTAAAATACGTTTCTTGAGGTACACTGAAGGACTTCTGTCGGACCGAGGAAAACCAGCATGCTCTGTTAGGATGACTGGATCATTGCCTCTGTCCACAGTAATTTCGTTTTCTACACTATCGGGGGTTTCAAACCTGCTTTCCTCAGTTACCCTTACTTTACTCGAACTGTTCCCAATCTGTTCTGTGGTTTTACTTCCTGTCAATGGTTTCTGAGGTTGCTGCAATTTAATCTTTCTTGTGTTAAACAACCATAAGAGCCTTTGAACCTACATGTGCAAACAAAAAAAAAAAAGTGGAGAGGGGCATGTTCAGTTGCAAAGACTCCACAGCATCAACAGACTATTTGATTATATGATGTGCCCGAATTTCCCAGAACATATGAGATGGAACAAACCTGATTTTTAGACAGACCAAAGTGGAATTTGTAAGCACTGAAGTAATTCTCTTTAATAGCATCACGGAAATCATGTTCAGAAAGTGGATGACAATACCAAATTGTGGTAAACCGAACCTGAACAAGAGAACATGCAGGGAAAAGTATAAATTTTTGAAAAAGTTACACCAAAAAGAAACCCAATTTACGTAGGGTAAAGAAGGAATTAAGGTGGAAAGTAAACGAGAAAACGTCAAATTTAAAATGAATACCTGTGCAGAAAATCGATTCCCTGATGAACTGAAAGCATGTGGCACAATATCCGTTGCACCATTTGAAAATGCCTGAAAAACCCCATAAAGTTTTCGCTTCTCGTGTTCAAAAAGAAATAAAATCATTCCAGCTTTGACTTTTCTCACGAAGCTAGTGTAAGGGGGTGGAAGGCCAAAAAGTTTCCGTCTAAAACATTCCTTCTTTGTAGCACTGTTGGACATGAAGATTGCACCAAATTCGGGAACACTTCCAGAATCACTGTTCTCCTGCTCTTCGTAGGACTCCATGAATGCCCTTGCAAACTTGCTAGCAAATTCAAAAACGCTAATGACGTCCAGGAAATATCCAGGGTGTCTAGGGGGCAGTACCAAGGCAAAAAGACATTTATACATGAATCTGCTTTTTCCAAAGAAATTGAGGGCAGGACAGTTGATGATCAAGTTAACAAAAACAAAACATCAATTTTCCAAGAACTTTTTTCCAGAGTATGCAAAAGAACAAAAGAAATCAGAAAAGATAGTTTATCTGTTATTAACATGACGTAGCTGTATTTGTTTCTGAACATAGAACCAGATATAATGGAAAGGATGAATTTCAAGGAAAAATATATCCATGTGTTTATTAAACTTCCGGCTCATAAGGAATTTAAAAATTAATTTGTAACTTATTAATAACTAGAAATGAACCACTATTATAATATGCCAGGTGAGGTTCAGCGAAAAAAGGACTAATCTATTCGAGCCAAAGCCACAGCCTATCATAACTTCTAGAACTTCATATTTCGACAAAATAAAGCTGTAACTAGGAGAGAACATAATGAAATCTAGATAACTATAATTTAAAACCAAACATACAAAACAAATCCATCCATTTCTTGATCCAAACCCTGCACCACCCTTCAGCACAAAACCTAATTCATAATAAAGTTGACGCAAGCAGCCATCGTCAACGACCAGGCCCACACCCTATCAAGGGCTGCCTGTTCAGCATTCAGCAGTACAAGTTCCATTCTCCCACAAGCAAAGTTGTTAAAACACCAAAAGAAGCTAGGTGATGTACCTGCCTATATCCTAGGTGATCGTGTAGGCGACAAGTTTTGAAGCAATTCGTTTTACTCAATTCCTAAGAACTCTATAATATGTTTAACAATAACTTGTACAATATGTTCTCATAAAAATTATTAAAGGGACATGTTTCTGAGCAATGTATAATGCGATGATCAACAATATTAAATATGAGGTAAATTCCAGTTTAAAATCAGGTGCAGCAATTATAAGAAACCTAATTGGCTATTTTGATGAATTAATCATGCAGCAGCTAGCAAGGTTTATTGCATGCCTTCATGGGAATGCATGAGATTTTAGTGCTTACAAGTCAAAGGAACATATCTGTTAATCACAATGCATCTTATTAACAGGAACAATGAGGAGAACTAATTAAACAACTGAATTAAAAAAGATATATCTATTATCAATAATAAAATAATAATAAAGACTGAATCAGGGAATGGAAGATGGGAGGTTAAGGTACTTAAAAAATAAAAATAAAGTCATCAATAGAATGTAGAGTATGGACAAGATAGATAAAGGAAAAAGAGGTTAGGAAGTACTGGTAAAAAAAGAAAAAATATTCAATTGGTATGGTCGATTATGGAGAGAGGCAAAGAAGGCGGGAAAACACTTCTCGTTAAAATAAAATAAAAAATATGCAAAATGAAGTTTTGATAGGTTTTTACACTCACTAAGAGTAATTAAATATTAATTATTATTAGTTGAAAATAATTTATGATTATGTACTTAAGTAATACTTTCTTACGAATAACTTAATATGTACTACTTCATACCATAACCTATAAATATAATAATTAATATAAAAATTCAAAACTATATAATTAATTAGGCTAGACAATAGCCTGACCCAAAATCACTCCTAGGCAATCACTTGGTTTCCTAGTTGATAGCCTAGCATTTCAGGCCATGCTCGTCTAGGCATCCTCAAAAAAATGTGCAATCACCTAGGGGAACGACTAGGCAACCAATTGGCTATAACAACACTGCCCATGGGTACATTTTGATAATTGGTGCTCAGGTGGCAAGCAATAGAGTTTACCTTTCATTTGGTTGAATGTTGTCTTAGAGTAATCCATCTTGCTACCACCCATTCGATTCTAAACTTGAAACACCAAATTCTAGAAAACCTAAATTCAGAAACCAAACTCCTTGCTGCATAATTATATGTTGAGGATTGGCACAGTTTATGGTGGAATGTAATTTTGGAGAAATATGGGTTCGATAGAAATGGGTGATGTTCTCCAAGGCTAGCAAGTAGTCATGGGATGGGCCTACACAAAGAAATCATGAGTACAACGGATGCTTTTAACACCAGGATCAAATATGTAGTGGGTGCTGGGAACTCAATAACTTTTGGACTGATTGGTGGTTTGGCAAGCATACTTTATGCTCTAGTTTTCCAAGACTGGTTCTGATGGCCCTCAATCGGGAAGTGTTTGTACAAAACAACCTGGAGAGAGATGAAGTGGTACCAAGGAATCTGGTGTTTGGAACACACGTTTTCAGAGCGAGATTGATCAGTTTACTAGGTTTTTCAACACTCCATATACAATTCAGATACAGAGCAGAAGGTCATGATAAGAGAATGTGGGTGGAGTGGTGGACTCCTCGCGAACTGTGAAATCTTCCAACAATTTAATGGCAGACTCATCTTTCCACGCAAAGGTCGTTTGGAGCACTAGAATTCCCTATAGGGAAGCATTCTTTGGGTGGACGGTGACCTTGGACAAAGCATTGACAGTTGATCACCTTGAGTCGGAATTGGTAAATCCCCAACAGGTGTAGAATCTGTTTACCATCGTTCTCACTGTTTTTCTGCTCATGTTATCTGGGAAAATCTATACAAAGAGTACTGTTACGTCGGAAATGGTCAAGTACCTGCCGGACATGTGATAGGGAAGCATTCTATATTTTAATTTGAAATTTTTTGGTATATTCGAGAAGAAAAAAAGAGCAGTATCTAGGTAGTATCTTGATGTGCAGATTGTATTCTGTTTTTTTTTTTTTTTTTGTATAAACTTCGTGTACTTTGGCCTTAGTGCTAACTGTATACTTATATCTTCCTTTTAATAAATTATTACCTGTCAGAAAAAAAAAATTATCAACCACCAGTTTGAAATACAATTATCTGTTGCCTCACATAGCTAACTTAAGAAACCAGACGCACAAATGTTTTTAAGGATTAGACGTATAAATCAAAATTATGCATTGTTTAGGATGCCTAAGAATCACAAGAGAAATGAGAGAAGGGATTGTGGGGTTAAACTTAGGGCCTGCAAATAAGATGAGGTTTACCTTGCTTGTTTGGAGAGTTGGAGTCATCAATATCAGAATGGGCTCAGAATCATTCAAGCTCACTTTTGATCGGTATCCTACTCCATTCCTAACAGAAAGGCATACATTGTTATTAGCTTATAGTTTACAAGGATTCAGTTTTATTGGTAAATGAACCTGCAGGGTGGGGAGATTCTAGTAGAGCAGTATTATGGGTGCAGAGAGTGAAAGAGAGATTAGGACTAGACAATGCCATCATTGAGATAGATTCACCGAATACAATTAGATGGAATAGGAAGGATTCAGGTGACTAAAGATATGGTTTTTGACAGATTGGTATGGAGGAACAGGATTCATGTAGTTGACTCCCACAAACTGGGATAAGGCATTTTGCTGTTGTTATTGTAAGAAGAATTCATATTTAAATTGGGATGGAGGAACGGGATTCTTGTTATAGCTGATCCCAACTAGTTGGGATAAGGGCATATGATGATGATGATGATTGTAAAAAGGATTCAGTTGGTCTGTGAAGACCATTGTGATGAATTAAACAAATTGTTGATTTGATCAAAAGATCTTCTAACTGAGAAGAAGATGAGCTACCTAAGCAGATTGCAGTCAACAGATTTTATTTGAGTGGGACTTCATTCCATTGTAATGTTCACCTTTAAATTACAGCCCGGGGTTAGGAACTATATCATGTATTTTCTTTATTAATAAAATATTTCCATTAATAACCAAAAAAGGGTAAAAGCGTGAAGACTGTTTTTGACCCCCAGTTGAGACACAAACATTTCTCAGAAACATCTGCTCATAAACTTTACAAACTATGCTAGCTGGCATCTTCAGGCTCCAGTCAAGCTTGCCCTAGCCCAGTAGTTCAGGTCCAAAGCTTGGTGAAGAAATAGGTCTACAAAGTCCATAAATTGAACCTAAAATTTAAAAGTAGATGTGTTTGATATGCTTTGTGTGTGTGTATATATAGATATATCGAGACAGCGAGGAGAGAAGTTGGAAGGACAGAGGAAGTAGCTCCTGCCCTTTTTCGGTCTTAAAAGAGGAGGGAGGATAAAGCCTATGTGTGCATGAGATTATGCGTCTGAGAGAGTTTTCTAGTGATAGGAGATGAAGAGAATGAGAGCTGATGAGTTATTAGAAGCCTTTAGTTATTTCTGTGTGTACATATGTTTACGTTTCTCTCTTTCTTCTTTTTTTTTTCTTTTGGAGTGGGGAAGGGGGGGTTTCAACGATCAGTCCGGTCTGGACCGGCCAGTCCGTACCGGACCTCAACGGTCCAGTCCCAAGCCACGATACAAATACTTGTATCGTGAGGTTCTGAACCGGCCAGTACAACCTGTCCGGAATTTTTTTTTTTTTTCAAAGTTGTGAATTGGAAGCCCCCAGTCCGGTACCACCGGTCCAGCAACAGGTACCACCCGTTCACATTTTTTTAATTTAAAATTTTAATAGCTGGCCCATTATTTTGTACCGCCTCCGGTCCGGTCCCGGGACTTTAAACCTTGGCCCTCCTCTCCCCTTATGATATTGGAATCAATGCACTCTAATAACGCCTCAAACCTCTTCCTCCGAGAAAGGCGTTTCTGACATTGCACTCTAAAAACACCCCAACCCTGTTCCTTGGAGCAAAACCTTTTTAACATATCTTGCTCCTCAGAGAAACCATCTTTACACCAATACCATCCAAGGTCGGTCTGAAAATAGTCATTTCTTGGAACGGTTCCATGTAGTACCCTTCCACAACTTTCTTGACATTTTTTGCTCCTTCAAAGAACACCCCATCCACCTCAAGCCTACAATATTCACTTTATTACGAGCATTCGTCATCCTACCAAAGAACTTAGGTTTCTTGTTCCCAAGCTTCAGCCATAGTGCTTTGTATTTCTACTTCCAGCTTAGCTCTTCCAATTTTGACAAGCCTCTTGAAAACAGCCTTGTTATCCTCTCTCTGAGATCTCCCAACATCTTGTAATTGACCCTTCCCCTCGAGACTATCAAGCTCCTTGATTCTACACAGAACCTACCTCTTCTTCTCTTCCACACTCCCAAATCTCTCCTTATTCCAACTCAAAATATCCTACTTCAAGGCCTTAAGCTTCTTACAAAAGATACAGCTAGGTTCATACAAATAACAAAACTATCACAACCACTCTTTCACTTTGTCAAGGAAAGACTCATCTGCCAGCTACATATTCTCAATGCAAAATGGGGATGCTCTCTTAAGAGTTAAAACTATCCTCACATTCAAGAAGGATAGGGACATGATCTAAACTGACCTACAAAGGGAGAAAACATAAAGTGAAGTAAAAGATTCCTCACAACAAGTGAAAATGAAGAATCTATCTGATTTTGAACAAGTGAGCCTCTCTTGGGAATTAAACCAAGTAAAACAAGCTAAAGAAAGGGGAACATCAATCAGTTGGTTGTCGATAAAATAATTAAATTCTCCATGAATCTTGTCACCCTCCCTTTCCTACATCTTTTATCATATACGCAAAGCAGCCTTATGCCAATCCCTCATACTATTTCAAGGTACATACACGCTCTCTTATCACTAAGCCATACTTGCATTCCTCATCTTTGCCTCTCCACAAAAAAAAAAAAAAACTTTGTATTTCTCCATCCCATGTGCGACTAAGGATGGGATAGTAATCAATAAGAGAAAGTAGGTAGAAAAATTTGCAGTGAGCAATTGATGAGAGTAAGCATACCACCCTTAAAACAATTAATCTCTCTTACAAGATGCCAATTTCCTCTCAATCCTTTCCACGATTATGTATCCCAGGTTCACTCAATTGTTTTAGATTCGCCACATCCCCCAAGCCATATAGGTGACTCTTCATCAAGTTAATATGCGGGCCTGAAACAGCTTCAAAATACCTCAAAATGTATCTTTATGTCCTCATATCTCATATCACAAAGAAACAACAAATTACCCGCAAATTGCAATGGTGAATAGAGGGAGCATTACCAATTACTAAAAAAAAAAATCTACCTCCCTCCCACAAAAGCACTCTGGCATTAAGAGATAACCTGATGTATCACTTTTTTGAGTCTAATAGAGAGCACTCCAAGCACAATTTATACATGCTGCTTATTGGCCAGAAAAAAAAAAAAAAATCTCTAACATCAATAGCTCCTCCACCCTTCTTTGGGATGAGAATTCTAACAGTATCATTTGTGCCGTTCATAAACTTCGAGTGTTTGTGAAAAAATCGTCCATGGCCTTGGGTATGAGGATTATGGTTATCTTAAGTTAGTTTTCTTTTTTTTTTTTTCTTTTTTTTCTTTTGATCGGTAAAAGTAAGATATGTATGTAAAAGTAGCAATAGTAAAGCAGTATACAAAAAGAAAACAGCAAACCCTATGTACACAAAGTATGTACAATAGGCTAATGCAAAGTGACCCAAAACCCCAGTACACCCAACACAGGCCAAACAGTAGTCTACTGCTCATGGAAAAGATTCCAATTGCCTCTAAAATCTGAAAACGTGTTAGAATGAAATTCACCCAGTATACTAAGCCAAATGAAAACGGAAGATAGCACCTGATCAATGATGCTTCCCACCTCCCTCTCTAATCCCTCAAATGTCCTTCAATTATGCTCCGACCAAATATTCCAGCATATTGCAAAATACTTTTAGTTAATTCTATGTTATAATACAATAATAATAATAACAATTACAGCAGTGTCTACATTTGTGTGCATGTAAAACTGACCTTAATAGTTAAAGTGGTATATAATAAAAAATGAGAGAAGACTTCAATATGGAAAGCATAGGACATGTCATATTTACGGGCCAAGCAAAGCGTATGCACATGTATGAATGAAGTCAAAAGAAGGGACAAGCCCAATGCACGGAAAGAGTATACATCATTGTTAGCACAAAAAAAAAACATCTAAGCTGTACAAAGTATTATTTAAAAAAGAAAAAGGTCTCTAAAAGAAAATAACAGAATTTACATCCCAAATTCCCCAAATGAAGATACCTAATAGTAGAGAAGCCCAAGCACATGTGACTTTATACCCTAGATATTATTCTCCTTATCCTCAAAAATCCTATCGTTCCTCTCCTTCCAAACAGCCCAACAAATGATAAACGAGCTTAACCTCCACAATCTCCTATATCGTCATTCTTCAATATAGTTTTCCAGCTACAAGGTGTCCACTCAAGAGAACTAGGCATAACCCAGGCCATCCCAAATCTCTCAAACCTAAAATCCCTCAACTCCAAGGAGAATCTATCATGAACAAGTAGATTCAAAGCATGCATCTGTTCAGCAGAGTCCAACTTCTAAATATAAGATTGTCTACCATCAAAACAATGTCAACTGAAGTCATCCATAAGAAGAAAACCGTATCTTCAATCAGATTACATTATCAAAATCATTTCGGACCGACTCCATCCAGGTTATTTTCCCTCTTATGTACTTCAATGAATACCCCTTTGCTCTAACATTGTTGCTCAACTTTCTACTCCATTCGTCATAGCAGTAATAATGATTATCTTGTCAAATTTTCCTTTAGTTTGAGTTGACCACTTTGATCACATAACACTCTAGAAGTGCCTCTCTAATTAAGCCATCCAGCTCTAATTCTATGGATAACATCCTCATCAATATCCCCCTCATTATGGATAATTGTTCCGAGATATCGAAATAGATTGTTTTTAGGAATCTCTTGACTTTCAATTCGTACCTGTGCTTCACCTCTACTATTATTTATGCCTAAGTTACATTCCATATTTGGTCTTAACTTATTGTAGAACCATTTGACTTCCAAGGCATCCCTCCATAATTTCAGTTTTGCATTTACTCCCTCCCTAGTTTGTCCTCCAAAACCACATAATTTGCAAATAACCATACATCAACGCACCTTATCTTGAACATGAATACTCAATCCACCCACAAAGCAGAGAATAGGGACTAATTGGGCCCTTAATATAAGCCTATCATTACTTGGAACTCAATTTTCACACTACCCACCTCTCACATCCTAGTAACCACTCCCTCACATGTTTATAATGACCTCAATGTATCTAATTTAACTCTTTTCTGTCCAAAACCCGCTATAGTAACTTTCTAGGACTCTATCATATGCTTCCTCTACATCAATAAAACCATGTGACTGTCTCTCCTCTTTTCTTAACTTCTCCACTAATTGTTTCTAAGGCAAAAGATCACCACAACGGAAGTCCTTACTGGCATAAATCCAAACTAATTTTTTGACACTCAGGTTATTCTTCGTATTCTTTGCTCCATCCCCAGTTCCCATAATTTCACGATATGATTCATAAGCTTAATTCCATGATAATTGGTACAGTTCTGGACATCTTTTTTATTTGTTATATGTACATACACTCTTCTTCTTAGCATTTTTCTAATCCTCAAAATTCTATTAAATAATTTAGTCAAAGAAAATTACCTAAATGAAAGCTATCACTGCGGGCCATTAAGGAGCTATGGAAAGACCAAACTGAGAAAATGCCCTTAGAGTTACAGAAACGCCATCTTCAATCAGTCCCCACATTAAAAAAAGATGGAGAACACGAACGAGCTAACAAGTGAGCAACAGCCTCAAACTGCCACTCATTCAACTTCCTTCTAAAAGTGGGTCTCCAAGCAACGCAAGGAGCTGGTGGTCCATATAATCTCACACTAGTGCTGCCCATCAGATGCCAAATAAAAAAAAGGCTTGAGAAGGAATCCCGAATAGAAGATTCCACACATCAAACTTCCACCAAATATACTTTGGAATCTTATCCCACTCTAAAAGATAAACCTCTTCTTAAATCAATGTGACATTAGAGTTGAAGAAGACCTTCCACAAAACCTACAACCCTAGGAAGTTGCTTTCACATTCCAGTTGACTACTACCAAACTTTGCCATAAAAATCATCTTCCACGAACCATCCTTCCCACGCCTTAAACTTCAAAGCCACTTACTTAATAAGCCTTATTAAATAAGCAAACAACCTTATGCCCAATAGACAAATACTATTTCGGTGTACAAAACAAAGTTTTAAGTATCAGATGAATCGTATTGATATTTGAGGTGGCCGATAAGAAACAGGCCATTGATACTATAAAATATTATGGGTGGTTATGTATCAGCTGGTAAACTGATATGACTAGGCCTGTTTGGACCTTGTATAAGATATATTGTCAGAAACGTAACAAAACTTAACTATTTCGTCAATACATATCCACCGAGTCATAACAGTCAACGCCCTTTGTTTTACAAATTTGTTTTTAAGGGGAAAGGGATTTCACCCATTGCTTTGTATTGCTGTTTACATTCAGATCCATGCATTCTGTGTTTCTTAAATACTATTTTAATTTTGTCTGCAATAACGTTGCATATTATTTGTGTTATTTTGTTTTATTGTTCATTGTCATCATTTTTATGAAGACGTTGATCTACGATTTAAAAAAAGATAAAAAAAAATTTTAAAAAAAAAAAAACTGATTTTTTTACTCTTTTTGAGGGGGGTTGGGTTCCTATTGGCCGAGTCATACCATATCGGCTAAGATGGTCTTAAATTTCGTTCTCTCTCCTTATGGTTATCATTTTTTTTATGGTGATTATTTCACTTTCTTTCTTTTTTTTTTTGATGAATAACACCAAATGATGTATATTAAGAAAGTACAAGTAAATATACAATATCCGAGGTGGGTAAAAGCAAGAACAAAAACAATCAAACTTGTCCCACCATAGCATGTCCTAATCATAGAGATTGAGATAACATTATGATAACAGATATGGTGGATACCAACACAGCTCACATCCCGCCCATTAACATCGCCTTGGTAGGAACCCCAAGGAATCTGGCTAACCTAACCATATGCACATATCTCCATGGACCATCCTGTGAAGAAAGCAACCAGCATATGACTGTTAAAGTGTCACTCTCCACCTGTAAAGTATGATAAACATCGCCTTGGTAGGAACCCCAAGGAATCTGGCTAACCTAACCATATGCACATATCTCCATGGACCATCCTGTGAAGAAAGCAACCAGCATATGACTGTTGAAGTGTCACTTTCCACCTGTAAAGTATGATAAGCCCAGTCCCGTGCCTCCCTCAAGGCGGTAATCAATGCTAAGATCTTTGCTCAAGTAGAGTCCCCATCACCAGTCAGACCAGAAAAAGCATGTAGAATGCAACCCCCATAATCTCTAAAAATACCCCCAACACCCGATGCTCCCAGATTGCAAAAAGAAGAGAAATCAAAGTTCATTTTGACAAATCCAGCACGTTGAGTCCATAACGCCCTATAAATCTCCACTCTAGGGGAAGTCAATGCTACTGCCCCTAATTAGCCACCATGTCCGTAAAAGAGACCCCAAAAATGCCGATGTGGTCGGCAATCTCGAAGCAGCTCTAAAAATAATCGCATCAATCACATCCTGACTATGCATGCTCTCGTCTCCTCAAAGATTCTCCTATTACTTTCTCCCCACATGTCCAACACTATCTCCTAGAAAAATAGTTGATACATAGTCTTACCTCACTTCCCAAAACCACGGAAACTCCACTATCATGCAAGTCGCATATGTTATCCAGCATCACCCAGCTCACCCCAATCTGCAAAAGAAAAAAGCTCCATATCCCCTGGCCATAAACACTGAATCAAAAGGTGATCAATGGATCTCTATGTTCCCTGCACATGCAACACATACGTTGTGACAGGTACCAAATACTCATTCTTCTTTGTAAGACGTCACATGTATTTATTTTATAATGAAGAGTGGACCAAACAAACGCTCTAGCACGGGGTGCTAATTCGGGTTTCTACAGCCTGGAGGTGGAAAAAGAGGGAGGAGGTTGTAGATCGTCCTAACGGAGAATGGGGCAAAGGGAATGAGTCAAAAAAGACCACTAGGATTAAGTGACCAAATCCTCCTGTCACTAGCCTCGGGATCGATGAATACGTCCCTGATGATGTCAAAAAGAAGTGCAAGCTAACCCACCTCCCCCTCCCTTGGTTCCCGATGGAAGTCAAGGTTCCATTCTAACCCCGTCGAGGACCAAGAAAGGATCTTTGCAACAAAAGCATCGCTACGACTAAACAGCCAAGAAAACCTATGAAACCGAGAAGCCAAGATTTCCCCACCCACCCAAAGGTCATACCAGAAAGAAATGTTATCCCGTTGCCCAAACAGAATCTGGTGTGGGCAAGAGATGAGACGGCCTTCCAAGGGCACATACTATTACCTCGAACATGTGGGTTGCAATCCCATCCCTTGTTGGAAAAGCCATACAAACTATGGATAATTCTGAACCAAAATGAATGTCTATATGAGCTGAACCTCCACAACCATTTGCCCAAAAATCATTTAACTGAAGTGTTTGTTAATTTCTTTCAAATTTCTCTCCGTCTAGCGAATATTCCACCAGAAGGAAAATAACTCGAAATTTCAGTAACCCCAAATCTAGTGACAAATTTTCCAACGAAAGCGACATTTAAAACACTATAAGCTAGGACTGTAAATAGGGCATGTTGGACCGGGTTTTACTCAGTTTGGGCTCAGCCCAAACTAAAATCAGTTGGCCCGAACCCAATCCGACCCGAGCTAAAACTAAATCTATTGAGCCCGAACCCGACCCGACCTGAACTTCAGCTCAAAACCGAGCCCGGCCCGAACCCAAACCCAAACTAACTCATGAGTGCGGGCTCCTATTCGGGTTGGGTCGGGCAGGATTAGGGAGGGCTGGGCCAAACTTACAATCCTATTGTCGGTCAATACAACTCTGTTTTGGTTTAGCAATACCTGATACAAAATTGATACCTTAAATCTTGGTATAAACACACTCTCATCTCACTAAATGATACTTAAATTCCTCAACTTTGCCTCTCCAAAAAATAGCCCCATTGTAATTTCTCCATCCTATGTGCCATTAAGGATGGGACAGGAATAAATGAGAGAGAGTATGTAGAAATTTTGGCAATGACGACTTGGTAAGAGTAAACTTAACAACTCTCTTCCATGATACCAATTTCCTCTCAAACCTTTCCACAATAGGGTTCCAAACCAAGGTAGACTTATAACGGCGCTAGACCCAAATAAGTGGTAGGTTGATTGCCAACTTTGCATCCCAGGTTCACTCTCAATTGTTCCAAATTCACCACATTCCCCAAGCTATACAGGTGACTCTTCATCAAGTTAAAATGCATGCCACAGCTTCAAAGCACCTCAATATGCATATATACAATATACACCCTTAACTTTGAATGTCTTGCATTATAAAAAGCAGTGTAGCATCCACAAGTTGCAAATAATCAATAGAGGAGGTGGTACCCACGACTGAAAAACCAACAAATTATTGGAACTTCACTCAACCCTCTAACAATCTTTAGAAAATGACATAAAATTTCTCTTAACTTACTCAAAGATTAGACAATACAGAAGCTAAACCTCCCAAATGCCTCAATGATCATCTGAAGACCAAGAGCACGGGCATCTCCTCCGATAGAAGAGTTTCTTGTTTTTCTAGAACATTTATCCTATGGAAACTATGAGATTCCTTGACCAATCATTTTATCAACTTTGTTATAATTTTCATTTTATTTCAGCTATGAGGATGTTTTACTCGTCACATTTTATCTTTTATATTCCTTTAATTTCAGCTCAAATTTCATATTTCTAGATGAGATACATCCAACCCAAGAAGCTAAGATCTTTAGACGAACTACATTACTTATTGGACGATTGATTAAAGACAAATGGCAGTTATAGAGTAACAAGGACTATTTGACAATCTGCTTTTTTTAGGCTTTTGGTCAACAATGAATTCCCTTGTTTATTATCTAGAAATGTCCAATCTCATCTATAATAGCTTTCTTAATGAGGATAGATGCTTTAAGAAAATCTTGACAGTGTATCTCCTTATTTGAATAAAATGAACCAAGCCTAATACATGTGTATTGTGTTGTGAAGAAAACCTATGGTCAAATTTCATATTTCTAGATGAGATGCATCCAACCCAATAAGATAAAATTTTAGAAGAATTACATTACTTATTGTATGTTTGATTAAAGACAAATGGCAGTTATAAAGTAACAAGGAATATTTGGCAATCTGCTTTTTTAGGCTTTTGGGCAACAATGAATTCCCTTGTTTATTATCTAGAAATGTCCAATCTCATCTATAATAGCTTTCTTAATGAGGAAGCTTTAAGATAACCTTGACAGTGCGCCTCCTTATTTGAATAAAATGAACTAAGCCAAATACATATGTATTGTGTTGTGAAGTAAACCTATGGACAATCTTCTCTTACATTGCCAATTTGTTTTAAGCATTTTGGCCTCTTTCTATACAAACCTGACTCTCATTGATTTATGATAAAAAAAAAGGCATTGGAGTTCTAATTGCCTGAGTAGGAAAGTAAAGGTTCAGATGCATATGATATGTGTCTTTGTTTGGAATTTGGTTTTCTTCAAGGTTTACGATGTCGATGTTACCCTGCATATCACCAGGTGACTTCGGCCACATGGTGAAAACAGGGGGAAATGTCGGGGAAATGTGATGAAACCATGGGTTTTTAATGGATATTTGGCCCCAAACTTTAAACATGTCTAATAAGACCTAAATGCATCCAAATACATCAAAAAATACAAAAAAATGCTTACTCATTAAAAGTCATTACTTGAGGGGGTCAACTTACAAGCTGTCGGGTCTGTAAGCTGTAAAAAATGATGCTACATCTAATTAAGCTACACTAAAAGTGAATGTAAGTCAATTAAAAGATATATAAAACTAAAAATCAAGTGCCATATCTATTAGGGGGAAAAGAGAAATATGGGGGAAATGATGGGGAAATGTGGGATTTTTGATTGGTTTTCTCCCCAAGTTTTAAACAACCCTAAGTAGTGTCTAAATACATCATAATACATCAAAAAATGCAAAAACAAATGTCTAATATTTTTTTAATTTAAAAAAAAAAATCAAAAAAACTGAAAATTTCTCCCATGTCACCGACATGTTGCCGATGTCGCTCATGTCGCCGCAAAGCGACTTATCGTCGATATGTCGTGTCGCCCCCTTCGAAATTGGCGACATTGCATTCCTTGATTTTCTTTGTAAATAAGGACTTATAATATCTCTGAGGGCAAGGAGCAGAAGATGGTAGGAACCAACTATTAGGTTCAATGACCCTGATTCATTGGAGTTAGACTCTCTGGAATTTTCTGGCAAATTTGGGTGATCCCTTGTAACTATGAACTTTTTGTACAACTTATACTATATGTTTTACTATTATTCGGCTAGTCTTCTTGTATACCTTCCATGTCATGGAGCTCACCACTTCCTTCTCTGAACTACAAAGTTCTATTACCTGTTAAAGGAGTATTACTGAAAAATATTTCAGTTCTTTCACTCTTGCTGATTCCATTTTTATGCAATACAAAGTTCTATTACCTGTTAAAAAAGTATTACTACAAAAAAATTCAGTCCTTTCAAAGTGTTTAACATAAAATCTTGATTCCTTATGTATCTATTGTATTGTTTTGATTCCAGAAAAAGTCAACTTAAACGATGCAAATACTCCAATTTTCATTTCCATGCTTTTTTCTTTTTTTTTTTATCAGTTTCATTTCCATTCTTCAATATAAACACTTCGAGAAATCTTTGCCTAGAAAGGAATCAACCCAATTAACCAGATTATAATAATAATAATAATAATAATAATTATAATAATAATAATAAAACAGTGTACCACTTCAATTAACAAACCTTAATCTCTGCTAAGTTCATGGAACTAACTTGATGGATATCATAAATCATGTGAACAAAGTATGCCCAAGACCAACAAGAACACAAATGCAGTAAAAAACTACTCCAAAGATCGTCTTTAACTTGCATGCATGGAATCACTTAAGCCAGCATTCCACTGGTTAACAACTGAATGTACCAGAAACTCAGCAATCACGAATCATAAAAGCAAAAAACTAAACAAATTAATGACTACTAGATAAACCAAATAAATCACAACATCAGATGTAACTCTAGATTTCCACATACAGTTAAAGAAATTAAGGAATGCTATTAAAAATATACACCAAAGAAAACACACTTAGCAGCATTTAAAATATTTATATATTTAAACAGTAAAAACAAAGCGACAATTCAAAACCCTAGAAAATCAGTCAAAAAAGATGCAAATCATGAATCATGAACCGGAACATAAAATTTGTAGAAATCAATTTACAGAGGATGAAACAAATAGAGAGAGAAGAGGAGGAGAAGGAGAAATTACACAACAGATCAGATGACGGTGACAATGCAGAAGATGAAACGATCCGATACGTTTCCTCGCACAGATGAAAGTGATGTTCTTCTCAACACAACCGCCAAAACCACACTATTGAATGAAGCTTAAAACAATGCGGCTTTTGACCCTCTCATAGATAGTGTTAGATGTGCTGTGGTGAATGGTGGCCTGGGGAGATGGGTCGTTCTCTCTCCCTCTAGCTCTTAGATTAGATTAGGAAGGAAGGAATAAATGAATAAAAAAAAAAAAAAAAGGAAAAACTTACACTTTGACCCTGAGGTTTTTACTACTTTCAGTTATACCCTCTGAATTTTTTGAAATTATAATGAAACCTTTCGTCGGAAACTTAAGGGATCGGTCAACTAATGACACTGAATCATTGACTAATATATTCCTTATAAACTGTTCTTCATCAATCGTTTGATGTGTTTTTTTCTTTTTTTTTTAGCTTTGATGAATGATGAATGATTCAAGTGTGATGTTGGTTCTTTAATCGGAGAGATTAAGAGGGATATTTTAGACCTAAGGTTTATCCACTTTATCTAAATGTCATTCAATTCTTTGAATGATATATCAATCAATGACTCGGTGTCCTCAGTTGACCAACCCCCTTAGGTTTTCGACAAAGGGTGTCATTAAGCTTCTATATTACGGGTGCAACTTGGGTTAGATAAATTCGAAATTGAACCAATCCAATCCAACTTCGGTTTAGTTTGAGTTGGATTTTTAGATATTTGGCTAAAATTTGGTTTTGAAATTATAAAATTGAATTAGATCAGTTTGGTTTTGGATTGAAGCCTTGGTTGAATCGAACTGAACCGAAACCCTAACTCTAGTATATATAATTACAAATTGAACCATACCGAACTTATTTAAATTGAATGATAGTCTATATATGTATTATATGTGATATATTTATATTATATATAGTATATAAAACATGATATTTTAGATATATAATGTAATTCTAAAAAAGGCTATTAACCAGAATCGAAACTGCAATTTAGGTTGGATTGGTTTGGGTTTAGGGTTTTTCATTGCAATTCGATTTGATCTTTCCAACCATCAAATTGGGAAGTTCAGTTCTCAATTCGATTCAGTTTGACTTTTGGTTAACCTATCAATGTCGGTTTGGTCTACAGTTGATGTCAACCCAAACCAAACCGAACTAAATTGCATCCCTAGTATCTACGAGTCAATAATCATATCTAAAGATTTATTAATCGTTATTTTCTTTATTTTTTTAAACTAGTAGCATGTGTAATATTGCATGTTATGTAAGGATTATTTTTCTTTTTTTTTGGAGTAGGTAAGGGTACGTATGTCAAGATAAGGCTCCCTTTTTAACAAAAAAAAAAAAAAAAAAAAACACCTTTTATTAGAAATATAATTTAAAAACAATTTTTTTGCAACGTCATTATTCTGACAACCCAAAAAAATTGGAGAGCATTTGGTCTAAATTTTTGTCTGTAATTTCCTACACCCTGCGTTGCAATGCTTGTATCCTGCGTTATAACTAAGGTGGTACAAGCATTGCAACGCAGGGTGTAAGAAAAATTATAAGCTTTTTAGACCAAACGAAATGCTCTCAAAAGGTTGGGACGGTAGGCCTTCTAAAATATTGTTAAAAGAAACATATAAATCCTAAAACTAATAAATGCTCAAAGATATATAAAAAGGGTAATTTACATTAATCTCCCTTGAGATATGCTTAAATGAAACATACCTCCTTTGTCATTTTTGAAATACCATTTTGCTCCCTGTCAAAAAATGCCTATTTCAAAATCTAACGATTTATTCTGTTTTTACTGAAATAACCAAAAAAAAAAATCATAGATATTTTAATATTATATTTACATAAAACTATTTTTTTTGAAAGACAAATTTACCCTTTCACCTTTAATCATCTTTGCTGTCAAAAAAACGTTTCAATACAAGACGAGGTCGTGCTTCTCTCCAAAAAACAGCTCATTCGTTATCCTTTAAATTAAATTGAATGAAAGGATAAAATATGTATCTAATTTATTGTTTAGGGGTATAAATATACTTTTAAGTTGATATGATTTAAAGGGGTCTTTTTTAGTCTTTAATATGGCTCAGCAATTTCTATCTAGTTTGGACGGAGATTTCAGAAAAGGAGAAGGTGAATGTGACCTCTTTTCAAACTTTAAGGGATGTCAATGACACTTTAGAAACAATGATGGGAGATATGTGTAAATAATACATTCCTCAAAGGAGTTTAATGTAAATTAATCCAATAAACAATGTTGATTTTGAAAAACTAAAAAAAGTGTGGTATACTTTGAGAAGTAGGTTTTTGCGTGAAATATAACAGGGTGTTAAGAATCGGACTGATCCGAATCGGGATCGGCCAGGACCGGTTTGATGTCAAGCCATGATACAATTATTGTGTATCAAGTGACTTTGGATCGGATCGGTCCAAATGAATCGATTTGGACTGATCTAATGATTAGAGCGGACCGATCCAAAGTTTTTTTTTTTTTAATTTATAAAATTAATGATCCAACCGGTATCGACTTGGACCAGTCCAAACAATACAATTAATTTTTTTTTAAGGATGATCCAAAAGTTGGATCGAACCCAGATCGCTGATCCGTATCAAGATCGACCTAGACCAGTCCGATCTACAATCTCGAGAATAAAAACCTTGATATATAGTATAGATAGATGTTTTAATGGTAAACATTTAAACAGTTGTCAATTTTTTCCACTTACGAGAACCTTGATGCCATATAACCAATAAGATTTCATCATTCTAAGATCTATTGAACCACAATGGATAAATGAAGAAAAATGTGTAGAGGAAAGGGTTATCGCAGGACGAGTCTCTTGCCAACTTTGCCCCATGATGCTAAACTTTCTGTCGGTTCAATTAGAGTACTACCTACAACAACAAGAAAAATCATTTTAGATTAATTATGTCTTTTTTCGTTTTCCTCTCACTGATCTTCAATATGCACCCTTTACACCTTATAAGAAGCACCTCCCAAGTCTTTGTTTAGCATAATCAAACTGTTTAGGCTGGAATTAGACCGCCTAAAACCGGTCAGACCCTACAGGCTTTTAAGATTGTATGGGCCAGGCGGTAAGAAAGAAGTGGGCTTTGGCCCAATAAAGTAATACAAGCCCAACAGGCTGGCACGAACTCAAGTTCGTTACCAAAGGCAGGACGTGCCATGAACATGAAATAATGAAGTGGGCCAGGTGTCAACAGAGGAACGTCTGAGGTTTCGCATATCAACCAACCGCCAAATGGTTATAGTGAAGGCCTATAAGAAGAGATCCGGCCAGAACGAAGAGTCTCCACAGCAAATCAACCAAAGTTACACATAGCTTTATCCCTGATCTCCAGTGATCATTAGTCTAGCATTCTGCAAGGATCCTGCTGCACCTACTTCGTCATCCGAACCAGTCGGCCATGGAGGAATCCCAGTTGGGTGTTCTTCAGAACCCCTCTTGATCGTCCCTTGCGTGCCGCGTTGTACACCCGCAAAGTAGCTTAGTCGCGTCTCATAGGCGGAGCCCAAGGAACCGTTGGAGGTCCTCTCGATAGTCTCTTGCATGCCGAATTTTGCACCCGTGAAGTAGGTTAGTCACGTCCCACAATCGGAGCCCAAAGAACTTCTAGAGTTTTTGTGTTTTTCTCGTTTATTTTACTTCTTAGAAGGTTTACCTTCTAGTTGTATGTTATTTATTGTTCTAGTTTATATATATATATATATATAAGGTGTTATTGATCGCGTAAAATCAGTTTCTCTGAATCAGCCATTGATCCTTCGAGATTGGAAGCCACATAATCATCTGATTCACAATCGCTCGTACATCGACCGATTTACTTTGATAGTCAACTTACGCAATTAACTTATACAACCTATCTTTAGGTGAACTTTCAAAAGTTCTGGCACGCCTGCACCCATTTCGGCCACACGACCGAGAGTGACACATCACCCACGAACCGATTGAGAAGAGAGTTGGAGTTTATTTTTTGGACCAACATAATTTGGTATGCCTGGTGGGACACATCTGGTGAAGCTAAATGGCGCAAAAAACTAGAGCTGGTGGATGGTCATGAGAGGATGACCGCGATGGAATGGCCATTATCCAAGAAAAAGTACTAGAAAGCACTGCCGCACTGGCCGAAACGCTAGGCCAGGCTAATCCAACGGCAGAGGTAGGATCGACATCCGCTTCATTTAATAACGGCGTCTTAATAATGTTACAGACTATAAATCATACTTTAATGAGGATAGGCGCCGATCAAGCACGCACTTATGCAGCCATTGCAAAGGATTCACTGGAATGCCTTTTGAAATGTAGTCCTTGATTAGGCATGAACATAATTCGGCCTGAGAAGGTGAAAACTCAGCCATGAGAAATCTTAACAGGAATGGAGTGGTTAACCCTGTTGAATTACCACCAGCCAGGCCTACTCCTCCAAGGCCGTCTAGGCCAATAAATGATCGAAATGAGTTCCTTGGTCATAACGGTCAGGAAAGGACAGACCAAGTGCTGTCGAATGTTGATATTCAGGCACATCCACCAGTCAGAGAAACAGAGAGAGACCAAGTATATCATCGGGTCCAAGAGGCAGTGGCTAACATGCCAACCCGACGTTTGTCTAGACCATCAGACCGTAAACCATACCTTGATTGGGTGGATCTCAGATATGAATTCCCTAGGGGATATAGGATCCTTGACTTTTCATTGTTCTCGGGAGAGGATGGTCAATCGACCATTGAGCATGTAGGCTGATTTACGGTACAGTGTGGAGAATTATCACCAAGTGAATATCATAAGTTAAGGCTGTTTGGGAACTCCCTTACAGGCCAAGTGTTCACTTTGTACATAACCTTACCTCCTAACTCGGTCCAACATTGGGTTAAGATAGAAGAAAAATTTCACTCTCAGTTGTACCGAACTGAGCCAGAAGTATCCATGGCCGATCTAGCTCGATTAAGACAACTGCCGGATGAAACGGCGGATAGATACATAGGGCGGTTTAAAAAGGTTAGAAATAGATGTAGGATTGTACTCCCTGAAATAGAGTTGTGAAACTAGCCCAAAATGGCCTCGACATTGAACTTCAAAAGAAGTTTGATGGGATGGAGTTCGAAGATTTGTTCAAATTATTAAGCCGAGTGGCCAAATATAAACGAATTCTCTAGGACGAGAATCAAAGAAAAAGGGCTACCTTTGGGACTTATTTTCAAGATCTCAATTTTGAGTTAGCCGTGGCCAAAGTAATATCAAATAAACCTTTCACTTGTACGGTTTTAAAGAAAAAATGGCCAGTACACAGATGGAAGGGAAGAGAAATTTCCTAGACAAAGGAAGGAAGTTTTCCTTTGACATGTAAAAGGGATCTTTGATCACATTCTAAAAGGAAATTTCATCAGGCTACCAGAAGAGCATAAAATGCCTTCAACCGATGAATTAAAAAATGGTGAATATTGTAAGTGGCATGGGTCCTGAACCCATTCGATTTCTGACTGTTCTGTTTTTCGGTCTATGATACAGGACAACATCGACCGAGGATTACTCCAGTTCCTTGAAAAATGGAAGGAGGTCGTGGAAATTGACACTGATCCGTTTCCCACTACTTTCCCGGTCAATATGATTGGAACCAGACTCAGAAGTCCTCATTTGAAGGTTGATTTGAGGCCTGGGGGCAACCATCCAATGGAGCAAATGAAATCGGTAAAGATAGGCCATTGGGGAGTCATGGTCGTCGTCTCTATGGCCGATTGGTTTTCCCACCCAATCATGTGGATGTTCAGGACAGGTACTACCAGGGTCGTAACATTTGTGATAGATGTCATGAAGAGATCAAAGAACCGGTCAGGCAAGTAGGACGAGATTACCGACGACCATGGCAACCACAACCCCGACAATTCAAGCCGAATTATTATCAAAGGGCTCCCGAAAAGTGGTACCTAACCAGGGATGACCGCTCATACAGCACTCACCCAAGAATGGTTAAACCCCTAGGGGCAGAAACGATAGGTGGACTAGGGTTCGACCGATCAGGGTACGAGATGACTCGAACCCAGAAAAGGCGTTGGCAAAGAGAGCAGGTAGCCAACAGAGCCATATCGGTCTAGCAGAGGGGAGATAAAGGAATGTTGGTTGCTAGAAACTTTAAAGGGGCGGCCCAAACCATAGCACCAAAGAAGGAGCAATCATTAGAAATCCAAGACAAGAAAGAAATGTCTCCGGAGCTTACCTTCTTGGAGGAAGACGACAGTCTGTTGTTAGATCAACTCTTGGCCCAATTCCAAGGCACCGATGCTCCAGAACGGTCGTCATTGATGGGTGATACTTCCCCAGAAGAAAAGGCTAGCAGAAGAGACCCAAACCATTCAGTTTCGATCACTTTCTCAGGTGACCATGGACTGCAATATGGTCTTTATGCTGCCAACATCTTTCCAGGCGAAAGAGGAATATGGTGAGCTAGATTCTGAAGAGGAAGTAGGCCAAGAGGCCACAATGCCCACACTGGCTAGCATCTATCAAGAACAAAATTCGACTAACCAGGTAGGAGTAAAGTGTGAGAATTACCAGCCCGAGATCAATTCTGACGGTAAGATTGATAAAGTAATTTTTGAAAAGCCATCTTTGAAGATGGCTCATTATTTACGGCCATTGTACATCAATGTACACATGGATGGGATACCTGTCACCAAATTCCTGGTTGATAATGGGGCGGCCGTAAACATATTGTCCAATAGGGTAATGAAAAAAAGTAGGAAAGGCTTTAACTGACATAATTCCGACCGAAATAACGCTCACAAATTTTGCAGGAAGAACTTCAACCACTCAGGGAGTGTTGCCAGTAGAACTGGAGATTGGGCGGAAGAAAGCCTTGACCGCTTTCTTCGTAGTAGAATCGTCCTCAAGCTACAACGCGTTGCTAGGACGTGATTGGATTCATTCAAATATGTGCATACTATCTTCCCTTCATCAATTCCTAATTTTTTGGAATGAGAACAAAGTGAAAATTGTCAAGGCTGATGGACGGTCGTTTCTGGCTGATTACAATTCGGCCAAGGCATTATTATACGGAGGAGAGATAGGACCGGTGAAGTTCACAAAGGACAAAAGGCACGGTCAACTGACAGGAATCTCCGTAACGGTCGACAACAAACTAAGTCAAGAAAAAGCTAGACCAACAGCTATAATTCTCTATCGGTCAAGCAGGGATTACAAAATCAAGGAAGTGCCATGATGAATGAACAAAGGAAGAAAGAGAGGTGGGCCAAAGTTAGGACCACTATGTTACGTTTGGAAGTTTATATGAACGAAAAATAGCTAGATGAGGAAGTTTCGGTCGCATCGACCGATGTATCACAGAAGATGATGTGGACACGGCTGATGGATTGTCCATGCAAGATATCGAGGCGGCCCCTAGTAAATTGGATGATGTAAAGGCTGAGGTACAAGACCCATTGACAGAAATAGAGTTAGGAAGTGTGACCAACCATCGGCCAGTGTACATAAGTAGTTTTCTTCCAGATCTGTATAAATGTCAGTTAATAGAATTACTTGTTGAATTCCAAGACTGCTTCACTTGGAACTATCATGAATTGCCAAGTTTAGACCAAAAATTGGTTGAACATCGGTTACCTTTGAAAGCCGATTATAGACCCCATAAACAACCGCTAGAAGAATGACGGCCGAAGTGACAGAAAAGATAAAAGAAGAAATTGAGAGGCTGCTAAAAGCAGGCTTCATTCGACCAGTCCGTTATGCGGAATGGGTTTTCGAACATAGTACCTGTCATGAAAAAGAATGGTAAAATTAGGGTGTACATTGATTTTAGAAACCTCAACTTGGCAACCCCGAAGGATGAATATCCAATTCCTATGGCCGGTTTATTAGTAGATGGGGCGGCCAGGCACCATGTATTATCCTTTATGGATGGACACTCAGGTTACGACCAAATTAATATAGCGGCCGAAGATGTGGAAAAGACTACATTTCGAGGTTGGGGACAACAGGCCTATATTGTTGGGTTGTAATGCCATTCGGTTTGAAAAATGTTGGAGCCACATACCAGATAGCGATGAACAGTATTTTTCATGACATGATTGGCAAAAATATGGAGGTCCAAAAAATCAGCAGAAATAGTCGCACACCTCAAGCACTTAAAAGCCTCATTCGAGAGAATGCGTAAACACAAGTTGAAGATGAACCCCCTAAAATGTGCATTCGAGGTGTCGGCAGGGAACTTCTTGGAATTTTTGGTATACCAAAGGAGAATTGAGATAGATAAGAACAAAGCAAAAGCTAGCCCACCGAGTAATAAAAAAGAATTACAGAGATTCATTGGCCAAATTAATTTCTTAAGGAGATTCATCTCCAATTTGGCCGGAAAACTAACATCCTTCTCTCCATTGTTACGCCTAAACGAATAAGAAGAATACAGGTGGGAGGAACAATATGAACAAGCATTTGAGGTCATTAAAGAATACTTGATGAATCTGCCTGTGTTGATTCCTCCAAAGAAAGGAAGGCCACTGAAGCTTTATATATCAGCGGTCGAGAAGTCCATTGGAATCCTTTTGGCACAAGAAAATGATCAAAAGCATGAATAGGCCGTATATTATCTAAGTAAATTCTTGTTACGGGTCGAACAAAGGTACACGACCATTGAAAGGCTGTGTCTAACATTGTATTACACGGTCGTCAAACTAAGGCATTACTTAATAGCCTCCATGGTATTGGTAATTGCCCCAAAGGATATGATTAAATACATGTTAAGCAAACCATATTTAAGAGGAAGGATAGGCAAATGGATTCTAGCATTATCAGAATTCACTTTCGTCTACATCCCTCAAAAGGCGGTAAAGGGCCAAGTGATAGCTGATTTTCTGGCCGATCATCAATTCGGTAATCCTACTATAGGATCAGATGTAATACATGAATCAAACATGGTGGGATTGTTGCCATGGACCCTAATTTTTGACGGGTCAAGAACGAAGACTATTTGGGGCAGGTATAATTATTATACCGCCAGGAGGGGCAAGGCAAGAATATGCCTTTCAACTAGAATTTGCTTGCACAAATAATCATGCCAAATACGAAGCACTGATCATAGGAATGGTAATCCTATTGGACATGGATGCGAAAGCGTTTTTTTTATCAAAGGAGACTCACAGTTGGTCATTAATCAACTAGGGGGCAAGTATAAATGCCTAAGTTGGCAGCTTATGCCATTATATGCAGTAGCCTGCCAGTTGATGGAAGAATTTGATGACATGATATTATTCCACTGTCCACAGGAACAAAATGAGGAAGCCAATGAAATGGCTCAAATAGCGTCAGGACTGAGAATCCTAGAAAGAATGACCGAAAGAACTGTCTCGGTCCAAAAAAGATCCTTGCTGTCTGTCAAAAGAAGGGTTGAGTCGTTAGAAGCCATGCACGTCAAAACGCAGCCTGACGACTGGCGAACCCCGTTGTAGAATACTTAACAACTCCTAATCTGAGGAGTGATAAGAAGCTGAAAATAACATCAAACAGATATGTAGTAATGGCCGGAGAACTATATAGAAAGAGTCTAGACGGCATGCTACTAAGGTGTTTAAGCCTAGTGAAGCAAGGCTAAGTATAAGATGGCTAATAAGGAGACACGACCATTATTAGCCTACAATACTGAAAGATTGCCTCAAATATGCCAAGGGGTGCGAAACATGTCAAAGACACGGCCCAATTCATAGAGAACCGGCCATAGACTTGCATGCAATAGTAAAACTGTGGCCAGTTAGAGGATGGGCTATATTGACTTCATTGGCAAAATATACCCTCCCTCGTCAAGACTGCATGGGTTCGTCATTGTGGCTACATATTACATTACCAAGTGGGCAGAAGTAAAGCCAATGAAAAGTGTTGAGCAGTCAGACATTATTGAGTTCATACAGGAACAAATCATCCACAAGTTTGGAATTCCAGAAACAATAACGGCCGATCAAGTATGGAATTAAGATCATTAATTCAACTCCTTATTATGCCCAAGCAATTGCTGAGGCTGAATCTACTAACAAAGTGTTAACAAATATCTTAAGGAAGATGGTCGAAGATAGACCAAGATCTTGGCATAAAACTTTTTCAGAAGCCTTATGAGCCTATCGTACTACATTTAAGACAGGAATAGGGAATACCCCTTTTGCCTTGACATTCGGCCAAGATGTCGTCATACCCTTAGAGATTATAGTTCCTTAAATGAGAGTGATAATGCAGCATCAGATGCCACCGGAGGAGTATACAGAAGCTATGATGCTAGGTCTACAAGACCTAAATGAATCAAGACTTAGAGCGTTTAAGGAATTACAAGCCCATAAGAGAATAGTGGCAAGATCGTATAACAAGAAAGTCAAAAGCAAGTTCTTTGCTGAAGGTGACTTGGTTTGGAAAACAATATTGCTAGTCGGTCGTAAGGACCACATATATGGAAAATGGTCGCCCACTTGGGAAGGACCATCAAAGTCCATAGGGTTTTGAAAAGAGGAGCATACACCATTCATTCAACGGAATCGATCGAAGAAAAACCAATTAACGGTCAGTTTTTGAAAAAGTATTTCCCAACCATATGGGAATCAGGGGAAAACGAGTAAAACGGCCAAATATGGCCTAAAATATGCATAACGGCTAAAGAAAGCCAAACAGTATAAAGAGATGGTTGATTAACTATCAAATAAAGCAAAAACCAGTAGCAATCATAAAAAGAAACGAATTTTGGAATGGCTCAGCTGGCCAACCAAGGAATATAAAATAGTTCATAAAGCAAGGTTCTTAAGATTGTTAAATTTAGCTGACAACGCCTCGGCCATCTCGGTGGCATGTTGCTTTCGGCTAACCCATTCGCCCTCTTTCGTTTTCACGGCTTTGACGACTTCCATTTTCTTGGGTAGTTCGGCTGCAATCCCCTGCTGAGCTAATAATATGCTGTGTTTGGTGGCCTGCTTTGTCGCCATAGCTGCAAGTAGACTTTATTTCTCCTCTTGCAATCTCCTCTGCTCCTTATCTATTTCTGCTAAGCGTTGATGGGCCTATGTGATCTCAAGGTCAGCGGCCTCCATTTCTGATGCCTTAGCGTCAAAGGATTCCTGTAACAAGATCACTTCTTCTAGCTTGTGCGCAAGGTCTCGCAGAAAAGATTCTGCTTCTTTTTCTTCACGATGTGCCGACCAAAATCCCGCAACCCAAGCCAACACCTTAACTAAAGCAGAAATAACAGAAGAATCGGTCATTTTAGACAACCGAAGAATGTCAAAATATTCATGAAAAGCAAAGAGATGCGCATCATCTTCAAATTCGGTCAAATCTAGAGAAAACAGCTTTTGAAGCTCAGATTTCGCTTTCTCTAAAGCAGAAGACATGGCTAACTCAGAAGACGGAGAAGCAAGGACTAAAGCAGAAAAGTCTCGCAGGTAATCATCCACCGATTTAAGATAAGAGTCAAGATTAGCACGAAGTGCAGGAGAAGCAGAACTCAGACTTTTCATAGAATGAGATTCAACAATAGTTTCTTGGGAAAGAGGTGGTAGAGAGTCAGGAATACCAACAATATCCGAAGGATCGGCCAATATCGTTTGCGTATGGCCTGAGGACTCACTCGAAAACATCGCCTCTATTTCTTCATCAACCTCACTACCCTGAGAAGTTTCCCCTAGTCGGGCGACCTTCCTGCTAACTATTTTAGGCGTTTTGCAACAGAGGGAAGCAAAGGAGTGTCAGGCTGTCGTTCCTCGAATGAGGTAATGGTAGGGACATCCTCTTCCGAAAGGTCAACGAGCGCGCCAGGGTTCTTAGTAGGAAGGACTCTCTCAAAGTGACAGGCGGACTGCCGGGTTGGCCGCAAGTTGGGCTTGATAGGTTGTTTCCTTTTGGATGGCCGAGGGATAGCCAAGATTGTGTAATCAACGATGTTTTCAACTGGAGCAGCGCCAACAGACGGATCTTTAGAAGGTAGCGGCAAGGCTTTTGCTGCAAGGGCAATTAAAGTCATGAACTTACATTTAGAAAGGCCAAAAAGACCAAAGAAATTATGCATGATCGTTTTAAGAGTACCAATTAGAGTGTTGGCTAATGGTAAGGCCAAAGTCCCGCCAGTTGCTAAGAACTCTCGATGGTCGAACACGCCACTGAAATTGACTGGTTCTGTGGGTTAGTCAAGAGATAAATGGGGTTCAGCCATACCTAGGGCCGAATTAGGAATTGGAGGTGGCTCAGGAAGTGGTGTAAAATACTAAACCATATCTTATTCAAATACCCCAGAAGAGTTGGACCCGACCGAAAGCCAGGCTTGCAGACAATCCTTATCATGGGGTAGCCAATTTCTCGGCTAACGCTTGGTCCATTTTGCATTTTAGGAGCTCAGAGGAATCAGTAGAATTCCATTTTAATCCATAATAATTTTCAAATAGGATAACAGACTTCATGGTCGAAAAAATACCTGACTTGGTTTTTGAAGGCCGTTAGGAGGGAATAGAGGCAATGGATTTCTCCTTTTCTTTGAAGTTTCCCTTTTGGTGGCTTAAGGTGGATCGATAGGAAGTGACAGAGCTATTTCAGTAGGAGAATTCAATCGAGACATGTAAATTGGTAGAGTTGAAGCAAAAGCGGAGCTAAAATAGCCGATCCACCATGTGCGAAAGGCAAGAGAAGATGTCAGATGGTTCGGACAATGTGAAATAGAGAAGTCTGTGGTCGAATGATCAAAGTACTGGCTGACATGATTGATTTCTTCCGATTGAGATATAACAGTGAGAAGATATGGCGGCTGATTCAATGAAGTGAGAGCATGGGTAGGAATGATTTGGGCAAACCCAAATTACCAAGCTAATAAATTGGGAAGGTAAATCTCAACCCCGCATTTCTGATTGCGGTCGGGAGTACCCTCCTCAATAGATCCAAAGTGTAGATCTCGGCAGATCAGATAAGAAGTCCAAATCTGATTCCTCTTAGTAACGACAGAAGGATCGTCTAAACTTTCAAAAAGAGAGATTCTGTCAAATTGGTTGGATTGATTCTGTCACTGAAGTGCATGAATTGGAACAAAGGACATGAAAAGCTTAAAATTAATTACACCAGAAACTACATTTAAAAGAGTATTCTATCTCATGAATGAGCAGATCTTCCAAAAAAAAAAAAAAAAGGAAAAAAAGAATCCAGCTGTGAACATACTAAAGAAACTCATCAAGTAATAAACCAGTACAAGAACATCAAAACAAAAGTAGTAACTGTCATCAACAAACTACATAATGCCTACCCTGTTCTGCTATTGAATCTATTAAAATCCAAATCTTCAGTCAAAACATTAAAAGTAATAACTCTACCCACAAAAGAAACAACAGAAGTAAAAAAGGAGTTCGAAACATTAAAAGGTAATGTAGTGAAGGAATTTAATTTGAACTAAATGTTAAATGATATCTTAAAGTAAACACTGTAGTGCTTAAAAAGATATGCTCAAAGAACTAAATGTTAAATGATATTTTGTAAAGGATGCATGTTAAACAACTAGAAATAGATCCAAGGTCCATAGAATCTAAGAACGAATCAAACTCAAAGATTGATTGAGCTCTACAAAAGCAATGAATCCAATAAAAAGTAACTAAAAAAAAAGGTTAGCCAATTAACAAGCTTGAAGGATGTAATGTCTAGTTGAAATTACAGAAATCACGGATCTTCAACTTCAAAATATCCATAAAATTACCAAAAGAAGAAGAAGACCTGATTAAATTGAAGTAGATCAACCGATTAGAGCAGATCTAATGCTTTTCATGAAGAAAGAAGGCAGATCCAAATCCGAGCTCAGAGAGCTCGTCACTCAGATGTTCATCCACTTCATTTAAAACTGACGAGGCTCAAATATTGGAACCCTAGAATCCGATCGACAGTAATAGAATCCCCATCACAAGGCAGCGATGCTGATTTCCAGATCTCGTCGAGTCGATCAGCATTTTTTGATACTGATAAACAGTAACCCTAATTCCTCAGGGCCACACCTTTGGGAAGCGTCGTGCCGGTGGATTAATACTTCCCTCGAGACTGCAATTATGATACAACACTATTACCATGCAAGGAAAGTAACAGCACGTTCCCATGCAAAGGTGGCAACATTAGCACATTCCCATGCAAAGGTGACAACATTACCATGCAAGGAGAGTAACGGCTAGGCTTGGATTAAGGGGTCACATTACCATGAAAGAAGAGTAACGGTCAGATTTGGATTAAGGGAAGAATAAAGCTGTCAAAGCTTTAATATAGGAAGTAATATTAATATTAGGAGTCATGCTTGTTTGCTTAGATGTAGGGAGGATATTATCTTGTTAGCCTTTATAAGGCAGCCGTATGGAAGAGAGAAGCATCGAGAATTTGAGTATTTTGTTTATTGTAAGAAGGTTTCCCCCTAGAAGAGGGACTTGTCTAATAAATTGTCATCTTCTTCCTAGTTTTTCTTATCAAATTAGAAAGATAATGCCAAGTTAAATAATAGTGTTTCGCCGGAGTTGCGCAAGAGATGGAAGAGGGACGATTTGGGCGTGTATCGTAGACGGAAAAAAAAAAAGGTGGGAAGAGGGATTTCAGCGGGAGCTGTAATCAATTAGTAGAGGTGGTTGAACCAAACCGCTGGTTTATAATGGTTTTATAGGCAATTTGGTTCGACCTCCCCTAAACAGTTGCCACTATTTCCCCATTTTTATTTTTTTTGGGTACCGACGATGCCTCCATTCCTAAGGTAATCTCTCAACAAGGGGGAAAAATCCCGCAAGGAAGCTGTGGAAGAAAATGCTCATCGTTAAGGTGATGGGGAAGACGGTGGACTACAGATATCTAAACGAAAGGGTGCACAAACTGGGGAATCCCTTAGCCCCCATCGAACTTATTGATATAGGTAATGAATTTTACCTTGTAAAATTCAGGAACAAGCAAGATTATGTTACGATCCTATGTGTTAAGTATTTAACCGAATGAATTTCTACAAGTCCTAGGGCTTTTGGAACAACGGTTTGGATTCTAACAAATGCACGTCACGGGTTCGAATCACGGAAGGGGCGACCTATAGGCTAGATTAAAAAGCCTTGATATTATGTATGGGCATGGTGTTAAGTTGTTGAATACTGATAGGTGAGTGGAGCCGGCAATAAGGAAAGGGCTGCCATCAGGTCAGTGTCGATAGAGTGGGCCGCCGTGGACGTCGGCTGCGGAAGCGTGGTGGGATGTTACGATCTTATGTGTTAAGTATTTAACCGAATGAGTTTCCAAAAGCCTGATACCATTTGTTAGGATCCAAACCATTGTTCCAAAAACCCCAAGACTTGTGGAAACTCATTCGGTTAAATACTTAACACATAGGATCGTAACAAACTATAATAAAGTCCTCACTGAGGGGCCTTGGCTTATTGCCGAACATTACCTTACAATTAGGAGATGGTCTCTGCACTTTCGAGCTTCCTTTGCAAAGATCTCGACCGCAGCGATATGGCTCAGAACCCCGGAACTTCCAATAGAATACTTCGACAAAGGAGTGTTGTTCAAAGTTGATAACACGATCGGCAAAGCCCTCAAAGTGGACATAATCACTGCCACGGATTTCAGAGGTAAATATGCAAAGCTCTGTGTGCCGTTAGACCTAAACCAACCGCTCAAAACAAAAGTCCATATTGATAACCACCTGCAACTCATTGAACACGAGGGACTCCACGTCATCTGCTTCTCGTGCGATAGGGTGAGCCATAAGGAATCGGATTGCTCAGCAAAGAAGAATGTAAGCATATGAACCATTGTGGAGGAGACATGAACAAGTTCCCAAATGGAGGGGGAGGAAGTTTCCAATAAAAATCATGAGCCTCCCTCAAACACCATCTACGGTTCGTGGATTCTAGCATCCAGGAAGAATCGTCGAAAAAACCCAAGCGCCACCTACCATCCATCCAGTCGGGCGGGTCAAACCCGATCGGGCAAGAGAGGTTCTTGTTTTGAGTCACTAGCTGTTGAGAACCCCGATACATCAAGTCAGCATACCTCAACGACTCCTGCACGTACATCTAGCGTATTCACCAAGGAAGACCGACATACTTCTCAGAAGAAAACGAGGTGAAAAAAAAAAAAGAAATCTTAAGAAAATCTTGAGAAGAGAAAGCATTTATTACCTATTGTGGAGAAGTGCAACATGCTCGGCATGTAGTCGCCAAATGATCAATCGACTGAAGCGTTGGACGCCGAGGTGATTGGATGTGACAACCCCAAGGACAATATGGAGATGGAAGTTCCTTCATCCTCATTGCACACATCCTCAATAGTGACCCTAGATTCCCCCTTCCCCCTCAACGACCTAAGACAACCCTGCTGTGGTAGAAGACAATCCTGTTAATGGAGAGAGAAGATTAGAGAGAGATTATGGAGAGGATAGGATCACTCCTCTAGGAACCAACTGTGACAGCCTCGCCTACAGACAAGAACTCACCTTCAGAGAACCCTCAAAACCCACCACCCTCGCGCCAGGGCCTCTTCTCATGGACCGAGTTGACGCTTCTAAACTCCCAACTCTCTCGGAGGGTGTGTTGGTGGAACCTCTTCATCCCACCAACCCCGTCCATTTCGAGGGTGCTCGTGAGTGGGAAGACCGTCTCGCAGGCTCCAACTCCGATTTACAAGATCCTTAGGGAAAGGCCTATCGAGCTGATGATGAGCAGGCATCAGACAACTCCTGTGATAGTGGCGGTTACATTGACTGTGGCGACGGTTTTCCTAGAAATCCGGTCACGACAAGAAGCCAGCGTAGACGCAATAGACTTTGAAGTGTTTCTCAACCCTCGACACCTTCCATGACACATGCCTTTGTGGCTGAACTGGAGTGTGGACAGGCCAAGGTCATCTAGTTCCGAACATCACCAGCGTAGTAACCTTGAACTCAGCTGCTACCCCTCGATGAAGACTTTGGTCTGGAACTGCAGAGGTGCGGGTAACACTAGATTCCGAAGACACCTTCGCGACCTTATAAATCAGTTTAACCCTTGCATGCTTATCATTATGGAAACATGTATTGGAGGGGAGAGAGCGGAGGAGATTATTTGTGCCATCAACTTTGTAGCTCACTTCAAGGTTGACCCCATCAGCTTCTCCGGAGGGCTTTGGATTCTTTGGCAGCCTGGTGTGGTTCGGGTCAGTATCAGGGGCTCTTCTCTCCAGTCTACACACGCCACCATTGAAATCATTCCAAATCACGCTTCATGGCTGCCTTCGGCCTTGTAGGTCAATCCTAATGTGGGTGCCAGTAACAACCTTTGGAACAAGCTTGAAGACCTGTCCGGTTCCCACAACCTCCCGTGGGCGTGGATGGGTGACTTCAACACCACAACGAGATCTAATGAGGCTCCCAATGACAATGTTAGCTCCGAATCTCGAGCCAATAGGCTTTCCCGATGCCTAAACACATGAGAAATTATCGACCTCGGCTTCTCCGGACCCAAGTTCACATCGACGAACAAACGGGAGGGTGAAGCTCTCATCCAAAAAAGGTTGGATCGGGTTTATGCCAATGCTGCGTGCTGTGCTCTCTTCCCTGAGCCCTCGGTGTATCACTTATCTCGGACTTGCTCGGATCATTGTCCTATCCTGCTCGATCTCTTAGGTACGCACATTCCCATTAACAAACCCTTTAGATTTGAACCCTTTTAGATCCAACACCCGGACTTTAACCGTTTAGTCCTCTCTTCTTGGTGTTGTGACCCGACCTTAATGAGAAGAATAAAGTGCCGAGTGCTACAAAAAATTTCACTGAAGCAGCTCTTCGCTGGAACCATGAAGTTTTTGGTAACATTTCCAGACGCAAGCACCTTCTTTTGGCAAGACTTAAGGGAATCCAAATTGCCCTTCGCTCAAGACCCACATATTTCCTATCTGACTGTAATAACCCAACTCGTTAGGGGAGTTTAGTGTAATTAGTTAGATAATTAAAGTGTAATTAGATAGAAAATGAGGACTAATTTAAAATTTTTGTTATTAGCCAATTAGTTGACTTTGACCAATTGTGATTGGTGGGTGTACAATAGATCATCTAGAGTGCATCACACACAATCATAATCTCAAAGTTTAATTAACGGTTGAGATTTCAAAGGAATAAGTAAACAAAATTAATGGTTAAGATTAAAAGATAAGAAACTTAGTCTAAATTAGGATTAGAAACACAAGATCCTAGTCTAATTAGGAAAGTAGGTAAACTAATGATTGAGTTTTACTAGAAGTAGTGATTCCCAATCATTGGTGAAGATTAAACTAACTAAAATCCAAGGACTGGGAATGGAAACATAATCCTAATCTAATAACACTTACTAGACTAATTATTGGACGCATTAAAATCTAACAAACATTGTCTTGGACATCAAAACCATTAATCTAAGTTCTAAGTTGATTGCTGGAGCTGGAAAGTCGAGGAAGAACAATTCGGACTTGAACTGAGTTGAAGAAGAAGAAGATTCGACGAGCTAGAGCAAGGTAAGTAATTCAATTAGTCTTTATTTTTTATTTGGATTTAGGTG
>JAUPMG010000019.1:15348939-15359142 GCA_031762675.1 Pachysandra terminalis
CAAGGACACCGACCAATGTATACGACAAGCAATGAATTCAGAGATGCCCCATTGAGAGAGAGAATGCTTGAGCATTTCGAACCTTTGTTTGTGAAAAACAAGGTGACTCTTGCACTTTGGGGTCATGTCCATAGGTATGAGCGATTCTGCCCAATAAATAACTACACTTGTGGTGGCATGGGTCACAATGAGGAAGGCAAGGGGGATTTTCTGGTGCATCTTGTGATCGGTATGGCAGGACAAGATTGGCAACCCATCTGGGAGCCGAGGCCTGATCACCCAACGGATCCAATCTTCTCTCAACCTCAGCGGTCTTTGTATCGTGGGGGTGAATTTGGGTACACAAAGATTGTAGCTACAAAGGAGAAGCTGACACTTTATTATGTCGGAAACCATGACGGGGAAGTGCATGACAAGGTGGAAATCTTATCGTCCGGTCGAGTTCTAAATGTTGAAGACGGCCGCAACAGAGTTGAAGTTGGGGAGTCTACATTATCATGGTATGTAAAAGTGGGCAGTGTCTTGCTGCTTGGGGCCTTTTTGGGGTATGTTGTTGGGTTCGTATCACATGCTAGGAGAGACTCAACCTCAAGACAGAGCTGGATTTCAGTGAAGAGCGAGGAGGTTTGAGATTCAAATTGCATTCAAAGTAAACAGTTTTGTAAGTAATCGTGACCATTTGGTTTCTACTGTGAATTCTCTGAATTCCAAACTTGCAATACGTAGATATTATTTCTTATGTTATTATGGAAGTAGCTTTGCTCATCTGGGCTAGATAGGATTGAACTCTTGTACCTTGTATTGTTGTATTGCATCGTATAAATAAAACCTTCAACAACTTTGAAATATACAACTATTTGTATTTTTTATGATGTGTAAATAAATATGGTATTTTTTGTATTGCTATATTGCAACATGGTGTTGTTGAATTTCCACCAATAGGAATTGGTCCTGTTTAGGAGGTTTCTTATTAGTATTGAGCCAGGAATCCAGGATCAATTTATATAAAAGGAAACCTGGATTGGATTAGGTTATAGTTTCTCCCTCTGAGGAAACCCGGATCGGTCGATCCAAACATCGCCCAATTTTTTTTATTTATTTATTTTAAAATCATAAAATTTTTGAGGGGTGTCGGACGATCCATATTGGATTGTCCGAAACTAAGTCAGAGAACTTTAGCATATTTCGGGATCGGCTTGGGATTGTGGCTCGTCCCTAGTTGTATCGGCCGATCCGACTCGGGATAAGCCGATACTTAATACTATGAGCTAAGGTGTACTTGCAAATAATACCACAAAGGAAGCTCTTAGGAGCAGTCTTTGGTCATGTTATGGGTATCCACTTAATTCATTGAAAATGTGAATTTCTTTCTGCCGTTGCGGAAACTTTAGCTGCTTGTAACATCCTAAAACTAGTAGTGAAAATAGGAAGGAAAAGATTTAAAGGTTCAAGGCAACTCCATTCTAATTACTAGTCTGATGAATACTACTGAAAAAGATCCCCATGGAGGATCTGGTATGTTATGGGAGGATGCAAGAATCTGATTATGTTTCTCTAGCAAGTGAGATCATAGTGTTAAGTATCGGTCGATCTTGAGTCGGATCGACCGATACAACTCATGATTGGCTAGGGACGAGTCACGATCCCAAGACGATCCCGAAATATGCTAAAGTTCTCTGACTCGGTTAGAAACCGAGTCAGATCGTCGGATCCAGACGGCCCCAACTCGGTTTCAGACGAGTCAGACACCCTAAAAATTTTTATAATTTTTTAAAAAAATAAAAAAATTGGGCCATGTTTGGATCGGCCGATCCCCGATCTGATACCGAGTTTAAACACTATGAGTGAGGTTCCATCACAATTATTAAGAAGTCAATCAAGACAGAAACCCTGATTACCTCAGAAATATTTTGTACAAAGATCAGTTGAAGTGTCTTGAATGCTTTGAAAAGGCCAAGCCATGAGTCTTTCCAGAAAACCTTGCATGAGAATGTAATCAACAGCTTAAACAGTTGTGAGATCAGAAATCAAAAGCTCTTGCAACACAACAAACTCAAAAGAATAATACAAAAACTTGAATACACCAATCAACTTTGTAGCCTACATACAGGTAGGAAGAAATCAAAAACAAATTCCCTACCCAACTTACAGACCTTGACTGATTGCTTAATAAAATCCTTTTTCTCAACTGTGCATAAATAAATAACAAACACTATATAGAAAAATTAAAAAAAAAAACCTAGAAAACTGCATCACCAGGACTAATATCGTTTACCAAGAATAATTCCGATGATCACAGACACCAGAGCTACCCCCAGCATGAACTTAATGGTCATGAAAGAAGAGGCCTCGGCTGTTTGAATATGAGTCCCTGAAGATGATGGTGTTTGAGCAGCTGCTGCTTCTAATTTCTTCTTACTCTTCCTTTTTGATGGAGATGAGATAGCTGGTGCGAATTCTCTAGATTTTACCTGAGGTTCATCCTTCAACTCGGCTGGGCTGCCCACATCCTGCAAGATTATAGAAACATAAGTGTTCATTCAGACTTGTGAAACCAATCTCAAATAAAAGAAATTAAATCCCTGCACAAACATATAGCAAGAACAATAATTTTATTGCTTTGCATATTTGAAGGAAACATGGAATAGGCGTATACAAACAAACTAAGTGGGAGCCAACTTAATGGTAAAAATCAAAGCATTGCCTATTTCCCAACATAGTGTTTAAACTCGGTATCGGATCGGGGATCGTCCCTGTCCGATACCGGGTTGGATCGGCTGATCCAAACATGGCCAAATTTTTTTTATTTTTTATTTTTAAAATCATAAAATTTTTGAGGGGTGTTAGATGATCCATAATGGATCGTCCGATTTGACTCGTCCGAAACCGAGTCAAAGAACTTTAGCATATTTCGGGATCGACTTGGGATCATGACTCGTCCTGAGCCGATCCCGAATTGTATCGGCCGATCCGATTCGGGATTGGTTGATACTTGACACTAGGTTTCCCAAAGATCCCTCTAACTAGACCACATAAAATTTTTCTACAACTAAAACTGCAATACAAACAAAAGTTTAGTCATGTGATACCCTACATGCATGTAGGACTGTAAATGAGCCGAGCTTTGCCCAGCTCGGCTCGGGCTCGTAAACCTTGAGCAAGGCTCAGACTCGTTAAAAACCTTTGAGCTCAGGCTCGGCTCGTAAAAAAGCTTATATTTGTACAAATGTATGAATACTTTAGTTGATGCTTATTATTATATATGTTATAATATATTAACATGTGTTTAATATTAATATATAATATAAGATATAGGAATATGGATGTATAATCTCATATACAAACCAAGCCGAGCATACCCAAGTTCGGCTCAAGCTCAGGTCATGAGCCTGATTACAGAGCTCAAGTTCGGCTTGTTGACAGCCCTACATGCATGTGTTGTAGGCATAGCTTGTGTTACAAGTATATACAAACACATTTGAGTGACTTTGCAGGCGCAGTTTGTTCTTCAATAAGAACTTCAACATGCAAGCATATCAAATCAGACCTTTTTTTGATAGGTATTGTATTAATATAATTTAAAAGTTTCTATCAGACAAAAGCCATATACAGATATCAAACCCCCCATCTTACAACTGTACACGGAGAGTGTACATAAAAGAGACTAACCAGAGTAACAAAAAGAGTCTGATCAGTCTCAAAAACCCAGAAAAAAAAAAAAACATGATGAGTAATCACAAGAAATCCCAATCTCCCTTAAATTGATAGAACTGGATATGGCTGAAGTCGTGATGAGTGTTAACCCAAGAATATAGTGTAGATAGGATCTGTCTTATTAAATCAGACTTATTAAGCTACAAAAGAAGAAAGGGAACCAAAACCAAATAACTACTAAGGGATTCGTCAAATATTGAGTTACAATAGGGATATAATTTGGTCGGTTTGGTTCGGTTTAGTGGCCAAACCAAAACCAAACCGAAATGTATTAAACTAAACAGAAAACCGAACTGAGATAAAAACCGAAGTATAAAACCGAAAACTAAACTGAACGATAGTGACCAAAACTGAAAACCAAACCAAAATAGATTCAGTTTTTCGGTTCAGTTTGAAAAAAAATAATGCTATTTTATGTACTAAATACACACATACACATAAAACACACACACACACATATCCATATATAGATATATGTATATTAGTCTAGTTCGGTTTGGTTTACATATATTTAGTTAAGTTCAGTTCGGTTTAATCGAAACCTAAACCGAAAGCCGAACCAAATTAATTCAGTTTTTCATTTTCCAAACCAAAACCAAACCGAAATGAAAAAAAAAAAGCCAAACCAAACTGACTTTTTCAGTTTGGTTCTTTCGGTTTAAACCGAACCAATTGACACCCTATGTTGCAGCTTGTGACCCTTGATCCTGATTCTGGGACTACAAGGGCATCCATCTTCTATTCCGCCTTAAACAAGAAAGATTAACTAACAACAGCAATAATGATGATGATGATGATGATGATGATGACAAGGACAACAATGAGATGATGATAATGATAATAATACTTGCCTGGTTCCCTGAACCGGCATTTGCCAGCTTCAGCTTGTTCTCAAGTTCCTCAATTTTCTTCTGTAATGCATCAGTCTGACTGGATCTCCTCCTCAAGTCATTCAACTCTGCGTTGAGAAGAGAAAGCCTTCCCTCTTCTTCTTGATTCTGGGAGAGTTGTGAAAGGGAAAAAAAGTGAGTCTTTAAGAAAAATAATGAAAATGGAGAGAATTGGTTTTATGTCAATTAACTTGAAGAATTCTTTGAATATCAGTATATTCATGAAATTATAAAGATATTGATATAAATTACTAAAGCTATGGATGAGAATCAAGTATGATGAAAATTGAACTATTACTTTGTTATGAGAATATCAGGATGCTATAGGACTGTATATTCTAGAAAGAAATACATAATTCTTATCAGGAAAATTGGAAAGTAACTAAATTTATCTGCTTGAAGCAAACATTCAAAATCTAGAGCTAACCTTTTCTATTGATTTTTTATCAGCCAGCTGCAGTTTCTGCTCAAGCTCTTCAACCTGCTTTTCAAAAATTAGGGCTTGTTTGCGCTTGGCCTCAAGCTCCTCAAACGACTGCTTCACAGCAGCTTCTTGTTCCAGTTCCTTTTTAGAATTTGCTTCCTTCTGTTTGATCAGAAATCAAAATCAAGACAGCACTTCAAAAAATCATTTAAACATCAGCATTTAACTTATTCACCAAAGTAACAGAATTTCCCTCAAATTTCAAGTAGACGTATCATTCTTGCACAATTTATATTTGAAGGGGACAGGTAACTTTAACACGTCTCTTGCAATTAAGGAGCTCATAGAAAAACATATTAAGCAACTAGGATCAGGAAGAAAAGAACACCCAAATAAAAGAAAAAGAAAAAGAAAGAACAATCTTGAAAATGTGAGCAAGGAATGACCTGTTCAGATACTAGCTCTGCCTCTTTTTCAGTAGCCGCTGTCTGGATGCGTTCAACCTAGGACCAGTTAAAATTTGCTATGGTGAATATTCAAGTTTTCAGTATTAAAACACTTGAATTATATTCTGTTCATGAAGTTTTCACTTGTTAATACCTCTTCTTTCATTTGAGTCTCGGCCAACATCAATTTTTGTTCAAGTTCCGCAATATGAGTTTGCAACTCAGACTTCTCAGTGACCTCGGCCTTGAGATTTTCAATCTCAGCATTTAAGGCAGCTTCACTTGCCTTCTGTTCACTCAATTGTCCTTCAAGTTGGATTATTACTGTTTGTAGTTCTTTTCTTGCATTTTGGTGTGTTTCATTGAGCAGGTTGTTCTCTTCCATAACTGAAGATATCTGCAAAACCAGCAAATTATTCTGTTGAATCAGTCAAAGATTTATACTAAATGTTAATCAATCACCCAAAGGGTGAAAGGAAGGTATTACTAGTCTTCTATTGAGATTGAAAAAAGCAGGTAAAAAAAATAACAAATTTGGGCATTCTAAATACTATATATATATACGATCTATCATGAGAAATATTTCTATTACAAAAGATTTTTTTGGATGTGTAAGCTGATCTTTTATTGAAGATAATATGTTCTTATTGAAAAACACTTCAAAATAGATTTTTAGATTTAAGCAGGACACAAAAAAAACAAGAGAGAGAGAGAGAGAGAAAGAGAATTCCTTTAAAGAATCGATTGAAAAATAGATCATTAAGTTTCCACTTTTTGAGAAGCTATTGAACCTCCAAATATCAAGGTGTATGAAGGAAATCTTCTTTTGCTCCTACCCTTATGTTCTTCATAACCCTACATTTAAAGGGGACGTGAAGAAACTTGCTGGTCTTACAATTTTCACATGAGAACAATGCTCTGCACGACAGGTCATGTAACATCTAAATATATTGATGGATAATTGACAGTTCGTATAACTATTACAATAATAACTGGTTAAAGATTTGGAAAACGATATATAAGAAAAACCATTGGTTGCAGTATGTAAAAGTAAAAAAAAAAAAAAAAAACGTTGTTTCCAAGATGCAAACCTGAGATTGTAGTTTGTTCCCTTCGGCACTAAGCTGCTGTGTCAAATTTTCAATAGTCTTCTCAGAAGAGTGAAGCTGTTCAACTGTTTCATTCTTCTCAACAAGTACTGCTGACAGTGTCATCTGTAGCTCATTCATTTTGGACTCATATGCTGCCAGCTCCTGAGTAAGCCTCAAATTCACCTCCGCTAGCCCTTCACTCTCTTTCTCAAATTGACCTGTCTTAATTTGCAGTTCTTGAACAATGTTTTCAAGATGCTTTGATTTCTGGAGAGCCTCTTCTAACTCGATTTTTTGATTTACAGCAATTCCAGATGCCTCCTCGGCCTGTTCTTCGTAGACTTTGATTCGAGTTTCGAGTGTACTAAGCTTCTCATTCAAATCTTTTGTGTCCAAATCTTTCTGGGTGTGTTTCTCAATGGCTTCTTGCAACTGTATTTCCGCTTCCTTAATACGATATTCAGTTGCAGACTGAAATTCCAGGCTTCTGGAGTGTTTATCAGTTAATTCAGTTACAGTGGTCATGTGAGAAGCCAGTTGTTCAGCTACGGCTTCCTTTTCGGCACAAGATGATGTTAGCAGTTCCTGAAGTTCATTAACCTTGCTTTTGAGCTGTATATTTGTTTCAGCTAATAATTCGTTCTCTGATAAAGATTGTGCAGCTCTGTCTTCTGCTTCCAAGACTTTCCTTTTTAGCTCATCAACAGTGCTTTCTAGAGCGATCAATTTCATTGAACTCTGACCTAATTCAGCCTTTAGAGTCACTGATCCTTCACCTGCTTCTGCTGCCTGATCTTGGTAAAGTTTCACTTGATCTTCAAGAATCTTTAATTTCTCGTTCAGGGATATCGCCTCAACATCCCTGTTGGTATAGTTCGCTATTGCTTCTTGAAGTTTTAGCTCTGAATCCCTCACCAAAGACTCATGTAATAACTCCAGCTCTGAGTATCTTGTGGCAGCGTTCTGAATTGCTGTTCCTTGTTGTTCCAGCTGCTCTTCAGCCGATTTAAGCTTTTCCATCAAATCACTCTCTTTAATTCCAGAATCCTTGAGTTCTTGTTCTATACTCGACAGTTTTTCATGTGCTGATCTCAATTCATTCTGCAAGACCTCCAACAGCTTTTTAGCTTCAGAAAGCTCCTGTTTGGAATTGTTTGATGCATCTTCAAATATTTTCTTCTCGATCACAAGTGCTTTCACATATTCTGTCAAATCCTTCTCCTTTAATTTTGCTGCATTCAGTAATTTTTCATGTCTTGATGCTTTTGTTTGGAACATTTCTAGCTCTCTTGAAAGTTCCGATACCTTGTCAGAGAACCTCTTGGATTCCGCATCAGCATCCCCGCATCTTGTGTGTAAAGTGCTTATCTGCTCTTCAAGTTCCTGGATCCTGTAGTTAGCTGTTTGAAGTAGTACCTCCAGCTCACCCACGTTTTTGCCAGCATCCTCTACTTTGGAATGAGATAACTGGACTAATTCATCTAGCTCGAGGCTTCGCTGATGAGTCCTATTTGCTCGACCCTCATGCTCGGTACATTTCTCCGCAACACTCTTCAATTCCATCTCAAGTTCCGAGTTCCTTATTGATGACTGGTTCAGAGAAGATTCCAACTGGGTTAGCTTATCTTCGTATTCTTTTGCTTGGCTCTCCAGCTGCACTTTTTCTTCTTCAACTCCTCTCAACGTAGCGTTAAGCTCAGATGCTTTTAAGGAGAACTCTTTCAGTTCTCTTTCAGCATCGTTACTCTTTAGCAACACGAGGTTCAGCTCTTGCACGAGTTCCACATTCTTCTGTTCTGATGCTATAAGACGGGTTTCGAGCTCTCTCATCTGTGATTGTGCTTCTTCTACTGCCGCATTTGAAGCTCGCACTATCTCCTCAAGTTTGAGGTTATTGTTTGTAGCAGAAGTTGCAATGGTGCCTGATTCCTGATGCAGCTCTTCAAGAGATTTCAACTTCTGTTCCAGCTCTGTGTTATTTGACAAAGCTTGGGATAGAAGAGAATCCGCTTTGCAGAAATTCTCGTCCGACTGCTTCAACTTGGTCTCGAGATCATTGCACAACTCCTTCATTGCCATTGCATCATTACTAAGATCTGCCACAGCTGCTTCGAGTGCCTCTTTCTCTTTGGTCACATTAGACAATTCTTCCTGTACAGCTGAAATCTGTGTTTCTTGTTTTAGCAGGCTAGCTTCAACCAGCTCTCTCGTGTTCACCTCCTCTTGCAACTTGAATTTGAATGATTCCATCTCGGAGACCTTTTCCTGAAGATCTTCTTTGGTTGAGGAGAACAGATTCTCCAGAGCCAGGATACCCTCTTTCATCTGTGCCTCTGAAGCGTTCCGCAGATCCAGTTCCTGGGCCAGTTCGTTTATAACAGCTTCTTTCGAAGCAAGCCTCTGCTCCAATTCCAGCGCCTGAGATTTTGAAAGCGTCAACTCCTCTTGAACTGCAGAAAGATCTGCTGTAGTACCCCTAAGAGCTTCTTCGACTTGCTGATTTTCAGCAATCTTCTCATACAGGCCTTTGATTTCTCCCTGTAGGGAACCCATCTGATCTTCCATTTCTTTTGCGCTCAATTTTGCCAATTCAAGCAACCTCTCAAATTCCAAAGCCCTTTGTGTCTCAAACTCAGCATTTGAACCACTTTGCTTACTCATCTCCTCAAACTTCTGTACATCGCCCACCGAAGATTGCAGCTCTTGCTCCAGCTCCAGCATTTTCTTTCTCGAGTTCTCAAGTTCAATGTTGAGCCCATTGAATGCTTCTTTCACGTCTATCAGCTCCTTGTGCTTTGCTTCTTGACCGTGAAATGCTTCTTGTAAGGTGTTAAGCTGTGAACTATACTTATCTTCGGCTTCTATCATCTGTTCTTGCAATCTTTTTTGATTGAGTTCGAGCTCTTCATAAAGCTTTTCACTTATCTTCAACTTCTCCTTTGTAACTAGAATCTCTTCCTTCAGTTTAGCATTCTCAGACTCAGAATGCTTGAATTCTCTAGTCACCCTTTGCAATTGAGTCTCGAGTTCTTTCATCTTCTCCTGGGCTTCTAGGAAATCTCTGCTTGCAGCTGAATTACTTGAACATTTTTCAATAATAACAGAGGGCTTATCACCCTCTGCTGAAGCTGCTTCTTTCTCTACTTTTATGAATTCTTCATCCAAGGCAGTTTCTTCCTCTTCTTGCTTTCCCTCCTGATCCAAATCCCCATTTGTTGTGATCTTTCCCTCTCCTTCTACCTGAGATAAGATATTTAGGATCCGTAGATTCAGTACATAGCCATCAAGTATCAAGTTTGGGATGAAACATTAAATTCTTTTGAATTTCTGAATTATTTCTCTTTTATTTGAAAGATTGAGTTAAAAACATTCATCTTTCTATGAGTCTAGTGAAAGTGACAGCAGAGATTAATGAGAAAATGACTTGCAAACATTTAACTTACCAAAAATATAACATTTAAGTATAGGTACATGTCTACTATTATAATGAGAACTCCCCATTAGTGACATAATCTTATTTTTGATCCAGCAATTTCAAATTAATCCTCACACTAATTTAAATAGAATGCATCATCAAAAGGGGAAAACAGTCTTGTTGTCAACCTGGGATCGTCTGCATCGAAAAGCATCCATTGGTG
>JAUPMG010000019.1:15359242-15387808 GCA_031762675.1 Pachysandra terminalis
TTGTGCAACCATTTTTCAGGTTCGTTTGCCTTGATTGGCAGCCGTGGAGATCGGGGTCTTAGAGGACCTCTCAGTTCTTTGAGTTGGTCGACGAGAGAGAACCTGGTTGGGTACGACACTCTGATAGATTATGGCTTTAGTGTAGAGATAGCCTTTATATTTTTTAGCATTTATCAGATCTAGTCTTTGTAATATTAGTTACTTATATCTTACTAGAACTGTAAATTTGCTTCCGCTTATGTTTGACAACCATTATCCACTCTCCTTCCAAGGAAGTGAAGGTAATGATCTGAACCCTCTGGGCCTAATGGTCTATCGGGCTCGGGATGTGACACCAGTCTAATGAACGGTACAACTGATCCGACCGGTCCTGTATTTTTTTTTTTTTTAAATTTGTTTAGTGGACGGTCCAGACCAGTTTCGATCTGGACCAGCGACCGGTCCCGACCGATAACTCCGGTCCAGCGACTGGTGTCGCCGATCCAGTGGCCGGTCCATCCTATCTGGCAACCAATCCCGCCTATCCTGCAACCGATCCAGTCCAATTCTTTTTTTTAATTTAAATTTAAATTTTTTTTTTGTACGAACCGGTCCGGTACACGGTCTCGGTACATTAAACATTTTTTCCATGGTACATGTGCATGTCACCTCTAAGGAAGATGCAGATGTGACAGAAAACTAATAAAGATTTGTATTGATTTGGAAGATATGGATTTGGTTTTAAAATCTTATCAAAACTGCATTATGTGGTTGATGTTGCCGGAGAAATCGCAAGGTTTTATCACAGATGATTCAACCCTTATCTATTTGGATTGAGAGGAAATGGATAAAAAGAAAAGAAAATAATTTTCCTCTATTTGGTTGAATGGAAATAAGAGTGAAACAAAAACAAAAGAAAAAATAGTTCTAAAATTTTCTTTTTCAAATGTCAAAATTTTTCTCTCAAATTTAAGAAGATTTTGAGAGATAATATTTGAAAGGAAAAACTATCTTTTGTTGCTTATCATTAACAGTCTACTACCATTGTTGCTTATTACTTACTATTGTCAAACCAGAATCACGCATTACCCACCACAATTTTACCACCACCACCCATCGTCATTATTTACCACTAGGGATGCAACTTGGGTCGGTTTGGGTTGGGTTGACCTCAACCCAACCCCAAACCGAAACCTTGAAGGTCAACCCAAACCTAATCCAACCCGATTTGAAACCCGAACTATGAAACCGGAATATCAAACCGATTTTATTTTGAAAATCCAGCCCAACCCAAACTTCAATTTCGGGTTGGGTCGGGTTAATTTGGGTTGATAAGTACAATCACAGCTTGAACAAACACCAGAAATCACTTGGTGAAGATAAATCATAGAACCTTATGCGATTTCCCTTTTGCATCGAACAAACAAACCCCATCCCAGGATTCCACATTATTTATAATCCCAATTCAGAAAAAAAGAAAAAAAAAGAAGAAGAAGATAAGAAACAAAAAATCAAACAATAGAAGGGATTGATCTAGAAAAACACAATAACTCAAGCAGCTATATCAGATCAGACTAATAAGTTGACTAATAGGCACCAATATTGCCTAAGAAGTTATCAAAGGGCCAACTTATTAGAAACACCACATACTACAGGTATCATCTAGAAGAACATAAGAAATAACGCTGCATCAGACTGAAAACCAAAAAAAAAAAAAAACAAAAAACAAAACAAACAATTTTATTCATGTTGAGTTTTTTTTTTTTTGCAAGGATTTCAAGTTAAGCCTTAACAAAAGAAGCCTTAACGTTTGTTAGGCTATCTAGCTGAGTGAAGAGATAGAGGAGAGAGAGAGAGAGAGAGAGAGAGAGAGAGGGAGAACGATCTACTTACCTAAGTGAAGCCTTAACATCGTTGTTGCGGTCGCCACCAAATTGAGAAGCGAAAAGTACTGTGAAGTGTGAACTGTGCAGAGAAATCCCTAACTACTCTTCCTAAAGATGAAATATATATTCTCTAATATTGAATGTCGAATGAGTCCTTGCCTTTTATAGCTAGGAGCATATTTAGCGAAAGTTTAGAGGGTTTTTATAAAACCCTAATTGAATGTCGAATGAGTCCTTGCCTTTTATAGCTAGGAGCTTATTTAGCAAAAGTTTAGAGGGGTTTTTATAAAACCCTAAATTCTAAAATATACATACCTAATATATAACCGAAAATCGAACCGAATTAATTCGGGTTGGCTTTTTTCAACCCAAAGTAATGTAAAACCCAACCCAAATTGACCCAAAGTCAAGTTGGGTCGGTTTGGGTTTAGGTTAGCCCGACCCAAGATGCACCCTTATTTATCACCACCGCCACTGCCGCCTATCATCACCACCCACCACCAACTATCACCATCACCTGCCACCAGGAGTAGAGTCAGGATTCTACTGTAGGGGGTGAGATTTGACAAAAATCGGTTTTTGGTTTGATAAAATTAATGTTATTTTTTGACAAAAAGAAGACAACTAATGCTAATTTCTATATTATACACACACGCACTCACGCGCACACACACGCACACACACACACACATATATATATATATATATAAATATATAAAATCTATTTTGGTTTTTTCGGTTTGGTTTAGTCGAGGCCTTAACCGTAAATTGAACCAAATTAATTCAGTTTTTTTATTTTCTAAATCATAACCTAACTAACTTTTGCGATATGATTTGTTCGATTTTCGGTTTAGACCGAACCAATTGACACCCTAGTGAGTGAAAAAAAAACACTATTGAGAGGAGGCAACAAAAAAACTCTAAGAAGGGTAAAAACAAAATTTGACAGGAGGCAATTTGTAATATATTACAAAGTCAATTTTCAATTTTAGAATTTTTAAAAATTGGGAGGTTGTCCCCTCTCACCTCCTATGTAGCTTCGCCCGTGCCTGCCACCATTATTTACCACCACCATGAACCACATCCTACCACCACTGCCTACTACGATCACCCATTATCACCAACTGCGACTATTATTTACCACCATTGTGAACCACAACCTACCATCATTGTCACCACCCACCACCCACCACCACTCGCTACCATTATTAACAACCACTACGCCACATTGCCCACCACCATATACCACCACCACCTACAATCCTCACCACGCATCCATCACCACTGTCGTCTACTACCATCATCACCCATTATTCACTATCATCTTGTACCACTACCATCCTCCACTTACGTAATAGGAGTGCAACTTGGGTCGGTTCAACCCAAAACCGACTGACAAAAACCGACTTCAGTTTAGTTCAAGTTGGGTTTCTAGATATGTGGTTTGGTTATGCTTTAGAAAAAGCTAACCCAAATTAGTTTGCTTCGATTTTGGGTTGAACTCTTGGTTCAATCAAACCAACCCAAAACCCGATTTTATACATATACCTCTAACCCGAACCAAACAAAACCGATTTTATATTATAAGTTATATACCATATTGTATACATCTAAAAGTTCATACATAATTTGGTTTTAGATCATTTTTTAAAAAAAACATAAAAGTTGAAAAGTAAGAGAAATTAGGTTTTCATTCTAACCTTTTTCTCGTCAACAGGCACATCTTTTCTCCCTCTTCTAAGCGGTTATCTCCTCTTTCCTCATTTTCGGCCGTCGTGCAGATCCAAACCCAACGTTTGAAAGGTAAAAGTCATTTTTTCTTTTTTTTAGTTTTCTTATTCCCTCTCTTTATTTATATATATATATATATATATATATATATAATCTGAACCAAATCGAACCGAAACTGTAATTTGGTTTGAGTTTAGGGTATTACAATTCGGTTCGGTTGAAGGGTTTAGTATCTCGGGTTTCAATTCGGTTTGGTTCGATTTTAGGTTAGCCATTTTAGATCTCGGTTTAATCTTGGGTTGAGGTGAACCCGAAGCAAACCGAACCGAGTTTGTTTGGGTTTTTTTTTTCTCTCTAATTGGCCTCTTCCAGAAAACGAGAAACGCATTCTTTTCCATCAAGAAATCTCAGATTTTCTTTCCACGCAAGAAACGTAACAGACGAACATCAGACTTGTTCTTTCAAAATCGCCATTGATTCAGACTTGTTCTTTCAATCATTTTCACATCTTGTTCTTGTTTTCTTAACCCTTCACAGCTCTTCTTTCTCTATCTCTGATTTGATATACTATGGGGGATAGTCAATACTCCTTCTCTCTCACTACTTTCAGGTATGTGCTCACAAACAGCATATTCATATAATATATGTATCTTTTATTCCATGATATACTGATTTTTCTAGTGATGTTTTGTTATGGAATAGTCCTTCTGGGAAGCTTGTTCAGATTGAACATGCCCTAACTGCTGTTGGATCTGGCCAAACATCACTAGGGATTAAAGGTATTTTCATTTTTTTTTTCTGTATTTGAGCATCTTTTTAATTCATAAGAATATCGATTTTCATGTCCTCATGTTGATAATAGATATGGAAGTGTATAGATATGTAGTAGTTTGTGAAAATTTTCCTCAATCATGTTTGCCTGCTGAGTGTTACATCACCGGAAATAGGCAAGGTTTTAAATTTTGATTTCGCCTGTGATTTCGTTAGGGAAAATTTTGCCAAAATTCTCCGAAATGGGGAAATATCGCCAGAGTAGAATTGGTGAAATTTAAAACCCTGAAATTGGATGATAGTCATGGCATTTTTATATCTACATTATATGCTGTCTTACCATAGTTTATTCTTATCAATTTGGATGGATAATAGTAAGTAGGATTATATCTTGATGAAAGTTTATGCAATGTTATTAAGATCATTTGGCTGGAGTGTTTCTTATTTTTTTTGGTTCGAGTGGCCGTCTACTTGCTTTCCTCTAATTCAATGGTCCTAGTTGATAAGAATGTGCACCGGTTGAGAAGTACAATGTCATGGAGTTCTGTGGCAGTCCTGACAAGATCTTTAATGATTTATAGGCAAAAACTTCTAAATCACATGGGATTTTGAATTCAATTCATTTTTAGTGCCATTTCATAGATATTGTTGTCTGATATTTGCAGCAGCTAATGGTGTTGTTATCGCGACCGAGAAGAAGCTGCCATCTATCTTGGTTGATGAAACATCTGTGAGTAAATATTTTAGTCAGCAGTTACTGCAATTTTACTAGTCTTTCATTCTCTCCCCCACCCCTTAATCTTTCTCCTATATGTACAACGCACAGACACAGAGACAAGCACACATATATGGTTTATTTATTCCAGACCCTTGATTATTACCTGTCCTTAGATCGTTGATCTCACTCTTATACCCACATTTCTGCTTGCTCCTAATTTATGTGTGAAAGAAAAGAAACTGGATTCATATGTCTATGCAATTGTTAGATTAACATCTTCTCTTGTCTTCAGACATGCACGAGTTTCTTTGTATATACATTCTTTTAAACTGTGTTGTTCCTGCAGAAGCGTTGTAAATCTGCTGTACAAACCTTTTCATTTAGTCCTGTTAATTTTATGTGATAAAGACCATTAAATTGTTAGTTGGTGTGATTGTTAAATATTGGTTTCTTTGTGCAGTCTTATGTCCTATATACTATATAGTTCAATGACATGGTTTTAATTTTTTTTGCCATGCTTGTCCATTTTTATTTGTTTGGTTGCATACAGTGGAAAGACACTGTGGATTATAATAAAGAATATTCCCTGGTCATGGAAATTTGTAGCGATAGTATATGCAAAGTTTCAAAACTTTGCTCTAAAGTGTTCTGATTCAATTCTTCATTCCATGATTTATCCCCAAAAGAAACAAAAAAAAAATCCTTTATTCCATGAGTTTCGTTTTCCACATTTTGGGAGGCCACATAAAGTAAGTTTCTTGCGTGTATTACTTTTTCTTGAGAAGTGTGAAGCATTTTGAAAATAATAAGAACTGGATCACTCAATTGTTTCTTAATACTGTGCCGTTTTTGGTTATATAACTTGGCATTAACTGTCGGCCCTTTTGGCACATTTTGGGTAGTATCGAGTCCCATGACTTTGGAGTTTGGAGGAGTTTATTTTGAAATTGGATATCTTATGGGACATGATTGGTTCTCCGTAGCTTTTTGCTAGTAATTTGGGATGTTGTAGTCAAATATATGCCATTTATTATTACTTTTTTTTTGGTAAATGGAAAGTTTTATTAATTAACGAAAAGACAAACAGCAAGATAAGATAGCTGACTCATGTATATGACGAGTGTACTTAGGGCGTCAGAGACGAGATCATTCTACATTATGATATGGCACCTTGAACCCTCTCCCCATTCGACAAAATCAGCAAAAGAAATTTTGTCCAGCCAAATAGACTAGCAAATCAAGAAAGGACATTCTGAGTAAACTTGATTCTCTCCTTACCATTTGTCCAACTCCACGACATTAGAAGATCCTTTACAAACTTTGGCTGAACCCATAAAATCTTGAATTTCCGCAAACAATGAGACCAAATATCAGCTGCGACATTACATTGAATAAGGAGATGCGCGCCACCAATTCCTGTTCAAATTTACATATAATACACCTATTCGGAACTGCCTGGTTTCTACTAATCAAGTGGTCCTTCCACAATAAGGATTTGTTTAGGGAGGCTGACCAAACAAAAAATACCACCTTTGAAGGTATTGAATTCTTCCAAATTAGATTTGAGGGGCCAAAAACTTCGTCTTTCGCAAAAAAAAAATGGATTCATACATGGATTTTATTAAGAACCTCCCATCCTTTTCTCTCCTTTAAATTCTCACATCTTCCCCTCCCCTATCAACTCCAGCTGTTGGATTTCCAATAAGTTATCCATTTGAGTCCACTTCCTAGTGAAACAAAGGACTTTTGAGTGGGTGTGCAGTGTTTTAATGTTGTTTTTCGTCTGAATATCTGGAGATATTTTTGTTTTGGCAGAATATTATACTAGATGGAAAGAAATGGAGGAAAAATTATGAAAAACTTGGAAGTTTTTTATGAAACTCCAGGGATTACATAAACATACATAAAGTAAAGACACAAAATTAACTCAAAATATAAGGATAAATAGCTATGCACAGTGATGAATAAATTTGGAGATTTGATGAACGAGTTATATAATTTTCAATGTTTGGTGCTTATAGTCCCTCGATGCTTATCTTCACTTTATTCTGACAGGCTTATAATTTATCCTTTGCCATTTCAGTTTTAAGATATAGGAGTTGATTAATTTCAGACTTCAGAGTGATCGTTTCTTTGTTTTCTTCTTTATGTTAGGTAATTGAATTGGGGCTGATGGTGATATTTGGATTTCCTTAATTGCAGGTTCAAAAGATTCAGCTTTTGACTTCAAATATTGGAGTTGTCTACAGGTTTCCTTCTGTGCTTGTTGTTTGTTGTTCGGAAGGTTTTGTTATATTTATTATGCTGTAGGTGCCAAATTGCATCTAACATGTGAACCAATAACGAGACAATAGCAATACTCCTGCATTTTGGCTATCGATATCTGTCCGTGTTTCTCAGTTCAGTGAGAAATACATTTGCATGATCTCATGGGAGAGTCTACAGCACCACTCGGATATTTTTAGAAAGTGGGCCCCAAGTTGAAGCAATAATAGAGGAGTGTGATGTCAATAGTTCTAAAGATGATATCCCCTTATCTTTATTGTTGAATCTGGAATTGTTTTCAACTATAATGATTTGGGAGTTGCATCTGTAGCTTTATTGTGAGATATAAAAATCAGCCTAAAATATGCTATATCCACTTGTCCAATCTATATTTTTTGGTTAGTTAAGATGTTACTTCTCAGGAATATGATATTAACAGTTTGTACACTTCTTTTTTGTTGGGTAAATTGGATGCTTTTTCCCCCTCCACTTATATAATACAATTCCACTAAGATGCTCATTATGTAATTTCAGTCTCAGTAATATTTGTATGGGTCTGTTCTTTAATACTTGATTTCTTTACATCCTTGTGTATTGCATTGGCTGTACCAGTATGATTTAATGTGCTTCTATTGTGTAATTAAGTGGTATTACAGAGTTTGTTTTTATTAATATATTGTGTGTCACATGAAAAGGCAAGAAGCTCTTCGTTTTTGCATTTAGATAATTTGAGTTCAATTTACCAGAATAGCAGCAACTTTAAGATTTATGAGACCATTTTTAGAGAACTGTGAGTGCATTCCACTTTTAAGGTGCCATATCGACAAGTGGGTAGATAAATGTATTTATTTCTTTCTTGGTTATTGTCAGATGTCATACGTTGAAGTGGAATATATTTTGGGAGGGCATTGAGGATTATGAACATGGGACCCAAGAGTTCTTTTTAAAGATTGTGTCTACGCAAAAGGCAAGAATCTCGTCTTTGTGCATTTAGAGGATAAGACTTTTGGGGCCCATTTATCCATTTTTAAGGTTGAATATATCTGCAAGTGGGTGGAAATATAAATTTATTGTTTTTTTTTTTTTTTTTTGTTGTCAGAGCGCATTAGCTCGTTGAAGTAGTATATATTATGAGGTTTATTGGTTGGTGATTATGAACTTTGGATCAAAAACCTGTGTTCTCCACAGGAAGTGAGAAACCAGGATATTCATATATGAAAATCTGCTTTATATGGAAAGAAGAGAAGGACAAGATACTAACAGTGAACTATCTTTTACAACTGTGGGGATAATAATTTTAGTTAAGAGTTTTTTCAGTGAAGCAAGGAAGATGTGGATCACCGACCGCCATTATTTTATATTTTAAGTTCTAGAGAGAGACATGGTGACTTTCTTTCCCTTTTTGGTATGTGACTGATTCTTCAATAGAAGCTTAGTGAAACATTACTGGAGTGAAATTTCAACGAAAGTCGGAACAGGGTGAAGCAGTGTTCAACATTATAGAACTAGAAATCAATGGACAGGTTAGTATCTTGAATAAATTCAAAGTACTTATTGGACACAGGATGAGGGTAACGTCGATATGTAAGGTCAGGCTTCAGAGCCCCATCAGATAGGTGATGCTAGGGTGTTTAAACTTAGGTGAGGGAGTTGAAGTCAAACTCATGGTGGTCTTTTCTGCAGCTGTTCTGACCAGGCTAGGGTAGTCCATTCATGGTGTTTGAATTTCAGTCTAGCATGAATTTCAGTCATGACCAGAATCAAGATTAAGTACTAATATTTCTGTATATATTCATGACATTGGAATGCTTATATAAGATCTGTCCAAAGTTGGATTCTTTAGCCCTTGTAGATCTCATAGATGGATTCCATTAAAATGTGAACCCTGAATTTTACTCTTGCATTCAAGGGTTCAAGTGTAGGGGACACCATCAACAAGATCATTTTTCGCATAGACCTGTGTTAAAAGCATCTTTTATCCATGGTCTTGTTTTCGGTGTTCTAGGTCTAATTGAAGTATCCATGTTATGTGGAATGGAGATCTAAGTGGCAGGAAAGATTTAATGTTTTCTGGAAAAACATGAACTTTACATAAAAGGCGAACAGTGAGTTGATAGGCTGAGTACTACCTCAATGTAATCTATGCTTCAGTTTCATTTCAACAATAAGAAATAATGGCTTGATCAGCATTTTATTAACTGGAACATGTTGTTTGTCTCATAAAGTTTGATGGAATGCTGTTAAGCTGTTTGTTTACCATAGGGATGTGAAAAATTTATTATACCAATCACAAGTACATTTTTGTCCTGTTTCACATTTATTTATCCTCCATGTCACTGTTATTTTTTTTCTTGCATTCCGTTTCTTGTTTTATGCATATTTGTTGGTGCACTTTAATGTTGTCTTCTCTTTTACAGTGGCATGGGTCCTGATTTTCGGGTTTTGGTTCGAAAAAGTCGGAAGCAGGCAGAACAATATCATCGGTTATACAAAGTACAATTATTCTGTGTTTATTTTTGTTTCTTTCATCAATGAAAATTTATATTTGTACTATTTCATTAATCTTTTTTTTCTTTGGAAGCTACTATTTCATTTATCTTATAAGGCTTCATTGTTCTGACATAGATCTTTTTAAAACAAACTTCTGTGATGTTATTTTGGTTTCTAGAACGACAAAAGGCACTTGGCTGCTTCAATGTCCTGGTCTTAATCTTGAGTTGATTATAAAAAGTGAATTATTTGCCAAAATATGGTGGGATTGTCACTTTTAGCTGACGAAATCTAGTGCTAGTTTTTGTTTCCTTTTTCTTTGACATTTATTACTCATGGAAAGAAATGAAAGTAGCATCTTATTTCATCTTCATCTTGCCTGAAGAGATGATTGTTCCATGAGATGATTGCTCCACATGGTTTCAATGCTATATGCAACTCATGGTGTGTTGATACCAGGCGATGTACTCATGAATCGAGTTTATAGATTCTTCGCAGTATAGTTTTAGATTGATGAGTTTGAATCTTTTGATTAAAAAAACTTATCCTATTACTTAAACATTTATTTTTTTAAGTAAAGTGCTAAAGTTATATAGAATAAATGTTAAATGCTTACTGTTATGCCTCTTTTAAATTTGTTTTAGCCAATTTACTTATTTTTACTTATTTGATAACGTTGAATTTGAAATTTTAATTAGATAATTAATTAATGGATGAATATTATGGTAACTGATCCATTGAAATAGTCACCATTTTGTGATGGAAATTAATTATTTTCCTGTTGCATTTATCTATTATATAAAATTGCTTCCAAAATAACATATATTCTTAATTCTTTCATAATTATTTTCCTTTATAAAAGCGACAATTTCTAAATGGAAAAATTATTGGTCCACCTATAGATTGGTCTTCATGCTTGTATTTTTATCTACACCGTAATGTTAGGTTTTAAGTCTAAAAATTGAAAAAAGAAGAAGGAATTCTCTTAAATATATTGTTTTTCTCTTCTAAATTCTAAAATTTCTTCAATAAATTCTTTCAAATGCAATTAGAATTTGACTTCCCAATGACAAAATCCTCTCCGAATTACTTATTTATTTTTATATTTAGTATTATCACAATGGAGTTTCTATATTCGTTAGACTATCTCAAATCTAGGAAACACTGGAATGAGAAGTATTGGTTTTATGTTTTCCCTGAAATCCCAAAATTGGTCAAAATTTTGATCTGTTTATTTAAAGTTTTCCATCTTTTATCACACTTTTGGCCAAGTTTTGCAGATTATATGCTTTTGATGACCAATTTTTAGTGAAAGATTTTAAATTGGTGGAATTGTAAAACTTTGTTAAAAGAGAGAATACAGCTGGGAATTTTTCAGCAAAAAATGAAAAATGCTGAAAATTGGAAAATTTGAAGAAAATGAGAATGCAGCTGAGATTATTATCATCAGGTGGCAAGAAACAAAATTTTCTGTGAAATTTTGAAATTTAGAACGTTGAACATGTGTGTGGTTGTATTTCCTGGTTTTGTAACTGTTTAGCCCTTTTGGACTGCTATATGTCTACATCTTTGGGATTTGTTTGGATCTTAATATGGTGTGGGTTAGGAAATGTGACGGACATAGTTCTTATGGTTTTAGTTCCAGTTTTCCAGACTTCCAAACGCAAGCTTGGTTTACATGTTTGCTTTGTTTTTATTTCTTTCTATTGAATATTTAATAATGTTCCAAAAAGAGCGCAATCCTTAGGACTCCAGTGTGTGTTTGGATGTATGTTTTAACTTCCTACTTTAATGAAATGGATAAATGGAAAATTTCTTAGTTCAAAGCGTGCTCTTCTTGAGAATGGTGCTTAGTTTATGTTGTCAAAATACATGTTCTTGGCCTAACAAGGTCATGGAACTCGTTGGTTGCAGTCACAATGAATGAAAGGTAGTATTTAGTGAATTATGCTTTGACACATTCTTTTGTATTTTGTGCTTAATGGTTTTCCAAATTGGTCTGCAAACTGCATTCATATAATAGCGTTTTGCTATCAATAGGTTAAACTTAATAAAATATTTTAGAAAATGGCATTTATACTCCACCTTATCTGTTTTAGTTCTTCTGGTTACAGGATCTTTTATATAGAATTCTAACTTACATAATATTGTCACATGTAGGAATCAATCCCTGTTACACAACTTGTAAGGGAGACTGCAGCCGTTATGCAGGAGTTTACTCAATCTGGGTAATCATCTTCTCTCATACTATTCCAGTTCTCAATCATAAAGCAAAGGATATGCGAGTTTTGGGTGTTAATGCCACTTCTCTTGATCTTTTTTGAAATCTATGGTGTAAAATTTAGATGTATTTATTATCACTCTGCATTTGTAAATTTTCATTATCCTCCCTTTAGCTCCATACACATAAGCACTTTGATTCCTGATGGATGGGCATGCAGTTGAATATTGTAAATTGAATCAGGGGACAAAAAAATAGTGTGGGAGCAAGGCAAGGTTTTAAGTTTTGGTTCTGTCTCCAGTTTTGGACCTGAGAAAAACCGAAATGAGCTAAAAATAGTGTCGAAGGAAATTCTATAGCAATACAATATCTAAAAATTTAGGGAATATCTAAAAAACGTAAATTGTAGTTTTTATAAAAAAAAAATTAAGAAATTGATTGTTAAAACAAGGTAAAGCATAAATGATATGCTACATCAGTGTAGATGAACCTTAAATACACAGTTCTATGAAGAGGAAGCTAAGAAGTATCACAAATTCCAAAAAAAAGAAGTCAAATAGGTATGTAATATTTCGATTTCATTAGAATAATTTACATCACCAACTTCATTAAAAGTATAGAACAAAAATCTAAATGAAATTCACATCAAACTCTTGGGTGGTTCATCGTCATCATATTTGATGCGAGTGGCTGTGTGTGTGTGCCAATAACCCAGTAAGGGTGATGGTCAGAGAAAGGGTTGAAGAAGAAGTCTGTATACTCTCCTTTGGTATCATACTGAGTCGTCTGATTGGACTCGGCATCATTGCGGTATCCAGTAGCCTCAGACTGCTAACCACAGCTCCCACTATTAGTGGGTTGATCTTAGTAAGCATCTCCGAACTGACCATAAATATAGTAAGTAGGCTGTTTGAATCCCAACATCCTCATATAGTCTTGCAAATCTTCGTCTCCATAACTCATTCCGTAGCTCCAATCTGAGGGAGATTGAATCTCATCATCAGTGTCCCATATGTGTGTACAGGGTACTAACCCTTCTCCCCCCTCCTACTCCCACGTCTCTGGTATGAACGAAGTTGACCACTGTGGTGACTATCTTGGTAACACTGTAGTCACACTTGTTCTGATTTTTCACATAAAAAGAGAAAAAAAAGAAGGAAAATAACTTTCAAAATCCATGCATTTATGATGTTAGTATCACATAAACACCAAACAAAATTATTGCAATGCAATTCATATTTTAAATAAATAACAATTATTTTAAGGTTTTTTCTAACTTTAATTTTTAAGATAAAAGAAAGAAAAGCAAATAAACCCTTCCAAATCAATGCACCTATAACACAATAAGATATGATTACCAAACACAAGCAATAGAAACTGATTTTCAATTTTACAAGTAAATATTAAACTTTTATGGAATAGTTTTATTTTCTTTCACAAAAAATAAAGAAAAATGCAAACAAAATCTTAGATACATGGAGTGACGTTCAAACCCATGGATCAAACTAGTTAAGTGTATAGAAATAACATAACAATCCAGAAGATTGGTTTAATTTTTGTTTTAGAAAATAGTGAAATTTTGTTTAAAAGAAAGAACCCTAAATCAGGAAAAAAATATCACATCTTTTTCAAATCCAAGAAATGATTTGTAAGAACACATAAGTAATGTCTTAAATAAGGATAGGATCCATGGGAGAATAAAAAATTGCATTTATGTGAAGGAAATCGAAGAAAATTCCCCTTGAATAGAAAATTCTCAATTTTAATGCTTCCCACTTCAATGCACTTGGAACTACACGAATCCCTGAATTTTCTGAACCTAATGTGTTGATCTAATTAAGAGTGTGAAGATGAAGTGTTGGGGAATTAAAAAAAAGACCAACAACAATAACATTAAAAACACAGCTAATACGTATCACCAAAGCATATATGTTTTTTAATGTACACAACTGATATATGCTGAAACATATCACTGTTTTTGGCTGAAGCAGAGCCTTCCCATTTATTTTTATATGCGGGACCAAGGTGTCATATTGAGCATCCTCGAGGGCTGAGTTGTATCTGATTCCATCCGAATCTTAAAACCCTGGAGCGAGGTGAATTAAAAACAGCAACGACAACAACAACAAAAAGCTTTATCCCATTCCAAACTTGTTGGGGTTGGCAACATGAATCCTGTTAGACCATCCAATCTATCAAAAACCATATCCCAGTCTATGCCTTCAGTCAGATTATGTTTATTCCAATTATTCTGACAAACTCCATCCAGGTTACCCTTTCCAATGCCTTACTAAGTCTTCATTTACATGCCCAAACCATCTTAACTGACTTTCCATTTTTTCTTTCTCCTATTGGAGCTAGACTCTCGGATATGTTAGTTCCTTATCTTTCCTAGTCACTACACACATCCCTCTCAACTTCCTTTCAGTCATCTCAGCTACACATCATATGAATGTACTTCTTCGTTGCTCAACATTCTGATCTGCATATTGTGGTAGGCCTAACAGGTGTTATATAGAGTTTGCCTTTTAGCTAGAGTGGAATATGTCGACATTACCAAGAAAAATAAATAAAAATAGAGTGGAATATGTTGATCACATAACATTCTAGCATACTTAGGCCATCTAAGTTTAATACTATGTGCAACATCCTTTTCAATATCCCCCTCCTTTATTGACAATTGATTCAAATACCGCAAGTGCTGACTTTTATGAATCTCTTGTTTCTTAACTGTTCACTATTTTTTGACTATCTTAGCCATTGATTAGAGTAGGAGGCTTCCATACTGTGTTGTTACATAGCAGAAATTCCCTTGGGTTCTCCCATCGAACTAAACATAGCAAATGTGTTGTTGTCCATTTTCAAAGCGAAACATTTGCCAGTTAGAGTAGATGTTTGTAAATCCACTTTCAAGGTTTTGAACTTTGACTTCAGAATAAACTTCAGTACATTTGGGATCGGAATCAAATCCTGGAAGTTTATGGAAATCCATGGACATATGTGCAATTACATCTTTACACTTAAATTTGAGGAAATGATAGCATTCATGGATGGAACTTTAAGAATTGATGTAATAAACATCAATAGTACATAGAAATTGTTATGTAAGTCAAGAATACCATTATATGTAACAGTGAATTTTGAGATTAATAACAAAGTGATAGGCGTTGTCATTCATGTATGTACATCAGTACATAACAACCAATAACTGTTATTTGTACAATTTATAATATTACAGGTGAATTTAATTGCTAATTAATCCTAAACAACATAATATGTTCAACCCTAGAAATAAAAATGTGAAAATTCTTTAATAAATCAGGTTTCGACTTTTTTTTTTCTTTGGCTTGACATCCCTCTCTGAAATTAATCAATAGACGTGTTTACGAAATCCATCACGTAACCTCAAAAACTTTGTTCTTGATTCATTGATTAAGGGATGGAATGTCTTTTTCTTTTTCTCTCTCTTTTTTTTTCCAATTTTTTTTTTAATTTTATATATATATTAACTGAAATGGAGTGGTTAGTTTAAACAAACAGAAATAACTTAGAGATAACTAATGATTAATTAATTCCCGTCTCTTTTCTTGATAGTGGTGTGAGGCCTTTTGGAGTTTCACTGCTGGTGGCTGGATTTGATGACAATGGTCCACAATTGTATCAGGTACTTACCTTGATTTGGTGTTGAACTTTCTTTCCCGATGGGTCTCCATTACCTTTTGTTTATCTCTTGTAGAGCTACAAATAAAACCAAATGCAGATATAAAAATTTTGGCTTTGCATCCTGGATTTATGGCTTCAAATATAAAAGCTGCATGTTTGTTGGAAGATCAATGGAAAAAATAAAATAAAGTATACATAGGGAATGCACTGTAACTACATGCTCTCTCTGTTGGAGATTGGTGCGTTCAGTACTACTTTACATGTTGTATACGGTCTCTACTCACTAAGATAGGTTTATTATATGATTTCTACTGGCTTAGCTTATGGTTCTCTTCATTTAAATAATTTCATAGCCATTATTCAGGACCCCATTTTCTTACTTGTCTGTCATTTGGCATATTCATGAAATTAGGATATCAGCATTTGCCTTTTGTATTTCTTCTTTCTTTAGGTGGACCCATCAGGTTCGTATTTCTCATGGAAAGCTTCAGCAATGGGGAAGAATGTCTCTAATGCGAAGACATTTCTTGAGAAGAGGTATCTACAGATTCCATCATCCTAAATGAACTTACTTTTTCTCAATTATGAGCATGAGTAATTTCTTTGACTTGTGCCATTCTTAATACATGGCCATTCTGCAAGACACTCATCTTTTCTATGGTACCATTCAATAAAGCTTCTCTTGATGGTTGAAATGGTTTATTGTTCATCTTAGCATTAAGATTTAGTTATGCTGCTTCTTTTTGTTTTATTTTGTGTGCGTGTGTGTGCATACTGTCAATGTTAGCATCTTAACATACTGCGTATATGAGTGAATAAAAATAGGTTAAATGGGGCTACTTACCTTCCATAAATTTTGGGCGGTTCTTTCACCCATGTTAGAGATGATTAATAGTGATTACTGAAACAATTGAGGTCTCATCGCAGAAGTTCATGGTTCAAAATATCATATTGAGGTAGCGTATCGGTCAGCTTAAAAATGGATACGTATCAAGTATCATATCGAATACATGTGGTTACACTAAAAATCATAGATATGGTGAATACATATGGAAAATGATGGATGCATAAAGCGATGTCCACTTTTATGCAAAGATAAGGTAAAAAATATGATAAATTAAATATTTTTGATATGATACACCCACATATATAATATAAATTAACTTGAAAACCAACCGCTAAGTGCGCAGGCACATGGAAACTTGAAAAAAAAAACTTTAATAAGTGTAAAGGAAAGTTATAATACATCACATAAACTAATAAAACATAAAGAAAATTATATATATCTAGTGGGATCAAATACTTATAAGTAACAAGATGTAATCAGTTTTAAGACATAGAAGCATACTCTTAAACATTAACAAACGAATACAAAAATCTATTTGGAATATCTTAGAACAAAAAAGAGCAAGTTTTATTACATATAGATGCATATTTCAAACAAAAACCCTTGTTATTCCACAATCTTCAAAGAAGAAAAATAGCCAATTAAAGGAGGAGAAGAAAAATAATATTAGCGTAGCCAAACAAATACTATTTCTCTCTTTCCTTTTTTTTTTATTATTATTATTGAAATTAGGTTAGTAATTTAAGGGTTTCCTATTTGTGTTTTTTTTTTCTTTTCTTTTTTTTGATCCTCCTTTTGTTTTTCATTATCTTTTTTTAATCAGTATCTAGCGTATCGAGACAGTGTTGTGCGTATCGACGCAATATCGATATTGTAGAGACAATGTATCACCAATACACTGTAAAAAGATACATATCGTATCTTAATGTTGCTTATTGTGCCGTATCGGTAGATACACGATACGTATCGACCAATACGGCACAATATTTTAAACCATGCGCAGAACTGAATTGTACCAAATTTAGAACATGACGTCCCCAACCCATAAACCAAACTGAGATTTTGTGGTAATCCTAAACCCAACAGAACCCAATTTGTAATTATAGTTTGGTGGACTTTGGAAGGGGGTGAGGGAGGCATGTTCTCAATGAAGTCTATGTTTAGAAACTTATCCGGGGAAGGGAGTGGAGAGGGACCTTGGAAGCTAATTTGGTTTGCGGGGGACCCTTCTAAGGTTTCCTTTTTCTTATGGACTGCATCATTGATAATTGAACAGAATTCTTACGTGTGATAATCTTAAAAGGATGGGGTGGTCATTGGCTTCGAGGTGCTGCCTTTGCAAGAGGGAGGAGTCTGTTTCTCATTTACTCCTTCATTATGAGGTGTCTAGATTGATCTGGTTGTCATTCATTAATAGATTTGGTTTGGTTTGGGCTATGCAAGATCAATTCAAGTCTGAATTATGTAGTTGGGGTTGGAGAATGAAAATACATGGTAGTAGAAGAAGCAGGATTTTGTGGAATTTATGTCCGGCAGCAATTGCTTGGACTGTCTGGAGTGAAAGAAACTGGAGGATTTTCAATGAGCGAGAGAACGACATACAAAAGATTATAGACAATATTTTATCATTAATATTTTTTTGGGCATCTAGTTTTACTGAGTTTGAGGGAATCTTGTATTCAGATTTTGATTGTATATGGGGCTTGACTTGGGATACATAAGTTATTATTATACGTTTTCTTTTCTGTTTAGGTTGGCAACCTGTAGTTTGTATACTGCTTGTACTCTTTGGCCTTTTGGCTATTTTAATGAATAGTTTTCTTTACTGATCAGAAAAAAAAATTGTAATTATGGTTCAATTCGGATCTGGTTAACTCACTCAACTACAATATCGTTCACCGCCAACTTATCCTCCCCCTGAAAACAGCATTTTCATTCAACTAAAATAGAGGTTTGGTGTTGGGTTGGTTCGGTTTACCTAAAACTTCAACCTGAAACCGAACTGATCCAAATCGGGTTATGACTTTTGTGAACCAAGATGAAATTGAATTCCTAAATACCCAAGGTCGGTTTGGGTCAGTCGGTTCTTGGGTTGAACCAACCCGAGTTGCACCCTTATACATTACCATTCTGTAAGATATTTATCATTTGGAAGATGCTATTTCCAGGCATTAATTTGCTAGGGACAGATATCTTAAACTGATATCTCTATCAAATGAAAAAATACCCAATAACCTTTTAACCATTAACTGAAAACACATACATTTCATAAACGGCAGTTAATTTATTAAGAAAGTAATGGATATTATTGTCATGTGGTTGGAATTTCTATTTAAGTTTACTGTCCCTAGCAAAGTAACATCAGAAATAGCATTACCCTTATCATTTCTGTGGATAAAAAATTCAGTCATTGAATTCCATTAATGGGTATTATTGTCAGACCTCCATTATGAATTAGTCACTTTTATTTGTGCCCCTAGTTATTGAATTCACAGTCATAGACAGCATCTTAACATAAACACAAATAGGTTAAATGGGACTAGCTTTAATAATTTGTTTGTGGTTCTTGACCCATGCTAGAAATTAGTTACAGTGGTCACTGAAAAAACATTCACTATGGAGAGGTATGCTCTACCCTTGGTGTTTCTTCCATGACAAGTTAGGAAGTTGGCCAAATCTCTCATGACGTCTATCTGATCACCCAATATGTATCGGTTATAGTGGTGAGTAATACCGGAACCAAGAATTATAACCATGAGCTGGACGCTAATCAATATTTGGCATTTGTACTTTGGCATAAATTGTTTCTTTTGTTATATGTTATGCTTATATATTTTCTATAGGAAACTGAAAATAGCAAATGAAACAAAGTTTGTTTTATGTTCTTTCTTCAAGATAATATTTTTTTTGGATAAAAAATATAGGTTTATATTACTATTTCGTTGGACAAGAATGTGAGTCTTTGTATGTTTGAGAGAAAGTAAAGGAGCTCAACTGATTGTATCACTCACATTTGCCACCTTGTATCTCATTGGGTTCCTGCTTTTAAGGAATTCCTCGATTTAGAATTTTGTTTATAGATCGGATATACATATTGTATAGTTTTGTATTGCCTTTTGGATAGTTTTACTTGACAGCCTTTGTGCATATTTTTCATGTACACCGTGCTTGGTCTCGTTTCTTTTAATAAAATTCTTTATTGCCTATCAAGAATTAAGAGAAAAATTATCAGATGCATGCATGATTTTGCTTATTAAAAGTAATGCCTTACTCTGTCTGATTTGGAATGTATTAGCAAAATTGATGGGTGAGGGCCTCCCTCCCTTTTTACTACAGATGAGAACTAAAGCTCAATCTCTAATTCAGGGTATACTCCTCTTTGAGCTCTATTGGGTTTTACATGAATTTGATGTGGTTAGTGGAGTGAGGTCTATTTAACAGTGTTACCATGATATTGTAGCACTTGCGTTTTTAGAAATATCAACACTTTGACACAACACAGTACGCCTGGACACTCCAGCACTTGCATTAACTTAATAACATAAGACTAGATACATAATATGAATACTTATAAATATCTAAAACAGCATGATCCAACATGATGTAACTTGATAAGATAAGCCTAGGTACATGATATCTAAATCTGCAATTGAAAAGTACCTAGCATTAACTTAAACAACTCATTAGCTTAGGCTTGAGTACTTGATATCAAGCCTTGTACATATGTACTCCTACAACTCAATATGGCTCTGTCCCCATCTTTTAAAGGTCAAAGTGTCGGACACATAGTGTTTAAACTCAGTATCGGATCGGGGATCATACGGTTCGATACCAAGTTGGATCGCCAATCCAACTCGGGATCAGCTGATCCAAGCATGGCCCAATTTTTGTTTTTAGAAATCTTAAATTTTTTGAGGGGTGTCGGACAATACAATGTGGATCGTCCGATCTGACTCGTCCGAAACCGATTCAGATCATCTGGATCGGACGATTTGACTCAGTTTCGGACAGAGTCAGAGAACTTTAGCAATTTTCGGGATCGGCTTGGGATCGTGACTCTTCCTGAGTCGATCCTGAGTTTTATCGGTCGATCCAACTCGGGATCGGCCAATACTTAATACTATGGTCGGACACCTGCTGGTGCATAAGAAACTTAGACACCATGTCATGTATCCAGGTAATGCTGCTTTTTGAAAATCTACTGGAGGAAAGACAGCAAGGAATATTCATTTGATAAGTTCTAGTTTTGCATTTTGATGGTTACTCCTTAGGAAACATGTTATCGGTGCCATTGAATGTTTTGTGTCTATCAATTTTTCTCAGTCAATAACTCTAGCTTAGGCGAAACCTTCATGGTTTGTTACAGACCTGAAAATCTGTAATCTATCTTTTGCTAGGATTTAAAGGAAAGCCTTCTAATCATGAGAATAATATTAGTCTTATGCTTCCAAGTCAGTAAGCAGAATATTTTATATGGGTAGAACAAATTAAGCCAGTTGGTTACTTCCAAATTCCGGATATTCACATTTGTTAGCTTTAGAGTTTTATACAGCCTGAATTATATGTAGTATACTCACTAATTATAGTATAGTCAATAACATCACATGATGCCATTTTCATTAGTTCTTGTTATGTTCTGGGAATTGTCATCTTTATGCTTGAGCTCTTGGGGTTGAAGTTGATTGTGTTCCCAATTCTATTTCAGGTACACTGATGACATGGAGCTTGATGATGCTGTCCACACAGCTATTTTGACTCTGAAGGAGGGGTAAACATGTCTGCTTTGGTGTTCAGTGCATGGAGAACCTTTATAGTCAAATTATTAGGATACGTCAAGAAGCTTCATTTTGTTTTAGTTTTATGTCGTCTACAGTTTGGGGAGTTCGGAATTCATTATCCTGTCCCCATCAATCAGATCCTTCCTACTGCAGAATTTGATGCAACTGGATGAATCTAAACATCTAAAATAATTTTTGAAATGTCAGATGATTATGGTGAAAGGCCCAAAACATTGGTTAGCGTTTAGAATGTTCATTTGATTTCTTCACCTTCTATGCATGGTGCATGCATGCATCCATGCACAGGTCAACTTCTATGCATGGTGCATGGAACCCACACGGGTTAGCTCAACTAGCAGGCTCTCCAGTTCAGGAACTGGAGGTCCCAGGTTTGAGTCCCCGGGCTTACCTGATAAATGGTCCTTGTGGGTGGGGTCATGTATTCGGGGTTTACACTGTTCCCCATAAGTGGGGTATGTATGGTGCATGCATGCATTCATGCATAGGTCAACTTCTACGTATGGTGCATGGAACCCACACAGGTTAGCTCAACTAGCATGCTGTCCAGCTCGGGGACTGGAGGTCCAGGTTTGAGCCCCCGGGCTTACCTGATATATGGTCCTTGTGCGTGGGGACATGTATTTGAGTGGGGTAGGAGGTTCCACGTCACAAAAAAAAAAAAAATAATAAAAAAAGACGAAAAAAAAAAACAAACTTTTATGTATGCCGCAACATGGAGGATGGTTTTCTTTCCATATTGCTTTGACTCCGGCATTCCTTGTTACTGTATTTTTAGTTCTCTTTTTTCTTGATGACTAATGAGTTGTTTTTACGTGTGTTGTAGATTTGAAGGACAGATCTCTGGAAAAAACATTGAGATTGGGATCATCGGTACGGACAGAAAGTTCAGGCAAGTTTCCTCGTGGCTTTCCAAAGCATTCACCTGATCATTCTCTTGGACTTCTTATGACCTGAATTTTATCTTGCATTTTCTAATGTGGTAGCTTTGCTCTTGTGATGAAATGATATATGCTTCTTTGAATATGTAAGGCATGATATGCTGCCGGTAATTTTTCCTGCAAAATGCATTTGAGAATTGAGTGCAAAACTATTACCCTTAAATTGGGAAACACGGGGTAGATACACATGTTTGCACCAGGAAAACTCCTGGGGAACGCATGGGAAGCACGTTCCTATTATAATTAATTTTCCCATGCTTTTATATTTCTGTTGCTCACTCATTTCCCCTGGTTTTTCCTGTATCTTTGCCTTGAGTCTTTCTCATTTTGTTTCCCATTCAAGGTTTTAAATTTCGACATCGCCAGACTTTCCGCCAGATTTATCTGACGAAATTTCGCTAACCTGGTGGAATATTTTGCCAGATTGGAGAAAAATTTTGCCAAAATTTCGACAAAATGGGGGCGAATTCCCCCCACATTTTGTTTCGCTGGGGACCATTTTGGCGAAATTTAAAACCATGCTCCCATTATGCATATTTGTGAAGATTTTGGCGACTGGTTTCCTATTGCTATTGCTATTTCTTGCATTATTTCTCACATTCATTTCCTTTCAACACCAGAGGATTGATTCCGAATAGGAGATACCCAAGTCAGAGGTCTCTTCTTCATTCATCATCCCTATGATGGGTAAAACTCTCGAGAAAGCGATGTTTCTGTTTGGGATGCTTACCTGATTTAGTTGAGCTTTGATTTGTGAAATTTCCATTGAATGGCAGGTTTAGATTCCCAAAATGAGCTTCAGATTCACCTCTGGAGTACATGTTTGCTTCTTGCAAATCATCTTGAGCTTCACAAACTGATATTCGGTTATTCCCTTTTTTTTGCAGGGTATTGACTGCAGCTGAAATTGAAGATTATTTGGCTGAAGTCGAGTAGCTTTGTCTTTCGGCTTCAACTTGCCGTTTCCTGATACGACAATACATTAAGCGAGGCATTTCGATAACGTATTGGATGTTGTAGTTTGAAGAACAGTGAGTGGGACTACTGGAATTTAAATATACTTTGTCATGGTTTATTTGATATTTTGATTGGCTTGACTTGTGTTATTCTCGGTGTAAACAAGAATTTATTTTTGACTTGGGCTCTATTTGTTTCACCGGAAAATAATTTTCAGAGGAAAATATATTCCGGGAGAAATTTTTTCAAGAAAAAAATTTTCTTTTTCTAATTTCCTACCCGTTTGGATGCTAAAGTTTTCCTAGAATTTTGTTTAATTCAATGAAAAATAGTTTTAAAAGGGACATTATAGATAAATGGTGGTGGAGATAGTGAACGAAGCTTTTTTTTTTTCTTTTTTGGAAAATAACATTTTTTTTTGGAAATAGCTTTCGCCAAGAAATAGTGGAAGTTGTTTTCTTTTAATTTTCTGGATATCAGTAAAATATTTTTCAGAATTTGAAATTTTTTTGTTGAAACAAACAAGTAGAAAACTTTAAAATTCTGGAAAATATATTTTTTCTCCAACGGTAAAACAAACAGAGCCTTAATGAAATATTATCAATCAAATCCTAGCAATCCAATAACCCATCTTCTCCACTGATCATCAAAGTTTAAAGTCTCGGGACGGATCAGTTCCGGCCCATTCCGGTCCCGACCGACAATACTGTCCGGTTCGGATCCTGTACGAACAGTGAACTGCCCATTTTGTTTTTTGGATTTGCCAGACCGGTCCGGATCGAGGACCGAGGCATGCATTGTTGATCATAGTGTTTGGACTCTCTGAAGTGAGATTCGTAGAATTGCATTTATACAGATTTTAAATTCTCTGAAATCGACTTCTTTGAATTGCAATTCGTAGAATTGCATTTATACAGATTTTAAATTCCCTGAAATCGACTTCTTTGAATTGCAATTTTCTTGCTTGACTGCAATAAGGAATGAAAATAAAAAAAGGAAAAAGATTGTTTTTACTGCATAATCCAAAAATCTGAATCTCGCTGCTTCAGATTTCCCGGTTTTTTGGTCTGGTCTTGCGAACTACTCAAGTTAGAATTGGTTTGAATGGGAGAGAAGAGGGAGGTCGTTGGGTTCATAATTGAGGGTGAAAAGAGAGACGGACTTGCATAGATGGTAGGGCGCTGCAGTTGCTGCTGCAATAGTAACAGCTGACGAAGAAGAAGAGTGTTGAACCATTTGATATACATCGTTATCCCGTTCTCTAATAGTTTGAGTTTTTAGAGTAATTGGTGTTTAACATGGTATCAGATTGAGAGGTCGAGTGTTCGAATTCCGGGAGGTATATATTTGTGTTTATTCTCCCACGAATGTGTTGTTCCTGTCCGGATGTGTGTTTGACTCAGTGTCCTGTGTTCTCGCATGAATGTGTTGTTCTCGAGCGGAGTCCGCACATGCGGAAGGGAGGAGGGGGTGTTGAACCATTTGATATACAGTGTTGTGTCATTTTCTACCAGCTTAAGCTTTTAGAGTAAGTCGTTCTTAACATAGAGGGAGAAGAAGAATGAAGGAAGAGCACCTGTTGAAGTGGATGTCAAAGCTCGTGGAGTTTGCCAGAGAAGGTGCTAGAGACGAGATTGGAGCTATCGGAGACGACGGCCCTCTTTTATCGTGTTGGGAGATAAAGAGACGTGGGACTCAACTTCTCCAATTCTTAAGGAAGGAATTAGAAAACAAAAAAACAAAGGGTAAAATAAAGAATTGCAAGACTTTAAATTTAGCTTTAAAAGCAATTCTGAGGAATTGGTTGATGGAATTTTAATTCCAATTCTTTGGTACCACCAAAATAAAAATAAAATATGTTAAAAGAATTGGAATTTTAACCAACTTGGGTTAGCTCCATCCATGTAGTGTTTTCAGTTTCTGATAGCTCAAAATCTATAAGAAAAACTGAGTTCTTGGTCAGTCAGTGCAACTCTTGACCAATACAATTGAAGCAATAAAAGTAATTTCACTGTGTTGAATTCAAAATAAATACATCATTTACATTAACTAAATTACAATTTTGATTTCTTTATCAGTTGAGTTAGTACATCATTAGGTTTTCCCTTCTGCAAAAAAATTGAATGAATCCCCAGATGATGAAAATGAAAATAAACTGAAGTTGAATGTAGTACTAAGCAAGACTCTGACATATGGATGTCAGACTTAATATCAAGTCAACAATGCTATATTTGAGTCAACAGGATACCTGAAGAAGACTTGAGCAGAAAGCTTTATAAAAAAGAAGTTGTTCTTGAATCTCAGTAGCCTCATTACCAGTAATCACCACAGGAACAGTTGCCTCCATTGAAGTGATGAAACCGATAAGGATCCCTCAAAACAATTTCCCTCCTGACTATTCCGCTAACAAACTTGTAAACAGAATGGCAATCGCCGCAAACACGAAGGTTCTTGAAAATTCTAAGCGCCGAACCTTCCGGGGTACTAATCAACCCAAATGCAAGGGCAAGCTTCTCACTATGGTTCCAAAGATTATGCTCCTTCTGTTCTTCATCCATGTCATGTAATGCAAAACTCGTATCCGGAACATAATCCGCTTCTTTAATCCTCTGCAGAAGCTCCTCCAGCTTTGCATAAATCTGTCTGGCCTGTGGGTGGGATTGATCTCCCATCCCGAAAAAATTCACCTTGTTCTTCACCTTGACCCAACTGCAAGCAGGTTGCTTCTTTACGTTACTCGATTTCATTTGCCTTCTTACATTCTCCACATCCTCCCACCTACTGTTACTTGCACACACATTCGATAAAAGAACATAAGCCGAGTCATCGGACGGATCCAACTCGAAAAGATGCTCGGCAGCTTGCCTCCCAAGCTCCAAATTTCCATGGGTTCGGCATGCAGCCAAAAAGCTCCGCCATACAATGCCGCTCGGTGGGACCGGCATTTCCTTAATAAACTTTTCAGCATCGGCAAGCCTTCCTGATCGCCCAAGCAGATCAACAATGCACACGCAATGCTCCACTCCAGGTGGGACCCCAAACTCTGAAGCCATCGATGCAAAGTACCTGAGACCCTCATTGATCATACCCCCATGACTACACGCAGACAGAAGCGATATGAATGTAACATTGTCAGGTTTTGATCCCAATCGTAGCATTTCATGGAAGGCTTCCTTGGCTTTCTGGAAGTATCCGTGTCTGGCGAACCCCGATATCAATATATTCCATCCTAATCGTGATCTACTTTCAGTAAATCGTCCATTTCTCCACATTTGCCATACATATCCATTGCTGCATTTGTAACATGAAGATCCGAGTCAAACCCAAGCTTAATGATCAGATTGTGAAGCCGTTGGCCTTCCTCCAATACGGTCAAGCTTGCACTAGCTGCAAAGCCTCCGGAGATGCTGAACTGATCTAACTCCAGTCTGGCACTCCTCATTTCTACGAAACGTTTCAAAGCCTCTTCTCCACGGCCGTGATGAGCATTTGCGGCAATGATAGCATTCCATGAAACAGAATTCTTGCTCATTAACCCATTAAAGATAAAGTTACTTGAATCGAGATCTCCACATTTAGCGTACATTGTGAGAAGGGAATTCCTTACATAATCATCTGATTTGAATCCCGTCAGAACTATACGCGCATGGATGGGCATCCCATGTTTGAGCAGATCATCCGGTGCCGAGCAAGCACCAAGAACATTTACCATTGTGATGTAGTTTGCCAGTATACCATTTTCTCTCATCATTTTAAAAGCTTTTATCGCCTCTTTGAGGCTCTTCGTTTTCGGAGTGCACGCCTATGAGGGCATTCCAAGTAATCTCATCCCGTTCAGGCATTGAGTGGAATACTCGTATGGCCTCATTCATCGTCCCGGCCTTCCCATACATGGTAATTAATGCATTGCTCACAATCAAATTCTCATGAAGACCCGCGCAAATTATAAGAGCATGAACAATCTTCCCTTCAACAAGAGATTCATGGTTTGAACATGCAGCCAGTGCACTAGCAAAAGTCACATGGTTCCTAATCTTGCTCGTCCTAAGCAGTTCTGCTAAAAGTCACAACGCATTTTTGCAATCTCCATCCTGAGCATAGCAAGTCATCATCGAATTCCACGAAATTAAATCCTTTTCAGGCATTTCTTGAAACAACAACTCAGCATCTGCAGATCTTCCTGTCTCAGAATACAAAGTTACAAGAGTATTGCATAAGCAAACAACTAAATCCAATCCAAACTTGATAGTCAGACCATGAATTCCCCTACCCCATTTCAAATTATCCAGAAAACTACAAACCGATACAAAACTAGATAATGTGGTAGAATTTGGTTCGATATTAGCTCGAAGCATCCAATGAAAACGTTCAAGTGATTCTTTATAAAGCATGTTATGTGTGTATGCAGATATCATCGAATTCCATGAGATCATGTCACGTTCCTCCATCCGATCGAAGACATAATGAGCCTCTTCCAAATTATTAAAACTACCAAACATTGATATTAGAGAGTTGGCAACAGAAACATTAGTCTCAAACCCTGAAACTATAACATGTGCAAGAACCTGAAGACCCAATAGTTCATTTTCAAGCAACCCACATGAACTGATCACTGTTGCAAAAGAATTTTGATTGCATAGCTTGTGGGTTCGTATGTTCGGACAGGTTTTGAATTCCATAGCTTGTGGGTTCTTCTCTTTCTCTCCATGGATAATAAAGGAAGGTTTGGGTTTGAGAGGAAAGGAACCGAAGAGAAGTAAAAGAGAATACTGATTTGAGTCTGAGAGCTGAGAAATTCTTACCATACAAAGCCAGCTCTGGTGAAGGCTTTCTCTGAAAAATCCCAAAAATGCAATAGAGAAGAAGAGAAGCTTCTCTGCACTATTAGAGAAAATTTCAAATGGTGGGGTCCCGTCGGTCTCTCCGCCGGTTACTCTACCCCCGGTAATGGGGCAGTGAGAAAGTTGCATGTAACCAGTAGCCTTACCACCCTTTGTCTTCTTCTGAGGGTTAGAGAGAGAGAAATTTTCGTCTGTCTAGATATATTTTTGGGGAAAATTATACTTTGACACCTGTTGTTTCTGACAATTGCAGTTAAACATTTTAACGTTTTTGAAATTAAAATGACACCCTTTGTCCGAAACATCAATGGTCAGTCAATTAAGGACACCGAGTCATTGACCGATATACTCTTTAGAAACTGTCCTTCAGTCTTTTTTTTTTTTTTTTTGTTTTTTGTGTTTAATGAATGTTTGAAGTATTATGTTGGAGCATTATTGGTTTTTTTTGAATAGATTAAGT
>JAUPMG010000019.1:15389337-15423907 GCA_031762675.1 Pachysandra terminalis
AATCAGTCCATGACCCCCCTGAGGTTTCATATAAAAAGGGGGTAATTGTAGTGTAACAAACCTCCGGGGGTCTAAGTGCAAGTGCTCGAAACCTCAGGGGGTCAAAGTGTAATTTACCCAATATTTTTTTAGCCAATTTAATTATTTCTAATTATTTGATAACGTATGAATTTGAAAGTTAATTAGATAAGTAATGATAAAAAAAATGAATATTTTGGAAACTGATCCATTGAAATAGTCATCATTTTGTGATGGAAATTAATTATTTTCCCATTGCATATATCTATTATATAAAATTGCTTCCAAAATAACATGTATTCTTAATTCCTTCATAATTATTTTCCTTTATAAAATTGACACCAGAATTTTAGTTTTTAAGTATAAAAATTGAAAAAAAAAAAAAAAAGGAATTCTCTTAAATATTTGGATTTCTCTTCTAAAATCTAAAAATGTTTCAATAAATTCTTGCATATACGATTAGAATTTGACTTCCCAATGACAAAATCCTCTCCAAATTACTTTTTTGTTTTTATATTTAATATTTTCACGACGGAGTTTCTATATTTGTTAGAATTGGTCAAATCTATGAAACTGGAATGAGAAACTTGTATTGGTTTTATGTTTCCCCTGAAATACCAAAATTGATTAATATTTTGACCTGTTTATTTAAAGTTATCCATCTGCTATCACACTTTTGGCAATGTTTTGCAGATTTTATGCTTTTGATGACCAATTTCTAGTGAAAGATTTTAAAATGGTGGAAATTGTAAAGCTTTGTTAAAAGAGAGAGTACAGCTGGGAATTTTTCAGCAAAAAATGAAAAATGGTGAAAGTTGGAAAATTTGAAGAAAATGAGAATGCTGCTGAGAATATTATCAGGTGGCAAGAAACAAAATTTTCTGTGAAATTTTGAAATTTAGAACCTTGAACGTGTGTTTGGCAGCATTTCCTGATTTAGTAACTGTCTAGCCCTTTTGGAATGCTATGTATGTCTCCAGCTTTGGGATTTGTTTTGATCTTAATATGGTGTGGATTAGGAAATGTGATGGACATAGTTCTCATGGTCTTAGTTCTAGTTTTCCAGACTTCCAAAGTCCAAACACAAGCTTGGTTTGCATGTTTGCTTCGTTTTTATTTCTTTCTATTGAATATCTAATAATGTTCGAAAAAGAGCGCAATCCTTCTGACTCCTGTGTGTGTTTGGATTTGTGTTTTAACTTCCTACTTTAATGAAATGAATAAATAGAAAATTTTCTTAGTTCAAGGCGTGCTCTTCTTGAGAAAGGTGCTTAGTTTAAGTTGTCAAAATACATGTTCTTGACTCAACAAGGTTATGGAACTCGATGGTTGCAGTCACAATGAATGAAAGGTAGGTTTTAGTGAATTCTGCTTTGACACATTCTTTTGTATTTTGTGCTTAATGTTTTTTAAATTGTTCTGCAAACTTCATTCATATAATAGTGTTTTGCTATCAATAGGTTAAACTTAATAAAATACTTTAGAACACTGTATTTATACACCACCTTATCTGTTTTGTTCTTCTGGTTACGGGATCTTTTATTTAGAAATTCTAACTTACATAATTATGTCACATGTAGGAATCAATCCCTGTTACGCAACTTGTAAGGGAGACTGCAGCCGTTATGCAGGAGTTTACTCAATCTGGGTAATCATCTTTGCTCATACTATTCCAATTCCAATCATAAAGAAAAGGATATGCGAGTTTTGGTTGTTAATATCACTTCTCTTGATCTTTTTTGAAATCTATGGTGTAAAATTTAGATGTATTTATAATCACTCTACATTTTTAAATTTTCATTGTCCTCTTTCCGTTAGTTCCATACACATAAGCACTTTGATTCCTGTTGGATGGGCATGCAATTGAATATTGTAAAATGAATCAGGGGACACAAAGAGTGTGGGAGCAAGACAAGGTTTTAAGTTTCGGTTTCATCTCCAATTTTGGGTCCGAGATAAACCGAAATGAGCTAAAAATAGAGTGTGGACGGCAATTCTATGGCAACAAAACATCTAAAAATTTAGGAAAAAATCTAAAAAATCTAAGGTGTTGTTTTTATAAAAAACAAATTAAGAAATTGATTGTTAAAACAAGTTAAAGCATAAATGATATGCTACATCAGTGTAGATGAACCTTAAATACACAGTTCTATGAAGAAGAAGCTAAGAATTATCACAAATTCCACAAAAAAGAAGTCAAATAGGTATGTAATATTGCGATTTCATTAGAATAACTCGCATCACAAACTTCATTAAAAATATAAAACAAAAACCTATGTGAAATTCACATCAAACTCTTGGGTGGTTCATTGAAGAAGAAGCCTGCATAGTGTCCTTTGGTATCATACTGAGTCATCTGATTGGACTCGGCATCATTGCGGTATCCAGTAGCCTCAGCGGCTAACCTCAGCTCCCCCATTAGTGGGCTGATCTTAGTAAGCACCTCTGAATTGACCATAATTATAGTAAGTAGGCTGTTTGAATCTCATCATCAGTGTCCCATATGTTTGTATTACCCCTTCTCCCCCCTCCTACTCCCATGTCTCTGGTAAGAACGAAACTGACCACTGTAGTGATTACCTTGGTAACAATGTAGTCATACTTCTTGTTCTGATTTTTCACATAAAAAGAGAAAAAAAAACGGAAATAACTTTCCAAATCCATGCATTTATCTTGTTAGTATCACATAAACACCAAACAAAATTATTGCAATGCAATTCATATTTTAAATAAATAACAATTATTTTAAGGTTTTTCGAACTTTAATTTTTAAGAAAAAAGAAAGAAAAGTAAATAAATCCTTCCAAAACATTGCATCTTTAACACAATAAGATATGATTACCAAACAGAAGTAATAGGATTAGATATTTCAATTTTACAAGTAAATATTAAACTTTTATTGAATATTTTAATTATTATTTTTTTTATAATTAATATTTTTATTTTCTTTCACAAAAAGTAAAGAAAAAATGCAAACAAAATCTTAGATACATCCAGTTAAGTGTATAGAAATAACATAATTGACAATCCTGAAGATGGGTTTAAATTGTCAAATCCAAGAACTGATTTGTAAGAACACACAAGTAGTGTCCTAAATAAGGATAGGATCCATGGAAGAATAAAAAATTGCATTTATGTGAAGGATATCAAAGAAAACTCCCCTTGAATGGAAAAATCTCAATTTTAATGCTTCCCACTTCAATGCGCTTGGAACTACACAAATCCCTGAATTTTCTGAACCTAAATGTGTAGATCTAGTTAAGAATATGAAGATGAAGTGTTGGGCAAGAGCTGGGGGATATAAAAAAGAAAAAGAAAAAATCAACAACAACAACAATAACATTAAAAACACAGCTAGAAAAATTGGGTCTTCATCCTGTTACGTATCACCAAAACATAAATGTTCTTTTAATGTGTCGGCTAAAATGAACAGTACATGACTGATACAGGCCGAAACATATCACTGTTTTGGCTGACGCAGAGCCTTCCCATTTATTTTTATATCTGGGACCAAGGTATCATATTAAACATCCTTGAAGGCCGAGTTGTATCAGATTTGATCCGAATGTTAAAACCCTGGAGCAAGGCGAAAATTGAAGGGTGAAAAGTGGCATGAAGTGGCTATTAAAAACATTCCCTCTAATTTTGCACCAACACTGTTGGTTGTCATGAATCACAAGTTTCAGTGAGCACAAGATATGCAGACACCCAAACTCAGTTGGCCGACTGCAAAATAGTGCATTTTAAGCACTGACAAAAAGGCCCTTGACCTTTTAACTTGTGTTGTAAATACATTAAAAACAGCAACGGCAACAGTAACAAAAAACTTTATCCCATTCCTAACTTGTTGGGGTTGACAACATGAATCCTGTTACACCTTCCTAATCTATCAAAAACCATATCCCAGTCTATATCTTCAGTCAGATTATGTTTATTCAAATTATTCTGACAAACTCCATCCAGGTCACCCTTTCACATACCTTACCAAGTCTTCATTTACATGCCCCAACCATCTTAACTGACTTTCCATTTTTTCTTTCTCGTATTAGAGCTACTCCTAGACTCTCGGATATGTTAGTTCTTTATCTTTCCTAGTCAACATCCTTTCAAGATCTCAGCTACACTTCTTCGTTGCCCAACATTCTGATCTGCATATTGTGGTAGGCCTAACAGGTGTTATATAGAATTTTCCTTTTAGCTAGAGTGGAATATGTTGGTCACATAACACTCTAGCTTACTTAGGCCATCTAAGTTTAATGCTATATGCAACATCCTTTTCAATATCCCCGTTCTTTATGGGCATTCGATTCAAATACCGTAAGTGGTTACTTTTATGAATCTCTTGTTTCTTATTTATGGACAATCGATTCAAATACCTTACGTGCTTACTTTTATGAATCTCTTGTTTCGTAAAACATTCACTATTTTTTGACTATCTTAGCATTGATTAGAATAGGAGGCTTCCATACTGTGTTGCTGCTAACTTCTCTGATCTGGCCTTTTGTAGGCTGCTACATAGCAGAAATGCCCTTGGGTTCTCCCATCAAACTAAACATAGCAAATGTGTTCTTGTCTGTTTTTAAAGTGAAACATTTGCCAGTTAGAGTAGATGTTTGTAAATCCACTTTCAAGGTTTTGAACTTCAACTTTAGAATAAGCTTTAGTACATTTGGAATCAGAATCAAGTCCTGGAAGTTTATGGAAATCCATGGACATTATGTGCAATTACATATGTTCACTTAAATTTGAAGAAATAAGAGCATTCATGGATGGAACTTTAAGAATCAATGCAATAAACATCAATGATACATAGAAGTTGTTATGTAACAAAAGAATACCATTTATTATAACAGTGAAATTTGAGATTAATAACAAAGTGATAGACGTTGTCATTCATGCATGAAACTATAAAATGTCAAAGTTGTACGTCAGTACATAACAACCAATAGCTGTTAGTTGTACAATTTATAATATTACAGGTGAACTTGTGCGCCTTTTTGCTTGGGTCATCGTTGATGTCCTCTTTTTGCTTTCTTGTTTTTCCTGTTTTTTCTTTTTGGTTTCCTTGGGGTCATGGTGTTCATCTTGTGCACCTGACTATTTGTTTTTGCTCTTTGTAATTTTGCTGTTTGCTCTTTTTCTCATCTATTTAATGTTGGTTATCTATCAAAAAATAAAAAATATTACAGGTGAACTTAATTGCTAATTAATCCTAAACAACATATAATATTTTCAACCCCAGAATATAAAAATGTGAATATACTTTAATAAATCAGGTTTCCACTTTTTTTTGGTTTGGCTTGACATCCCTCTCCGAAATTAATGAATAGATGTGTTTACGAAATCCATCACTTAACCTCAAAAACTTTGTTCTTGATTCATTGATTAAAGGGTGGAATGTCTTTTTCTTTTTCTCTCCTTTTTTTTATTAAGTGAAATGGAGTTGCTAGTTTAAACATAATAGAAATAACTTGGAAGTTATTTGTTAACAATTTGACTTAGCTTTAAGAATGATTCTTCATGGAAGCTTCATCTTGAATGCTTCTATGAGACAAGTTTTATGTATTATAATCTAGATTCTCATTGTTGATTCTCATTGTTGATTTTTAGAATCTAGATTCTCATTGTTGATTTTTAGAATCCATAATCCCGTTTGGATAGATTGGATTCTAGAATTTGGTTGACCCAAATTATTGAGACAATTTTTATGTATTATAACGCAAATAAAATAAAAATATATGATGCTATTATAAATAAAACATAATATAAAATATTGATATTATATTCCTTTCTATAATAATATAAATTATATAATATTTCCTATTATCACATACAATATATAGTATATCGTATATAGTATTCTAATCTATATGTAACATTGTAATATTTTTATATAATATTATATTATCATATAAAATAATATAACAAAAAATTAATATTATAAATACATGTATTATCATATTATTATATAAATAGTTATATAATAAAATATAATATTATATAATAAAGTAGTATTAATATATCATATAATAATATTATAAGTTAATACGATGAATTAATGTTTAATAATATATATTTATATTCTTATTATTATCATCATATATTATATTATTATTGTTACTATTATTATATAGTAATATAATTTAATATTGATAATATAATATATATTTATATTTATATTAGTGATTCTAGTAATTGAGCACCTAGAATCCTAGTCCAGAATCTCAGAATCACCTTGGAGAGAGATTCTGATTTTGGATGGATTCTAAGATCAGATTCTAGAATCCGCCCCTAAAATCCAACCCAAACGCATGTCATGGGATTCTAGAATCGGATTCTATCAAAATCCGGAATCCAGAATGCCCACCAAACACCCCCTTAGACTGAAAGAATCTAGTGGATTCTTCAAACACTTGAGAAGTAACCTTTAGTCTGCAAGCTTTCTAAACTTTGAATATCACAAGTTGAATGATTCGCTTGTAGTGGCTCGCTTTGAACATGCAGCCATGAACTTCAATTTAATTGATACTTGAAAGTTTTTTAACCATGATTTGAACCATATTATATTTCTTTGTAGAATGTTTTGTTCTAATGATTAATTAATTCCTGTCTCTTTTCTTTGATAGTGGTGTGAGGCCTTTTGGAGTTTCACTGCTGGTTGCTGGATTTGATGACAACGGTCCACAATTGTATCAGGTACTTACCTTGATTTGGAGTTGAACTTTCTTTCCTGATGGGTCTCCCATTATTTCTTGTTTATCCCTTGTACACAAATAAAACCAAATGCAGATGTAAAATTTTTGGCTATGCATCCTGGATTTATGGCTTCAAATATAAAAGCTTCTTGTTTGTTGGAAGTTCAATGGAAAAAGTAAAATAAAGTATACATATGGAACACGTTTAAATAGCTGTCACTACATGCTCTCTGTCGGAGATTGGTGCGTTCAGTACTACTTTACATGTATACGATCTCTATTCACTAAGATAGGTTTATTATATGATTTCCACTGTCTTAGCTTGGGGTTCATTTCATTTAAATAATTTCATAGCCATTATTCAGGACCCCATTTTCTTACGTGTCTTCCATTTGGCATATTCATGAAATTAGGATTTCAGCATTTGCCTTTTGTATTTCATCTATCTTTAGGTGGACCCATCAGGTTCATATTTCTCATGGAAAGCTTCGGCAATGGGGAAGAATGTCTCTAATGCAAAGACATTTCTTGAGAAGAGGTATCTACAGATTCCATCATCCTAAATGGACTTAGTTTTTCTCGATTATGAGCATGAGTAATTTCTTTGACTTGTACCATTCTTAATACATTGCCATTCTGCAAGACACTCATCTTTTCTATGGTACCATTCAATAAAGCTTCTCTTGATGGTTGAAATCAATTGTTCATCTTAGCATTAAGATTTAGTTATGCTGCTGCTTTTTGTTTTATTTTGTGCGTGTGTGAGCGTGCCCTACGTGGTGAATTAATACTGTCAATGACAGCATCTTAACATACTGAGTATATAGGTGAATAAAAATTGGTTAAATGGGGTTACTTACCTTCCATAAATTTTGGGTGGTCCTTTCACCCTTGTTAGAGATGAGTAATAGCGATTACTGAAAAAATTGACTTGGGGGAGGTATTTCCTTACCTTTGCTGTTTCTCCGTAAGAAGTTAGGAAGTTCATTAAATCTCTCATTGACATTTGTTGGCTATGGCTTGAAGGTCTCGTCCCAGAACCGAATTGTATCAAATTTAGAACTTGGCCTCCCCAACACATAAACCAAACTATGATTTTGTGGTAAACCTCAACCCAACACAACCCAATTTGTAGCTATGGTTCAATTTGGATCAGGTTGACCCACTCAGCCACTCAACTACAATGTCTTCCACCACCAACTTTCCCCCCTCCCCTGAAAACAGCATTTTCGTTCAGCTACAATAGAGGTTTCATGTTGGGTTGGTTCGGTTTACCTAAAGCTTCAACCAGAAACTAAACCAACCCAAACCGGGTTATTGCTTTTGTGAGCCAAGATGAAATCGAATTCCTAAATACACAAGGTCGGTTTGGGTCTTTCGGTTCTTGGGTTGAACCAACCCGGGTTGCACCCCTAAAGACATTTATCATTTCTGTGACATCGCTCAATAAAGCTTCCCTTGATAGTTGAAGTCACCTGTTGTTCAGACCTCCATTAAGAATTAGTCACTTTTATTTGTGCCCTTAGTTATTGAATTCTCACTATCATAGACATCATCTCAACATATTTAGGGAGTATTAACACAGATAGGTTAACTGGGCGTAGCTTTACTAAATTGTTTGTGGTCCCTCACCCATGCTAGAAATTAGTTACAATGGTCACTGAAAAACAAGCATTCACTATGGGGAGGTATGCTGTACCCTTGCTGTTTCTGACGCAACAAGTTAGGAAGTTGGCCAAATTTCTCATGAAACAAAGTTTGTTGCATGTTCTTTCTTCAAGATGATATTCTCGTGGATAAAAAATATAGGTTTATATTACTATTTCGCTGGAGAAGAATGTGATTCTTTGTATTCTTGAGAGAAAGTGAAGGAGTTCAACTGATTGTATCACTCACATTTGCGACCTTGTATCTCATTGGGTTCCTGCTTTTAAAGAATTCCTTTATTTAGAGCTTTGTTTGGAGATCGGGTACATATTGTATAGTTTTGTATTGCCTTTTGGCTAGTTTTGCTTGATAGCCTTTGGGCATATTTTTCATGTACACCGTGCTTGGTCTCGTTTCTTTCAATAAAATTCTTTATCGCCTATCAAGAATTAAGAGAAATTATCAGATGCATGCATGATATTACTTATTAAAAGTAATGCCTTAATCTGTCTGATTTGGAATATATTAACAAAATTGATGGATGAGGGCCTCTCTTTTTACTACAGATGAGAACTAAAACTCAATCTCTAATTCAGGGTATACTCGTCTTTGAGCTCTATTGGGTTTTACATGAATCTGATGTGATTAGTGGAGTGAGGTCTTTTTAACACTGTTACAATGATATGGCAAAATTTGTGTTTTTAGAAGTATCAACACTTCGTCGCGACACAGCATGCCTGGACATTGCACGACATGCCTGGACACGTGCCCTTGGTGTGTAATGATGACATTATTATTTTAAGACACGTAACACTTATAAGAGGTGTCATTGCTATAACCACCTTCACTAAGCTGTTCAACACTTTGGAAATGCCTTTTCTAGGATGTCCTGGCACTTAACTTAATAACATAAGACTAGATACATAATATCAATACCTAGAAATATCTAAAACAGCATGATGTAACCTAATAAGATAAGCCTAGGCACATGATATCTAAATTTGCAATTGAGAAGTATCCAACATTAACATGTACAACTTAATAGCATAGGCTTGAGTAGACATTTCAGGGCCTGTTGGGCCAGGGCATTTATCACAAGCAGAGATTTTGGCTTTACTAATTTGGATTGCGAGAGGCTAGGAGACTTGGTTTATCCCATATAGTTATAGAAGTGCGACTCCTATGCTGTTATTTCTTGGATGAACAATGCTCAGCATTGCCCTTGGAAATTTTGGCACTTTTGAGGTGGACGAGACATTTGATACAGGGTTTGGAGATTTACTTTTCCCATGTTTTGCACATGGAAAGCGCAGCGGCTGACAGATTAGCTGTAGGTGGGGTTGATACTTGATAGAGATATGTTGTTTACAGGGGTCTCTACAGAGGATATGTTAGGAAAGGGGTGATTGCTGTCTCAATATATTCTTGTACTTTTGTATTCTGGTAGTCTTCTCCTTCTTGTAATGTTTTCTGTTTTTGTTGCTTTATTTGATTTCTTGCTGTCTATCTTGGACAGCTCTTGCATTATGTACTGTAACTCTTTACATGCTTGATTATTTTATCAAAAAAAAAAAAAAGCATAGGCTTGAGTACAAGATATCAAGCCTTGTACATATGTACTCATAAAACTCAATATGGCTGTATCCTCGTCTTTTAAAGGTTAAGTGCCGGAGACCTGCTGATGCTTAAGACGCTTAGACACTATATCATGTATCCAGGTAATGTTCCTGTTTAAAAATCTACTGGAGGAAAGACAGCAAGGAATAGTCATTGGATAAGTTCTAATTTTGCATTTTGATGATTAATCCTTAGGAAACAGGTTATTGGTGCCATTGAATGTTTTGAGTCATTCAATTTTTCTCAGTCACTAACTCTTGCTTAGGCGAAACCTTCATGGTTTGTTATAGACCAGAAAATCTGTAACCTATCTTTTGCTAGGATTTGAAGGAAATCCTCTAATCATGAGAATAATATTAGTCTTATGCTTCCAAGTCGGTATGCAGAATATTTTGTATGGGTAGAACAAATTAAGCCAATTGGTTACTTCCAAATTCCTGATTTTTGCAATTTTTAGCTGTAGAGTTTTATACAGCCTGAAGTTATATGTAGTATATTCACTAATTATAGTATAGTCAATAACATCATATGATGCCATTTTCTTTAGTTCTTGTTACGTTCTGGGAATTGTCATCTTTAAGCTTAAGCTCTCTGGGTTGAAGTTGATTGTGTTCCCAATTCTATTTCAGGTACACTGATGACATGGAGCTAGATGATGCAGTTCACACGGCTATTTTGACTCTGAAGGAGGGGTAACATTTCTGCTTTGATGTTCAGTTAATGAAGAACCCTTAATAGTCAAAATATTAGGATATGTCAAGAAGCTTCATTTCTGCTTTAGTTTTATGTGATGCACAGTTTGGGGAGTTCGGGATCCATTAGTCAGTCCCCATCAATCAGACCCTTTCCTAATTTAGAATTTGATGCAACTGGATGAGTCTAAAATAATTTTTGAACTGTCAAATGATTATGGTGAAGGGCCCAAAACACTGGTTAGCATTTAGAATGTTCATTTGATTGCTTCAACTTCTATGCATGGTGCATGGAACCCACACGGGTTAGCTCAACTGGCAGGCTCTTGAGCTCAGGAACTGGAGGTCCCAGGTTCGAGTCCCCGGACTTACTTGATATATGGTCCTTGTGGGTAGGGTCATGTATCCGGGGTTTACTCTGTCCCCATTATGTGGGGTAGGGGGGTTCCACATCACACAAAAAAAAAAAAAAAAAACAGAAACGAACAAACAAACTTCTATGCGTGGTTCCCTGGCCCCATGCATTTGTGCCACACGTTGGCCGCAACATGGAGGATGGTTTTTTTTCCTTATTGCTTTGACTCGAGCATTCATTGTTACTGCATTTTTAGTTCTCTTTTTTCTTGATGACTGATGAGTTGTTTTTGCATGTATTGTAGATTTGAAGGACAGATCTCTGGAAAAAACATTGAGATTGGGATCATCGGTACAGACAGAAAGTTCAGGCAAGTTTCCTTATGGTTTTTTGTAAAGCATTCACCTGATCATTTTCTTGGACAAAACATTGGACTTTTTATGACCCTGATTTTATCTTGCATTTTCTAATGTGGTAGCTTTGCTCTTGTGATGACATGATATATGCTTCTTTGAATATGTAAGCATGATATGCTGCTGGTAATTTTTCCTGCCAAATGAAAAATTACCCTTAAATTGGGAAACACGGGGTAGATGCTCATATTGGCACCAGGAAAAATTTCGCTAACATCTGATTTCTATTAAAAGTACTTTTCCCATGCTTTTATATTTCTGTTACCCACTCATTTTGCCCTGGTTTTTCTTGTATATTTGCCTCAAGTCTTTCTCATTTTGTTTCCCATTCAAGGTTTTCATTTTTGATATCATCAGACTTTCCGCCAGATTTATCTGGCTAAATTTTGCTAACCTGGCGGAATATTTTGCCAGGTTGGAGAAATATTTCACCGAAATTTCGTCAAAATGGGGGAATTCAGTCAATTCCCCCTACATTTCGTTTCACTGGGGGGCATTTTAGTGAACTTTGAAACCATGTTCCCATCATTTTGCATATTTGTGAATATTTTGGCGACTGGTTTCCTGTTATTATTTCTCGCATTCATTTCCTTTCAACACCAGAGGATTGATTCTGAATAGGAGATACCCATGTCAGAGGCCTCTTCTTCATTCATCACCCCTATGGGTATGGGTACAGTTATGAAAGCGATGTTTCTGTTTGGGATGCTTACCTAATTTAGTTGAGAGTTTTGACTTGTGAAATCTCCAGGGAATGGCACGTCCAGATTTCCCAAAATAAGCTTCAGATTCACCACCTCTGGAGTAATATCTGCTTCTTGCAAATCATCTTCAGCTTCACAAACTGATATTCGGTTATTCCCTTTTTCTTGCAGGGTATTGACTGCAGCTGAAATTGAAGATTATTTGGCTGAAGTTGAGTAGCTCTCTTCTTCCGGCTTCGAGTAACCATTTCCTTGTACGACAATACATTAAACTGAGACATTTCCATAGCGTATTGGACCCTACTGGAATTAAATATGCTTTTTCATGGTTTAATTGATATTCTGATTGGCTCGACTTGTGTTATTCTCTGTGTAACCATAATCTGTGACTTGATGAAATACCTTCAATCAAATCTTAGCCATCTAATAAACCATCTTCTCCACTGGTCATGAATTGAGCTGGTCTGAAAGCTTGGAAGTCCATTCTTTTTTTTCTGATAACTTGGGTGTCCGGGCCTTAGGCCCGACTAATCCCAAGTAGGAGGCTTGCGCAGCAACCCACCGCCACGACCTCCCACTTAAATCCAAACTTGTTCAGCTGGGGAATCGAACTTGAGACCGTGAGTCTAACCCACACAATCCCCTATTCGCTCTTACCAATTGAGCTACCGGGGTGGGTCAACGGATTAGTCCATTCTTGCAAAGCTCATGTCTTAGTACCGCCCTTATTAGGGCTATCAACGGATTCTGAATGGATCAGGACATGTTCAAATTTGATTTGATTAAAAGTCGGATTGAATTGAGTTATACTTTATTGGATCGTCGGATCATAAATCTCTTACCAAATCTGATTAGTTTCGGATTGGTTCGGATTCGAATAAATATCAGATCTCTTGGTAAACCTAATTCATAGTTATAAGAAATCAGATAAAAATAAATATAATTTGATACATTTTTTATTTTTTTAAAAGTGTCTTAAACTAATGACTTATTTCTAATTGTATGTTTAATACTTGTATTCACTCAATATATATTTATATATATATATATGTACACAAATGAAATCGGATCGGACTCTTATCGAATTGAATCAACCTATATCCGAACTTGATCCAATTAAAATGGGATCGAATCGAATCACATCTTGAATCAACCTATATCCGAACTTGATCCAATTAAAATGGGATCGAATCGGATCACATCTTATCAGATCATCGGATCAGAAATCCATGACTAAATCCGGTTTTTTTTTTTTCGGATTGGATTAGGAACAAACTCGGACCATGATCCGATCCATTGACAGCCCTACTCCAATCCATGCATCAGTCCTCTCTTTGAATTCCAACTTACCTATTTTCATTACTCTTTTGTCCACATGATTTGATTTTCTGCCATTTATAAGTGTCTAGTACTAAAAATTAATTACAGAAACCTTCCTTAACCATTCTGAATAATACTGTCCTCCCTATAAGTTTGAAGGGAGATCACACTCACCTCCCTTCTCTTTTAAAGCTGCATTACATATTTACAGCTTTTTGGATTATTCACATATGAGTTTTATGGTAGTTAAAAGAAAATGAAGGTTTTTATATAAAATGTTACTTTTATTGATGGATGTCTTCTATTTAAGGAGGAAACTATTATTTTAGAAAGGTGAAGGGATGCCTCTGTAATTAATGCATACAAATGGAGGTTTCTGTGATTTACCCAAATTGAATGAATCCCCCCAGATGATGAAAATGAAAAGAAACTGAAGTTGAATGGAGTACTAAAAGCAAGACTCTGACAGATGGATGTCAGACTTAATATCAAGTCAACAATGCTACTACATTTGAGTCAACAGGATACCTGAAGAAGACTTGAGCAGAAAAGCTTTATAAAAAAGAAGCTGTTCTTGAAGCTCAGTAGCCTCGTTACCAGTAATCACCACAGGAACAGTTGCCTCCATTGAAGCGATGAAACCGATAAGGATCCCTCAAAACAATTTCCCTCCTGACCATTTCACTAACAAGCTTGTAAACAGAATGGCAATCGCCGCAGACACGAAGGTTCTTGAAAATTCTAAGTGCCGAACCTTCCGGAGTACTAATCAACCCAAATGCAAGAGCAAGCTTCTCACTATGGTTCCAAAGATTATGCTCCTTCTGTTCTTCATCCATGTCATGTAATGCAAAACTTGTATCCGGAACATAACCCGCTTCTTTAATCCTCTGCAGAAGCTCCGCCAGCTTTGCATAGATCTGTCTGGCTTGTGAGTGGGATTGATCTCCCATTCCGAAAGAATTCACTTTGTTCTTCACCTTGACCCAACTGCAAGCAGGTTGCTTCTTTACGTTACTCGATTTCATTTGCCTTCTTACATTCTCTACATCCTCCCACCTACTGTTACTTGCACACACATTCGATAAAAGAACATAAGCCGAGTCATCGGATGGATCCAACTCGAAAAGACGCTCGGCAGCTTGCCTCCCAAGCTCCAAATTTCCATGGGTTCGGCACGCAGCCAAAAAGCTCCGCCATACAATGCCGCTTGGTGGAACCGGCATTTCCTTAATAAACTTTTCAGCATCAACAAGCCTTCCTGATCGTCCAAGCAGATCGACGATGCACACGCAATGCTCCACTCCAGGTGGAACCCCAAACTCTGACGCCATTGATGCAAAGTATTCGAGACCCTCATCGACTAGACCCCCATGGCTACACGCGGACAGAAGCGATACAAATGTAACATTGTCAGGCTTTGGTCCCAATCGTAGCATTTCATGGAAGGCTTCCTTGGCTTTCTGGAAGTATCCTTGTCTGGCAAACCCCGATATCAATATATTCCATCCTAACCGTGATCTCACACTTGGTTCGGGTAGTATTTTCAGTAAATCATCCATTTCTCCACATTTTCCATACATATCCATTGCTGCATTTGTAACATGAAGATCCGAGTCAAACCCGAGCTTTATGATCAGATTGTGAACCTGTTGGCCTTCCTCCAATACAGCCAAGCTTGCACTAGCTGCAAAGCCTCCGGAGATGCTGAACTGATCTAACTCCAGTCCAGCACGCCTCATTTCTACAAAACATTTCAACGCCTCTTCTCCACAACCGTGATGAGCATTTGCGGCAATGATAGCATTCCATGAAACCGAATTCTTGTTAGTTAACCCATCAAACATGAAGTTACTTGAATTGAGATCTCCACATTTAGCGTACATTGTGAGAAGGGAATTCTTCACATAAACATCCGATTCGAATCCCGTCAGAACTACATGAGCATGGATGGGCATCCCATGTTTGAGCAGATCATCTGGCACCGAGCAAGCACCAAGAACATTTACCATTGTGATGTAGTTTGCTTGTATACCATTTTCTCTCATCATTTTAAAAGCTCTTATAGCCTCCTGAGGCTCTTCGTTTTCAGAGTGCCCACCTATGAGGGCATTACAAGTAATCTCATCCCGTTCGGGCATTGTGTGGAATACTCGTATGGCCTCACTCATCGTGCCAGCCTTCCCATACATGGTAATTAATGCATTGCCCACAATCAAATTCTCATGAAGACCTGCACAAATTATAAGAGCATGAACAATCTTCCCTTCAACAAGAGATTCGGGATTTGAACATGCAGCCAGTGCACTAGCAAAAGTCACATGGTTCCTAATTTTGCTCTTCCCAAGCAACTCGGCTAAAAGTCTCAAGGCATTTTTGCATTCTCCATCCTGAGCATAGCAAGTCATCATCGAATTCCACGAGATTATATCCTTTTCGGGGATTTCTTGAAACAACAACTCGGCATCTGCCGATCTTCCCGTCTCAGAATACAAAGTTACCAGAGTATTGCATAAGCAAACAACTGAATCCAGTCCAAACTTGATAGTCAGACCATGAATTCCCCTACCCCATTTCAAATTATCCAGAGAACTACAAGCCGATACCAAACTAGATAATGTGGTAGAATTGGGTTCGATATTAGCTCGAAGCATCCAATGAAAACATTCAAGTGATTCCTTACAAAGCATGTTATGTGCATATGCAGATATCATCGAATTCCATGAGATCGTGTCACATTCCTCCATCTGATCGAAGACGTAGTGAGCCTTTTCTGAATTACCAAAACTACCAAACATGGATATTAGAGAGTTGGCAACTGAAACATTAGTCTCAAACCCTGAAACTATAACATGTGCAAGAACCTGAAGACCCAATAGTTCATTTTCAAGCCACCCACATGAACTGATCACTGTTGCAAAAGAATTTTGATTGCAACTGACCCCTTCACGCCTCATCTGTTGATAAATATTCATGGCTTCCTTCGGATCTCCATTATTCGAATACCCCACCATCAAGGAAGTCCACGAAACAATGTTTCGATCTGGCATCTCCTCAAAAAGTTTTTGAGCAATAGAAGCAAATCCATATGTACCATAGAAATGCAGAAGAGCAGTCCCAACAAACACATCACATAACAATCCAACTTTAACAACAAAACCATGGACTTGAATTCCTTCAAAAATCATAGATTGCGACGACCTATTGCACGCCGTTAAAACACTAGAAATCACAAACCCATTTGGTTCAATGCCTTGATCCTGCATTTCACGGAACAATCCAATTGCTTCTGGGTATAAACCCAATCGAACATACCCAGAAACCATGGTATTCCAAGATGCTACATTTCTCTCAGGAATTTTATCAAACAGGTATCGAGCGATTTCTAGATTGTCAAACTTTAAGTACATATTCACCAATGTATTCGAATGGAAAACACTGAGATGGATTAAATCCTTGAAACAAAGCGCATGAACAGCTCTTCCAGTGATCAAACTTGTGATCTCGGAGAACCCCTTTTGAAAAAACAGAGAGATTTCGGGGTTCGTGTGTTCGGAAAGGTTTTGAATTCCATAGCTTGTGAGCTCTTCTCTTTCTCTCCATGGGTTCAAGATCAATGGATGAAGAAGGCAGGTTTGGGTTTGAGAGGAAAGAAACCGTAGAGAAGTAATAGAGAATACTGATTTGAGTTTGAAAGCTGAGAGATTCTTACTATACCCAGCCAGCTCTGGTCGTTATTCTCTGAAAACTCCCAAAAAGCAATACAGAAGAAGAGAAGCTTCTCTGCCCTATTACTCTACCGCCGGTGGTGGAGCTGGGAAAGCTGTATGTAGCCTTATACCCTTTTGTCTTCTTCTGAGGGTTTAGAGGAAGTATTGAGTATTTAATGTCCTACTCTTACAGACTAAAAATATAGTCTACAATCCCATATCAGCACACGTGTAAAGGAAGAGAGAGAGAGAATTTCTGTTCTTGTCTATATGTGTCATACTATTATCTTGAAAGATATGGCTCAAATCAAGTACTCATCTTTTACAGATTTTATTACTCACCATCTTAGGTTATATACATTCTCTTTTCATACTTCTACTTTAAAGAATTTCAGATACCCAACTGTGAATTCCCACTATAAATCCATGTAAGTTTTTTTTTTTTTTTTTCTTCACTTTTATCACTTTTTATATGCATTTCCTTACTCTCTGCATTTATTTTCTTAGTTTAATGTCTAGTTCTTGCACTGTTGGATTTCTTTGCATTTTCAATTTTTTTTTTTAAGAGATGGGTTCTTATTAAAATTTCATTATATGGAATATTTGAATTTTGAACAGTTTTTGGATATTCTTTTCTGTTGCTGTTTCTAATTTTTTTTGAAGTTCATCTGGGCAACAAAAAGGGGCTTGAAGATTTACCACAGTGCCTCTTGTCTTTCTGTTTCTTTTTCTTGGGATACTGCTTAGATTTTGGGAAATGGGTTGTGGATGGATACTTGGTTCTTTTCAGTTTCATCCTATAATAATTTTTCTATCTATATATTTATGAAATGACCTAATTTTCTCCCTATTTGTGTTAGTTTTGAAACTTACAAGGTTCAAATCTAGATTCCTAACTTTATTTGATAATCCAATTAGAAATTGAAGTAGTTGTAGATGGATTCAATCAAAAAGTTGTTATTCATACTTTCATAGTCTATCAATGGAAGGCAAACTTGAATAGTTAATCCCTAAATTGTAAAGAACTGTAATCAATTGGGTTTTGATTCCACTGTTCTTTGTAGGTTTATTGTTGATTGCTCATCTATTCATCCGATTATAGAATATCGATCTGGGTTTGTTGTCTTTCGTTGTAAGAAATATTTCAAATGGAGAGTCAATTGTCATGGTGGGACTGTCAAGAAGCGCAACCGGGACGGTCTTTATCTCGATAAACATGGCGGATTGAGGAACTTTAATCACAAAAAGCTATCTAGGAAAAAGGGTAATGCTTGGTTCATATGCATATCAAATGTATGTGTTAATTACTTCAAAAGCAAACCATATTCATTTAAAAACACGATCTTCATCTGCATGCAGGTGGTTCCTTGAGGGGGCGAGGGTGGAAGTATGGATCTGGTTTCGTTGACGGAATTTTCCCGGTTTTGAGCCCTACTGCTCAGCAGATTTTGGACTTTGTACAGAAAGAAGTGGATACCAAGACAATTTGGGGCTCTCTTGATACTCTTCCTCCAACTCACACAACCTGGGATGACATCGTTAATGTTGCGGTTCAACTTCGTCTCAATAAGCGATGGGATCCAATTGTATCGGTAAGAATAACTATTGAAACTGTTGATCCATTTGATATACATTGTTGTGCCGTTCTTTAAGAGCTTAAGCTTTTAGAGTAAGTGATTCTTACATGGTATCAGAGTGGGAGGTCGAGTGTTTGAATCCTGGGGGTGTGTGTTTGTGTGTTTGCCTCGGTACCCTGTGTTCTCCCACGGGTGTGTTGTTCCCGCGTGGAGGCCGCACGTGCTGGAGGGTGTTGAACCATTTGATATACATTGTTGTGCCGTTCTCTAACAGCTTAAGCTTTTAGAGTAAGTGGTTTTTAACAGACTCCGTGCAGGAAACTTTTACACACAAAACAAAGCTAACAGCTCTAATTTTATTTGCTATATTTACCTGACTTTCAAACCAAACATCGTGATCCAGTTCCAGGGGTGGCTGATGATCGTGTGATCCCATTTGTGCTGCCATTGATGTCACTGTGTTAATGCCAACTATTTTTTCATTGCTTATATCAAATATATTATGTCATTCACACCTTACATTGTATATTTATTGTTCTACATGAAATTTCATTCTTCTTATAGAACTTCTTGAATATAACACCTTCAAGATCTGTCCAGGTATGTGAGTGGATATTGTACAGGAGTCCCTTCAAGCCCGACGTCATCTGTTACAATTTACTCATAGATGCTTATGGGCAAAAATCCCAATATAAGAAGGCAGAATCAATTTACTTAGGACTTCTGGAAGCCCGATGTGTTCCTACTGAAGATACTTATGCTCTTCTTATACGGGCCTACTGCACATCCAATTTACTAGACAAAGCTGAGGCTCTATTTGCCGAGATGCGAAAACACGGACTTCCTCCAAGTATGCTTATCTTTTTTTCTTTTTAATCTCCTAATGTTTGACTCAATGCATACTTTTATCCATGCTAGGATCAAGGTTGTTAAAACGCCTAGGCGAAGCTAGGCAACAGACTGGCCTTTAGCCGAGGCAATTAGACAGTTGCCCAAGCAACAAGCTCTAGAGCAATTCATTTTACATTATTCCTAAATATTATACAACAAGTTGAACAACAGCATATGCAATATTTAAAAAATAAATAAATAACTTGATCAATATTATACATTTCCTACCAACATAGTCTAATGAAATGAGCAATAATTATATAGGAGGAACTTAGAATGAGATGGAATTAAAAATAAAAGTAAAAAAAAATATATATATATAAAATTGATTTTATCAATAAATCATAAAATAGCTAGCAACTATTAAAGGTTACTTGATTGCCATTATATGAACGGATCGGAGTACGTGTGATTGTAGTTCTTAGTTAAAGGAACATATCAATTAATTACAATTCATGATATTAAAAAAAAATGAATAGAACTAACTAAATAATAAAATTGAAGAAACTACCCATTATCATAGTAATAAAAATAACAAGCGAGATTGAAATTAAGAAAAAGAAAGTAAGATTTTTAAGTACTTATAAAATAAAATTAAAAAAAAAAAAAAAAAAAAAACAATAGATTGTGGAGGGAATTTTCCAAAAAAAAAAAAGACTGTGGAAAGGGGATAAGACTTGGAGAGCGAGTAGAAAGTACTCTAGGCAAAAATGATCACTGTTAGGACCATGAAGAGAGAGGGCTTACCTGATTGGCAGGCGGCCTATTCTTTCCCCATCTAATCTAGTCAAATGAGCCATAGTGGGGTTTTATATGTAAAATAAATGGTTAAATTAATAGTTATTAATTAGTAATAAGTTATTACTATGTAATTAAGTAATAACTTTTTACTAATAACTCAATATATTATTCCCCACTTAGTGGAGACAGGGTAAACTCCAGATACATAACTCCATTCACAAGGACCATATATCAGGTAAGTCCGAGAACTCAAACCTGAGACCTCCAGTTCCTGAGCTAGATAGCCTGCCAGTTGAACTAACCCACGGGGGTTTATTGCTTTCTCAAATAAGTTATAAAGATGGAAAGTTCAAAATCATGCAATTAGTTAAGTTAGGCTATTGCCTGGCCTAAAATCACGCCTACATGGTTGCCTGGTTGCTTAGGCAGTCACCTAGATGTCCAGATGATCGCCTAGGCGAGCATCGCCTAGGTCCTTGGAAAAAGCCTAGATGCCTAGGCAACTAGGCATTTGATTTTAATGTGTTTGATGGGATCCAGTTATGCATATTCGCCTTCTATATTGTAAGTACGTATACTCCATTGTTCCATGAATCTTTACATAGTTCTATCATAGCTAGACATCTCAGGTTTCGTATCTGACTTGTTAGTCACCCAAAATAGAATAATTTCCTAGAACTTCAGTAGATTGTAAATTTCTCTAGAAATTTTACTCAGGTGTGGTTGTATACAATGCTTACATTGATGGGTTAATGAAGGGAAGAAACACTCAGAAGGCTGTAGAGATCTTTCAGAGGATGAAGAGAGATCGGTGCCAGCCATCTACTGACACTTACACAATGTTGATCAACTTATACGGAAAAGTGAGCCATTTTTTCTTAGAATTCGGTTTATTTCCTCCTTAGTTGAAACCTAATCTCAATCTATAATTGCAGGCAAATCAATCTTATATGTCCTTGAAGTTGTTTCATGAAATGAGAAGTCAAAAATGTAAACCTAATATCTGCACATACACTGCTCTTGTCAATGCATTTGCAAGGGAAGGACTTTGTGAGAAAGCGGAAGAAGTATTTGAGGAGTTACAAGAGGCTGGGTACGAACCTGATGTGTATGCCTACAATGCCCTCATGGAAGCTTACAGGTAAATATCTATTGTTGTTCATCCTGTTATGTTATACATCACCATAGTGTTTAAACACGGTATCGAATTGGGGATCGTCCCGGTCTGATACCGAGTTGGATCACTGATCCAAACATGGCCCTATATATATATTTTAAATCCTAACATTTTTGAGGGGTGTCGGACGATCCATATTGGTCATTCGAACTGACTTGTCCGAAACCGAGTCAGATCGTCTGGATTGTACGATCTGACTCAGTTTTGGACCGAGTCAGAGAACTTTAGCATATTTCAGGATCAGCTTGGGATCGTGACTCATCACAAGCCGGGCCCGAGTTGTATCGGCCGATCAGACTCGGGATCGGCCAATACTTAACACTATGTATATCACTAATCATCATTGACCCAAGTGATTTGGCTAACAGTGGTCTTAAATTTTTTCCAACTAATAGTCGTGCAGGTTTTCCCTCTGGCGCTACAGAAATTTTTTCTCTCATGCAACACATGGGATGTGAACCAGATAGAGCTTCATATAATATTATGGTAGATGCATATGGGAGAGCTGGTCTTCATGAGGGTAAGGTTCTGTGCTTGTACCCAAATCTAAACTATGTTCTTGAAAAATTTCCCTTACTATATAGAATTCCAAACTATATATTTCTTTTTTCCATTATGAAAAAAAAGGTGACTTAGAAAGAATTGCAAATCCCTTTTGGTTATTGTGACCATTTGATATACATTGTCGTGCCTTTTCTCTAACAGCTTGAGCTTTTAGAGTAATTGGTGCTTAACATGGTATCAGAGCGGGAGGTCAAGTGATCGAATCCCGAGGGTGTATGTTTGTGTGTTTGCCTCGGTACCCTATGTTCTTCCAGGGATGTATTGTTCCTATGCGGAGCCCGCACGTGTGGGAGGGTATTGTGAACCAGTTGATATACATTGGTGTGCCTTTCTCTAACAACTTGAGCTTTTAGAGTAATTGGTGTTTAACATTATTGTTATGTGGAAACTGGTGCTACTGAGGCATTCGGGAAGTACTGATGATCCAGCGATTGACTCCGCCTGAGCTCACGAGGGTTGCAGGGGCAGAGCCCCTGCCCGAAGAAGAGGTCTGCCTGAATTTTCTGGGGTCTAGGAGTATAATAGTAATTTATGTTCCTATTATGTTTTTGGACCTAACTACAGGGTATTTATCGTACTTTTCGTTGCTGCTCTTTGTAACACTTTTTCTGAGTTTTGGAGAATAGTAGAATCTACACTACTTACCGGAGAAAAAAAAAAAAAATAAACTTTTCACATTAGCAATAAATGAAATTTCAAAGATACTCTTCACATTTCATAACTTAACCTTTTTAATATATCTCATTGTTTCCTTTGTTTAGATGCACAAGAAGTTTTCGAAGAACTAAAGCGACAGGGGATGACGCCAACTATGAAATCCCACATGTTACTTCTATCTGCCTACTCAAAAACCGGGAACATTGCAAAATGCGAGGAAATTGTGAACCAGATGCACAAATCCGGGCTCAAACCAGACACCTTTGTCCTCAACAGTATGCTCAACATGTATGGCCGGTTGGGACACTTCGAAAAAATGGAAGAAATTCTGAATGTAATGGAGAAGGGTCCATACGTAGCCGACATCAGCACATACAACATCTTGATCAATATCTACGGCCGAGCAGGATTTTGCGAGAGAATGGAAGAGATCTTCAACTTACTTCCCTTCAAAGATTTAGAAGCCAACCTGGTCACATGGACTTCTAGGCTTGGGGTCTACTCTCGAAAGAAGCAGTACACAAGAGGTGTAGAAATCTTCGAAGAAATGATCGATGCTGGTTGTTACGCAGATGGAGGAACTGCCAAAGTTCTACTTTCGGCGTGTTCGAGTGAAGAACAAATTGAGCAGGTTACTACTTTTATAAGAACAAGGCACAAGGATATGAAGACAGTACTGCCAATCTGAAGGATATATTCCCTCCTCCTGCTATATCATGTTAACAGGTATGTCTTTAATATTAATGTCAGATCACAATATATGAACTTGGGCAATCAGATTTATACAAGAACGGGTATTCTTCATCGTTGCACCTTACGGGCAACATTGACTATCTTAACATGGATTTACCTGATTTCCATAGTTATTTGAATGCCGTACATATTGTATTATGTTCATCAATCTGAACTATCCAAATTTTTTTCTATATGTTGAGATTGAGAAGAAGTTCAAGTTAATTATCATATGAAATGATCTTGTTGTTATTGGAGAGTGATTCAAAATTCACTCAAATAAGAGGCCATTGAAAGTTTTACTTTCCTTCCATTATGCTTTTTTTAGTTTGGTGTTTTTGGCCTTGTGCGGTTTAGTCCCACATTGGAAATGGACAACAAGGTTTAAAGTCTTGGGATTGGGGCCCGGACCGGTCCCGGCTCAAACCGGCAATACTGGCCGGTCTGGTACAAAAATGGATTGCCCAGTTTTTTTTTTTTTTTTTTTAAATTGAACTGGTCGGACTAGCAGTACTGGTCACCGGACCGGCGGTACCGGACCAGTCCAGATCGATACTGGACCGGACCGTTATTTATAAATTAAAAAAAAAATAGATTGGTTGGATTGGTTGTACTGGGATTATAGAATTAGTTAAGATCCTAACTAGCTCCAACTGGCAAAGACAGTGATTATTTTAGTGGTCCATGAGTTAAGTAATCCACTTTGACAATGACATGAGCAGCTGGGTTAATACACCCCCTCAAACTGGTAAGAGGTGGAACAACTACCAGTTTGGTCTTGAACTGAAGAAAGCGATGGGAAGATAACCCTTAAGTGAAAACATCAACGAGTTGAACTTCACTTGCAACAAATTGACCATCAAGATCTTTCCTTGTTACTTTCTCACGAACAAAATGATAATCTATCTCAATATGCTTGGTTCGAGAGTGAAACAACGGATTTGAAGCTAAAGAGATAGCAGAGATATTGTCACACCATATGAGAGGAATGTGAGAAAGATAAACTCGGAGATCACAAAGAAGCATTCTCAGCCAAGAGAGCTCAGCAGCTGTGGTTGCTAAAGCTTGGTATTCTGCCTCGGTGGAAGAACAGACAACAGTAGATTGTTTTTTAGCTCCCCAATGGATAGGGTTATCACCAAGGAATAAAAGGAAACCTGTCATAGACCGTCTGTTTGTAGGGTCGCCTGCCCAGTCTGCATCATTGTATGCAGTAAGTGAGAAATGTTTATTGGGTTGATAATGTAGACCATGAGCAGTTGTACCTTTCAGATATCTAAGAATATGCTGAAAAACTGCAAGATGTGTGTCTGTGGGTGAATGCATGAACTGTGCCACATGGTTAACGGAGAAGGCAATGTCTGGTCTTATAAAAGTGAGATACTGCAAGTCACCGACAATACTTCTATAGGAAGATGAATCAGCCAAAGGAATGCCATAAGTTTTACTCATTCATGTAGCAGTTGCTGATGGAGTTTTGCATGGTTTGCACTCAGCTATTTGATGCTTTTGGAGAAGATCTTTGACATATTTCTCGTGACGAAGAAAAAGACCAGTAGAGGTAATTTCAAGGCCAAGAAAGTGACATAAGGGATCAATATCTTTCATGTCAAACTCTTTATGAAGTTGAGTGACAAAAGAATTAACATAAGAGAAATCATTACTAGTAATGATAATTTCATCGACATAGAGAAGTAAGAGAGTAATAGAAGTGCCAGCAACTTTGATAAATAAGGACGAGTCAGAAAAAGAGGAATTAAAACCAAGAGTGAGAAAATGAGAAGTGAACTTTTCAAACCATGCTTGTTTGAGTCCATAGATGAACTTGTGTAGCTTACAAACATGATGAGTGAAAGTAGGATCAATAAATCCTAGTGGCTGAGACATATAAACCTCCTCCTCAAGAAAGCCATGGAGAAAAGCATTTTTGACATCAAGTTGTCTTAGAGACCAACTGTATTGAGCTGCCAAAGCAAGAACAACCCTCATTGTAGTGTGTTTGACAAATGGGCTGAAAGTTTCATTATAGTCCATGCCTTGTTCTTGGTGATAACCTTGCTTTGTGTCAAAAAATAGTGTCATCAGTATTTATTTGATCTTATACACCCACTTGTAACCAACAACATTCTTATTAAAAATTGGAGGGACTAAGGACCATGTGCCTTGTTTCTGTAAAGAGCAAAATTCCTCAGCCACAGCTTTCCTCCATTCTGAGCATTTGGCAGCCATAGTATATGAAGCAGGCTCAGTTGTAGAGTTTGATGGGACTGCTGAAAAACCAACCTTCTTTTTGGAAATGCCAGACTTTGATCTGGTTTGCATGGGATGAGTGTTGAGAGTAGGTACAGACACTGAAGAAGGAGGGGTTGGTGGAGGAGAGGGGGGAGAGGAAGATGGTTGCAGAGATACTGAAGGTGAAAAGGGATGAGAAGAAAGAGAGGGAGGTGGAAAACATAGAAAATTAATAGGAGGATGGGGTGAAGGAGGAGGAGAAAAAGTGGAACGAAATTGAGATAGAAGAGGATCAAAAGAAGGCGCAAGACCGAGAATAGATGGAGAAGGTGTAGTAGAGAGAATAGGTTTAGCACGGTCAGCAAAAGGAAAAAATGTTTTCAACAAAGATAACATGTCTACTGATAAAAAAACTTTTGAGAGGCTATGTGGTAGCAAAGATAGCCTTTGTAATCTAAAGTGTATCCTAAGAAAACACATTGCTTGGTTTTATACTACAATTTGTTAGAATTAAATGGTCTGAGATAAGGGTGTTAGGCACAACCAAATATTTTGAGAGAATTATAATATGGAAGACTACCAAAGAGAAGTTGCCAATGTGACTTGTTAGCAGTGGTTGAGCTTGGTAATCTATTAATGAGAAAAATTGCAGTAGTAAAGGCATGAACCCAAAACTTAGAAGGAACTGATGAATGGAACATAAGTGTAAGTGATGTCTCAGTAATGTGTCTATGTTTTCTCTCAGCAATACCATTTTGCTGAGGTGTATGAGGGCAGGATTTCTGGTCGTGAATACCACTAGAGGATAATAAGGATTGAAAAGAATACTCATATACTCTCCACCTCCATTAGTTATGAGAATTTTAATCGTACAAGAAAGCAAATTTTCAATATAGTTCTTGAATTTAGTAAACACACACAAAATATCAGATTTGTTGTGCAATGGAAAGAACCAACAATATCTGGTACAATTGTCAATGAAAGTAAGATAATAATGTATCCTTGAATGGATTTATGTGGGGCAGGACCCCATACATCACTATGAACAAGTTGTAAAGGGGGGGATACAGTAGTAGAAATATAAAAAAGGAAGCTTAGTCATCTTGCCATGTAGGCAGTGCTGACACACTTGTGAATCGGCTTTATTTCAAAGTAAAGGTAAACTAGCTTGAGAAGAAATGAGATTGAAAATTTGAGAAGAAGGATGATCAAACCTAGCATGCCACAAGTAATGAGGTACTCTATGTCCTGGATAAGCAAGCTTAGTAGTAGACGCATCACAGCTGGTAGAAGAGAAATCAGAACATGAGTGAAGACCTTGAATGGGATAGAGGCCATTCTTACTCATGCCTTGGTAGAGAATTCTCCCCGATGCAATGTCCTGTATTTTAAAGGAACTAGCACCAAAAATGTACACATGGTTATTGTCTAGGCAGAATTTGTTAACTGAGAGCAAATCGGTGGCGATGGCAGGAACTCTGAGGCTGTTATGGAGTTTAAAATCATACAAAGCAATTCTAAGTAGATAATTACCTGTGCGCGAAATAGGTAAAACTTGACCATTACCTACAACAACTTTGTTATTCCCATGATATTCCTAAGAAAAATGAAGATTGGACATGGCAGAAGTAAGGTGGTTAGTAACTCCAGAATCATAGAGCTAAAGATTGGGATTACCGGAGTCTTCTGAGTTAGAAGAAGCTGCCATTGCAGCAAGTTTTGTCGGAGGATGATATGCATAATTCATCCGATTGTAGCATTCAAGAGCTGAGTGATTAGGTTTATTACAGATTTGACAAATGACAAAATTCTTGGAAGGTGCAGGTTGAGAAGATTGACAAAACTGCTTAGGAACTTGTTGTGAAGAGCCATGGGTGGAATTAAAATTGATATTTCTTCCACCAGATGAGCCAAATCTTCCTCCTCTAGAAAAGAATCTGCCACAAGAAGACTTGCTACCTCTGCCACCTCGTTGGTTGAAATGCATGACATTCATAGCAGCAGAATATTGTGAATCAAGAACTGGATGAGAAGCTTCAAATGACTGTTCTTCTGCTTTGAGGAAAACATGTAAATCTTCAAGAGAAAGAGGTGTGGACCTTGTGCGAATAGCAGATTTGAAGGCATTATACTCATTATACTTAGGAGGTAATCCTCACAAGGTGTACATGTCTTCATCACTGATGAATACAGAAACAACTGAAAGTTTGTCTCTGATTTTCTTGAGCTTTTGAATATATACATCAATAGAATCTGATTTCTTCGTGATACCTTGAAGATCAGATTTGAGTTGAAGAACATTAGATCGAGAAAGAGAAGCAAACTGAGATTCAAGAGTACGCCAAACCTCTCGTGAGGTTGATTTGCCAACAACATAAGATAATGTGCTCTCTGTGATAACAAGGGCCTAATCTTGCATCATTCAAGCTTGATACAAAGAATTAATGGCACCATAAGAACTGCCATCAGAAGATGAAATCAGTTGTGGAGGACAAGGATGAGAGCCATCAACAAAACCTAAAAGAGAATAGGTTTGTAAGATAGCAGAGATCTGATATTTCCACAAGACATAATTAGAGGCATCTAATTTGAAAGGGATCAGATTTGTGATGTTGGATAAGAGATGAAGAGGATTGACTGTAGAAGAAGGCGGTGAATTAGAAAGAGAAGTCTCAGAAGAAGAAGACGTAGAGCTGGAAGCCATTGAAGATTCTCTGATACCATAAAGGAGTATAGAGAAGGAAGAAGATATGAAGAAGGGGAGCAGAATAATAGAAGAGAAATAATATGTTATTTCTGAATTGTCTCAGCAACAATACAAGAGCTCCTTTATATACACAACTAAGCTAACTAAATTAAAAACAATTAGTTACAACAACTGATTATAGAATTAGTTAAGATCCTAATTAATTCCAGCTAGCAAAGACAGTGGTTATTTTAAGTAGTCCATGAACTAAGTAATCCGCTTTGACAGTGACATGAGCAGTTGGGTTAATATGGTTGACAATTCAACCAGCCGGTCCAGATAGGTTTTTAAAACAAGGGTTTAGGCATTATGTAAGAGCGGTTTATGGTTAGCTCACAATGGGTCGAGTTGGGTTGTTTTAGCAGCTCGGTTTTTGCCAGCTCTGGTTTATCTTGTTCTTGCTTCAATGTAAGGGAAATAATGCACTGAGAACTAGTGTTTTAAAACTGAACCAGACCGACCAGTTGAACCAGTTGAAACGCCAACTGGATATATCAAGAGTTCAATTTGAACCATGGTCCGATTTGATTAAAAAATTACTGTGAACCAAATCAAATCAGATGAGCAGGTGAAAACCAGGTATGAACCTGTTAAAAACCAGTTATGATCTGGATTGAAATGGATTTTGTTTAATTATGTAGGTTTGTGATGTCTCCCGGTTTCTCTCAATTTGAATCAGGTTGAACCGGGATAGACCAGAATGGCCTCCTCATCGGGTCAATGCATGGTCCGACTCTTAAAACAATGCTGAGAACTTAATCACGGGTTTAAAGATTGTGAAAATCATTGACCGGTTTAGATTAGTTTCAATTTGAATCATGTAAACCCAGAACCCATAACTACATAAGCACACGTGTCAGCACGTGTACGATGCACGCAGACATGTCAACGGGCGGAATGACTACCACGAATAGGAAATAAGCACACGTGTCGAGTAAACGGACCGATCTTAGTCAAATTCTATAGTTATCCCAAAGATTATAGCCGCTAGATTCTCTTCAATCTATACCAATCAAACGGTTCTAGTCAATAGATTGATTTTTGACCATGGAGGAAGGACTGTCAATGATATATTATATAATAGCATTAAGTATACATATTAGTGAATTATAGCATTTATAATAATAATGATCAACTATAATATTAATGCATTTAAATTAAGCAGAGTTATTTAATATTTTTATATTATTTTATAAGTTTTTTTATATTTATTGAAGATTGTAGACGAACCAAATCACGTAAATGTACACAAATTCGGATCTGCAGTGGAAGATCTCTATCAAATTGGATGTTGTCCCACATCGGTGTGTGTGATTAGTAAAACTACACAATAATGCCCATACTCAAACGACAAGATCTCTGTAAGAGAATCTAAGTAGCAAAATCAAATCTCCAAGAGAGAAGAAGAGATAAAGACAAAAGAGAGATTCTCTAGGGTTGGAGATAGCCAAACATGGAGAGTATGAATGGGAGGGATGAGGAGTCTCCTAAATAGGAAATTCAACTCAACTCTATCTTGAACTCTCTCCTAATCTAATTATAAAATGGAGTTCAAGTCACACTTGATCTCACACCAAGCATAAACGTCTCATTACTTAAGTGGGGACGTAAGTCAGACCAACCGGGCTAGGCCAATCAAATCAACCCAATGCATAAATCCAACATCTCCCACTCGTCTAGTGGGCTTGGACTCTCTTCTAATCCTATTAGAAGATGGAGTCCAAGTTACACTTGGTCTCACACCAAGCATGGACATCCCATTACTTAAGTTGGACTTAGGTCAGGCTAACCGGACTAGGCCAATCAGGTCAACCCAATGCATAAATCCAATATCTCCCACTCGTCTAGTGGGCGAATAAACCCTCAAAAAAAATAAAAAAATAACACGAAAGAGAAGAACCTTAAAATCTAAATACCCCTAAAAAAGCCCTTAAGACAGGAAGATGAACCGTAAACCCTAATAACTAAACCTTAAAAATTTTAAAACCTTACAAGAAAAATATGAACCCTGAAACCTTGGAACACAAAAAAAAAAATGAAGATAAATCTTACGATTGTGATACTTTATATTTTAGTTATTTTTATTTTATATTATTATATAAAAGGTTTTTATTTAATTTTTAAGTAATTAAGAGATTATATTTTAAAAAAAACTTTAATCAAAGAGAAAAGAACCGTTTGAACATGTCTTCAATTGAGTCTATCGTCACATTGTGATATTCTAAAACGGGCAACCTATGTCCCAATTTTTTTTTAATTACTCATGTAGTCACGCGTTGTCCTGTGTGCCATCCTCTAATAAATTTAAGGGTTAATTTCATTTACACCTCCTCACATTTTTGACAACTTCAAATACAACTTTTATATTTTTTTATATTCTATTTACACCTATTAAGATTTGTATTACATTGCAGAAACCACTCCTTGTTAACTTTTCGTTTTATCATTCTTTTGTTAACTTTTCGTTTTATCACTTTACAGTACTGAAGTCATTCGATATTTTTAATTTATTGACTATATTATCCTTGAACTAAAATTAGATACTTAAAAATTAAAAAAATAAAAATCCTTAGTGCCTTCTCAAGTCTCAACAGGATTTTAATCATATGTTTATTATTTTATTAATACTATTGAAAGGTAAAAAGAATTCTAATGATAAAAACAATAAAAAGATAATTTTGTATTATAAAAATTGGTTAAAATAAATTACACCATTCACCTTACCTGACCACCTGACCGACAGTATAAGTGAAATATCAAAAAATATAAGAAATGTATTGGTTAAAATAAATTACACCATTCACTTGACCTGACCTGACCAATAGTATAAGTGGAATATCAAAAAATACAAGAAATATATTTATAGGTGTCAAAAATATAAGGGGTGTAAATAGAATTAATCCTAATTTTAATAACATTTTTTTCTTTTTTCTTTTTTTTTTTTTTTGGTGAGAAAAAAATTATTAACAAGTTGAATGGCAACACTCACCAAACTTGGGTTGGTGGGGTTTTTTTGGAGTGGGAACATGTTGGATATCATATGATGACAAATTGGCACTCCCCATACACCAACTTTTAATAAAGAGCTTCTATGCTATATATAGGGAAATATTATTCTAAATCTCAAACCTATAGAACATATACTCAAAAATCACCAAAAGAGTGAAAAGAGAGAAGCAAAGTTTTGATTTATATACATGGCGGCGAGGTTGTTGGCTTCAAGAGCTGCTTCTTATCTCAGGATCTCTGTTTTTCACAGAGGGTTTTCATCCGGTAAATCAAAACTTCCCCTTTCAAATGTTTTTGGAATTGTTTTTCATGGTAAGTGATTGAGGAAACATAAGGTGGAAATGAAATAAAAAGCATGGTTTTTCATGTAGATCTTGTGTATCAGTTTTTGAGAATGCTTGATCTGTGAAAGATCTCGGTTTCTCTAAATGGGTTCTGTAGATTTGTTCTTAGTTTTGGTGTAATAGAATTTGGGGAGTTGATCAAACCAGAGACTAACAAGTTCTTGAAATTTTATACTCCTTTGATTTCAGGATTTCTGATCTTCTTTATATTCTCTTATGCTTTTCTATAATTTTGTCCTGTTGATCTAGGATTATTGAGGTGTTCATGCATTGGGCTTTCCTTTTTAATGCAAAAGAGAAGGAAATTTATTATTTTACTTTTTGATCTAATGTCTGACTGCTCTTTTTGTTTTCTAGGTTTGAATTGGATTGCATGAATCCGTGGTTTTGATTCTTAATGAGTTACACACACACACACACACACACATACAAAATAAAAATAATAATATGCAATGCTGTGATTGATATTTAGGAGCATGTTCCATAGATACCACACACACACAAGGAGTTTGCGCAATGCTGTGATTGATATGTAGGAGCATGTTCCATAGATACTACACACACACACAAGGAGTTTGTGCAATGCTGTGATTGATATTTAGGAGGATGTTCCAGAGATACCGCACACACACACAAACACACATCACACATCAGACATCACACATCACAAACACACACACACACACACCCACAAAAAAAAAAAAAAGTTTGTGCAATGCTGTGATTGATATTTAGGAGTATGTTCATAGATTCGTTTAGGGGTTGAAATGCATAGTAGTATTCTTTATTAGTAATAGCTATACCTTATCACCACCATTGGCAAGCGGCAGTGTAATTACCCAAGTTGATTGAATTTATGACAATGTTATTTGTTTGTTGGGTTATGCAAACCCTAGCACTTGAAATTATGGTGGACTATTGTGGATAATGAACCATGGTAATTTTTTTTTATTCTCCTTAGCAAGCTTCTACACTTAGAATTTACTGTATATTACATGTTCGCATCGTGCCCTTCTCTTGGATTGAGAATGTTAATCGTAATGGATTAGGTGACCCACCAACCTCTGTAGGATAAACTTAGTCTTGGACAGCACCTGGGCTATGCACTAATCAAATATTGCTCTGGGTTCGAGTTTGGCCACTCAAAGCCCATCAGACTCATATAATTTTAAAATATATCAAGGGGTCAAGTTTCCTATGCCTAGCGCAGAGTAAGTTTTACCATGACTGACATTCAATGGGAGCCACCTGAGTTATGGAGTGTCAGAGATGCTGCGAAGCCAATTTCTGCTTGCCCCCAACTTTTCATGATTAACAGATGCCTGTGCTATCTGGATGCATGATTGGGAGAAGGAGGCAGTGGATCACCAAACCCATGATCTCGTGAGATCACAGTGTAAAGTATTGGCTGATCTGACTCAGGATCGGCTGATAAAACTCGGGATCAGCTTGGGGCGAGTCACGGTCCCAAGTTGATCCCTAAATTGTTAAAAATTCTCTGATTCAGTTTCGGACAATTCAGATCGATGATCCAATAAGGATCGTCCGATACCCCTAAAAAATTTTCTTTTTCTTTTTCTTTTTTTAAATTGGGTCATGTTTTGGATCGCCAATCCAACTCGGTATCAGATTGCGACAATCCTCAATCTGATACCGAGTTTAAACACTACGCGTGAGATTGGCTCTCCATCTCCATCTCTTTTAAATCTCTTGTCTGGCCACTGCCAGTCACCAAATCGCCATTGAAAATTTTAGAGGCAGACCTAATATGTGCTCAACTTAGTCTCATGCTGATATAGTGATATGGCACATCTGAAATTTGTTAAGGGGATCCCCATTTGTTATCACATGTAGGAAACTTGTTCTCAGTATCTATTGCATATATTTGATGTGATATACGTATTGAGTTCTGTGATTTTATAATTAGCAGTAATTAGTTAAGGTAAACAACAGAATCATAGTATGGCCAAAATTAGTAACTGCACACTAATACTGAGCATTCATTGTTTTAATTAAAAAAGAAGCAATAAAAGAAAAATGGTCTTAGGCCCAACCTTCATCATTAGGTCCATTATCATAATTGGTTGAGCTTAGGCCTAAGATTTTGTCTAACTCTTGGTGTTGTTTGGTGGGGCTGTCGACAAGCTGAGCTAGCTCAAGCTTGGGGTTGGCGTGCATGAGCCAAGCTTGAACTCAATAATTAGGCTTGCCAGCGGGGCCTGATATTGTGTGTGTGTATATATATATAACAAATTTCATTAACGAGCCTGAGCTGAGTTTGGGTGGGCTTAACTCAGTTAAAGCTCGTCTCACTTTGTTTATAATTAAATATAATTTTATGTTTTTCGTAAAATTGAAGTAGTATGTTTAAATCTTTGAATAAAATATTATTAGTTTAAGTATTTTGTTCTTTTTTAACATTATATATCTAAATCATGGTTTATGGATTTATAATTAACGAGCTTTTGGACTGTGTGGCCCAATTTGGGTTCAGATGAGCTTTTAACAAAGTGTGCATGAGTCCAGACCTATTTGGCATATTAGAACATTTTTTTTCTCCTTCTAATTAATTATTCCATGTGTGATTTAACCACGGTGATATAAAGTTTTATTGAGGCTTTTGCTTTCCTTCATTTGCAGTTGTGAAGGATCTGAAGTATGCTGACTCACATGAGTGGGTCAAAATTGATGGCAACGCTGCTACCATAGGGATAACAGACCATGCTCAG
>JAUPMG010000019.1:15424007-15441812 GCA_031762675.1 Pachysandra terminalis
CCCTCCCACAAGAAGTCTCTTTGTAATTTCTCAAGATAAAGGGAATTAGAGGTGATTAAGGAGTTGCCGATTCTCAAGCCAATCCTTCAAGGAGCTGCAAAAAATAGAGAACTGCACCTCAGTGCAAATTGGGGTGTCTACAATGTCATCTTCTGTAAAAGATATGGTGGTCTTACAAAGTCTAGGAGTATAGTAGACAGCAACATCAGCAGAATAACACTCGTCTTGATGCTTTTCAATAAGAGAAAGCAAAGCACGAGTAGCATCATTGCGCATCTCTAGGCTGAATTGCATGTCTTTAAAGAAAATATGGAACTTTGTGGTAGTTCGAAGGGCTTCGCTCAGCATGGTGTCTGGATTGTACTCCATTTCCATTGGCACAGAAAATGTATGTGTTGTTTCCTTTCCTTTCCCTTTGTGTTTGGGTAAGGAATCAGTATGTACAGTTGCTTATGGGAGATCAATATCTCCATCAGCCAATCTGGCATGGAACAACTTCCATTAAGTGTAGCAATCAAAAGTGCTATGCTTAGTATGACGATGGAGCCGGCAATACCTAGGTGACTTCTTGCCTACTTCAGAGGGCACACTCTTAATGGGAGGAAGGGATATGTGATGATCCTTGATCGATTAATCCAACAAAGCATGCAATTGGGTTGGAGAACACGTTATCTCAGGAGGTGGTGCTCTCCGTTCCTTGCTGTTGGTCTTCCCCTTCTTTTCGGAAGAGACCTTCTCAAAACCTCTTTGTAGTCACCGCAAGGACTCCCTTCTTTACTCCCCATTTGTCAACAAGGAGCATAGAAGCACTTGTCCGTTTGGTAGTTTCATACAAGTCAGTGAAGCTTTTGATTTTCAAGTTTTTCAGGTGCACACAGTATACTAGAAGCATGCCGTTTATGCAAATCTGAATAAACTTCTCTTCTTGTCCAATTTCAATACAAGTAATCACCAAATCTCTGAACCTCTTGACATAGGCCACCAGTTCTTCTCCAAGCTTTTGTCTCTCTCAGTTGAGATAAATAATAGTAAGCTTTTCTTCTGTAATGAAAAACTTACAGTGGAACAAAACTACAATCTCTTCCCAAGTCTGAACTGACCCAGGTTACAACCTGTTATACCATGTGTATGCTCTTTCAGAAAGTGATTTAGAGAATTCGCGTAAACGGAATTCTCGATCACCAGCATAAGCCCCCAAAGCCTCAATAAAACGGCTCATATGTTCTCTCACATTCCTTGTTTGCCCAAAAATTTGGGAAAACACAGGGACCTCATACTCCTTAGGATATGGACTAATAAGGAGATTTTTCGAGTAGGGAGGACGGAAATCACTCTTGATCCAGTCAGTATCCTTAGTGTGAGATTGGTGGAGAAGTGCTTTGACATCATCTATGGTGACAAAATCACTTTTAGAAACAAGGGGCTCAGATGGTATAGTTGAAGGAGGGTCAACTATAGGGAAAGTCTTTGAAGTATTTTTAGAAGGGACTTCCACATTGTTCTTGGCCGTGAGCTTATCCAGATGAGCTTACATATATCTCAAAGCATTCAAAATAAATTGACTTGTTGTGGACGATTCGGCAGCTAGTGTAGGGCCTGCAGCATGGTGTTCTTAAGGAATTTCTTCAGTAACAGGGATAACGTTTGGAAGAGTTGGATCCATTGAACCAACAGACTGATAACTACTTTACAGAGTATCCTTTCCAGGAAAACGACTACAAAATCTCCAGTGGAGTCACCAATTAATGGTGATGCAAAATTTGTAACAATCCGAAATTCGAATACTTTATTCAGTAAAGTTTGAATTCAATAATACAAAAGCATCAACAGAGATACAGTCAGAAGAGTTTGTCTTAGGATAGCCTAAACTGTCACGCAGCCGTTCTATGTAGAGTGTTTTTTCCTGAATATGATCTGTAAATAAGAAAAAGGAGGAGTCAAAAAGGAAATGAGGTTGAAATGTCAGGTGTGTCAATAAGAACGCACACTGCAGAGCAAGGGAACCTCAGTGTTCGAATGATACAAGTCTCTTTGTTTGTTTCTTGGATAAGCTATCATTCCTAGTCTTTTAAGTATCTGTGAGTTTTACTTCAATGTGATAGGTTATTTTCAATGTTCCAACAGTTATTCAGATTATGAGTAATTCTACAAATTTATGAATTAGTTGATTTTTGGGTAGACTTTGCTAGTTATAAAGAAATTATCTAATAGCATCCTCTCTTGACCAGGACATATGTCAATTAGACAAGTGTTCAGAGAGAAGCTTAGAAATATCTCCATGCAGCAATGCATATCCAAGTGTATGCGTTCTCTACGCTGCTAAGTTATGTCCAGAAGGAAATTGTGATGAGTCATTCGATCAAGTGAACTTGTTCTGTGATAGGTTGCTCTAAAGTCTATAAGATTAAGAACTGAATGACATGTGTTTCATGCATAAAGTTTCATAAAGCAACGTTCCATTCTTATCACCGCCATACCCGATAAGACAAAAATCCCCTTAGATAAGATATACAACAGATATATAAGTAGTTGAGGTTTTAACACATGATGAATTGGGGATTCATTGCAATATTCTTTACACAAACGAGTCATTCAAGTCCTGTATTCTTCTGAATTTTGATCATTTTCTGAAGAATTTCCTTTTGGTAACTCAATCCATGTTCCTTTGAAAGAGATTGAAGTAATTTTATACCTTTTACAAGGTGATCAATATATTTAACGAATTTGCCTATGTAGAGATCTTAATATGTAAGTCTCTCAGTGAGTGATTCGGTTTTCATGATCAATCATCCTTGTAGCGTACTTCAAGGTTCTGGGTTAAGTAACCAATTCGAATGCCTTTTGAATTGGACTTTAGTAAGAGACGTGCGTGTCCTTCGAAGTACTCTTAAGTAATGTGTACAAATAAGTCTCACAAATCCATAACTGTCATTCGAAGATACCGTATGGAGAAAGGTAATAACATGGGTTTGAAGTACTCATTTTTTAGGGTACTTTGAAGTCAATAAAGTCATCATCCAGAGGTGTTTCCTAGGGATGAGTGAAAAGTATACTTCGGGAGTTCCTTTAATAAGGACTCCTTTGAAGTCAACCGAATGCAAGGGTCTATTATGGGTGAAAAACCCATATTTATGTCATTCGAAGGAGACATAACCCTTTAATCATTTAAAAAGGATGACAAACCCTTGACGAATTGACCATCTCAAGGTGGTTAGCCTCTAGTGAGGTGTACAGTAACCATTTCTTCCTGTAAAGTTTCATTCACTGTAAGAGTTAACCTTTGACTAGCGGTTTATCTCTTGATTAGGATACAAATGATCGTTCCTCTCACATTAGGCCAACAAACCATCAGTATGACTGACGTGGCCCAATAAGGGTGTGACTGCCGTTCGGCGTTCACACGCGGGAGATAGTGAGGGAGCAGATAACTGCTTTATACATATGATGTGGCATATGCGGGTGTATCTTTTAAATATATGCACGCATTTTAAGATCATGCCACATATTCAAAGGGATTAATTTAGATCGCCAGATCATCAGTACCATTTCAACTCATTGTATTTGTGAATTTACTAAATTACCCTCATATTTTTTATTTTTGCTAAATAAAATTTTAGATTTAAATCGTCTTAGTTACGGGTACAACAATCTGACCCAGCCTATCAACCCACTTAGGCTTTAGGGTTCATGTTTTCAACTTGCTAATAAAGTAGGTTGGGTTCAGACTTTTAGGCTGCATTTGGCCCGGCTTCTATAAGTACTTATTGCATCTTATTGCTTATATAAACACTTTTAAAAATTAAATATGTGTGGTAGTGCTTACCCATAAGCAATAGTAGTAGTAGTAGAGGAAGGCTACCCATAAGGAGAAGCTGCTGAGAGCAGCTTCTCTCAAGGTCTTATGCGTTAAGCTATTTCACAACCTTGGTAATATTTTTTAAATACCTATCTTACCCCTAAACATTCATACGCATTTAAATAAATATTATTTCTAAACTTTAATAATATTTTATAATACCTATTTTACCCTAAACTTTCATAAGCACTTAAATAAATGTATTTACCAAACGCTATTTTCTTCAAATAAACAGTTTATTGTTGCTATAGATAAATGCTTCTATTGAGCAACTTATCTAATGAGTGCTTATCCATAAGCACAAGTCAGGCCAAATGCAGCCTTAAATTATTTTCTTTAGATCACTTTCATTCGTTTTACTTCCTTAATTAACTTTTTTTAGATCCGATATGATTTTCGGTCGGATACAATTCCAAGTGGATCCGATCCGAATTCGACCAATTGATATCCCTAGTCCCTGCCCTAAGTTGTTTTGAGACAATCACAAGGGAAAACTGACCTTTGGAAAGTACAGTAGTACACCTACCTATAGATTTACAAATTGAATGACGAAACAAGATGTGTTGCTAACTCTAATTACTTATGCTACGATGTTAGCTGAGCTTTGCCCAATTTGGGTTGGGCACATAAACCTTGAGCAAGTTTCAAGCTCGACTCAGGTTCATTAAAAAAGTTTTGGGCTCAAGCTCGCTAATTATTTTGGGCTCATACTCAACTGGTAAAAAGCTTGACTTACAAAAGGTTTGGCTTGCAAAAAAACGCTTAACTCAGTTCAAATACATTAATATTATCGTTAATAATTATTACTATAAATAATATGATATATTAACATGTATGTATAATATTAATATGTAATATGTGGTATAGGAATAAAAATGTATAATATCATATACAAATCAAGTAAAGCCAACCCAAATTAGGCTCAAGCTCGTTAAGATAATAAGCTTTTTTTTGGATCCATGTTCAATTCGCGAACCTAATTATAGAGCTCAAGCTCGACTTATACGAATTGAGCTCGAGTTAACAATCTTAGATGGTATCATTGTTTTTATTTTTCTTTTTTTTTTTTTATAATAACATCTATAAATAAAGAGATTAAGAGGAGATGACTTCCCAGGCAGTGGCACGGCTCATGAAGTCATCCTTCAAAATCAGAGCAATACAGGAAGGGGGTGAACCTTTCCAAAGGCAAGAGTGTCCCTTGGAAATAGCAAAATTAGCTAAACAGTCTGCCGCAAAATTACCCTCTCTAAAACAGTGAAGAAATCTAACATTAGAAAAACAATTAAAGAGATATCTAGCCTCCATTATAAGTCCTTCAATTCTCCAAGCAGTGGATCTTTCGTTGTGCTTAATCAGTTGGATGATAATCAAAGAATCTCCTTCAACCTCTAAACAGGAGATGCCCGAATGTAAGGCTATTCTGAGACCTTCAACCCAGACACGAGCTTAAGCAATTACAACAGTAGTTGAACCAAGGAGAGCAAAACCGCAGATGAATCTACCCTCGTCGTTCCTATAAAGACCTCCTGCAGCTGCTTTTCCTTGTGCGCCCTTTGCCGCCCTGTCAAAATTTAGTTTAGTATAGGTTTCTCGAGGAAGTTTCCAATGAGCATCACAACACCAAGACTTCAACTCCACCTCTTCTAATTGTCACATCATCCCAACTTTAGCGGCAATGTCAACTTTGAGCTCAAAACTAAGCCTATACCTAACTCAGTTACTCAAAACCAGTTTATTGCCTAATTGAGCTTTTATTAAGGTTGGATTAGGCCGGTTTTGGTCAACTAACATGTTCAGATGGGTCAATGAAGATGAAAATGGAGAATTGTTTCCGACAATAGGTTAGGTTAGGTTTCACATTAAGACCCCTCTTTAGTCAAGAGACTAAGGCTGTGTTTGGTATGGCTTTTTAGAAATATTTTTTTTGCTTTTGAAAGAAAAACAAGTGTTTGATAAGGTATTTTAAAGTAATTTTTAAACAGTAAAAAAGCAATTTTTTTCGTTTTAATTAAGAAGCAACAACACGTTGCTTTCAAAAATTTGCTTCTTTGCTTCCAGAAAAATAGAAGGAAAAATTAAAAAAATAGAAGCTTTTAAAAATTAATTAAACCACCGCCACACCACCTCCGCCACACTACCACCACCACCACCGCCACCACTACCCACCACCCCACCACCAACACCCCACTAAAACGCAACCACCACCACCACCACCCAAGGTTTTAATTCTCGGGATCCTAGATCGAACCAGTTTTGGCCGATCCTGATCCAAATCGGCGATACCGACTGGTATTGGCCGATCTAGGTCAAATCAAAAAGTTGTATTGTTATAAAAAAAAAATGGACCGGCGATACCGGTCGGTATCGGACCAATCCAGACCGATACCGATTGGATCCTTTATTTTATAATTTAAAAAAAAATAAATAAAAAAAAAAAAAAAACGTGGTCTGGATCGATATCGGTTGGACCGGTCCGATCCAAAGCCTAACGATACAATAGTTGTATCGTGGCTTGGGATCGAATCGGTCATTTAAACCATGCCACTACCCCACTACCATCCCCTACCACCACCACCACCCTTCCCACTACCACCACCACTAATTATAAAGAATTATAATTTAAAATAATAATATAATATCAAAGAAGCAATTTATTAACTTACTGCTATCAAACATGTCTTTTTTGCTTTTCAATAGTACAGCAAAGGTTTACCAAACAGTTTTACTTCATGAAAAAACCTTTTCAAAAGTAGAGAATTTGCTTATGCTTTATTGCGTCAGAGAGCAAGAAAGCATAAGCATTACCGAATGCAGCCTAAATTTATAAATTGTGCGGTCCAAAACGCTATTGATTTGGACCGGTTTGGTACCAACCAGTATCACCAGTCTGCGACGAGTCCGGGATGAAAGAAAAAAAATAATTAAATTTTTTTTTTGGATGATCCACTTTTTGTACCTGATCGGGGCCCTACTGGTACCACCCTTCCAGATTAGGACCGGACCCCGAGACTTTAAACCTTGCCAGACCCCGAGACTTTAAACCTTGCCAAGTGTACTTCCAGTTTTTCTTTTTTTTTTCAGTAACCAAATTAATGTTTTTTTTTATGAATAAGTAAACAAATTAATGTTGTTCAATGCTCACAGGAGAAACAACAGTCGAGAATCAAAGAATAAGATTCCGGCTTAATAACACATATCTTCAATCAACTCTCGAGTGTATTCAATTCCACCATGAATACAATAACAAAGCAACACGATGGTTTAAAAAATTAGAGGGATTCAAGCAACAGCAATGGCTATTCACCTTACACGCCTTTGATTTCTGCTTTCAAATCCTCAACTGAAGCTAAAGACTTCACTGTTTCCTTTAACAATCTCAGTTCTTGATGGATGACCAACGACGAGAAATTCTCATCAAAAACCAACCCAATACACTTCACAATAGACTCAAAAGAAAGAACCCATTCACAGGCTCTCAATCGCAACACCAATGCTGCTTTAGAACAAGGAATTGCTTGATGGAACCTCTCATACCTCTTCAGCCACTTCCCCATATACCGAACCAAACTCAAGTTACTCAACAATTCCCAACAGGTTATTCGCTGGATAAAAGTCGAAAACGCCAATTCGCCAGAACTTGAATCCTCGGGTTGTTCCCTCCCATGCCCCTTCCCAGCCGTGTGCGGCCGACGGCACGTGCCTAGCGATATGCCTAAGTATATGGGCTTGTATCTCGCACAGGCATGCCAGGACTTGGTCAATTCCAAAATTGGGGTTTCGGGTTTTGACCCTAGGTGTCAATTAACACCAACATAACCTGAGTTGTTGACGCAATCAATCGTGCAATTTGCCACCAGTTGTGCATCCGTTAGGCTATTAAGCGATTGTCAAAGGTTAGGGTTCTTCCTTTGCTTGAGTCCGTCTGATTCCTTCATATAGGTGAAAATAATGTCAAAGTAAAGACGATAATGCATCACAGTCTTACTTTCAATCATGTTTTCATTCATGAGTAAATAACATAAACTATTGATGACAGAAACAAATACATAAAAAAAGAGAGAAAAAGGAGTAGTGAGCCAACGGTGGTTATCAAAGTGGTCGTGGTCACGGTCCAACTGAATAATTACCAGCAAAATTGAGAGCAACTCTTCAAGAGAGACAATGTGTCTGATAAAAAGGGAAAAGATAGAAAGAAACTGGTGAACCGAAGATGGTTATCGCAGCGGCCGTGACCCACATGCAAACTGGATAAGCGACTCTTTGGGTTGAGAGCACTTCCCGAGGGGTGCCTATGGTGACTAGTCCGGGGCTGAGAACAGCAGACCCTAACCGGATTAATTAGTGAACAGAGGGGCTTCACGTTCCAGCAGTCGTGACCCACATGCAGGCTGGAAGGGCTTACTAATGCTAAGAGCAATACACCTAAGAGAGTGGCCGATGAGTGGCAGAAGAACCGATCACTGTTGTTGCGATAGAGGCAATAGAGGAGATAGGTGACCTAGAGGTCTGAAGCAGCATTGCGTTAGTTTTGTTGATGATGTGCGGGGGAGGAGGAGATAGGTCATCTGTGTATTTATAGAATACTCTGATCAATTATCTAACTGTTCAATTCAGTTATGATAACTGTTCACGCCTTATTTTGAATTCGTCTCAAAACATAGGTTGATAAATCTCGCGCTCTTTCTTTCTAGACAGCTAGACCGAGCGCATGAGCTCACTTGCCCTTGATCATTCTCACCATGCGTTGCGCATCTATAGCTTTCTTCACGTGCCACGCGTCGCGCTCTTGTCTATCTTTGTGAACGCCATGTGTCGCGCTTTTGTTGGATTCTTCATGCACCATATGCGACGCTTCTACTGGCCTCTCCGAGCACCACGTGTCATGCTTCTATTGGCCGGTGAAGATGCGCAAATATATGTACTAACAGGGGTTTATCACTAAAGATGAAGATTTTGGATGCCAAGCCATCCAAAACAAGTCAAGACCCTTCATTCTCTCCTGTATCATCAGTTCCACAATTATTTTGATATTTTCAATCCAAATTGTTATAGATTTGACAAATGCACTTCTCCAACTCCTAATGTACTTCCAGTTTTTCTTTTTACTTTTTCTCTTCAATAAATTGTTGATCCCGATCAAGCAATAATAATAAACACAATAAAAACGAATATCAAAACAATGCACACAGGGATCAAGCAATAATAATAAACAAAGTAAAAAAAACAAATATCAAAATAATGCACACAAATATACGTGGTTTGGCAAAGCCTACATTCACGGGAGAGAAGAAGTTGTCCACTATGTCAAAAACGAATTAGGGTTACAACTTATTCTCCTATCCGATATATGGGACAAATCCCTAATATACCCTTATCATACCACGGGTGGCTCTGTTCCTTGCAGCCCTAACCCCATGGTACTGACCTGCACAACAAATTACCCATGACACGAGGAGAGATCTCTCCCCCATGACGCTCCACTTCGCTCCGCCCCATGGGACCCCTCATGTCCCTTCCCCAGGATCTAAAGACTAAGTGAATATGAGCCACCCACTATCTCTAACATAAACAAATTAATGTTGCTCAATGCTCATAGAAGAAACAACAATCAAGAATCAAATGATAAGAATCTGGCTTAGTAACATATATCTTCCATTTAACTCTCAGAGTCTTCAATTCCACCATGAATACAATAACAAAGCAGCACAATGCTTGAAAAAAAAAAAGGATTCAGGCAACATCAATGGCAGTTCAGCTTACGCACCTTTAATTTCCGCTTTCAAATCCCCAACTACATTTGCTACTGATAAACACAACCCAGCAACCGAAGCTAAAGACTTCACTGATTCCTCTAACAATCTCAGTTCTTGATGGAACTCAGTGTAAGACCAACGCCAAGAAATTCTCATCAAGAACAAACCCAATACACTTCACGACTTTCACGATAGATTCAAGGGAAGGAACCCATTCACAAGCTCTCAATCCCAACAACATCAATAATGCTTTAGAACAAGGAATTGCTTGAGGAAACCTCTCATATTTCTTCAACTACTTCCCCAGATACTGAATCAAACTCAACAATTCCGAACCGGTTAATCGCCGGATAGAACTCCAAAACCCCAATTCATCCAGGTTTGGGGATGCAAAAAGGTAATGTAGACAGAGCTCCGGCGAAGAGAATCCGTCGTGAGCAACCATGAGCAGAATCGAAGCTTCTTTCGCCAAAACAGATTGTTTTTCAGATGCAATCTCTATAGCTAAGATTGCTTGGTTTTCCCACTCCTTTCTCACACTGATCATGGTATTGTATGCTTCTTTAGGTGGGGAAAGGAAGAACTTCAAAATGGAGAAAAGATCCGGTTGTTTAAGATCAGATACATGTTTGATACAGAGGCAAAGCAAATCCGATCTCTTGTTCTTGATAAGACTATCCACCAAACTCGAAGAACATGAATGTGGAACAAGTCCTTGAATTATTAGGGTTTCCAACAGCTCCCAAAGCTCCAGAACCAAACAAGCATCTAATATCAAACCGGCAACGTCTCGACCGATCAAAAACCCTAGCTTTTCAATCCATACACACGAAGGATCAACCTCGATTGAAAGACCAATCTTTTTCTGATTTTTCTCTAGAAATGAATTCAAAAGCCCTGTAAATTCTTCCCGATCTAATGATTTTGGGTTTTTGAGCTTGCGTTTCAACTTTTTGACGAAATGGTTTCCCAAATCGATGATTTCCAGATCGGTTTCCGAAATCTTCCATCCTCCGACAAGTTTGATCGGAGCGGTATCGTTCGTGTCTTCGTTCTCGAGCTTCAAATTACGTAAAACCTCATCGGGATTCAAAATAATCGGATACTTCGATTGGTTAGAGAGGGTTTGGGGATCGGCTGAAGCCTTCGTGATTGTTTCGAGCAAATTCATTAGAACCCTAAAGAGAACTCGAAATCGTTGGCAGTTACAGAACCAAAAAGGTCCGTCTAGGGTTTTACGGTTTTAAGGTTTTAAGGGTTTTAGGGTTTTCAATCAATACATTCACCTCAAGAACGTATTCTGGTCTGCCCAGGTTTAGTTGGCCGGTAGGACGAGACCTTTTTAATGAAGTGGCCAAATCTAGACTGTTCATCTAATAAGAGAGCATCTGGATTGGTAATGTTTCGATTCCTCCAATCCTATTAGGACATGTGGAATAGGTTTTTATCACATGTATTGGTTACTATTCAAATACTTTTAATGTTACTAAAGTTTTGCACAAAGAATGACTTTTTTAGGAAAGCCTTATATACTATGGGAATGTTTGGCATTGCTTGTTTGGGTCCTAGAAGCGATTCTTGAGCCCAAAAATGTTTCAAATAAATAAATAAGCATTTGGTAAATTCAAGTGAAAAGCGATTCTACATTAATTGTTTCAATCCAAACGTTGATTTTTTTAAAGTTACTAATTCCTGTTTCTGAAAGCATGTTTGCGAGAATCGATTTGAGGTTTTAATGAAATATGTCTTATGGTCTTATATGCCCCTTTAAATTTGCGATAATCAATTTGAATATGTTTTAATGAAATATATCTTATGGTTTTATATGCCCCTTCAAAGCTTTTAAAATACATATTTTACCCATGTTTATCTTCACGAATGAAATGTCTTATGGTCATATATGTCCCTTTAAAACTTTTAAAATGTCTATTTTACCCATGTTATCTTCACAAACAAACTCTTTTTTAAAGCTTCTCACAAATCGAACTTAGAAGCACTTTTTCAATGGGTGCTTACCAAACATTTTTTATTTCTTTGAAACAGTTCTTTGAAGCGCTTCATAAGAATCAATTTTAAGTGAACCACTTCTCCTTCCAAGAAGCAATGATTAACACATCCTAAGTGTTTTCTTGAACACTTATAAAAAGCAAACTAAAGCTCTGTTTGTTTCACCAGAAATTAGAGGAAAAAAAAAATATATTTTTCAAGACTACATGTTTGTTTCAAAAGAAAATATAAAATTCCAGAAAAATATTTTAATAAATTTTAAAAAATTCTGAAAAACAACTTCTAAAAAATTCTATCAGAAGTAATTTTCCATTGCAATGTGATAGTTGCATATAATTCTCTCACCTAATTCTCTCTCTCTCTCTCTTTCTCTCTCTCTCTCTCTCATATCTGGCTAAATCCATTGCTATAGTTGCCCATGCTCATTAATGAATTCTGAATTCTGTTTTTTTTTTTTGTCCCAAACAACAGAAATTAATTTCAGTTATATTATTTTCCTGGATTTTATTTTTTTTTTCTTTTCTAGCTTTTTCCTCCAAAACAATCAGAGCGTAAGCAAAAAGTCTTCACCGAAATGCAAATTCCTTTGAGACAGGTTTCCTACCTTCTCAAATTGCTTTTGCTAGAATCAGTTTTGGTCACACACTTTAATCAAAACTAGTTTATCCTCCTGCTATTTTATACCCATTTTACAGCTTCTCGTCTTCTTGACCAAAAACAAGCAGTAGAAGCAACTTTCACAAAGCCCTTTACAAGAACCAATTCCTATGGAATTGCTTTTGCTTTTCCTCCTATTAGGAAGGAAGTGTATCACACAAAAGGGGAGCATAATTTTGCTGTTTATTGCTTTCCCAGTTCACGAGAAATGCTCCCACAAAAATAGAATATACTTCCATGAAGATGATTTATCAAACAAACAATCTACATAAGTAGATATATAACATCTTTAAAACAAGTTTTCATTAAGGAGTTTAATCCCATACCATATAACATCACTTGTTCATGGGAAGAGAACCCGCTTATTGATATCTGATTTGCGCAGCTTTTAAAAAAACTCTCGTGATCCTAAACTGTTCTAAACAAAACCCAAGAAAATAGTTTTTTCGAAGCTAAGCCATGTCCAAAAATTGGAACGAAGCTTGAATCTAAGCATCATCAAGAGCAATAACACCAGGAAGTGATTTCCCTTCAAGCAGCTCCAAGCTTGCACCACCTCCTGTTGAGATGTGGCTCATCTTGTCTGCAAGCCCTGCCTTCTCCACCGCTGCAACAGAATCACCACCACCAATGATCGTGGTCACCCCTTTTCCGGTGAGTTCTGCCAATTTCTTAGCGATTGCCTGCAATGTAAATAGGATATCCCTCAGTTATGCGGTCCATGTCTAAGTACATATTATAGAGTATGACTATGTCGAAACAGTTTCTTACACCACACCTAGAGTAGGGAGTCAACCAAGGCTGTGTTTGGCCTGGCTTCTGCTTTTGGAAAAGCACTTATTGGATAAGTGACTCAATGGGAGCACTATGCACAGCAGCAATAAGCTACTTAGTTGACGTAAATAGCACTTGGTAAATACATTTATTTCAGTGCTTATGAAGAGAATGAATAGTTTTCTTCGACCTAAAAGGGACAAAAAGGCTGGTAATCGTATAAAAATTTAGGGGTAAAATAGGTATTATAAAAATATTACTAAAGTTTTGAAATAGGGATAAAATAGGCATTATAAAAATATTACTAAAGATGAAATAGCTTATACAAGTTTAGGAGTAAAATAGGTATTATAAAAATATTACTAAAGTTTTGAAATAGCTTACCGCATGAAGCTGCTCTCAACAGGTTCTCCTTATTAGTAGCCTCTAGTGCTCATAGATAAGCACTTACCCATTAGTGTTAACAAACAAACTTTTAATTTTAAAAAGTGCTTTAATAAGCTATAAGCTAAAATAAGAACTTGTATAAGCCAGGCCAAACGCAGCCTAATGATGGCTACCTAACCACTGTCACAACTATAGGTCTAATGGCGACTTGATATGTGCTACTTGTATGGTTTTAAGGATCATTCATTAGATGCTTCGTTTTAAGGATCATTCATTAGAAGCTCGAAGCATCGGTAAATCATCAACCTAAACTACAGGCAGAGAAACTAAAAGAGATTTTGGTGTAAACAAGAGATGAAAATCGTCCCATACTATAGTTACTACATACCTCTGTTCCAGCTGCAAACTTCTCAAACTCGAACACGCCCATAGGTCCATTCCAAATGACGGTTTTGGTAGTATCCAGGGATTCGCTGAATGTCTTGATAGAATCAGGGCCAATGTCCAATCCCATCCATCCATCTGGGATAGCAGATGCTGGCACAACCTACAAAAGCGTTACACAATACTTATACCCTCTTGTACAGAAATTTTCATTATAACAAATAATCTAATAATACAATTAACCAGTGTTAGTGTTAATTATCTTAATACACGAAATTATCTGTGTTCATGCGTATGTATCTACCGATACACACCCATAATCCTTAAAATCAAAAAAAAAAATAAATAAATAAACAGAAACATGCAACTTGTTTAGCAGAGCAACATTAGCTTCTTCTAACCAAGGTTTTAAATTGCGATATCGCCCGACATTTCGACAGATTTTTTCTGGCAAAATTTTGCCGATATTCCGCCAGGTTGGAGAAATATTTCGCTATATTTAGCCGAAATTTCGACAAAATGGGGGAAATCCCTACATTTTGTTTCGCTAGGGGCATTTTGGTGAAATTTAAAACCATGCTTCTCACAGCTGTTAATTTGTTGAGTTCCTATGAGTTTCAACCTAAGCATTTTGAGACCAATGAGAAAATAAAAGACCAGCAGAGAAACTGACCTTGCTGTTCGCATCAGGAGCAAACTTATCAGCAATGACCACATCAGTGGGCAGCAACAAAGACACCCCCTTAATCTTGGCCTTCTCAAGAAGGGAAGTAGCAAGATCAAGCTTGTCTTCCTCCACAAGGGAGGATCCAACCGAGATTCCTTGGGCCTTGTAAAAAGTGAAAATCATTCCACCACCAAGCAATAGGATGTCAACCTTCTCCAACAACGATTCCATCACCCCAATCTTGGATGATACCTTTGCTCCACCTACAATGGCAGCAAATGGCCTCTTGGGATCTGTTACAGCTCCGACAAGATAGTCGAGTTCCTGAAACAATAATGCAAAACACGAGGTGATCTCAAATATACAGGATCTGCTATGCACTATGAAACAGGCTTCTCATGTATTGGAAGTTTCAACAATTCATATCATGGAAAAGTAAATACACTAATGTTATACCAAACCATAAAAGAAACGACCATTGCCTGCAATGAGTGCTGTTATATGCATATGTACTGGTTATAAAATGTACTGGATAACGACCCACCCCATGGAAGCATCTAAGACCAGATTAAAACCCAATGAAACAGTCCCTCCTTTTCAGTCTACATGTAATTTCCACTTACCATTAACAATGGTTTCATGGATCACATGGTTGCCATGATTGGATGGGTCACATTTTGGCTAGCAAATATGGTGGACAGAATTCCTTAATGGTTGTATAACCCACTGGCACGTGTCACCTTAAACCTTATAGGTAAAGATGTTATTCTCTTCCTATCCTACAATCTTGAGATAAACATTCTACTACTAACTAGGGCTGTCAACGAGCCGAGTCTGGGCCCGAAAAAAAGCTCATTATCTTAACGAGCTTGAGCTGAGCTTGGGTAGGCTCGGCTGGGTTTGTATATGAGATTTTACATCCATGTTCCTATATCTTATATTATATATTAGTATTAAACATACATATTAATATATTATATCATTTATAATAAAAATATCAACTATAATGTTAATAAATTTGTACTAAGCTAAGCTTTTTTTGTGAGCTGAGCCTTCTACTTGCCACATTTTTTACGAGCCAAGCTTTTGTGAGCCGAGCTTGAGCCCAAAATTTTTTAACCCTGAGCTGAATCCGAGCCTTGCTCATGGTTTATGAATCAGCTCGGCTCATTTACAGCCCTACTACTAACACAAATAAAAATTGCTGTTTTTCATTGTTCAGGTCAACAAATGGAACAATTCCTTGGTTAAATCTTGGGAAAATCACCTATATAGCCTACTTTACAAATGTACCTACCTATACATCCGAGGTAATTCTGTAATAATGTTTCAAGTATACCTTTACAGCAACATTTGCCAAATAATCCTCTACCATGACAAATGCGTGATGGACCATGTCTCCTTTTCTTTTCTTGTAATACCATAAATACCCCTTGTCTTATCTTTTTCATGATTACTGGACTTGTACCTAACACTGCTAGATTTGTACTCCACAAGTACCAGACTTGTACATTATGATACCGAATTTGTACCTCACGAGTACCAGAGAAAGTGAAGGAAAAAAAAAACCCTTACAATGAATGGAAGAAATTGTACCCAATAGAGCAGTAGTTACAAAAAACCAAAAATTCCTTACGATGAATGACTTGTACCTTAGGATGAATGAACTGTATCTTATGATTACCAAACTTATACCTCACAATGAAGGAACTTGTATCTAATAGGGCAGGGTAAATTATAGAAGTCGGTTATTTCAAAATTATCTACGATGTATGGGCAGATACTTTTGTAAGGTAGGCTAATTTAAGTAATTTTCCCACAAGTCTTCCAAAACAGCATTAACCCACCCCTTTCATTCCCTTGTTCCAAATGATTCACAAAGTTGATCATTAAGCTAGAGAAATTTCTGGGCCTAAGCAAATCTGAGAAATGCTCCAATTTTAGAAAAGTCTGAATTTATAAGCAAATATTACTAGCATGCATGTCGATAGCATATAATTCTAGCTTCTTTCTGTGGGAGAAATTTCAATGGAAGTTAAATAGAAATAATAGAAAGATAGAGACTACCATACTTTCTGCATAAGGAAACCAGCAACAGCAGGCTTCAAGTACTTGGCTACTCCCTCTGTAGAAGCATGGGCTCTGTGAGCAGTGCCAAATGCATCATTGACATAGAGATCAGCAAGAGATGCAAGTTTCTTTGCAAACTCAGGGTCATTCTTCTCTTCCTCCTTGTAGAACCTAACATTCTCAAGGAGCAAAATGCCACCATCGGAGAGCGCAGCCACCGTCTTTTCAACTTCCTCACCAATACAGTCATTGGCCATCTCAACCTATTTCAGGATAGATAACAAAGTGAGAAAAGGTAAATTCCTCAGAAGTAAGAATCTATAATACCACAGAACTAAACTCTATTTGAAAGCAAAACAGCACACCTTGACTCCAAGGAGTTCAGACAGCCTAGGCACAAGTGGTTTCAAGCTGTACTTGGGTGTTACACCTTTTGGGCGTCCCTGGAAAACACAATTCAGATAAATGGTTTCATTAGTAGTAGACAAGACATAAAATAACACCACTAAACCATCAAGGCAGATTCATATATATGTGGAAGGAAAAAAAAAACAATATTCCGCACTGACTCTTCTTTGGTGAAAGGGGAAAATCCAAAGAGGCACAGAGGCTGTAGAAAGGACAAATGAGTTTTGCTACATACGACATTGAAGAGTTACAAAAAATAAAAATGAGGGAGCAGAAATATGTATGTATATATTGAAGGGAAAAACACACACAAACACTGAAGTCTCTCCAACATTTAGACAGGAATTTGACCATATTCAAAAAATAAACAAGAACAGAGAAGAATGAAAATTTTCGTTTTAATTATTAGGAAATACTACTAAAAAGAGGAAATATTTAAGTGAAAACTTCGTCTAGAATGCATTAAAAGGTTGTGGAATCAGTCAAAATATCTTTGGCAATAGCCATTCCCTAACTATTATCCTAAATTCATATCCCCAGAGTAATCAAGCCAGTAAGAATCATTTTTTTCCATTAACATGTAAAAAATTGGACTATATAGTTGCTTTTCCATTTTCTTCCAAGGAAAACAAAAAACAAAAAAGAAAAAAAAAAAGAAACAAAAAGAAGAAAACCATGTTTGCATATATAATCATATTAAATCCATGACCTCAATTACTCGTCAAAATCTGATAACCATAACTGACACAATAAATTCATCACGGAAAAGAGCCGAAATGGAAAGTGAACCAAAATTTAACGCTCACATAAAGACAATAACTATATACTGTTACATACAC
>JAUPMG010000019.1:15473929-15493038 GCA_031762675.1 Pachysandra terminalis
TGGGTGGTACAACTCAATGATGTTGCAGAAGGTCTAATGGCTAAGATGTATAGATTGAACCAACTATTGGATTATCCCGATTCGGTTGGCCATGGTTTTTCTGATGCATTTTGGAAAGCGGGTGTGTTTCCGAACCATCCAAGAATATGTATGCTGCTCTCGAAAAAGTTTCCGGAGCATCCTAGCAAATTGCAACTGGAACGGGTATGAACTCTGTTATTTCAGTGTCGGGTGATGGTTGTATGTTTTGCATCGATGAAAATGGGATTGGTTGAATTTTAATCTTGGGGAAAATGTTGATACAGGTTGATAAGCTTGCTCTGGATGCGTTACATGACAATGCGGAAGTCTATTTTCAAAGCTTGGAACCATGGGTTCAGGTATTGAATTACTCTTTTGTGGACTTCCATTTTGCCATTTCATGTGAATCTTACTATTCGATTCGATTTGATCCTAAATTGATCCAAATCAGTGAAAAATCGGTTTATGTATGAATCTTACGATTTACGATTAAATCGTACGATTCAACTCTACAAAACTAAAAAAACTTCCACATCTTTTTATACTAGAAAAATTTGACTTTTTTGGTTTGATCCTTTTTTATATAGAACATAGTAATGTAAAATGATTAAATATGCATAAAGAACTATAGTTTACTAATTTTAAACAATAAAAAATCCCATTTCCTAAGAGAAATTCCAAAATCTAAATCCAAAACGCCACTTCTACTGAAACTACCATGACTCTTACGATTTACGATTCAATTTGGCTTCTAACGATTTTCGATTCGATTCACGATTTGACAACCTTGTGTTTTAGTTGATTTGGCACATATTTACATTGTTGAATGATGCGTAGCACCTTGGATTCAACTCTACAAAACTAAAAAAACTTCCGCTTCTGTTTTTACTAGAAAGATTTCTCTTTTTTGGTTTGATCCTTTTTTATATAGAACATAATATTGTAAAATGATTAAATATGCATAAAGAAATATGATTTACTAATTTTAAACAATAATTCCTAAGAGAAATCCAAAAATCTAAATCCAAAACGCCACTTCTACTAAAACTACTATGACTCTTACGATTTGTGATTCAAAGTTACGATTCGATTCACGATTTGACAACCTTGTGTTTTAGTTGATTTGACACATATATACATTGTTGAATGATGTGTAGCACCTTGGATTCATAGCATTGGGAGCTGGGGTAGCCTGCTGTGACCCAATTTCCTCCACAATCTCCACACCCTTATCTAATTCCCAAACCACAGGGATGGCTCTAGAAGGGTCACTTAGGGAATGAAGATTTATTTCTATCACCTAGCTACTCCTACTCAGAAACTTATCAATTCTTTCTTCTTCGTCTTTTGAATGGTGATTATACTGAGATTATGTCTCTTATACACATTCCTTATGGCTCTTCTCTTCTTTAAACTCCATAAACCTTGAATAGTCCATCTTATGATCTTCATTTAAACATTTGAATCAGTTACCCACTTACTTCTTTGCTTCTAGATCGTCCCTCAGACAGCATTTTTCATTCGAGATTTCTAATTTCTCAGGGAACTCACTGGATCCCACCAAATTTGAGGTCTCCAAAAACATCCTGAACCCATAGATGGATTCTGATATCTCAATGGGTTTGGATCGCCTACGTCTCTAATCACCCCTTGCCACCAAAGAATTTAAGTCCTCGACCCTCACCCAACTCAAATTCCTCCCATTATTATTAATTCCCACCCTAGGATTGACCATAAGGAGTCTGCATCCCTGGAAACTGAGTTCAGTTCACCAATGCTGCACAAGCAAGATGCATGGGAGGAAGAGAAGGAAATTTTGAAGAATGGAAAGTCCTATCATCAGAATGGTAAACAGCCATGCTTGGACAGGATGAAACATCTCATAAAGCACAAAAAAACTTAGCCATCTGAGGCAATGCACAGGGCACTGGAGAAGGTAAGGATTGATGATTAGGCATGTATGTTTCTTTTTTCTATCCATCACTATCATAGTAATTCGTTTCTGTATCAAAGAATTTATACCTGCCCATCCTTTTGAGAAATTCTGCCGTATCCATGGTTCTGGGTGGGGTGATGGCCTGTTGCTGCTATATATTTCCATTACTCAAAGGACTATCTCCCCTCTCCCCAAATTCAATCTCTCCACCATGGTATCCAATCACTCCCGCATATTAGTTGATCTGTTATCAAAATCCTTACAACCTGATAAAAACCATCACTTATTGGGCTTGATATCTGAGCTCAAGAACTGGTCTGGGCTGTGTTTGGGGGATGCAATTGTTCCTTATAAGTTGTGGTGAGCTCAACAATTTTTACTCCTTTGGAAGACTGAATAAGATGTATATGAAATGGTATATGTATTTCTATGTGCATATGTATTTATGTATGTGTCTATGTACGTAGTAAGAAACGAGCTCTTTCTCCATACATTTGTCTCTTGTGCAGAGAGCACGATGAGTCGATGGAGCATCTTTTCTTACACTGTAAGTTCTCAAGGGCGATATAGATGCTTTTTTTGAAGCTTATACAGGCTGCTTGTGTGATGCCAGATGGAATTTGTATGTTATTGGGGGCAGTGGAGGTTTCCTGGATAGTAATCTTTTTCTTTGCTATATTCTAGGCCATATGGGCCGAGAGGAACAAGTGTATTGTTGAGGACAGATGGTGCAGCAATGACATGGTTATCAACTCTATTATACTTTTGGTTGCTTCATGACTAGTGGTATGGCCGGAGTTCAGAGTCTTCTTTCCGTTGATAATACTGAGTGGATAGTCCATTATTGCAGCCACATATAATCTGTGGCCTTTTGGAGTAGGAGGTATTTTCAGAGATGAGAATGGTCATATTATCCGTGTCCATGCATGCTCAGTTCCATGAAGGGAAGGAGGTTTCACATGTGCTGAGTTCTTAGCTTTTGTGGTTGGCCTGGGAGAGATGACAAATCTTAAGATTGAGAACCTGGAGGTAGAGGGTGATTCTTATTCAGATATTTCTTGGATGACTTCTACATAGGATTGCCCATGGAGATTATTCTATCTTGTTCGGCTAGCAAGTCACCTCACATGTGGGCTGAACATATTGTTATCTCACGTGCTCCGCGCAGCTAACATGAGTAGATAGATTGTCCAGAGAAGGTTCGGTAGAGTTTTTTTTATTTCCTTAGAGGAGATGCTAGCAATGTGATTTGGATATTTGGTTGTGGAAGTTATTGGTTGTTCACTTGTTCTACATATAGACATAGTATTGTTAATGTTCTCCTTGATGCCTTATCTACTATATTTTTGCTGAGATATCCTCTGGATATCTTGTTGTTGTTCTGTTTTGGTCTATCCTTGGCTGCCTTGCTCAGACAGCATTTGTCGGTTGTTTTACACTTTGATGTTATATACGATTATTGTTATTCGTAAAAAAAGGATAACCCCATGGCCAGGAAGTGTATAGCAATTGAAGAAAATAATACTACTTTTATTTAACTCTTATCCAGGAGGGAAGGAAGTACCTTGCATTATCTTCTCAAGTTTGCGTTGTTTATATGGGACAGGTGGAGTCGACAAACCACCTTTCTCCATGCTATGGTGTTGCTTGGGAAGCTTGGATGTTCTTTTTGCGGACATTGGAGTTGTGATGGGTCATGTGGGTTCTTTTTGCAAGTGTTTCTGTGGTCTTTAGAGGCCTTCCATGCTGATCATGTAAGAGTGGAGGTTTATTGCGCTTTCGTTGTCATTGTCAATGAGACATCTGATGGCGTGCAAGGCACTTGCAGTAGGGTCATTAAGATGATCTTTGATGTTGTTGTGGAATAACTTCCTTGATCCTAGGTTATGCAATATAAGAAATTACAGAGAAAGATGAAAAGAAATAGCCAAACTATGACAAAAGGTTTACATGGTTTGACCCAACAAATAGGGCTACGTCTATGAGAGAAGACCGATCAAAAAACACTTCATTATCATGTGAAGATTGCACAAAAATAGCAACCCCAGTAAAAAACTAGGATTGTACTCTAAACCCCCACACCTTAACAAAAAGCTTATAAGGATACTGTATCTCTCTCATAAATCACTCCAAAAAATAGAGATAACTGTGATTCTACCTCTATTAGGCTTTATAAAGAAACCCAACTAGTTAGGTTCTTAAACTAACTAGGAGACCCACAAGAAATAGAATTCAAGACAAATTCTAACAATCTCTCCACGTTGGCTTGAATTCTACGAAGTTGCTAAAAATCTGCTTACCATCGTCTTCTCTGTCACACGCCACAGGGTGTTAAATCAATCATGTTGCATGTTAGTCAAGTCCAAGCTAGGCTTGAACTTTTACATTAACATTGCATTAACCTCCTCACCAGTTGAGACATCTTCAACACACCAAGAAGAGTCCATCTCAATTTTCACATTATAAAGCAACTCAGTACTGCTTGTCTCTGCCAAAGCTTATCCACTCAGATGACTCGCGTGTCCATTCCGTAACTGTGTCAAGTCATTATCAGATGCTTGACTGTCTTCCTAATCACTCCACCTCTAACCGTGTTCCCACACAACACTTTCAAGTTTCTTGTTTTCTTTGCCTTCGTAAGAAGCTGAGCACACTTGAAAACTTTCATAACTCTACCTTGAGCCATATACCTGCACCTCTTGGTGTCTAAGGTACCCAAAGAAATAAAGTTTTTCCCTAAATTTGAAACATGCTTCACGTTAGTTAATGTTTTCATAACACCGTCATGCATCTTGAGTCAATGTTTTCATAACACCGTCATGCATCCTGATCTTAACTGACCCATCCCAAAAAGTTGTTAAGGAGTACCATTCCTCCTTAGAATATTACCATCTTCAACTAGTTGATAGGCGGCAAAGTGGCAAATCCGTCCCTATTGGGGCACATATGATAAGAACAGCCAGAATCATAAATCGAATTATTTTTTAATGAATTGTTATTTGCAGTCATAGAAAGCGCAAGATCATCACCATCAACATCAAAATCCGATTTTTCCTCTGTCAGTTCAGCTATATCGAAGGATTGTTATTTTCTTTCCTTATCGGTATCTTCTTTGAATTTACAACAATTCCTTTTAATGTACCCTTTCTTATAACATTAATGTCACTTAAAAAGTCACTACCAGGTTTGGACTGTGATTTGGAACCGCCCTTGTTTTCATGATCCTTTTCCTTTATCCTTCCTGTCCCATTAAAGCTTCTATACTATAATTCTTAATCAGGAAGCCTTTTTCTTAATTCATTCGAAAGAATTCCATAGAGCAAAGTAGGGTAACAAGATTAGGGCTTTTTCCTCATCATGATGTTGAACATCGATGCTATTTAATTGCCAAACAATTTCATTAAATTCACTCAGGTGCTTGGAAATACAAGTACCTTCCACTATTCAAAACGTTGGCAACCACTGCTTTAGGTATAATTTCTCAGGGACTTTTTCATGTTAAGAAGATTCAAGATATCTTCTGAGCAGAATTCTCATTATTAAGTCATATAGCACTTTTTTTTTTTATATGAATAAAGAAGATTTTATTAAGAAAAGTTAGAATATACGAAGTGGATAAAGTCCAAAAAACAAACAGCACAAGCGTAAAAAGAATAATAAAGTAACAACCAAAGGACTATCCAGCCATCATGTCATCTGTCAGAATCCCAGAAAAAAGAGACTCTACCTATAAGTTTATCCACAAGATACAACTGAATAGCACTCACAGCCCCTGAGATATAATCTTCCACTCATCATCCGAGATATTGATGGACTCCATAGTCATCCTTTTCAATGCCCTGTGCAAACCTTACTGGATTAGTGGATCTTGAATCTTGATTTACCATAAGCCAAAGTTATTCTCCTATGAAATTTCTCCACCTCGAATTTTATATTCGACGCTTTTACTGCCATTGCGGAAACTCTAAACCACAACGCTGATAAGAATTGTTGTGGAATACTTTTCTGCAAAAGATAACAAAGAAAGTCGAAAGAAATAACCATACAGCACAAGGATTTACATTGTTGACTAAAACAAACAGGGTTACATCAACAGGAGAGGACTGTCAAAAAATACTTCCACTATAAAATTGGCAACCCCAAGAAACATATTAGGATCATACTCCAAACCCCAAGAACACACCTTAACAAAGAGCGTATGAGCATTCTGGATCTCTCTCACAATCACTCCGTAAAAGATAGGGATAAACTGTCATCCTATCTATATTATGCTCTTTAAAGAAACTCAATCAATTAGTTTCCTAAAACTAACTAGGAGACCCACAAGAAATAGAATTCAAAACAAACTCTTAACAGATTTTTTTTTTATCTTGGGAATCTGGGTCCGCTGGGGATTGTAGTATTTTAAAGATCATGTTGATACCTTGTGCTTGTTTTTTTAGGCTTTATAAAGAAACTCAACCAATTAGTTTCCTAAACTAAGAGACCCACAAGATATAGAATTCAAAACAAACTCTTAACACATGGTTTTTGTCTTGTGAATCCGGGTCCATTGGAAATTGTAGTATTTTTAAAGATCATGGTGGTACCTTGTGCATGTTTTTTTAATTTTTTTTTATTCTTTTGGTTGAGGGGGTAAGGGTTAGGGAGGGAAGCTCTGCTAGGGATCAAATGGTTGCCCTTTTAATAGGTCTGAAATAACCAAGTTCTTTTATGTTCCCTAGCATGGAGGGGAATTCAACTAATATCATCATTTCTTGGCTCATTGAGCCCAAAATCTATTTTTGGAGGCTTGCTCATATGGTTTGTTTAGAATCTTTAGATAGATCTTTGCATCTGCTATGAACTTCCCACTCTTGAAGGTTCCTAGATCAGCTAAAAACATGGCTGACTATATTGCCAAGAATGGGTGAGGAGAGAGTCCATGCTTAGGGATATCCTCACGGAGGAAATGATGTACGAGAGGGTATACTTCTTCATTGTATTGTTTTGGTCATTTATTTTTCCTTTTTCTGTGTGTTTATCTGGTCAGTCTTGCATTTTACTTCTTTTTTAATAAAATTATCATGAATTATTGAAAGAATGCTGCTTGTTGGATAAATAATCTGCTAGTTGGATCTTATCAAGATCTATAAATAGTAAAGTAAGATTTATATTTTGATTTTTTGAGTAAGTTTTGCCCCTCCAAAATAGGGAAATTTTGAAATGGCGTAAAATTATAGAAATCATTGGAACAATTTGGAAGAATGGGATTGCCATTTTATTTCATATTAACACTTGTGATAAACTTCAAAAGAGGAGAGGCAATCTCTCCTCATATCTGTTTTATTTGCAGGAACCAAGGAGAGTCAGTGGATCACCTGTTTCTTCATTGTTCTGTTGCGTGGAGGACATGGATGCATTTGTTGTGATTCTTGGGTATGGATTGGGTGATGCCTGATAGTATTGTAGCGTTGCTGAATCAGTGGAGATTTTGTGGGCTGGGGCATAGAGGAAAGCTTTTGTCTGAGTCCCTTTTGTATTTGATTCTTTGGGTTATTTGGAGTGAATGTAACTGGTGTATTTTTGAGGAGGTTCAGAGATCTTCCTCATGGATGATTGATTCCATTGTGGGGATGGTGGTAGGTAGACAGGAATTCCGGAATATTTCTTTGGAGTCGATTATCAGATGTTGGTGTGATTTGCTTTTTTTGTCGACTAATCGTCCTATTCAGAATGTGGTTTGGAGGGGACCAAATAGGGGTGTCATCAACTTAATTTTGAAGGCTCCTCTTTGGGTAACCCAGGAAGATCTGGGACTGGAGGAGTTTTTAGGAATTCTGATGGAATAATTCTTCATGTTTTTTAGGGTCCGATTGGAGTAGCAGATTCAACAACAGCAGAGCTAAGATCCTTGATTGCAGGTTTGGGGGAAGTAAAGAAGTTGAATCTGGATCAGTTACAGGTTGAGGGAGATTCGATCTCTGTTATTTCATGGATGTTAGTTGCCGGTAGGTTCCCTTGGAAGTATGATCATCTGATTCGTCTAGCACGTCACCTTTCACGGGGATTACGGTTATCTTTTTTTCATGTACAGCGGTTGGCTAGTGCGGAGGCAGATGTATGGGCCAGGCGTGGGGTGGAAAGAGAGTTCTTTGGTGCGGGCATACCTAGGGGGGATGATATAGAGGTTACAGATGATTAGGATTTTTTTTGGTAATTATCTGTAGTTGTGTATATTTTTCTTCTTTTTTGTTGTTTTGGATAACAGTTCGTTACCCTTTCTCTACTTGTATTTTCTTTTGATGATTAATAAATTGCTGTCAATTATCAAATTTTTTTTGGAAGAATGGGAAGTTCAAAGAAAATTCACAAATTATGGTTCATACAAAACTAACTCCAAATACTATGATAAACTGCTACGCACAATAAGTAAGATGGTTGAAGCTGAATCAATGAGCTTTCAGGTATATATAATGAATTTACTTAGAAAGTTACATCTGTAGATTGACGTTACTGTTCAGTATTAACAAAGTAGTCCTCCATATTTCTTGCTTGCCTGTTTGGTATCTCTTATAAATGTGTCGCATTAATAATTTGAGGCATTTTTTGGTCCTTGATATTGTTTCATATGGATTAGCTGCTTCTCGACTTGATGACGTTCCGAGAACAGGCTTTGCGTCTTATATTGGATCTAAGCAGTACAGTCATTACCTTGTTGGTGAGTTGTTAAGGTTGGAAACATGATGCTTGAGGTTTTGTTAGATTGGACCTCTAAGAAATTGGTGCTATTGTTCTGCAGCCTCATCAGAATTCTCTTATCCTTCATGCTTTTATGGATCTTTTTTGTTCTTTTGTTCGTGTTAATCTCTTAGCTGAAAAGGTATGTTGACTTTCCCTTATGATTTTCCTTTTATATTAATATTATTTAGTTGAGGATTTCATTTGGTGTTTGTCAACCAACTCTTCTATATATCTGTCTGTATACGTGTTATGTCAACTCTCGTGCCTATGGAACTGCTTATGCCCATTAGGAACTAGTTTGGTCTTCTTTTAACTGCCCCATATGTGCCATTTGGTTGTGGGCCTACCTAGAGATCATTGCGCAGCAAAAGTTATTGCTTCAATGATGGGGTTTTCTCCCTTGATTATGATTATTGAATGCAACCTGCTGTTGATGGCTATGATAATAAAAGGGCTCCCCCTTGATTTAAGGTCAGATTTCTGCCACGTCTTTTCAGGCTATTATGGTAGGTGGGCCCATCACCATGTGAAATGCAGATGTGAGAATTGGCTGGGCAATGAGTTCAAAAATGTTGTTGGTAGGAGTTAACATTCCCTTCATATTCACAAATACACATTCAGAAACACACACATATATATTATATATATTTGCATCTGTGTGTGTATGTATATATCTACATACATATATATATATATATATATGCTTGGGTGTGTTTGTGTATACACATGTATAAATATATGTTCACATACATATCTGCATTTGTTCTTTTTTCTATATGTTAGACATTGTGGTTTTTGTTAATTCAAGGAAGTGATGTTTCTTTTTACAGATACCAAGGAAAATGATGCTGCAAATGTACAATCTTTTGCATGCAATGTTAAAAAGTGGACGAGACTGTGAGTTTTATCATCGGTAAGAAATTTTTAGGTGGTCAAATTGTCCTTAATACCGTATTCAAATAGGTTGATTTTTTATTTTTTGAACTTGAGAAACTGTCTCTTAACTATTACCTCTGCTTATAGGGTTGCTAATTTATATTCATTTATTATCCAAATCAATATGGAAAAGCAGGGTTTTTACCCTATTCTTTCTGATGCATATAAAAAAAAGGAATCAGATTCTGAAGAGTGACTAAAACATTAGATATTTGTAGGTTCTTTTAGATCTTTCATATGCAGGGCATTCTTTGTGATTACATTCTGATCAATGTTATAATTTATAAATTTTGGTTCAGTTGGAGATTCCTTAAAATGCGGAATTTTGCAGGAAAGTTTTGATTTGGCGTAATCTTCTGCATTTATTGGAAAAATTGGGAAAATGTTTGGGTAGTGTCAAATATTTTGATGGCATTTAGACAATGTTAGAAAAGACATGACTACATGGTTATGACTGAAATTAGTACGAAAAGAAAATCATGTCAATAGTTAGGACAAATTTAGGGGAACATTACATGCTTATGATCATACATGATACTCAGATTTCTATACATTTGTGTGGTTTGAATGGTTTTGTCCCTATTGACATGTGTATTGTACTTTAAGATAAGAAACATATCATGGAAACACTTGGATTTGTATGGAGATGAATAAAAAGTGGTTTTGTCCCTATTGACATGTGTATTGTACTTTAAAAATAAGAAGCATATCATGGAAACACTTGGATTTGTATGAAGATGAATAAAAAAATAAGGGTTATTGGGTAGGCATTGAAACGTTGATACAGAACTCTCGTGTAGTTATGGGGTAGAAAAGCTTGGCGCATGTGCTTCTTCAGCTTTTCCCACGAACTGATTTTTCCCTTTCCCTGTCTAGTTCGGGTAAGTTTGGACTGCTGTCACCAAGCAGAAGCACGTCCTCGGAATTTAGTAGCAACTAAAGGAACCCGTTTATCATCGGGAACTTCCTTGAAATCCAGAATCTCCTCCAAAGTATTAATCCAATCCAAAAAATCTTCCGATTGCATACTACCATGGAAATCAGGCATATCAACCTTAATCCAGATTCCCAACGCCTTGAATTAAAATCGTTCTTCCTTGGGTCGACTTCTGCAAAAGGATTTTCGGATTCCCTATCCTACTTCCTGTTCTGACGGGCGTTCAAAGCGGCCATCTGCTGGGTTACGATCTCAATCTGTCGTGCGAGTCTTGCTACATCATCACGCTTGTAAACTTCTTCCAAAGGCGCATCTCGCCCACCATGTCTGCGAGGCGGCACATCGATGCTAGCTCTGATACCAACTGATGTAGGGCGAAGAATAAGAGAGTTGATGAATCTGGCTCAGAAGCACACAACCTTCTAAAGTTGCTATGGTTTTAGGCAAAACCTTAGAACAATAGGAATAAAAAGAAAACTTCTCAATTCAATTTCATAAAATATTCAATAATTCAAATCTCTACAATCACTTCCTTATTTATAAGAAAATCCTATCTAAGAAAAGCAATCCTAAAAGAAATAGGACACTTCTAAAAAGCAATCCTAAAAGTAATAGAAAACTGCTAAAAAGCAATCCTAAAAGAAATAGGAAATTTCTAAAAGAACAGCAATCCTAAAAGAAATAGAAAACTGCTAAAAGCAATCCTAAAAGAAATAGGAAAGTGTTAAAAAAAAGCCTAAAAGAAATAGTAAAACAAAAGTTACTAAAAATTCGTAATACTTTGGATGCCGTTTTGAGGATCTAAATGACTTCAAACGCCCAACATGCATCTCTCAACTCTTGTAAATCTCGTCGAGGGTTTTCTGAAATGGTATTATAAGCCCAATTCCGACACCGGAGCCGAAAGTTATTCCCGTTTGAAGGCACGGTGTGCACGATGCATCTTGTTTCGATCTAACGCTTCTAAATAATCATCCGGAGTCACCTCTACTACATTTATGGGTTAGTTCTGATGATGCTGCTGCGAATTTGAGGGCGAATTCTCTCCCGTGCACAGTGTGCCTTCATATGGGCATACCTTTCCGCTCCGGTGTCAGAATTGGGCTTATAATACTATTTCGGAAAACCATCGACGAGATCTACAAGAGTTGTGAGATGCGTGTTGGTCGTTTAAAGTCGTTTAGGCCCTTTAAACGGCCTCCAAAATATTATGCCTTTTAGTAACTTTTGCTTTCCTAATTCTTTTAGGATTGTTTTTAGCAGTTTTCTATTTCTTTTAGGATTGCTTTTTAGAAGTTTTCTATTTCTTTTAGGATTGCTTTTTAGCAGTTTCCTGTTTCTTTTAGGACTGTTTTTCTTAGATATGTTTTCTTGTAAATAGGGAAGTGATTGTAGAGATTTGATTATTAAATATTTTATGAAATTGAATTGAACTTTTCTCTTTTATTCCTATTGTTCTAAGGTTTTGCCTAAGACCCTAGCAACTTTAGAAGGTTGTGTGCTTCTGAGCCGGATTCCTCAATTCTTTTCTTCATCACCTTACATCAGTAATGATGCAGAATGAGATTATAGGGATAGTTCTGATGATGATGCTACGAATTCGAGGGCGAATTCTCTCCCACCTAGGGAGAATGTTGTAGTGGAGGTGACCGCGGATGATTACTTAGAAGCACTGTATCGAAATAAGATATACCGCACACACTATTGCTTCAAATGGGCATAACTTTCAGCTCTAGTGTCAGAATTGGTCTTATAATACCGTTTTGGATATCCCTCAACGATATCTACAAGAGACGTGATATGTGTGTTGGCCATTTAAAGTCATTTAGATCCTCAAAACAACATCTAAAGTATTACGAGTTTTTAGTAACTTTTGTTTTCTTATTTCTTTTAGGCTTGTTTTTAGCACTTTCCTATTTCTTGTAGGATTACTTTTCTTTTTGCAGTTTCCTATTCTTTTATGATTGCTTTTAGTAGTTTTTTATTTCTTTTAGAATTGCTTTTCTTTTATCAGTTTCCTATTTCTTTTAGGATTGGTTTTTAGCAGTTTTCTATTTTTTTATGATTGCTTTTTAGCAGTTTCCTGTTTCTTTTAGGACTGCTTTTCTTAGATAGGATTTTCTTATAAATAAATAGGGAAGTAATTGTAGAGATTTGAATTATTGAATATTTTATGAAATTGAATTGAGAAGTTTTCTTTTTATTGCTATTGTTCTGAGGTTTTGTTTAAGACCCTAACAACTTTAGAAGGTTGTGTGCTTTTGAGCTGGAATCATCAACTCTCTTCTTCTTCACCCTACATCAGTTGGTGTCAGAGCTAGCGTTGATATGCCGCCTCGCAGACGTGGTGGGCGAGATGCTCCTCTGGAAGAAGTTCACGAGCGTGATGTTGTAGCAAGACGCACACGACAAGTTTGGGGGTCTCCACCAATTTATGATGAATATTTTGAAGATGGATATTTGATTGTTGGTGAAAACTCAAGTCCTAGGCTGAAATTTTTTTCTGCCAAGGTTATTGATTTTATTGGGGTTAACTCACTACTTTAATTACTTTCAACTAATGTACGACAATTCCAAAACTCGAAAGGTTTTAATAATTTTGAAATATCACAAGGGATGGATACTTCAAGGAAGAGATTTGATTATCAGTTCTTCATCAAGTTTGGCATATATGAAGCATGCATATTCAAAAGAATCAAAGCGCATATAAAAGCTTGAGGACGAGTTTTTTCCAACAAAGGAAGAATGATGCAGAATGAGATTATGGGGATAGTTCTGATGATGATGCTGCGAATTCAAGGGCGAATTCTCTCCCACTAAGGAGAATGATGTAGTAGAGGTGACCGCGGATGATTACTTAGAAGCGCTGGATCTAAATAAGATGCACCGCGCACACTATGGCTTCAAATGGACATAACTCTCGGCTTTGGTGTCGGAATGGGTCTTATAATACCATTTCGGAAAGCCCTTAGCGATATCTACAAGAGACATGAGATGCGTGTTCGCTGTTTAAAGTCATTTAGATCCTCAAAACGGCATCTAAAGTATTACGAGTGTTTAGTTTCTTTTGTTTTCCTATTTCTTTTAAGCTTGTTTTTAGCACTTTCATATTTATTTTAGGATTGCTTTTCTTTTTGCAGTTTCCTATTTCTTTTTAGATTGCTTTTAGCAGTTTTCTATTTTTTTTAGGATTGCTTTTCTTTTAGCAGTTTCCTATTTTTTTTAGGATTGCTTTTTAGTAGTTTCCTGTTTCTTTTAGGACTGCTTTTCTTAGACAGGATTTTCTTATAAATAGGGAAGTGATTGTAAATATTTTAATTATTGAATTTTTTATGAAATTGAATTGAGAAGTTTTCTCTTTTTATTCCTTTTGTTCTAAGGATTTGCCTAAGACCCTACCAACTTTAGAAGGTTGTGTGCTTCTGAGCCGGATTCATCAATTCTCTTCTTCTTCACCCTACATCAGTTAATGATGTAGTAGAGATGACCGCAGATGATTACTTAGAAGCGTTGGATCGAAATAAGATGCACTGCGCGCACTGTAGCTTCAAATGAGCATGAATTTTGGCTCCTGTGTCAGAATTGAGCTTATAATACGATTTCAGAAAGCTCTCGACGAGATCTACAAGAGTCGTGAGATGCAGGTTGACCTTTTAAAGTCGTTTAGACCCTCAAAACGGCCTCCAAAGTATTACGACTTTTAGTAACTTTTGCTTTCTTATTTCTTTTAGGCTTGTTTTTAGCACTTTCCTATTTTTTTTAGTAGTTTCCTATGTCTTTTAGGATTGCTTTTAGCAGTTTTTTTATTTCTTTTAGGATTGCTTTTCTTTTAGTAGTTTCCTATTTCTTTTTGGATTGCTTTTTAGCAATTTTCTATTTCTTTTAGGATTGCTTTTTAGCAATGTTTCTTTTAGGACTGCTTTTCTTACATAGATTTTCTTATAAATAAGGAAGTGATTGTAGAGATTTGATAATTGAATATTTTATGAAATTGAATTGAGAAGTTCTCTTTTTATTCCTATTGTTCTAAGGTTTTGCTTAAAACCATTGCAACTTTAGAAGGTTGTGTGCTTCTGAGCCGGATTCATTAACTCTCTTCTTCTTCACCCTACGTTAGTTGGTATCAGGGCTAGTGTCGATATGCCGCCTCGCAGATGTGGTGGGTGAGATGCTTCTCTGGAAGAAGTTCACGAGCGTGATTCTGTAGCAAGTCTCACACAATAGGTTTGGGAGTCTCCACCAATTTATTATGAATATTTTGAAGGTGGATATTTGATTGTTGGAGGAAACTCAAGTCATAGCTTGAAATTTTTTTTTTGCCAAGAATATTGATTTTATTGGGGTTGACTCCATAGTGTAAAGGATTGTCCGATCCTGGTCTGGATCGGACGATCCAACTCGGGATCGGATTGGGACGATCCTCGAGCTGAAACCGATCCAAAAAAAAACCCCAAAATACGTCGACTCGGTTTGAACCCGATACAGATCGGACGATTCGTCTCAGAATTGGCAAGTCAGACCGGACGATCTAAACTGGATCGTCCGGTCCAAAGTATAGATTGTTCGGTCAGACCAACCACATCTTTATAAGAAAAAAAGGAAGAAAAATGGAGAAGTTTCCAGAACTTTTCTTCTTGAGGTTGGATTCATTTGCAGTATGGAGGATTCTTTCTCTCTCAAACAAAGTATGCTCTAGCATTTTTGTCCAAAACAAAGATGGTTTCATTTTGTCGAGATAAACAAGAAAGCAATTGGGACGTCTCTTGCTCTCAAGCACGACAACAACATCCGCCCTACAGCCCCCGGGGAAGACCAAATCCAAGATCGATTCAAGAGAGAGAGAGAGAGAGAGAGAGAGAGAGAGAGAGAGAGAGAGAGACTTACCGTCGGTGCCTGAGAGAGAGAGAGACTTACCGCCGGTGCCTGAGAGAGAGAGAGAGACTACCGCCGCCGGCGCCTCTTCTTCTTCCTTCTTTTTCTTCTTCTCCTTCTTCTTGAACTTGTTTTCCTTCTCTTTCTTTTCCTTCCTTCTCCTTCTCCGTCTCGGCTTCTCCTTCTCATTTACTTTATACAAAGAAATAAAACCTAAGATCAAATAAAACTAAGATCAGTCAAAGGGCATTAAGGGGGTTTTCTTCTGATTTTTTTGATTTTTTTTTTTAAATAACGAGACAATGTTTGGATTGGCCGATCCAACTCGGTATCGGAACGGGACGATCCCCGATCCGATACTGAGTTTAAACACTATGGTTGACTCAATACTTCAATTACTTTCAACCAAGTACGACAATTTCAAAACTTAAAGAGGTTTTGATAATTTTGAAATATCACAATGGATGGATACTTCAAAAAAGAGATTTGATAAATATTATCAGTTCTTCATGAAGTTCAGCATATATGAAGAACACATATTTAACAGAATCAAAGCGCATGTAAAAACTCGAGGGCGAGTTTTCTCCAACAAAGGGAGAATGATGCAGAATGATATTATGGGGATACTTCCGATGATGACGTTATGAATTCGAGGGCGAATTCTCTCCCATTTGGGGAGAATGATGTAGTAGAGGTGACCGCAAATGATTACGTAGAAGCGCTGGATCGAAATAAGATGCACTGTGCGCACTGTAGCTTCAAATGGGCATAACTTTCGGGTCCCGTGTCAGAATTGAGTTTATAATATCATTTCCGAAAGCTCTCAACGAGATCTACAAGAGTCGTAAGATGCAGGTTGACCTTTTAAAGTCTTTTAGACCCTCAAAATGCCCTCCAAAGTATTACGACTTTTAGTAACTTTTGCTTTCTTATTTTTTTTAGGCTTGTTTTTGGCACTTTCCTATTTCTTTTAGGATTGCTTTTCTTTTAGCAGTTTTCTATTTCTTTTAGGATTGCTTTTAGCAGTTTTTTATTTCTTTTAGGATTGCTTTTAGCAGTTTTTTATTTCTTTTAGGATTGCTTTTCTTTTAGCAATTTCCTATTTCTTTTAGGATTGTTTTTTAGCAGTTTTCTATTTCTTTTAGGATTGTATTTTAGCAGTTTTCTGTTTCTTTTAGGACTGCTTTTTTTAGATAGGATTTTCTTATAAATAGGGAAGTGATTCTAGAGATTTGATATTTGAATATTTTATGAAATTGAACTGAGAAGTTTTCTCTTTTTATTCCTATTGTTCTAAGGTTTTTCCGAAAATCATAGCAACTTTAGAAGGTTGTGTGCTTCTGAGCCGGATTCATCGACTTTCTTCTTCTTCGCCTACATCATCTAACAAGAGCTAACTACTATAAGAGGATGAATAGGGAAAATTTCGATAGTTTTCTCATATTTCGAACACCTATTATGTGAATTTGTAGACTCCTCTTCGATTCAAATGTGTTTTAGCGGAGATTTGACACGTTCTTTGTTAAAATTTCGAAAAAGGTGGAGCTATTTTTTTTTTTTGTTTTCCTTGGTTCATTTTACATTAAATTGAAAGAAAATATATGCCTATTTACATATGTTACGGACTGACATGCATTTTATTACAGATTTGAGAGATTGAGACTCTACAACATTTTGTAATGGATACTAGTTAGGTAACTACTAGCCAAGTATATATGTTTAGAATTGCTGTAAATTAATATTTATTAATAAAAATGATATTTAAACTTAAAAAAAAATTAAAAATCATTCTATACTGATTTTGAATATTCATTCTCTATTGTTCTCTAACTTTAAAACCTTCTATGTTTCTTGGGGTGTTTGAATGACTGAATATGCGTGACAATGCATGCCTTACATCCTTACAAATTCAGTACTTGGTTAATATCCTTTTTTGTTTTGTAATGCTTTTAGGTGTTTTTTTTGATATCCTGGCTGTCTGGGCCCGCTTGCGCGCACCAAGTTTTTGAGCAACATCGATATTTATCGGGTCCCGAAACCCGTGGCACAAATCCCAATATGTGTCGAATCTCAAGGTGCGGCCGTCAGACTCTGCCTGTGAGTCTGGTCGACCGTACCATAGCATTTACTAATGCCATCACTTTCACGAGATATAATTGCTTTAAACAACATTGCAGAAGCAGAAAATCTCATATATAGTCAAAGGGCATAAGAGATTAAACCATGAATCCTAATAACTAATTACAATCCTTTAAAATGAAGGTTTATATCTGAATGAAAATAAAATTCAAATCTGAAATAAAATATTTGAAGTACATTCTAAAATCAACGTCCCTTAAACATTTACAACGACTAAGTGTACTAATAGTCAAAACTAATCCAAAAAGCAAGGTGAATGTCCATAACAACCACACTCCATCCAGCATTTCTATCAGCTCTAATCAAACCTTCTTAACCTGAAAATGTTAAGATATAAAGCATGAGCTACAACGAGCCTGTAAGTAGTAATCATGTATAATCCATTTAAAACAAATAAGAGTACAACACAACATGGCATTGAAACAAATCATACATGATTTTAGTCACATATTGAAGATAAATGAATAAAATGAAGATGAGGATGTAGGATGCAATGAGGATGTGGTCAATCACACGAGTCACACAACATGAAATGCAATGAATATCATAATGCAATTCTATATCTAATAATTGGACTTTGTTCAAGTTTGTGTTAAGATTTGCCTCCGAAAAAACCCCATACGTCGTATTTATTCAGGAGATATAACCCTAGTAGTGGCCGGACACCCCCTAATTCATTTTCAGGGAATATATACAACCCCAAGGTATGAACCAACCTAATCATTTTCAGGAATTTCAACCCAAGGTGTGGATCAGACCCTAATTCCTTTTGGGGATCCCAACCTAAGGCGGAACCAAACACTGAAGGTCCCAATTCATATGGACACCTCCTGCCATTATTTCCTCCCGAGGCTCACTTAACATTTCCCATTCTACTATCATGTAATGAATGCAAGTTACATACCACATTTCTAAATCATCATCGTCCCATCATTATCTTGTATTTCATGCATCTCATATGTGTGTAAGATGACCAGGCACTTCTCTTAAGTCCGTGTCAGGCATCCCATAATTACACACTCATTATCTCATACATGTATTACATCTCAACTATACACATGTCCTCATCATGCATAGGCATCTCACATTCATCACACATCAAGGTAACCAATCATAATAATATACCCTACAATTTGATTCATAACATAGTGCAAGAAGTGACAATAAATTATGCTCGACTTTACAATTCATAGCATACAATTTTGGGTCTTCGGTTAGTCTGTCGGTTAACCGAACACCGTCCTTCAGACCTAAGCTAACCTTCGGTTAACCAAAGCAGCAAGCCTGATAAAATTGCATATGGGTTTTGTAACTGAGGATGCTTCAGTGGGTTTTCGGATGACCGAAGGCCACCTTCGGTTGGTCCTCGGTTAACTGAAGAATCAACCGAAACTCGATTTTCTGCAGACATTGAATTTTTTTTTGATGAATAACCATCAGTGAAAATGTTTATATAAAAGCAAAAGTACAATAAGCCTAGGATTAGAAGTATATTTTGGGAGGAACTTAAGGCCGTTAGTGCTCTTTGGAATCTTCCTTGGTGTT
>JAUPMG010000019.1:15536634-15548479 GCA_031762675.1 Pachysandra terminalis
TATTATCATTATTTATCAAAAAAATAAGAAAGAAAGCAGACTAAAACATGTTGGATCCTAATTTTGGTTTTCCAAAATTACCCTATATGTTACCATAAACATGTCAAGTACTAGTTTTTCATTTTACCACAACTACCCCTAACTGTTATTATGTGACTCAAATATGTTGGGTCCTATTCTCTTGTTTTCCAAAACTACCCTTATCTTTGTGCACAAACATGTTGGGTCCTTATTGTAAGTTCGATATAACTATCCCTGATTCCCACGCACGTTTTCCTAATTTTTTGTTTTCCAAACTACCCCTATTGGTGACCATATTAGCTTTATATAGAAGAAGATACTAAACCCAAACAGGATAGGTACTATTTTTTTTTTCCACATTCCACGATTACTGCTAACAATGTATATGAGATTCAAATCATGTTGAGGTTCTAATTTTTCATATTTCAAAAGTCAAAACTATCTCTATTTGTTATTACATAGACTTAACTTATATTACTTGACTCTATAATTGATCTCATGCTTTTGATTCCTGACCATTATATCTTCAGACATTCTAATATGATTTATAAAATTCAATATTTAATCACAAGAAAATAACACAATTTGGAAACCGCGATAATGTCCTAATTAAGGTGACCGTTACATCTATAGACCATATTTAACAACTTGTTCTCCCAAGCTTTATTGGATATTGCAACTATATCTTCAAGTGGTTTGCGACCGCACAGGCATTGCATTTTCTTTGTCTCTATACCAGTATCAACCAAACAATTTATTTGGTGTTATCTTTTCACTTAACTTTTTATTTGTTTCTGAAATATCATATTGCAACAGTGTGTAGCTTCCCTATGTGATGCTAACAAATGGCTTGATATCATTATCAACTACATAATTGAGTTCAAATGGGTGTTTGCTAAGTGTCATCTTAAAATGGGTACCACCCATCCCCTTTCTGGATGGGCAAGAAGCCATAGATTGCAAGTTTCTATCTTCTTTCATAGGTTCTTTTGGCATCAGTAATCAGGTATACATACTATTGTTGGTCAACTGGAATGCCGCATGGAGTCAATGGGGGAATTGATAAGCCGAAATCATCCATGGGGTCAGCGGGCAATAAGTGCACCAAGCACCACCAACACATTCAGTTACTCCAGGACTGCTAATAAAGAAACGAAGCCACTTTGACCAATTTTATTTGTGAAAATTATAGAATGCATATAGAATTAGAACTGTCTTTATCAACATTACAGTTTTGCACCTTTTAATTCTGTTTTGATGATAGATTGATCTCTTGAGTATGATCATAACTTACTATTTTTCATTGGTATTGTATTCCCACTTTGCATATGTGATTATCCAAATCCTATAGACTTATTTACTTTAGTTTCAACCTTTTTCAATCATGCCACAAACTTATGTCATGCAAGTGCGAAAAGTATAGAACATCTTGTTTGTTTAATTGAATCTGATTAGTTTTTCATCATACCCAGGTAAAAGGAGAGCCCAATATCTCTTACATTTGTTCAAGATACTATCGTGCTCCTGAGCTCATCTTTGGTGCAACTGAATACACAACTGCCATAGATATGTGGTCTTGTGGTTGTGTGATGGCTGAACTGCTTCTTGGGCAGGTGGTCCTTTACACATTAGGATTTTTTCAGCTTTATTTATTTATTTTTAATTTTTTTTAACTTTTTTATTCTGACCGCCTGGTTTATCACCTTTCTGATAATTCCTTATTATTCTGAACCTTTTATCTGACAACTTCTCATACAGCCCTTATTTCCTGGAGAAAGTGGGGTCGATCAAATAGTTGAAATCATCAAGGTGATAGTGATAGTATCTATCAACTAAGACATTCTTTTTATGCTTTTACATTTCAAAGATATTTTAAATCTTGTTCTGTATTTCTACGTATTTCAAATTGTTATACAGGTTTTAGGGACACCTACTCGTGAGGAGATAAAGTGCATGAATCCAAATTATACTGAATTTAAGTTCCCACAGATAAAAGCTCATCCATGGCACAAGGTATTCCCAAAATCCAGATTACTCATTGTTAATTGTTCTTGAGAATTAATCTAAGCTCTCTTGGGCTCCTTACTAGTTCCACCAAGCCGTCTAAACTTGAAAACACAAATGAGTTCAAGTCAACTCAGAACAGGCAGTCTCCTAGATTGAGCTAAACTTTGGGCCATTGTTGTCAAATCTGACAGCATATGTGATTATTGTCTGCATATGTAATCAACATATTCAAATCTGATAAGTGGTTGTTGATTATGCACCGAACGTTCAGAAAAGGACAGTTAGCTCTGTACGATCGCATTTGTGGTTATGTTTTCACTTATGAAGTAATAGTACAACTGCGACTGCATAACATATGCTTGGCACTATTTTTCCTCCTTTTTTATTTCAGTGTTATCTATTTTTTGTTATTTGCAGTTCATTTGCCATTTATTATCCGTTGTGGGTTGCTTTCTCCATCAATAATTCCTCATTCTGATATCCACTCCCCACACCCTTATTTTGTTTACTCTTTCAAGTTCAAAGCTCTTATAGTCTTCAATTAAGGTAAAAACAAGTTGCCATGTCTTCTCCCTATCTTCCATGACCAGCCACCATTCTAAGTTAATAACTCAACTTTATTTGAGCATACCCTGGCATTACCTGATTACCCCACTAGAATAGACCGGGTACTCATAACTACACCCTCCCTCACCAGAATAAACACCAGCTTATCAAAACTACACTTTGGTCTCACTGGATTATACCCTTGCTCTTTTATAATACTCTTAACTTCTATAGTGCATCCCTTCTACTAAACTCTTTAACTTCTATAGTGCATTCTGATTATTCCAGTGTATATGCCTGCTTCAAAGCATATACCAGAGAGATGCTTCCCTGATTCTTTATGGAAGTTGTCAAAATTGTAACAAGTTCACATGAAAACCTTATAAAAGGATTTTATTTATTTTTTGATAACTTTTCAACTTGGTAGAAGCCTTAAGGGGGCATTTGGTTGGGATCCTAGAATCTGATTCTGTCCATAATCAAATTTATAGGGAGGGTTCTTAGATTGGTTTGGGTTGAAATGTCAAGGTCCATTGAAACCCTATGATCAATCTTAATCCGTGTGAAGAATGGTTGAGGTCTTAATCCGTTTGAAGAATGGTTGAGGGAGGGAGGGAGGGAGGGAGAGTTCTTAGATGGGTTTGGGTTGAAATGTCAAGGTCCATTGAAACCCTAAGACCAATCTTAATCCGTTTGAAGAATGGTTGGGTTGGTCATGCCAGCTAGTTGACAACATGACAACATAAACCTTCCAACCTGATATAATCCAGCCTGACCCATTGCTTGCTATATCTAGAGCTGTCAATGGGTCGACTTTGTATGGCGTATTAATGACTTCATACTCTTCATGAACATTCCTGTTTAATGAATACAAACCCGAACACAATACACCTCAACCCGTGTAACCCACTTAACCTGTTTAATCTCCTATATAATATTGTTAATATTAAAATCAAATAATTAACATATAAAAAAATATTCTATGTTATTTATATATAAAAATAATATATTTTAATATAAAACATAGGTATTGATTAAAAAGTAAATAGGTATAATGACCCAATGGGTTAAGAAGTTCAACCGAAACTCAACCTGTTTATTTTGGGGTCGAAGTGAGTTTAACCCAAAACCTGTTTGTTGAGGACCCAAATCCAAAACCTGCTTAGGTGTTGGCAGTTTTGGGCTGATCAATGGGTCGGGTCACAAATTGTCAACTATGGCTATATCCATAATCAAATTCTAGAATTTTATGCATGCAAATAGGATTTTGGATTACATTAGTCAATAATCAGAATCCAGATTTTTAAATCCGGAATGAGAATCCGGATTATAGAATCCCGACCAAACGTCCCCTTAAGTATTTTGCATGTTGTTTAGTTGTAAAAGTCATTGAAGATCCTTTTATTTATTTTTTTGGTAACTTGAATTTTTAATAGTTGTTAAAATAATAATAAATGCACATGAAAATACTTAAAAAATTTTGAATACATTTTAATAATGTTTTCCGATTTCTTTCCTTTCATTCTTTCCCTTTTTTTTTTTCGCTTTGACCAACCTCACCATGGCATAAGCAATCACTTTCAGGCCCTGCTGCTTGCATATACCACTTGACAACAATGAATTTGTATTTCTAAGGCTTGATATGCCGGACTTGCATGTGTAGACACCTATATAACACCCAATCATCTTAATTCTTATATGGTTAAAAGAATAATGCGTGCTCATTCACACAATCATCACAAATTGACTCTACTCTTTGGAAAACCATTTTCTGCCCAAAGCATACCCTTATTCCAATTATCAGAAAGAACTTCCGCAAAGAATTTAAATTTGTTGTCAAAATTAGTTTTTGATAAAATCAATATTTGATTTTAGTTTTTCTTAGCAAGGGCATCTTGATCACTTTATATAAACATTCTCATATGGTGTCAAGATCAAATGATACTACAACACTAAATGTATAATCTTTATTTCTTAAATGGAATAAGGTTTCATCTCAATTTGAGACAAACTCTCTCATCAGCTTGTGTGAAATGTTGGAGTCAGAATTTTTTGCAAAAAGGTATTCATAAAATGCTTAGCATCTTAAACCAATTGTAAAAGTCCATGAAATCAAGTTTATTCAAAGGCTTAAGAAGTCCTTAAAATAATGGTTTTCAGCCCAATGGGAATGACTTTTTACATGCAAACATTATAAGCATTTTATGAATCGATCGGTGGAACAAACCATAAATCTGGTCCATTCTGAGATAGGCTACATAGTCTAACCTAGTGGGTAGAATTCTATAAAAAATAGGGTGTCTTTATATATGTATATTGATGTCAACATCAAAGATGACCAGAGATTTGCATTTTGAAAACCTTGACATTTTTTTAAAATTGGAAAGGGTGAATGGTATTCTGGTCTGCCTCACGAGGCTCAGTTACGTGGTGAGATATGGCTTTTTTTGCCATGTGAAGCAATGATGCGGCCAATCCAAACCAGCCACTTACAAGGGACCTTTGGATAGGCTATGTGTACAATATTTTACCCTTATAAAAGCCCCTTTAATGTGTAATAGCTTTTGTCACATGTAACAATAGCCTTTGGAGTTTTTAGTATTTTTAATTTCTATTAGAAGGCAAGAAGTGAGATTTATGAGAGGCCTTTTTGACACGTGACAAATGCTTTTTGGGGGTTTGAAACTTAGGTTGCATTTGGATGTGCTTCCAAAAAGTTGTTGAAAGCGAGAAAGCAATGAGCAATTTCTCTGTTTTTCAGAGGTTTTTTTCGTGAAGCAAAACTGTTTGGTCTTTTGTTGTACTGCTTTAAAAGCAACAAAAAAAAAGTATGGTAACTACAGAAGTAGAGGAATTGCTTCTTTGTTGTTATGCTACTTCTCTAAACAATACTACTCTATAATTAATAATCATGAGCTCTCTTGCACATTCTTATATAAGTTTAGCAATATTAAAAGTAAGTTCCTTTAAATTTTTAATTTTAATTTCAATCTAGACCCAAATTCCACTGATGGAGACATGGCTCTTTTAGTTAGAGATCTATTACTCCCTCACTGACACTCATGATTCTAAATACCCCCAAAAGTAAACAAGCAAAGAAAAGGTCCTAGTAATTGTAGATACCTAAAAAGTGAAAGCAGGACACTGGCTGAGACTTCGTCTCAAAAAACACTGCAGATGATCAACTTATAAGAGCAGGCAGGTGATGGCGGAATACTCATGGGCATATTTGCACCTTTCCATGACACAAGTCACTTGAAACCATGATGGCCATGCACCCAAACAACCAAGATGCAAGATCAACGTTACCTAATGATCAGGCTGGAATGTCCAATATTATCAAATGACCAAATCTCAGGTCCAACATTACCTAATGACCAGGCTGGAATGTCCAATATTCCCAAATAGCCAAGTCACAAGTCCCACTTTCTTAAATGGACAAGATGCAAGACCTAACGACCAGGCCGGAATGTTCAATATTCCCAAATAGCCAAGTTGCAAGTCCCATTTTCCCAAATGGACAAGATGCAAGATCAACGTTACCTAACGACCAGGCTGGAATGTCCAATATTCCCAAATGACCAAATCTTAGGTCCAATGTTACCTAACGGCCAAGCTGCAAGCTCAATGTTACCGAATGTTCAAGCTGGGAACTCAACATTCCCGAACAATCAAGATGGAACGTCCAATATTCAGGACGCCCAAATTAAGAGCTCCAATGTCCTTGGATGCTGCAGTTAAGCATTTCAACGTTCCAAGCAACTCTTGCTACTCAAACCAAGAACTCCATCGACATCAACACATCAACTCATCGAAAGCGTTAAGATACAAATACCTTGAGAATGCCTAGATACAACTAATCGAAAGTGCTAAGGTACAAATACCTCGAAAGCACTTAGACACCACTCGTCGAAAGCGTTTAGGTACAAATACCACGAGAACGCCTAGACACAACTAGTCGAAAGTGCTAAGGCACAAATACCTCGAGAGCACCTAGACACCACTCGTCGAAAGCGTTAATGTACAAATACCTTGAGAACGCCTAGACACAGCTAGTCAAAAGTGCCAAGGTACAAACGCCTAGACACAGCTAGTCGAAAGTGCCAAGGTACAAATACCTCGAGAGCACCTAGACACCACCCGTCGAAAGCATTAAGGTACAAATACCTCGTGAACGCCTAGACACAACTAATCGAAAGTGCTAAGGTACAAATACCTCGAGAGCACCTATACGAACAATCTCGAAGGTACTAAGGTTTGAAAACCTCGGAAGTATCAAGACTGGATAATCTCAACAGGTTCCCAATAGGTTTCAAGATTGAAGTAGTATCAACTACGTCTATGATGCCGACTGTTGTCGCCCACACCGTGGATCTGCAGACGATCATACAAAGGGGGAATTAGAATTGAACGGAATGGAGGGGCGTGAGGATCACCAGCCCCTTGATATGTCATGGGTCACACATAATGTCATGAGTCACGATGGCAAATGTCTAATTCGTATATGTAACCTCGGATTGGTCCACCAAAGAGACTGGGGTAATCGTTCATATTACCCCAGGTTAGAGTTTTAACACCGTTAGTAACCGCCTAATGGATTCCTAACTTCCGTTATCCTTCCCTTGGCTATTATAAATAGTAGCTCATTTTCCAAAAAACGGGTAGGAGATTTTGAAGAATGGACTAAAGCTCTGATATATCTTTGAAAGTGTGCTCACGAACTTCTAACACCCGGACTCCTAATTCCTTGTTATTTGACTCGAATTGTGCTCAACGGTTCTCTGTCTTAACCTCTTAATTCTTCTAAAGACGGGGTACGGTCGGTAATCGATTTAGGCTTCCGTCAGTCGGTAACTATTGTTGGTGACTCTTTCACAACAAATCCTTTACAGTAATTTGAGCAAGGAGCTCGCTTTACAGAAAATGCAATTTCCTAATACAACAACAATAACCAAATGCGATATCCAAACTAGTTCGGCTACATGAACCTTGTTCCTCCATCGTAATCTGCCAAAACCCATATCTTCAAAAGATTATGGGTATCCAAATCCTTTCAGACTGACTTCATTCAGGTTCTTTTTGGTTTTCCTCTTGTCCTTTTAGAACCTTCAATAAGTACCCCCTCACACCTTCTCACAACTGCCTCCCTAGGTCTTCACTTTACATGCCCAAACCATCTTAATCTATACTTTCCTTTTTCTTATCTTCTATTTGGGCAACACTTAGACACTCTTGGATATGTTCATTCCTTACCTTATCTTTCCTAATTTTCCAACACATCCATCTCAAAATCCTCATTTCTGCAATGGTCATCCAACATTCCGATATGTACCTCATACAGTGCCTAATAGCTGTGGTATAAATTTTTTTCTTTTAGTTTGAATGGAACATATCAATTATTAACACTTTAGAAGTGCCTCTCCATTTAAGCCATCCGTGTCTAATCTACATGCAACATCCTCATCAATATCACCCTCATTTGTGGGTAGTTGATCCAAGATAGTAAAATTGATTACTTTTAGGAATCTCTTGATTCTCACTTCTAACCATTGTGTCACCTCTACTGTTTTCTATGCTAAGTTATATTCCATATAATTGATCTTAACCTACTTTAAAGCCTTTTGATTCTAATGTATTCCTCTATAACTCAAGTTTTGCTCCCTCTCTAGTTTGGTCTACCAAAACCAAATCATCAACGAATAGTATACACCAAGGTACCTCCTTTTGAATATGAGCAGTTAGATCATCCATAATTAATGCAAAAAAGAGAGGGACTCGTAGCTGGCCCCTAATGTTATCCTATTGTTATTGGGAACTCATTTCTCTCACTACCCACCGCTGCCACCCTTATCAGTGCTCCCTTATACATGTCTTAATGACCTTAGTATATTTGATTGGTACTCTTTTTTCTGCCAAAAATCTACCGGATTAACCCTCTAGGTACTTTATTATATGCTTTATCTAAATCAATAAAAATCATATGAAGGTCTCTCCTCTTCTCTTCAAATTTCTCCATTAATTGTCTAAGTAAAAAGTTCACCTCAATTGTATACCTCCATGGCATAAAGTAAAACCAAACTAATTTTCTGACACTCGGATTATTCTTCTTAACCTCTACTTCAACACTCTTTCCCATAATTTCATGGTAGGACTTAAAAGTGTAAATCTACGTTAATTGGTATAGTTCTGAACATCTCCTTTATTCTTATATGTAGGTACTAATGGGTCCTCCTCCAAGCATTAGGCACTTTTCTAGTCTTCGAATTTCTATCAAATAATTTGGTTAACCATAATACATTGATCTCTCCTATACGCTTCCACACTTGGGATACCATCTGGTCATAAAGCCTTCCCTATTTTCATTTCCTTCTGAATCATAATTCTATCAGCATATTAGTGTTTTCTTGACTCTCCAATATCCACATCTTCACCTGAAACAAAACTCTCCAATTTTCACCATTTAATAATTTTTGAAGATATTTTTCTACCTTTCATTAATCTCCCTTGTTCATTACTAAGTCTGCCAAATCTTTACTTTTAATGCATCTAACTTGATCTAAATGTCTTGTCTTCTCTCTTAGTCTTGCAAGTTTATAGATGTATTTTCATACTATCTTCCGTGCCTAGATTATTATATATTTTTTCATATGCTTATTTTTTAGACTTATTATCTTTTTAGTTTATACTTTAACACATTTTATTAATTTTTATTTATTTGTACGTTCTTTTGGTTCTTATTTCTTTACCAAGTGTTAAAATAAAGCCTTTTCTCTTTAACAGCATTTTGAACATTTACTCTATCACCAAGTTTCTTTTGGGAAAAGCAAGTTCTTAATAATTTATTAAACTCAATCTTGACCTTGGTGTTGGGAACCTATTTTAGGACAAAGGAATCATCTTGGTTGTTGGTTATAGGGTTTCTAGTGTTTGAGTCATCAATCTCAGTTTTCACTGTCTGACTGGTCAAAAAAAAAAGTGATAAAAAACAAGAAGAGGAAGAAGGGCTTATCATATGCTGCCGGAAAAAAAAGATGAAATTTTGGAGAAGATAACTGGAGTTGAAGATCAGAGCACCAATATGAAGTTTCCTGGTGATAGGGTGGTTCTCTTCTCTCCTCTATTCAATGACCATAAGGAAAATATCGGGCTTTTAGACAATTCAGGTGAAGCAGAAAAGCAGTTTTATGCTTCAAGTGAGAAGCAATATTTTGTTGCTTACTTGAAGGGGAAAAAATTTCTTTTTTGCTTCTTCAAAGGTACTTCACAAGTATGGAACCAACCAAAGCTTTTGCTTTCAAAAGTACAATTTTGCTAACAAAAGAAGAAAAGCACTTTTGAGAAGCAAAAAGTCAACTGGAAGTAGGGCTGTCAACAAGCCCAACTTGAGCTCAATAATTAGGTTCATAAGTCAAGTCCAAGCTTTAAATATGATGCTCATCTCGTTAACAAGCCTAAGTTGTGCTTGGGTGTGCTTGTTTCAGTTAAAACTATGCTCGCTTATTTAATATAAAACATCTTTGTAATTTTATATAATTCATAAAAATAAAAGAATATGATTAAGTTTTGAGAATAAAATAATAATACAATACTATAATTCACAGTTTTTAAGTTCTTTTTTAACATTATATATTAAATTTATGGACTTTTTAGATTTGTGATTAACGGGCTTTGGGCTCATGTGGCCCAATAACATCATTGGACCGAACTGAACCTAAGCCCGGAAAATGTTAACAAGCTTGAGCCAAGCCTGAGCCCAAAAAAATTTAACGAGCCTGAGCCTTGCTTAAGATTTTTTGCAAGCTCAGGCTCATTTACAACCCTAATTGGAAGGCCACGTAGAGTGGGGTTCTCCAAACAAGCTGCCACATGAGAGATAGGTGTCCCACCAGGTTTCTAACACTAGAGCATTTCACTAGACAAAAGTATAACAAGTAAATGAGTATAAGATTAAATAATTGAAAAAGTAGTTCAGCTTTCTTTGCATCGTATTGTGTCTATGTTTAAGGAGCAGTTGTCCCATTAATCCTGCATCCAGCTTTCTGTGAGCATTTATTGTTTACTTTTGTGAGATTCGTGAAAAATTGTATCTTAGTGGAAGCCTCATCATGCAGTTAACTAATCAGGCGTATTTCGTATTTCTGTCACAGACTCCTTGACTACAGGTGCAAATACGAGTATGGGACCATCTCAGGGTCTACACATCTGAATATCCCCAAACACACGCATGTCCGCACGCATACACACACGCACACGCACACGCACACATGCACCCAAGAATGTCCTTATATGTTTGTGTATTCTGTCAGCATTGGTTATTGCACACAATATTCTCCTTCATGGACCATGATCTTATCCTCAAAACAGGTTTTCCAAAAGCGTTTGCCCCCTGAGGCAGTTGACTTGGTCAGCAGGTTTCTGCAGTACTCCCCCAATCTACGGTGCACTGCTGTAAGTTCATTTCCCTTGTATTATGGCCATGCTAATTTAGCGAGAACAATTCAAGGATTTAATCCCTAATTTCCTTTTTCTTAATTTTATACTATAGTTGGAAGCTTGCATTCATCCTTTTTTTGATGAGTTGAGGGACCTGAACTCTCGCCTGCCTAATGGTCGCCCACTTCCTCCACTCTTCAATTTCAAACCCCAAGGTAGAAAAAGCTCTAATACCTATCGTACATGCAGATAATATTGTCTCTGACATTTTTTGTGGTGTTTCACTTTGACAAAGAGTTATTTTACTTTTCTTTACTACCATTTCTTTGAAACCCCTTCAGGATAATAATATTAAAAGTGACATGATTGTTGCTATAAAAAGTCTTCAAACACAAAAGGAAAGTTGAGGCGTTTATCCGGATGAGAAATTATATTTAGAGCTATATTAAATAAACCAGGAGCAGAAATGTTTATACTCTTTCCAATCATATCGTGCATGAAGCTTGATTTTTTGATTTTTGCTTATTTGAAGGAATTTCTGCAGAAGACGATGGTGTTTAACAAATGATCGTATATTTACGTTAATTCTCATGTTTGTATGTAGAAGATGCAATCCCAATTAAGCACACATCCTAGAAATAAACCACTTAACAGTTATTTTTAAGATTGATATTTTTTGTATTCTGTTCCAGCCATTATTGTCATTTGGTTTTGCACCATCTCATACCTTTTTTTTTTTTTTTTTTGCAGAGCTCTCAGGCATCCCTCCTGATATTCTCAATCGGCTTATTCCAGAGCATGCTAGAAAGCAGAACTTGTTCATGGCATTGCACACCTA
>JAUPMG010000019.1:15573949-15598708 GCA_031762675.1 Pachysandra terminalis
TTATTATTATTATTATTATTATTATTATTATTATTATTATTATTATTATTATTATTATTATTATTATTATTTTAATTGAAAAAGGGTTTCTGATAACATGCACCATTACTTGATAGTATAGACCATGGATTGGTCCAACCTGTGTCAAGCTTATCTTAACAAACTGAAACTTCTGAGTCATAAGCTAAGAAGAGTTCATGGATTTTTAAAATAAAAAAAAAAAAAAAAGAAGCTTGAATCATTCTATTCAAACCAACCCAGTTTGGTTGAACAGGTTGTGACTGTAAGTGTACATGCATCTGTCTATTTGTTCACATTGGTGTAGGAATGGTATGAAATTTAGCAAAATTTCCTTTTTGAAGGATACAGAAATTTTCTTTACATTGATATTTTCCTTTTCTTGAAGTGTTTTGCACTTGCGGGAAATAGCACAAAACATTTATATTTCAGGGGTTGGATTCTGGTTCAGCAAAAGTTTGCTGAAAGTTCAGCAAAAGTTCACCGAAATATAACCAAATATCGCCGAAATGGTGGAATATTTCTCCAATTTGGAGAAATGTTTGGCAAATGTTGGGGAAAAAAAAGAATTTTAATTCTAAACTTTTTAAGGGTTTAAATGAGAGTAAAATATAAAAAAAATATGCATACATATACATTAACTCATATATAGACAAATACGGATGCACCCTATAGGGGAAGTTCAGTGAATTTCCCTTACTTTTGCCGACCCCAACTAGTTGGGATAAGGCATTTGATGATCATAATGGCTACAATTCACTTTTTATCCCAATGTTTCTAAATGTTTACATTATCTATGCATAATATATGATTTTTTATAATAGTATGTATTTTTTAAATAATTTTTTGAATTTAAAAGGTAAAAAGGATATATATATAGATATAGTAAATATCCCCCATATTGCGTGTCGCCACACTAGAAAATGGCGATATATTGCCGGCACGTAGCATGCTGGTGAAATTTAAAACCATGCTTTTAATTATGAGTTTCTATTGTTGTTGCTCTTGTTGGATTTATCAATTTCAGATCCTTGTGCCATGTCAATGCGACAAATGATGAAGAGGCTTCTGCTAAAGCAGCTGCAATTATTGCCGACAGCGGAGCTCCAACCATGTATCTCTCCTAGAACTGCTGGTTTGGTCAAAATATTAGTTTTATGATGTGATTCATTCTTAGGAGATTGCACTTCAAATTTTAACATGCTGTCTGTACAATAATATGAAGGTATTCATATCCTCTTTCAGATTTGACAAGATAATATCAAAGGAGATCCCTTCAACAATAGTTTACGAGGATGAGAAGGTTCTGGCGTTTCGTGACGTCAACCCACAAGCTCCTGTTCATGTTCTGGTTATTCCAAAGTTGAGAGATGGATTGACACATCTGGGCAAGGTTTTCTTCCTCTCCCTTTCAAATATGTTTTGTTATAAACCTTTTTCTACTTGGTGCTGTTTGAAAGGGTGCGTGTAATGAAATTCTTAATTAATATTACGTCTGATATGTTCTTTTAACGTGTGAAATAAATCACATTGCCTCCTATTACAATGTTAGGTTGCTAGTTTAATTCCAGTTTATTTAGTGTTATGCTGTCAGACTAGGCCAGACACTTTATGTGTGTGTATATTGACACTTTATCAAGACTTAGTTCTATGGCAGAGATTCAAGAGCTCTCAGAAGTTGGTTTATGTTTTCATGTAGCTAGAAATCGAATTTAACCTCCTCTAAAACGAGTTTGCACCTCTCGAATATCAAGGGTATCTTCAATTTCTTCTTGTGGCCTGATGATGGAATTTGTTTTACCATAGTTTCCTCCTGGTTTTGAACTTTTGTTTCCTTATCTTTTCTAGCCTAATAATAAATATCAAATACCTTAAAAATTAGGCTTATGTTAAAATCTAGGAGTAGAGGCTTGGGTTGTATTTGGTAGCGATCGAGGGTGCTTCAACTACTATCATTTCATGATTTAGCGGCAGAGGCCTGTGACTCGATCACCTGGTGCCGGCCCTTGATTCTTGTCGGCCTGTAATGTTTTTCCCTGTTTGTTTCAATGAATTTAGTAAAACGTTTTTCAAAATTTTGTTTTGTTATCAAAAGCGAAGAAAAAAAAAATGATCGTCACTCTTTTGCAATCAGTAAATAGTCCCTTGCACAGTAGAACTATGCTCTTAACATGTTTGTTCTTCTTTTCCCTTTGTAACGTAAGCATATATTGTATTCAAGGTTTTAAGTTTTGATATCGCCAGATTTTTTCTAGCAAAATTTCGCAACCTGGTGGAATATTTCGTCAGGTTGGAGAAATATTGGGGAAATATTTCGCTATATTTTGTTATATTTCACTATATTTCGCCGAAATTTTGACAAAATGGGGGAAAAGGGAGAATTCACAAAATTCCCCCTACATTTCGTTTCGCTGGGAGCCATTTTGGCGAAATTTAAAACCATGAATGTGTTTGAGTGTTGCTTCAGTGCTAATTGTATTTTCTTGCTACAGGCTGAAACAAGGCATGGAGAGATTTTAGGTAATCTTCTATATGCTGTGAAAATAGTGGCAGAAAAAGAAGGTATTGTAGATGGATTTCGGGTTGTCATCAACAATGGTCCTACTGCCTGTAAGCTATATCATCTCACTCAATTAAATTCTGTTCATGATTTTGGTTGTTGATAATACCCTTGATACATACTCATGTTGGCGGCGATTGTGCATACCAGGTCAATCCGTTTATCATCTCCACTTACATGTTATTGGCGGGAGACCGATGAAATGGCCGCCTGGTTGAGGACCAAGAAACATTGTTCAGGTAATTCCTCCCAGGTCATTCCGTTTATCATCTCCAGTTAAGAGTAGGTAAAGTAATGTAAGTCCATGATCGTAATTGGATGTTTACATTGGTTTATATTTGTTCTTGCAGGATTTTTTATTTTTACATAGGTTTATAATTCCTTGGTATACAATATCGCCTCAACGTCTATTACTTTATTAGAATTATTCTAAATTTTTTTATTCACAGATATTTTATTATTTTTATATTTAACAGATTAAAAATACATTTTTTTAATGTTCATTAGATTGTTTATAATATTTATTAAAAATATAATATGTTAAATTGGTGACGTACTGACGTTAAAATTAAATTATTTAATTAATAGTAAGCAGTTAACAATAAAGCAATTTTATGTGGAATTCCTCCTTTAGCATGAAATCAGGCCTTTAGTTATAACTGTTAGAAGAATTCTCTGAATTTACCAAAAGAAATCAACACTTTTACAAGTACTAAACATGAATTGAAGAAACTCCAACTAAGTACCAGTATAAGAAAGTGAGAATAAAACTTGGAGGAACCAGCATTACAGTTCCAAACTCGCAAGGGAAAATTTTCATCTTATCATTTCTAGCTTCACTTGATTCTCATAATTCTAGGAATTGGTATTCGAGAATCCTTTTCCAATGGAAACTCCAGCCTTGATATTGTGGTTTTCTTGCTTATATGAGAAACAAAAATCACCTGATTCACCTTTTCCAAACTAAATGGTTGTAACTTGTTCATGTGGATACTTCCAAACATCTGCAAACTCATATGGCCAAAGATCAATGTATTTGACTCTGCTTCCCAATTTTTGTGCATACATCAAAGCTTCATGTGAAAGAGTTGGAAAGGCTTGATCTCCTCCTTGTAAAATACCCATATTCAGTGTAAGAGATGATGCTATATATATAGTGAACTTGTAATCTGAGTGAAACCTACACAAATGAGTAAAAGAAGCTAATATATGGAACAAATCAGAAAATTAAAGTAATTTACAACTGATATATACGCATCAATAGTTGCAAAACAAATAGACCATAAAGACATGAAATAATGTTAATATAACAATAATCCAATCAATGGCATTCATTTATAGCATGAATCAGACCCAGCATAGTGTTAAGGGATCGGCTGATCCCGATTTGGATCGGCTTGGGACGAGTCACGATCCTGAAATATGCTGAAGGTCCCTGACTCGGTCCAAAACCAAGTCAGATCGTCCAATCCATATGTTCTGACTTGGTTTCGGACGAGTCAGATCGGACGATCCAATATAGATCGACCGATCTAATTCAAAAAATTTATGAATTTTTTTTTTAAATAAAATTTCAGATTACTGTAAAAAATGGAAACAAACAAATTGCATTGATTTAGCCAACTTAAAGATATTTTTCAATACCATTTTGGTTTATGAATATCTGCAGGAACCAACAATTTCCATCTCAAATCCCAACAGAAAAAACTGATTAATAAAAACCAAGAATTATAAAAAATAAATATAAAAAGAAAGAAAGAAATATATTGATCTTTGGGAAACCAAGGTATTTAGTTCCAGAATAATGATCAAAAGCCCAATCAAGAACATAACAATTAAATCACTTGAATGAACAAAAAAGAAGAAACCAAGAACATATATAACAATTAATCTTTTAATTTCTTGATTTCAAGAAGACCCAGTGAGATCACCTAAAAGATCTAAAAGATCTTGAACCTTCCATCTCCTCAGATACTATGAAGAAGAAAGATCAAATTGTCCCAAAAAACTTAAAAAAGAAGATAGTAACAGTAAATCCCAGAAAGGAATCTTTATCTAAACTCCATTTCCAAAACTAAGAACAGCATTTCAATCGAATATAATAATTCAAAACTAATCAAACTATCAAACAAAGAGAAACTTGAAGATTAAAAAACTATCTATAGAGAAGAAGAGCTTAGTGACTTACTTCAAAGGAGTAAACTCATCTGTTGTAGCTGGGATTCATCACTCTATACATGAAGGAAAAGGAATGGAAACAAAGCTCAATTCATCACGAAAAATTGCAGAAAGTTACCAAAAGATAATAGAATAATGCAAAAAGTGAGATATGAATCAAAAACAAAAACTTTGTTGGGAAAACAAAGATGTAGAGAAAGCCTGTCAGAAAGTAAGCCAACGGTAAATGGAAAAAGAGAGGGGAGAAAGAAAAAGTAAAGAGAGAACGCCATGGGAAAAGAGAAGAAGGGGAAGGAGACGGAAGAGGAAGGAGACGGTTAAAAGAGTGGGTCCTCACAAGAACTCCTTACTGAACTTTATATAATCTACTAATATGGCCACCAGTGTTTAAACCCGGACCGGCCAGATGACTGGGACTCTATCGATCCGAGTTACTCAGTAACTCGGTCTGGATAACCACATGGTCAGTTGCTGTTGCAAAGTTACAAGTTATATCAGGTAATAGAACTTGAAATCAGAGGGTAGAATTGTCATTTTTTCGAATGAATCGAATAAATATTGACTTATTTTTATTTTTATTTTTATTTTTGAGAAGGACAACTGAGCAAGTCAGGTAGGATTGGCAATTTTTAACTTGACCCGCCAACACCCTGAACCTAATCCCATTAAACAAGTTCGTATTGATCTATTTATTATTTGGGTTGAGTTTGGAATTAGGTTTTTTCAATTTCTCTGTAAACAGGTCAATCCGAATCCAATCTGCCAACCCGTTGCGTGCCCGTATCCGTTAAGAGTTTTTAATGATTTATAATTATATTTTGTAATTATTTAATTTTTTGAAAAGGATATTTTTTTTTAATATTTATAATATTTATAATAATTTAGTATATTAAATGATGTTGTATTTCATCTAAATTTAAAATTAAAACTAAAATAATTGATTAAATTAAAAAATAAATAGGTACGACGGGTTCAAGTAGTGAACGAGGCGAGTCAGACTAGGGTTTTAAGTCTCGGGATCTTGGATCGGACCGGTCCCACCCGATTCAGATCGGCGATACTGGCCGATCCAGATCCGATCCAAAAGTTGGATCACCCTTGAAGAAAAAAATGGATCGGCCAGACAAGTCATTGGAATGCCGATACAATTGTTGTATCGTGAGACTCTGGTCCTGACCGGTACACCCAATACAACAGGTCAAGTACTGACGGGTCTGAGTCGGTACCACCAGTCTGGTCACGAGTGCGGTCGATTCAAGTTTTTTTATTTTTTTATTTTATTTTTTTAATTTAAGAAAAAAATTTGCGATACAAATTTTGATCCGGATTGGAAACGGCCGGTACCGTCGATCTGGACTGGGATCTGCTGAGACCGGTTCGGTCCCCGATCCGGAGATTTTAAACCTTGATCACAATAGGCATGTGTCTTGGCAGAATCCCATCAGAAAACCGGGATTTGATAATAAAACTTTAAATCTAATAGACAACTAGTATGGTTTAAGTCTTTCTTAAACCATAATAGTTCCAAAGATAGGGCCGCGAGCGAGTCTGGGATAGGCGAAAGCCGAGCATGGCCTGGAGTGACCCTTCCGACTAGGACTGTAAACGGGTCGGATTTGGGCCGGATCCGACATAATCCGAATCTGAAACCGATTAATTTCAAGGAGATCCAAATCTGATTAAAGATCTAACAGATCTTTCATATGAGTAATTGAATCCGGATCCGATTATTTTATTAAAATCTATATTCTAATCCGACAAAGATTCGAATTAGATTAAATATTCTAATTTGACATTTATATGGATATCTAATTAAATTAAGAAATTTTAAATGCTTAACAACGTAGATGTTAAGTACATTGTATTACTTTTGATGAATATAGAACGGGTACACTAAAAAAAATTGAGAAAAAACTGAAAAAAATGTTTTTTTCAAATCATAAAATTGCTACGTATCCTTATAAGTTAACATATATATAAGATTATATAAGCATCCTTAACATATATAATAAACTACTTAATATTCTTATAAGTTAATCGGATTTGGATCTTAATCGGGTTAGATGTATATGCATCCAGATTCGATTCCAATTATAAATGAATTCACTTATTCGGATCCGAATCAGACTCGACTGACTTTTAATCAGATAAATATCTAATTTAATCCAATAAATTTATACAGATTCAGGTCGGTATCGAATTCAGATCAGACCCATTGACAATCCTACTCCTGACCCTATATTTAGGTGGGCTTGGCAAGGGTTAGTGGACTGTAGGGCTAGGCTGAAATTTAAGGCCCCATTAGTTTTCGAGCTAGACTTGGGTTTATATTAGATTAGTCCGATCCAGCCTGATCTATGGATGTGAAGACTAATAACAACATTATTGAGTAAAATATAAATTTCACTTAAACTCATCGTATTTCCAATCCCATGGCGGTGATTTAGTGGTGAGATATTTTACCTACGAGACTTGGGTTCAAATCTTAGTAGTAACAAAATAGTAATACTTGATTTGGGCAAACATGAGTGGGCTCAGGCTTGGCAAAATTATATAATGGGTGGCCCAATATCATTTTGCCAAGACCGCGCCCGCCCATGTTTGCCCAAATGAGACAAAATATTACTACTCGTAGGGTTGTAAACAAGCCGAGCCAAGATTTGCCCAGCTCGGCTTAGGCTCGTAAATCTCTAACGAGGCTCGGGCTCGTTAAAAAATTTTACGCTCCGAGCCGAGCAGCGCTTCGCCAAGCTTGACTCAAGCTCGTAAAAGCTCGGCTTGCAAAAAGTTTAGTTCATAAAAAGATCGACTAGTAAAAAAACTTAATTAGTACAAATGCATTAATATTATAGTTAATAATTATTATTATATGTAATATAATAAGTTAACATGTATGTTTAATATTAATACATAATATAAGATATGGGAATATGAACGTATAATCTTATACACAAACCGAATCGGGCTTTAATCGAGCCAAGCCTACCCAAGCTCGTTAAGATAGTTAAGATAATGAGCTTTTTTTGAGCTCAAGCTCGGCTCGCTAGCCTAATTATAGAGCTCAAGCTCGGGTCATTAAATCACAACCACAATATAAAGATGAGTTTAAGTGAAATTTATATATTAATCAGTAATTTTATTATCAGTCTTCACATCCTTGGACCGGCTGGGCTAATCTAATATAGCCTAAGCCCGGCCAAAAAAACTAATCGGGTCTTGAATTTCAACTGGCCCTACGGGCTACTAACCCTTGTCCAAACCCAACCAAATTCAAAACCTTGGGTTTGAACGGCTTTAGGTCAAGGTTTAAAGTCTCGGGATCGGAGATCGCCGGTCCGGATACAATACAAATAATGGATCGCTCAATTTTTTCTTTGAAATAATTTTTTTTTTGAACTGGCAGTATCAGTCGGTACCGAACCAGTCCAAATCGATATCGGTTTGGACCATTCAACTTATAAATTTAAAAAAAATAATAAAACAAAAAAAAAACATCAGACCGGTTGGACCGATCACTGAACTGGCTGTACCGGCCAGTTCATATCAGTTGCACCGGTCCGCTCCAAAGCCTCACGATACAACTATGGCTTGAAACCAGACCGGTCCTGACCGATCCCAATATGGACCGGTCGGTCCGTACCAGATTGTCCGATCCTTGAAACCTTGCTTTAGGCCCACCTGGACCCGGGTCTAAACAGCTTTGGACATGTTCAGATCCTCCGAAAGAACCTAACCGTACCCATTTAATGTGAACCGTTACCTCTACAGTAATATCTTTCATGACACTGAGAAGGTTTATCTGATCACCAATAAAAATATTCAGAAAATCTAAGAATGAAGTAGAAAAGCAAAGAAGAAGAAGATTTCAAAAGGGGAAATGGACGCATCGCAAGTAGCACTTCCCATACTTGGAATTGTTGCCGCTGCTGCTCTTACATTTTACGCAGTCAGCTTTGCAGAGATTAGAGAGGTACCCTTTTCTTCTTCCTTGAGGAAATTCTATGATAATCCTTTTGGTCTCCAATGGGGGATTTTTTAATATTTTCACCTCATCTGTGTCTTTTGTTTTTGTTTTTCCTTTATGGCACTGTTTGCTCTGATGGAAAAACCGGAAAATTAAATTTAGGAAAATAATATAATAGAAATTATTTTTCATTTATGTATTTTTTGTTATTTGAAAAAAAAAAACACAGAATTCAGAACCATTAATGGGCATTGGCAACTATCACATATGGCTTTAGTTTTGTCAGAAAGAGAGAGATTAGAACGATGATTGCAAAAAAAACTTTATTTTGGAAGAGAAAAGAGGAAGAAATGCTGATTATAGAAAGAGATTGAGAGAGAGACAAAGGGATTAGAACGATGATTGTAGGGAGAATTTTATTTTCAGGGAGAATTTTATTTTCAGGGAGAGAGAGAGAGAGATTAGCACGATGCTTGCAGGGAGAATTTTGTTTTGAGAGAGAGGAAAGAGAGAGAACAAATGGTAATTATAGAAAGACGGAAAGAGTGAGAGAGACAGAATAATGACTGTTGAGAGAGAATTATATCTCTCTTTTTGACAAAACAATCATTATTCAGGTGAGAAAGAATTATATTTCATATTTTTTTTTGGAAGTGACGAAAAATATCCTCCGATCAATTTTTTCCGGAAGTTGTTTTATAGAATATTTTAAAAATCATTAAAATATTTTTTTATAATTTATTATTTCGGTTGAAACAAACAACGAAAAAAACCTAAAATTCAAGAAATATTTTTTTTTTCCATTGTTTTCCGGAGCTTCAAACAGAGCCCATATGTAGACATCTTGTTTCATAAATATACCCTTTTTTTTATTTTCATGGGCAGAAATCCTTCAAAGATTTGGATGAGTCAGATTCTGAGAATGGAGGGTTCAAGACGTCTATGAGCTCCAGAGAACGGCGAGCTAGACGAAAAGGGGATAAACAAGCCAAGGAATGACAAAACTCTTCTTGCTCTATCCTTCACTTGAAATGTACTGTTTTCACAATAAAATAAATAAATAAATAAATAAAAACCATGTTTAATTTTCTTGTTAACGACCATAGCTATACCTGCAACCGGTCATCATCAAAATTATTGAACAAGTGGAAATCCCCCAAAGGAATAACTAAGCTGCTCGGTTGAATGATACAAACCGAGCTAAGCTGCTCGGTCACAGGGTTCCAGTTTTCTGGGCCCTTGGGTCTTGTGGTGGCTCGGATGATCGAACCATTCGTTCGATCGACCGAGCAAGCCCAGGGTTGACTGATCCTAACCTTCAGTTAACCCAACGAGGGTTTCATCCTTTTGGGTAAACCCAAGTCTGGGTTGATCGAGCCTTTGGTTCGGTCGACCAATTATCGTGATTTTGGAAATATTATAACCATTGTAATTTTCCAATATAGAAGCGTATGCTTGGGTCGACCGAAGATATAGCCATTGAGACATTTTCCTATAAATGTAACATCATTCAATGCCCCCAAGGAAGAGGTTTTTGGTTGAGATTTTAAGAGAAACCTGTGAGTACTTCTTCCCACATTCCATAATTCTCTCCTTCCCCTTCTTTAGATTGGCAAGAGCATTCCATTGCTCACATTCTAAGGAGATTGAGTTGGAGACTGCCCAACCTAGAAGTGTAGGATCCTTAAATGTACACACTTTTTAGGGTTGGTAAGCCCTTGCAACATTTGAGATTATTTATTGGAACCATCTTCATCAAAGGAGCACAAGCAAGATGTCGGAGCTTGAAGCAAGGGATTCAAGCATACGAAAATCTTCAAGAGACAAAGTTCTATTTGTTTTTATTTTTGTAAAAACCTGTACGATGAATGGAGATTGAGGCCAATCGAACCACCTGAAACAAATCTCCGGTTAAAGGTTAGCCGTGGTCGAAAAATTCCTAAGTGTAAAGGTTAGAGGTACAAATCTCCGGTTAAAGGTTAGCCGTGGTCGAAAAATTCCTAAGTGTAAAGGTTAGAGGTGCACCTATGTATGAAACCTCAAGTTGAATGGTTGGTGGTTAGCCAATTGGAATACCTGGTTCTGTATTATGGTTCATGCAACTAGTTCTTTCCAATTGACCTACCCCTCGGTTGCATTGTCTAGCTTCTTCGTCGTCAATCTGGCTTTGGTTGGAGATTTGTGATTCACAAGATATAACCTACAAAAAATGGCTTATTGTCTGATACGGACAATTTGCCTCTAAAAGCCAAAAATGGGGCACTAGAAGAGCAAAACATCAAAATAGTATAACATAAGCAGAAAAGAACATGAATCAACAATTTTGCTATCATTTACACTCTTTACATTTACAATAAATATTTGTGTTTGCAGCTACTAAGTTTGTGATAGAAAGGAAGATCAAAGTGAATGACAGCAACAATATAACTACTTGAGAGCCTAATTTTATGGTACTGAATTCTCAAGGCAGCTTTTAATTACCCCAATGAAGAAGGAACCAACATCGATGGGGCGAATGAGGGGCACCTTCTGGTTTAAATAATTTGTAAACGATTCAAGCCCGTCTTCTGCTGATAAATGAAGGATCAGATTAGAAACATTTGTTGGGTATGGAACGGGTGTTTGCGCTCCAGAATCAATGACAATCATAGCATTATAATGTTGAGAAGGTTCCACTTTGGTTCGAGCAAATACAAGAGCAGTCTCGTTCAGTCAACTCTCTTCGCACAAGCCGTTTGTCACGATTTATCAGCAGTTTTAGAAGGGGTAGCTTCGATGAGACTTGGCGCCAAATCTCATTCACTGTTCCATTTGGATCCTCGTACTCAAAATACCGCTTCACCTGAATCAAACATGATAAAAGTCAGAAAATTTTCAGAAATTATTTCTCTCAAGTGCATAAAAATCAGGAACTAAAATCCTGATAATCTGAAGTTATTTTCCATTCCATGCCTACTTGTATGATATATATTTTCAGAAGTGCAGAAAACTATTTTTATGATATATCTTTTCTCTTTTTCTTTGTTTTATTCTTCTTTCCTTTCTTGACTAATAATAATGAAAGTTTTCCAAGATAATAAATAAATAATTTGAGTATCAGCTAGGGGTTGAAAGGGAAAAGACATTGAGGAAGCATGAAACAAGTTCAAAGAAAACTCGACTAACAGTAAACTTCCTGGGGATATATACGAATTTTGTCTATACAAAGTACTAAATTCATGCTCTTCTTCCTTACTGTTCGTTCAATTATTGCTGATGAACAGGTATCATAGTCATTCTTCTTTAATAGTGAAATTAATATGTACGGTCTTTCTTCTTCAGAAGTTTGTATCTTCCCGATGAAGACATAAACATCATCAGTCCGTGCCTCATTCAAACTATTTCGGTTTGCAACACAAGTTCTCCCATTTCAATCAGCTGAGAGCATCTTCAATTACATAGTTCCTTTACAAATTTTTCTCATGAACTGTATCAGCATCATCCTTTTCAGCCTTTCCCTCACCTTCATTGAGCTGCTTTCAACTTCAACCAACTCAGTACTTACTGGTGCTGCTACTAAGCTTTTTGATTCAACAAGACCCAATCATGTATTTAGAAATTATACCTATCGTTGTTCATGTTATGGAAGAAAAAGAAAGTAAATTCATAATAGCAAAGCCCTGGAGAGAGGGAAAAAGTCCCTCAAAGAACCTCCACATTTCTTCATTTTTTTTTTGTCTGAAGAAAATACGTATACTCGCTACAATATAATATATAAAACCAATCAAACAACCAATGCTTTTCCCCAACCAGTTGGGCAAGGCAGCATGAATCCTGTTCGGCAATTAAAGCCTGTAAACTGTCACTAAAGTTACCTTTTATAGTTTGAGCAAGGTTTTAATTTTTGGCTGAAACAGATGCATACCTATCCATACAGTTATCGGGCAACATTTTATTAGCTCACTCTATTTCCAATAGTTTGGCCCTTTTGGCCAATACCCAATACATACTGACCAATACTTACCTATATATATATCACGATACATACTGACCAATATTTGCCTATATATATATATCAGTATTGGATGGGGACGAAACCCGAGCCAAAACCAAAACTTTAAACCTCGAGCTTGAGAGCTTTTCTTTACAAGTAAATGTATGACAGCATGTGTTAATAATAACAAAATAAGGGGCAGACACACCGTGCATAACCATACACATGGAGGCTAGCCAGAAATAGTTGGGGCAATACACAACAGCTAGGGCTATCAAGGTTTTCAATTTCACTAGAGAGACCAGTGGGGCCGGCAGAATTTCGCCAAAATAGCGGCAAAAATGGCGGAATATTTGCTAATTTGGAGATATATTGTGGAAAAAAGGAATTTTAATTCCAAACTTCTTATGGTACTAAATGGGAGTAAACTACACCTAAAAGACCTAAAATATGAAAAATATATGCATATATATACATTAACACATATGTAGGCAAATACGGCTGCACGCATCCTGTAGGGGAAATTCAGCGAATTTTCCATACTTTTGCTGACCCCAACTAGTTGAGATTAGGCATATGCTGATGATGATGATTAATATTCACTTTTTATCACAATTTTTCTAAATGTTTGCATTATTTATGCATAATATATAAATTTTCATAATGATACGTAATTTTTAATTAATTTTTTGAATTAAAAGTAAAAAATGAAAAATTAAGTTAATTTCCCCTACATTTCATGTTGCTAGAGTACAAATTGGTGATATTTCGCCAACATGCCGACGAAATTTAAAACCATGAGGGCTATATCTAAAAAAAATACAAAAGAAAAAGGATATAGAAATCGTGAGAAGAGAGATCCAATTAATGAAGAGCTAATCAAAGAAAATGCCAGCAAATACCTTAGAAAATAATTACCAATAGAAAATCTTTGAACTCCAAAGCATCCCACATATCTTTGTTGCTTTAAAAATCCTGGCAATCCTTTCCTAACAAATTCTCCACCAGATTATAAAGGGGCAAAATTTCCACAAACTTCTTGCCTTGCTTTGCCAGGCTTTTATGTACCAACCATGAATAAAATCACAAATACACTTCAGAAGATTCATCTCACTCCAAGCTTTGTTAACATGCAGCACACAAAAAAGGTAAAAGGATACTGGAGAAGCAAATGATCAACATACTTCTCATTCGCTTTGCACATGATACAACAGTTAGGTATTCTCCACTTCCTACTTATATAATGGTCAACATGGGTTTAAATGTTGGTGACATATTGCGAGATGTTTCCCAAATTTTCCATGACGATACCAAAATATAGGTAAATCGACAAGTGACGATTTTCTCCCATGTCAGTGACAATGTAAGTTTTGCATGTGTTTAGCAACACGTGTGAATGACATGTATTTAAAGGGACAAAGAGTCGAAATGTCACCAATTTCGTATGACATTTCGACAGTTTTAAACCCAGTATTTCTCACCTCCAAAACCTAAAGAACCCCTTTTTTATGAGCCAAATAGTCGGCCTAATGATGAGATTTCTTGAGCTGCTACAGAGATGGGTATTATGTCTACTAGGTGATGGAAACAGAAATGGGTCCACATAAAATTTTGATTCATTTGACGGAGCTTTGTGGATTACCCCTTCATTAGGTTCAACCTTTGGTGATGATGGTGGTGTTATGGCAATGGTAGTGATGGAAGTAGTGAAGATGATGGTGATAGTAGTGGTGGTGGTGATAGGGATGATGTTTTCGGCAATGATGATGACGATCAAGGGGCACAAGTGGTGTGGTAGTGGTTGTAGCAATGTTAGTGCAGGGAGTCTACGGCCTCTAAGCCCCCCTTCAATGGGAAGGCCTACTTTGATCATGCTACTCAAGATACAAACCATGGTGCTCTACCATCACAAGTAGAGGTAATAGAGCGAGGGAACCCACACAACATCTTCCCCATAAGGACATGGGGAAGGGAAAGAAGCATCTGGGATCACATGAGAAGACATCTACACCCCATAGTCTCAGTTCTATGGATGTCGGATGTGAGCACCAAGGTTCATCTTTGACGGAATCTTATGAAAAAATGGACCCTATGCTGGAGCCAGAGAATACTACTTTGGAGATAGCAGATATTGACATGCAGAACAATACCCTAGAGTTGGAGGACCTACTTGGTCATCTAAGAGTTATGGCATAGAGGATTCCACCTTGTATGCCTACAACAATGTGCGGTTATGGTAGAGGGGGATATGGGATCTTTCCAGATAACCAATACCCCTAGGATATAATCCACATAAATATCCTTATCCACCTTCTACTATTACAGTTACTAATGTGACCGCTTGTTATCCAGTGTATCCACTCATAGGGATGATGGTGAACATTGATATTGATGATTACCAAGGTTTTAAATGTCAATGTCGCTGTCCATGTTGCCGAGTCTGGGGAAATTTCCCCCATATTAGAGAAAAAGAGGGAAAATTCACCCCAAATACATTTTTTTTAATTAAATCTTAGATTATGTCTAAATAATTACTAAATACACTAAAATGCATGATGATATGTTGAAAACAACACAAACATAAATTATAAAGTAAAGGGGCACAAGTGGTGTGGTAGTGGTTGTAGCAATGTTAGTGCAGGGAGTCTACGGCCTCTAAGCCCCCCTTCAATGGGAAGGCCTACTTTGATCATGCTACTCAAGATACAAACCATGGTGCTCTACCATCACAAGTAGAGGTAATAGAGCGAGGGAACCCACACAACATCTTCCCCATAAGGACATGGGGAAGGGAAAGAAGCATCTGGGATCACATGAGAAGACATCTACACCCCATAGTCTCAGTTCTATGGATGTCGGATGTGAGCACCAAGGTTCATCTTTGACGGAATCTTATGAAAAAATGGACCCTATGCTGGAGCCAGAGAATACTACTTTGGAGATAGCAGATATTGACATGCAGAACAATACCCTAGAGTTGGAGGACCTACTTGGTCATCTAAGAGTTATGGCATAGAGGATTCCACCTTGTATGCCTACAACAATGTGCGTTATGGTAGAGGGGGATATGGGATCTTTCCAGATAACCAATACACCTAGGATATAATCCACATAAATATCCTTATCCACCTTCTACTATTACAGTTACTAATGTGACCATTTGTTATCCTTTGTATCCACTCATAGGGATGATGGTGAACATTGATATTGATGATTACCAAGGTTTCAAATGTCAATGTCGCTGTCCATGTTACCGAGTCTGGGGAAATTTCCCCCAGATTAGAGAAAAAGAGGGAAAATTCACCCCAAATACATTTTTTTAATTAAATCTTAGATGATGTTTAAATAATAACTAAATACACTAAAATGCATGATGATATGTTGAAAACAACACAAACATAAATTATAAAGTAAAGGGTTAACATTCATTCAACAAAACCAAAAAATACACATTTTACCGTCAATGTGTTGAGTTGAGCGTTGAATCTTCAATCTTCTACTCCAAAGCACGCTAGATTTGTGTTTACTTACAAATTTAGATGAATGTTGAAAAAAAAAATTGGTTGGTTTTTGTGTGAAAAGAAATGGGGGAGAATGAGTTGTGGGGAAATGTCGATTGAAATGATCGTTATTTCCCCCAAATCCCCCTTCAAGTAGCGACAATACGCTGACATTAGGGAAAATTGACTTCCAACGACCAAGGTCAAAATGGCGACATGTCGCCGACATTTAGAGTGGTATCATTCACTTAGAAAGTAGGTTGGTATATTGGAAGAGAAATGACCTATCTTTTGGGGGTTGGATTATATTGATCCAAGAGGCTTTGTTCAACATACTTGTGTACTTCCTCTCAATGTTTAAATGTCTAGGTAAGGTTATAATCATCTTTGAAAAACTTCAAAGAGACTTACTATAGGAAAGCAGGGGCCTTAAGAAGGATCATCTTAAGAGATGGGAGGTTTTATGTAGGTCCGAAAAATAAAAAATAACGAGGGCAGGGCATTAATATTCGGACAATTGCTACAAGAAACCAGGACTTGCTTGGCAAATGGCTCTAGCGCTTCAGCTTGGTAAAAGAAAGTTTATGGTGTAAAGTTATTACAAGTATGGGTTTTATGACAGTGTGTGCAACATAAATCATAGAGCAAGGGTGTGCGGTTCTTGTCCTTGGAAGGCAGTTTCTGACATTGTACCTTTGTTTTATCCTTTGACTCAGTTAAGTGTTGGTTTAGGTAAGTTTATAAAAAGCTTGAATCCGACTTATCCTGATGATGTTTGTTGCTTTCATTCAAGAACAGAATAAAGGAAATGAGTATATGGAAATCCCTCGGACAAGAATCAGAATTAAAGAAGGCTTTCAAAGAAGTGAAAAGGAATCCCCTTGTAGGTGAAGGTGAACGAGTGGGATCAGCAAAAATGTCAAAAGTATGGAGTCTCATAATTCAGAACCCCAGTGAATCAAGACATCAACTGCGAGAAGGATAACCCATAAGTCATTAACAGCAAAGACTCTTCTTTCTGGGCAGCAATCCGAGACCAACTGAGTCTTGTGAACCAGGAAGCTGTGGATGATGGTAACCATCACTTCATATCGAAGATTTTTTGCATTAATATATGTGGAACACTATCATCCTGAAGATGATAGTCGTGATAGTTTCTTGCTCTCAAAGCTCCAAGAGTTCAACGGTGGAAGGACCAAAACATGCATCAAGCTTCATGCATTTTCAGTGATCTCCAACCCTTTCCGGGAATTGGATTCGCAAACACTCCATGCAATAAGCTTCATTCAAATCTCTGTGAAACTAAGTCTATTTGAGTGTAATCATATATATATCCGGGAACGGGATTCGCAAACACTCCATGCAATAAGCTTCTTTCAAATCTCTGTGAAACCAAGTCTATTTGAGTATAATCATATATATATCCGGGAACGGGATTCGCAAACACTCCATGCAATAAGCTTCATTCAAATCTCTGTGAAACCAAGTCTATTTGAGTGTAATCATATATATATATATATATATATGTGTGTGTGTGTGTGTGTGTGTGTGTGTGTATGTGTGTTGTGATTTAAACAGCTGTATCCATCACATGCTTAGGACAGGTAAAACTGGTGTACAAGAAGTTTTATTTTTCTCTCGATAATTGGGTATATCAGACTTCAGAAGCTTTAGTAATCAGTATAGTGCAAAACCTTTCTATATGAAAATAGTTCACATTTTCTTTAATTAATTCTTTACATTTAGAATATATACGAACAGACAAATGTATTTAAACAATTGCCATGTCAATGGTCTGGACCAGGTAATCAGGTATATAATCAACAGAGTGCAAAAGTTTTGAGAATAAAATATAGCAACAGTACATACCGCTTTTAGCTCTTGCTGGTATTCGAGAATTCTCTCTGCTCTTACTGCTCTCAGCATTTTGGTTAAATATCTTGGCTTTATAGCTGATGCAGAATCTACAAATACCGCAATTTTTCTGTAGTCTATGACATCTTCAAAGGGCAGCTCAATATGGTCACTGACTATCACTGGAATACACAAGCTCAATATGGCATCAAAGAGTCGGCAGGCTGAAGGCGTATCCCCAGCAGGATGTAAACAGAACTTGGATGAGTGCATCCCTTGTGTTGCCATTCGTCGACTCTCTCTGGACTGTGCTCCATGTTTTACTATGACGCCCTCTTGATCCGCCAGTACTTGAAAAAGCAGGTCACGAATTTTTCCTCCCTACAATATTCCAATCATCAGCTAATGGAATAAACATGTCAACAGAGAAAGTTATCATAATCATAAACTTCAAGAAAGTAATGCACTTGATCTGAGATTGAAAGCAGCGAAAATGACAGACATATGCCATTTAAATATATTTTTTGCAAGGATAAATGGTATAAAACATCCCAAATTTCTCCAAAAGGTCATTAGAGTGATACTCAAAGAGTTTCTTTTGTTTTTTTTTTTGATCGGTAAATAAGAGTTTCTATTAATATAGCCCATACTCCAAAAAACTTTACAGTAAGAGTATGTATATACAGGTTACATATCCACAAAAGAGAAAACAGGTATTTAACTATGTGTGTCCCATCTCAACCCCATATATAATCAAATTCAGAAAAAGCTAACCCCCCCCCCCCCCACAAAAAAAAATTCTGTAGAGTTAGATATCCAAAAAAAAAAAAAAAAAAAGCAATAGTAAATAGTATTCAATTAAATTTTGAGTATCCCTTTCCAAATCTTTGAAGATCCTCTGATTTCTTTCGCACCAAACAGTCCACATTTTTGCTGCCGGGCATAAATTCCATAAGATATTCAAAGGATTGGAGTGTAAATGCTCAAAGACAAGTCGTGCTCAATTCAGGATTGAAATGTAAACTACAACATAAATGCAGAATTGTTTCAGTCAATTTTACATTCTAAATGACACCTACTATTTAGGAATGACACCATCACCTGAAAGATACTCCAGAAGCTCATGGGTTCAAAGACTAAAAATCCAAGAGGAGATCAAGACTCCCCCACTATCCTAATCTTACCTTTCCATATCAAATCAACTTAAAAGTACAAAATGTTTTAGAAGAGATGCAAAAACAAAAGAATTATCGGTTGTTCCTGACTTTTACAATAAGTCTCGCCTCCATTATGATGACTTCAATGTTCTATAGCTACCTAATTTAGCATTTTAACCATTCAGTGAACTAGAAACAAATAGATGGTCTAAATAATCTTAAAATCAGAAATATCTACAATCCTCTGGTTTGGACATTCTTAACCATACAAAAATTTAATTTTCTTGGATTACATTATAACCACATTGTCCTTTCTGAACACAAAACCAGAATAGTCTAGGATGCAAACCTTAGAATTTATACAGTTAAAACAAGACAAGCTGGTCATTCTTAGTCACACAAGCAGATCAACGAACATAATAACTAGCACAAAAGTTACCTCTTTTCGGTATCTATTACCCATGAAGAACAACAAATTCTTCCTTCCTTCAACTCCAATCTCCCCATTGAAGGGATTAATCCGATGTGAGTATGGCAAAATCACATCCTTAACCAATGATGCTTGATCCGTCCTCAACCTCCCAAAATCCGACACCAGCAAAACCCCATTCTTAACACGATCGATCACCTTATAGAGTGCATTCGGATCCTGACATATAAAAACGTGATCCCACCCAGAATTCCTCTTCCAATAAGCTTGCTCCTCCAACCACTCAATCAAGCTCTCCTGCATCTCTTCATCACTGTAAACTGCTCCATTCCCAACTACACCACCCGGTCGAATCGGATTCACTACCAAACTCAACGATGAAAAAAACGGAACGTAGAACAAATCCGCCTCTTCGGGATCCAAAACCCTAACCACCGGAGATCCATACCGGTCCTCTCGAATCAGATCCGATAACAAGTACCACTCCGCAGAGTGTTGATGCCCCGGGTATTTCAACGACGAAACATCCTTCACCGGTGATTTCAGAGAATCACGAGCCGTTAAATAGCTTTCAATCACGCCATAAGTAAACTTCCGCGGAAGATCATAAAGAAAAACCTTAACCGGTGGAGAATTCTCCGGAGATCCTCGAGAATCTGAGACGTCTGTACTTAACAGAGAGAACGATTTCGACGAATCGAAAGGGAAACTCGATTCGAGCTTCGAAGATTCAGGATTTATAGGAGAGAGAAAGGTGTTGAAGCAAGCGTATAAGATCAACACAATCAAAATCGTTGCTAAGGTTGGTTTCCAGAAAGATTTTCGCGCCATTGTTGCAGCTAGGGTTCGGGGAATTACGGTTAGGGTTTCGACATTGCGTGAAGAAGAGTGTGGTTTAGGTTTTCTGGTTTTGGTTCGTTCAGACATGTCTGGAGTGGCGCACGGTTATAAAGTGCTCAGAGACAGTAAAATAGCCGGAAATCCGGCAGGAGAAGTGGCAAACTCGTTATTATATATCCAGACCACTCCGATTAGTGATTACAACTAACAAGTGCTGTTTGAGGAGAAAGAGGAAAGCTAACTGTTTCAGTAGACACAAATTTCTGCTAAAAGTAACAATAGATGAGGCGGGTGGTGTTAATGTACTCATTAAGAGGTGCACCTTAACTGTCCTTCATAAATCATAACCATCTGTTCAATCTTAATTGATCAGATTCTCAGATGGATTTACATGATTTAGATTCCTTCATAAATCAAAACCATCTGTTCAATCTTAATTGATCAGATTCTCAGATGGATTTACATGATTCATCTAAATTAGGGGTGGCAATGAGCCGGGTGACTCACATCTCGGTCCTATGTTTGGACAGGTTTTAGCAAGGGTCAGTAGCCTGTAGAGTCGGACCGGCTGAAATTTAAGGTCCGATTAAACTTTTCAGATAAGATTCGCTTGAACATATCTTCAATTGAGCCTATTGCCACCATGGTTTCAAGGATCAGACTACTGATCCAGTCCGTATCGGCCTGTCCGGTGCCGTATCGGATTTATCAAGTGGCTTTGGATTAGACTAGTCCAACTGATACGAACCGGCCGATACAACTACTCCAGTAATTGATACAACCAGTCCAACCAATCCAATTTTTTTTTTTCTAATTTATAAATGGAACCGTCCAACAAGTATCGGCTTGAACAGGTCTGATACCGCCGGTCCAATGGCCAGTACCACTGTTCCGGTGACCAGTCTGACAGATCCAATTTTTTTTTTTTTTCCTAAATGGGCAATTCAACTTTGGAACCAGATCGGCTGATATCACTGGTTCGGATCAGGATCGACCAGGATTGGTCCGATCAGTGATCCCGAGAATTAAAATCTTAATTGGTAGCTTCAAAATAGCATACAAACAAATTCTATGGAATTCATGTAAAATTCGAATTCAAATTCCTTAATACACTCCCAAACAGAAAAATTAGACTTGGAGGCCCAATTCCACCCTCAACTCCACGAACCAACGGAGACCTTCATGCAATTGAAGCTAGAATTGGAGCTGGGATTGGAATTTGAATCTCTAATTTGGGAGGAGACAAAGAATTGAAATTATAATTCTACTCCTCCAATTCAGTGGAATTCGTTTTGACCTAAGTAATTTAAAAATGACTCAATTCACGGAGTACATGATAATTGTAATTCTTAGTCCAAGGAATTGAGATAGGAGAAGGACCTCCAATAAAAACCCCTAAAAGAGTATGCTCTCTCTCTCTCTCTCTCTCTTAACTAGTTCAATATAAAAACACACTAATCACACCACATATTGATTTGATTTTCTTATTCCGAAAGACTTAGGCTGCGTTTGTCCCTGCTTATATAAGTGCTTATTTCAGTGTCTATCTTAATAAAACGCTTTTTAAACCTAAAAGTGTGTTTAGTGACACCTAATGGGTGTGTGTTTAGTGACACCTAATGGGTAAGTGCTTACTTATAAGCAGTAGAGAAACACTACTCATAAGGAAAAGCTATTGAAAACAACTTCTTTTATCACTTATGCGGGAAGCTTTGTCTAAACATTAGTAATATTTTTATAATACTTATTTTACCCCTAACCTTTCATAAGCACTAAAATAAATATATTTCTAAACTTTAATAATATTTTTTTAATACCAATTTTACTCCTAAATTTTCATAAACACTTATATATATATATTTACCAAACACTATTTTCTTCAAATAAACAATTTATTATTGTTGTGAATAATTACTCCCATTGAGCCACTAATCTAATGAGCGCTTATCCAAAACCACAAGCCAGGCCTGGCGCAGCTTTGGACACCCCCTTCTAATTTAGCCATAGCATATATATACCCTTCAAACTTTTTAGTGTAATACACCGCCGGTAAAAAATTGAATGCAAACCATGAATTGATAAAACACCACCGAAAAATGTGAGCAATTAATAAAATATGCATGTTTGGAGATAGATGTATCATAGAGATTCATTCATCATCTTCTTCTACATAACTTGTTATCCTTTTTGTGAAAAATGGGCAACATTGTATTTGTGGTTGCCTTATATATAAATATGGAAATCTTGTGATTATAGAGCTGTTAAGAAAGAAAGACAAACAAGGTGAAGAAGAAATCAAGCACACACAAGAAAGATTTATGTGATTCGGCAAATAGTCTACATTCCCGGATACACACCGGATTTTACTATTCTCCGAAGCTCATAAAAAGTGTTACAAAGAGCAGCCATGAAAAATATGATAAATATCCTATAGTTAGGGCTAAACATAATAGAACAAGAAATTATTATTATACCCTTCGATCCCCAATAATGGATGGATCATCATTACTTCCCGTATGCCTTAGTAGCATCAATCTCCACATAAACAACAATAGCTTCATTAATATATATATATATTTTGTGGGTTGTTTTGTGAATAGTCACCAAAATATAATATTACTGACCGATGGCAACCTAAATCAACGAGTGACCATATCTCATCTCTAGAAAAACTAAAAGTCGATCTTGTAGACCGTCTAATACCGGTCGAACCAGGCTAAGGAAAATAATGAGTCAAGGTGCTAGAGATTCTCCAACCCTATGGCTCTAATTGGGATTATGTCTGAACCTTTTGCTGGCTGCCTACGTACCCAAATAGGGATCAAGTTAGACATAGTTCAAGATCTGGGAATTTTGTCAAAGGTCTCTTCCTTCTGTCATTTCTCATTATCCTTGAATGAGGGAAGTGAGCTAGTATTTATAACTTTTGAAAGAGAGTTAACTGTAGTCATAATTCTTAACCATCGTTTCTGATGGTGGTTAAGACGTTTACCTAGGGGACCAATCACAAGTTTTTTGAATAATTACAAGTTTGCCACCGAGAAACCGTGACATGGCCTATAATCCCAATGCAGCCAAGTGTTGGCAAGCCTCACGACCCCTCAATATGGGCGTTGGCGATTGGTAAATATAAGTGGTAATGAAAATTGTTTAGTACTTTCAATGCCATCGAACCTTAGCACTTTCAAGACTATGTGACCTTCTACGTCGTCGAGATTCCCTCTAGACGGAGGTTATGTACCACATTCTACGTCGTTGAGCATTGCTCTAGACGGAGGTAGTATCACCTTCTACGTCTTTGAGCTTCACTATAGACGGAGGCGTTGTCTCCTTCTACGTCTTTAAGCTTCGCTCTAGACGAAGGTATTGTCTCCTTCTACGTCTTAGAGCATCGCTCTAGACGGAGGTAGTATCTCTTTCTACGTCTTAGAGCTTCGCTCTAGACGAAGGTAGTATCTCCTTCTACGTCTTAGAGCTTCGCTCAAGACGGATGTAGTATTGCCTACGACGTCATTGAGACTTTCTCTAGACAGAAGATAGTATCGTCTACGACGTCATCGAGCATCGCTGTAATAACCCGCAAATTTTGAAGTTTCAAAGGAAGGGTATTTTGGTAAATAATTTTATCCTTATAAGATTGTGAGACTAACGTAAGGTCACGAGACGAAATATAACATAATTTGGCCTTAGGAGCACCATAGCGGTGTACTGCCGCTCTACACGACAATGTAAAATATCTCATGAAGCTTCTATAAGAAGCTAAGAGAGAAAGTTTTCTCTCAAAATTTCTGTGGGAGGAAAGCTCTGAAGGAGAAGAAGAAGAAGAAGAAGAAGAAGAAGAAGAAGAGAAGAAGAAAGATTCTTCCTCAACTCCCAATCTGCGTCAGATTTCTGCTAAACAGGTAAGTTTATTGTACATTAATTTGAAGAAAGATGAAGATTTATAATATGTTTGTTCATGAAAGAATTTAACAAATACTTGAGAATTCATATGAATATGATATTGGTTATAGATCAAAAGTGTTTGCATTCAAATAAAAGGTTCTTCTATGATTACAGCAGGAAACAGAAATGTATAGTCTTAGAAGACGGAAATTTCGATCCATCTATATATTTTTCGGTATTTAATGTATATTTTTATATGAGGGAGGCTTCACAGTAGTGATACGCCCTTAAAGCCTTAGAACTTTGATGGATATTGACCGCGGCAGTTGTGTGGTTCTCTGAAAGATGCTTTTACAATGGAGATGCTTTCGTTCTCGACAGTAAGAATGTTTAGTTTCCT
>JAUPMG010000019.1:15614217-15626446 GCA_031762675.1 Pachysandra terminalis
AGAGAGAGAGAGAGAGAGAGAGAGAGAGAGAGAGAGAGAGAGAGAGAGATATGATAATGTTTCATATTCATGCGAACCTGTTCACATAAGAAAATTATATTATCTTTGTAAAGTTAAGAAGATCCCATATATTAGAATAGAAACTTTAAAGGATTTAAAATAAAAAAAGGATTTGAAGCTCTACCTAATATTTGTGCTTAATACCCATTTACGAAGCATCAAACCGAGTAGATTTTGTTCATTATTCTGTGGTTGGTATTATTTGGAATTATCTCAGTTCTAGCTATACTTAACTGCTCATTTATATTATCGCATTACTATGTTATTCATCAAAAAATAAATAAATAAATGAATAAATAAAAATGGCTGCCTATTTGCATTAGCATTAGTAGATAAGTGTTATAAATGTATTTGGTCGGCTTCTTGTGATGGTTCTATTGATAGATTTCATACCCAAAAAAATATCTCTTGGCTTATATTAGGTCAATCCTAATACAATGATTGTTTAAATGAATATGTACCTTTTATAAAATAGAATTTAGATTTCTAACTTCTATATTTCAGGAGATATGGATGGTGGGTTAGTAGGTGATTCATAAATTGAAATTGAAGAGAATAATATGAGAAGAGCAAAGGAGAGAAATTTCACATTTCTTGATATACTCAATGATATTGCAGATATAGCTATATTACACATCATTACTTTGTCAATGGGTTATTTGATAACTTAGTTATGTAATACTTATGACATTGTTTTATTTATTTCTTTACGAATTTTATTGTATGTAGTTCTTTGTGTCAACCAGCCACTGGAATTGGTGAAGTGAAACTAGAGTTTATATTCCAATTCCCTGTTGCAATTAAACAAGACGATTCTAATTCAGAGAATTCAAAATGTACAAATTGCAATTCTGTGGTCTAATTCCAATTCTTTGTGTCAAACAAACCCTTACATACAAATATTGCTTTTATGGAATTTGATACAGAGGCTTGTAACTTATGTGATCATCAGGTTTTGTTTCTTGTATTTATAATTCTTTTATTTACAGAGGGTTACAGCGAGAGAGATGTCAGAGAAATTCTCACCGACTCTGCGGATCGGTGATCTCAACGATTTCATCGCGCCGTCACAAGCTTGCATTGTTTCTCTGAAGGGGGTCAAAGCAACAGCAACGAAGCAGGAAAGAGCAGAGGTAGCAATTTTAGAAAGAGTTCATTCATATTGATTTCAATTTTTTCTTGTAGGAATTATTAGAAGTTTGATATATGTTTTTACTGTTGAATTTCTGTACAATTAGAGGCACTGTAGTGGTAAGATGAAAATCAAAGTGTTTTTGGTTCATTCTGTTGTTTACTTGATAGAACTTCAGTTGGAGCAGATGATGGAAACTATGAGAATTTCCTTAGTAGTACCTGATTTGGAATTGGCCCAAATAGGGGAGATTATGGAGAATTTATTCATTTAGATCTGTTATTAGATAACATAGGTGTTGATGTGGGAACTTTTGATTACTATCTGATTCATGAGGAAATTTATATGCAGTTAAGAAATTATCTTGACATCTTTTCTTCCATAGAAGTTGTGACAGCACTTTTTGTATATTTTGTTCTTGTGCTGCAATAATTTTCAGTGCAAAGAGATTTCTTAGGTTAATGCGTTCTTGCTTTTTGCACCTTCTTTTTTATTAGTATATGATCAACACGTTGGATAGTATAATTTATCTGCCTTATTTGACTTTCTTTAATTGTTTCGAATTGGTTGTTGGATTTGACAGAGCCAAGAGAAGGTTGCACCTCCAATCAAACCATTGCAAACGGAACCAGTTAAGATTTCTTTGAAGGACTGCTTGGCATGTAGGTACTAGATTTTTTCCCTTTTTTTTTTTTCCCTTTCTTTTGTTGTTGTTAATCATGTTTCTGAGATAATATGCATATCAAACTAAATGTTGGCAATTGTGTCGACATCAGTGTACATATGCATTGTACTAGGTCATGTAGACGACCAATAGATATCTAAGATTTATGCTGTACACGAGGTTCAAGGGATACATATTTAATTGTAAGATTACCTTATCACTCACATAAAATTCTAATATTAAGAAACCTCAAGAAGCACAGTCAAGTGCCAGCGGTTTTTAGTATAGATGATAAGAAATTACTGCTCTAGCTAAGCCATTCTGAGTGGAGCTTTACACAGCTTGTCGCGGGATTCTGAACCTCTGATTAGTGGGATCTGGCTCGTTAAAGTCAAAGGGGGCTCAGGCTCGTTATGATTCAAAAGGATCAGGCTTGGTTAGCCAATTACTATGGGCTAAATGAACCCAAATCCCATAAATTACAAATCTACGGAGCTCATGAACTTGGTTCATATAAAGTTCAAAAGAAAATAAAAACGAAAAACTATAATATTTAAAGATTATTTCAGTTATTTGAACAACATAAACTAACAAAATATTTTGATTTTAAATTTAGCAAACTTTAATTCCAGCCAAGCCACCCCAATCTATTTCAGATCTCCAAGAAAATGAGCTTCCCCAAAGCTCAGGTTCAGCCTACAAGCCTATTTATTGGGCTCAACATTGACTCGTGCGAGCTGAGCCCAATCTTACCTTAGTAGCTCGGCTTGTTGTCAGATCCTCGAGGCATTTGAGCCGTAATGTTTTATTTCTTTGTATAACAAGATAGGATGGTGAGTCACTACATTAGGAATCCTGGGTTTATATTTTTGTTATTTTTGATGATTAACAAGAATGTATGAAGAGGAGAAAAGGGATGTACAATATATACAAGGGGCAATGCTAGCATATCATGCCAGCATCAAAAGATCGACACGACATTATTTTGAAGCATAGAAGTTGAGTTGATACAATCCATTTTGTTAATGTGTTCTTCCATATATCTTTGTGGATGCTAAGTTTCAGCCTGAAATATATTATCTGTTTACACACAGGAAATCCCCTTAACTGAAATACATAATGTGCCTGTATTCTCAGATATTATGCCGATTCAAAATTTATAAGTAGCTCTTTTTTCATTCTAGTTACTCTGCAATATTCTGATGTCTTGTGGGTCCTCACCTGACTGCTGTTTATAAATTTCCACAAGTATGTGAAATTCCTTCTATATTTCCATAAAATTTTCCTTTTTTCTAATTATCTCCACCAAAAAATAAAATAAAATAAAATAACGGCCTTGCTAACAAATTAGCCAAGAGTGATGGTATGAGGGGAGTCTTTTCTCAGGGGTGTTCCTAGAGACGAGATCCTTACTTTTTCTTAGTGTGGTAGTGATGGTTAGCGTTTAGATCTTGGGTGATGATGTGATGCGTTCATATTGTTGATTGCAGTTTCCTACTTGCATTGTTTTCATTGCTTTTCTTCGGTTATTGGCTGATCTTTTCATGTCTTTGCTTCTTTTGTTGGCCAATCTTCGTCCTCTTTCTTCTTTTTGCTAATTAAAAAAATATCCTCCAAACTCCTTAATTTGTATGTCAAGACTCAAAGTGAAACTCAAAGTGAAACTTCCTGTGAAAATTTCCCTTGAAATTTCCATATTTTGAGATGTGGAATGTCCCACAAAATTTAATGGGTTTTAGTAAGCACTTCCTCACCATGATATTTTATTAGAGGGAAAATTGCTGATAGCCTGATATATCTAGGATGAAATTTATAGCAGCGAAAATATATAAGAACCCCAACTTATTGCTTTTTCTTTAATATTTTCGAAAGTAGTTGTCAAGATTTGTAAAGTACCCTTTTCATATTTACTTAAATGTCAAAAGCACCCTTTTATATTTCATGTTTATCTGGTTAGAAACTATTTATAGCAGAATTGAATTTTCTAACTATATTGAGCTTGACAAGGTTCTATGTAAATCTGAATAAATAAAAAACAAAGGTAAAGAATTGTGTTGATTTTCTTTTCATATATGCTATAGGATGGGATACTTCTTATTTGGTTCAAAAATTCGGAGCTAATTAATGAAAATAGTAGAGGAATACAATGAACTAAGAAAAATAAATAAAATTCAAGCAGAGAATGAAGAACTGTTGACATTTTTACTATAAAAATTATCTTAAAATGTACAAGGGCAAAAAGGATTCATTAGATTTCAAAAAGGGTATTGCTGGTATTCAACAAAAGGTTACATTTCTTGACAATTTCTTCAAAAGGATCATGCATTAGAGCAACTTTTGGGGACATTGTAGATTTTGGTTATTAAGCTTCTCATTCTATTTTTTCAGTAGTTTTTAATTACAACAACGATGACTAAGTTAAGCGCTCGAAATATAATCAAATTTCCTTTGCTAGATCACTTTGCCATTTCTTAGTTGGCTAGTCATGATCTTAAATTCTTAACACCTTGACCATGCCTTGTTTTACCATGATGCTGAAGGATATCACATTTTACAAGCTTTTGATTCATTTCAAGTCACTTTATTTTCAGAATGTTTTGTGATCATGTGACTTAAAAGCATGGTGATTTTTCTTGTGACCATGCAGTGGCTGCATAACATCTGCAGAGACCGTGATGCTCGAGAAGCAAAGCTTGGATGAGTTTCTCGCCAATATAAAATCAGGGAAGGCTGTTATTGTCTCCCTCTCTCCTCAGTCAAGGGCATCATTTGCTGCTCATTTTGGGCTTTCACCAACTCAGGTAAATGAGATCATAGGCACTTATTCCCGATGTATTTTTTTTCTCTCTCTTTGAAGTTCCTCTATTTCGTGTCATGGTAAAGAAAGCACTTGATTTTACTTTTGGACTTTTCCTAGGGATGTCTCTCATTCATGTTTAGAAAAAAGTACTCCTTTTTTGTTGCTAATTGTATGAAAACCATATATTATAATCTTAAATCGTTTTCTTTTTCTCTGAAAATGTCTATGAAATGTAGTATTTATATTCTGTGTATAATTTCAGGTTTTCAGAAAACTCACAACATTTTTCAAGTCCTTGGGGATAAAGGCTGTATTTGACACTAGCTGCAGTAGGGACTTATCATTAATTGAGTCGTGCAATGAATTTGTCACACGGTACAATCGACATCAGTTATGTGATGAAGAAGGATCTAATTCTTCCCTTCCCATGCTATCATCAGCATGTCCAGGTAAGTTTAGTTCAATACCACTTTGGCAATTTTTATCACATTATTGTGTTTGACATCGCTTTCAACTCTTGCCAGTTGGGAAATCATCTCAGCACATATTAGTAGTAAGTGGCATGTTTTTCCTTGTTAGCGATCCGATATCATGTTGAATTTTTTAATTTGTATTTAATGCCATATCGTGTGTATGAAAGGTAGGTTTTAAGTTTGGTGGCTAAAAAAGAGAACTTTTGGTGCATTGTAATGCAATATCACTTAGTTTATGGACTCACATCCATTAGTGCTACATTGTTGGCTTATAAGTATAATCATCCCATTTGGGTAGGGGCCTTTGGTTGGCAATGAGCGGCCCTGAGCATTTCCTCTTTTGGCATTTTAGGGAGTATGGCAGTTGGTTCCTTCCGCGCCCCTCTCCCTTCTGGTCATCAATTATGGCGTGATGGGCTATTGGAGGACCATTCCGAATTTAAAGTGTCAGCTGAAATCATTCCATCTTGGTTTTGAGGTGGCTGATATGAAGGTAATGGTAATGGCATCGACATATACGTGTCAAAACGCCTCAATTTCTTAATGGTACTGGTTGACACCTGGTATGTATAGGCTGATACGGACCGATATGTGTTGGTTTTTGAAGCGCCGATACCCAATACAAAACCGATACGTTTTGGTTCCAATACATTGTTAAGTAACTTGGTCTTGGTGAATAAGATTGTTGGCGAGAATCCTTTTGATCTGAAGTGTAGCTTGTGTTGTATCTTGGAGCTTTAACTTCTGTTCTGTTCTGGAAACTGAAATTTTAAGATTATGCTACTTGAAATAACGTTAATCAAATTATGATCCTACTTTGAAGTGACATGCTTGAGATGAATAGGTAATATGTTCAAGTACTTACACAAGTTAATATATCATTAGACATGGGATGTTTCAGGTTGACCAAAGGATTTATGGTTGAATTAAAAAGAGTGTTTGTAATTGTAATCATCATAAGTAGACATTTTTTTAAAGTAATTTTTAAATGCTATACATGAGAATGTTGATGAATCTTGATTTAATATGATTTCCTAGTTGATCTGAATCCCTAGTACATATCAATCAACTGCATGCTTACAACCGGTTAGTGTGTTTGTGAGATCATAAATGTTTTTCTGATCATTGTGTCCTGTTTCATCTATGTACCACTATGAAACGATATGTTGTTTAGTTGCTGGCTGTTTACTGTCCTGGTTTGCAATTCAATTATCTTTCTTTGACTACAGGTTGGATATGCTATGCTGAGAAAACACTTGGATCTTATATTCTGCCTTACGTTTCTTCGGTAAAGAGTCCCCAGCAAGCAATTGGAGCTACCATTAAGCATCACATTTGCCAAAAAATGGGTCTTATGTAAGTTTCTCATAGCCAATCTTGAATCCACCTTAGATTCAAATTCATATTTTTATGAGATCTATTCGTAAATTGTGTTCTTCCACAGAGTTGATGGAAGCTCCTTGGCGACATTTGCATTTTCTTTCATTAATGTTCTTTATATGGTGCTGAGATGCTCGGTTTGGATACTTCAGCTAAAGTTCCTATTGCTGGAAGGATTGTTGTGACCATAGTTTAAAAGGATCTTCTGATCCAACCAAGGGTTTTTCCTCAAAAAGTAATGATTCTCAACCATGGGAGAAATATTTCAGAAAGCACTTAATTTGTATTGACACAGCTCTAGATCGGTAGGATTTTCCAAAATCCAACTCGTCTGAGACAAGACATCTCAGACGAAACAAAGTGAATACAATGGTTATGTGATAAAAACGAAAAGAGATTCCTGCTGATGAAGGAATTCTGGAAATTTAATCTAATGGCTGAAAAAGCCATTGGTTACGTTTTTATCTCTCTGACAGTTACGTCTCTCTCACAGACGGTTATTTTTTTGCATTTACCCCTTATAGTTATCTAGTGAAAAAGCACCTGTAGTTATCTAGTTAAAAAGCAGTTTACCTATATAGTTATTTAAGTAAAAAAACACTTGGCGAGTGTCTTATACATGATAATCTATAAGTAGTTATGATAACCGTCAATTAAGAAGCTGATTTCTATTTTTTTTATTCTGCTGAAATAATGATTTATTTTTCAATTGCAAACACAAGAATCGGCCCTGTATTGTCTGATACAGATCGGAAATCCAGATACAGGTCAGCAATCTAATTGGTATCGGACCAGAACGATCCTGGATCTGATACTGAGTTCTAACACTATGGTTGTAACAGCAAAAGTTCTATTAATTAAAGATGACAATGTATATATAGCCCAGAGACTAGAAAAGGAAACTAATTCCACATTTGCTTTAAACAGAAAGATTCAACCCTGCTATATTGGCAACGTTGTCCTTCTTTAAGCTCCCTTCTTAATGTTATATGCAGTGTTACTACCGACTATCAGAAATCAGCAGAATATGATTAATCCATTAATCTAGGAGGGTATAATCTCTTCCTCACCCATGAATCAACTTAGCAAGCCATCTTACTGTATGAATGTCCAGAAGCAACAATCACCATAAGAAGATTGATTGTGTACCTATTGATTACAAGTTGGCCTAGCATAGGGACACTCATTACTAGTGAAATTATAACGGTCTTTTCTATGTTTAGCTTTGCTGCTTCCACCTAGTCTAGCTTCAACCAGCCTTCATCAGTGGCTATCAAGTCTTTGCTCTTATTTTATGAGTTTCTACAAGATTCTGTTCAGTTATATGGACGGAAAATAGCTGAAGTGTTTGTTGTGTGGATCCCCTTTTTTTTTTTTTTAACGGCTGGTTATGCCTCTGTTAAGGTCCTAGATCCCTCTGCAATTTCCTCAAAGATGTGCACTTTCTGATTCCATGCAGCGCATATAACAGAAAGATAAGGAATCTTTCATGGGCATTAAATTTCTTATGTTAACTTGATTTACCATTCATTTTGCTTTTCAGACCTCTCTGCCTATGTTTCAGCTGGATTCTAAGTGCTTTGAGTTTAAAAAGATATATGACGAAAGTACTATGTTGACCTTTTGGGTCTTGTGATTGTCAATATGTAGATTTCTATTTTCTTTAGCTAATGTCTTAAAGTACTATGTTCTTGATTTTATGTTTCAGTAACTTGATTGGTGTTATATTTAACAGGCCGGATAAAATCTACCATGTGACTGTAATGCCTTGTTATGATAAGAAGCTTGAAGCTGCTAGGGATGATTTTGTATTTTCAGTGGATTCTCAAGTAGATAATATCCATGATGCTGCAGATCTAAATATGACAGAGGTTGATTCGGTCTTGACAACAGGAGAAGTTTTGGAGTTGATGCAGGTAAGAGAGTTATACTTATTTTATTAGAACTCTCTTGACAAGATAAATCTGTAAATGTTGGTAAGCGTTCTTTCTTTTGGGTGGATTATGCAGCTAAAATCTGCGGATCTCAAGACCTTGGATGAGTCTCCTCTAGATAGACTGTAAGAAATTTACTTGTTATTCTTTGAATATTTCATGTTTAATGGAGTTACTTCTGACAGATATGCTCTTTGATATTCTTGTAGACTGATGAATGTTGATGAAGAAGGACATCTTTATGGGGTCCATGGAGGCTCAGGAGGTTATGCAGAAACAATTTTTAGGCATGCTGCAAAAACGCTATTTGGGAAAGAAGTTGAAGGCCCTCTTGATTTTAAAATAATAAGGAATTCTGATTTCCGGGAAGTGAGCCTAGAAGTAAGTCTAACTCTTCTTCTGTTGATATAGTTTAAACAAATGTAGAGAAGTTTTTCCTTGGACCTTAAGAACTTTCAACCGGTTGCAAATTGGTGTATGTGCACCAGTAGTGGAGCATAGGCCTGGCATTCAGGAAGTCCGCAACTTGGATCTTTTATTCAACAAACCTGATTGGTGATATAAATCATCAGACCTGCCAATTGATTGATATTGACAAGGCTTTATTTTCTGACACCCAAAAGAACATCATGGATCTTCTTTTGGCAATCATCTGATCGGATTAGTGTTTAATATCCGATATGTATGTGGGACCTGTCAAATTATTGCTGAATCTCTTCTGCCAGGCTATAATGTATGTCACATCCGATTGGTAGATGGGTTTAAATAGTCCGTGTTCAAAAGCTGCTCAATCATGTGGCCAGCATACCATCAGTCCATGTAGGCAACAAAGAAATTAAGCTCCACTTGTTTCAGTATTTCTTTTCGGAGTTCCTATATTCTGTTTATTTGTTGAAAAATGTTAAAAGGAAAATACTGCAGCAAGTGGTGGCTGATATTCTTAGTGGGTTACATTGACCATTCGTTTGCTGGCCGTGCTGTTTGAACACTTACAATTTGGCCCCTTGGTAGATTATGAATATAGTTTACACAATAACACCATTGAAGCAAGCATAAATTCAAATTACTTCATGTGCAAGTATTTGTATGTACTGCATAATCTGTACTTGGTAACTCATGCAAACCAATTCTATTGCAGGTGGAGGGAAAAACAGTTTTGAAATTCGCACTTTGTTATGGATTCCGGAACTTGCAAAATATTGTGAGAAAAATCAAAATTGGAAAATGTGATTATCATTTTTTGGAGGTTATGGCATGCCCTTCAGGTGAAATTTATGACTAGTTTCAGTGATTTATTCATTATTTACTGGACCTTGAGAACCAATCTTTTTTTTTTTTTGCTTTACTTGTAAAGGAGTAGTTTGATGAGGATCTAACTTTAAACTGTTCTATCAACAGGTTGTTTGAATGGAGGAGGTCAAATCAAACCCGGTGCAGGACAATCTGCGAAGGATTTGATTCAGTCATTGGAAACGATATATATGGAAGACGTGAGTTCTCTTATGTAGATTTGAGTCTCTTTTCTGACCATCCTTGAGATTTGTTCTTTCGCAGCTTGAGGTATCTGCAATCTTTATGTTTTACAGGTTTTTGTAGCTGATCCTTTCAGAAACCCCATTGCAAAGCACTTATACAAAGAATGGCTTGGCCAACCTGGTTCAGAGAAAGCTAAGAAACATTTACACACGGAATACCACCCTGTGGTCAAAAGCATTACTGCTCAACTTCATAACTGGTGAGAGCTTCCATGGTGTCCTTCAAGGTGGGGGCGTGTTCATCTTGTAAATCCCCTCAGGTTCCACAACTCCTAGAAGAAGCTATTCTTGTCCCCTCTGAGACGACGCTTCATCCTCGAAGTCTCAGTCATTTTGGTTGAGGATTTATCGAGAGAGGTCCAATTTTGAGAACATGTACGTATTTTTCACCCTCATCAGTACTCTTAATTATGTTCAAATCTTTTGTCTCGCTAAACCAGATGCATACGTATTGATGTATTTATGTAGTATTGTACTGTGTCTAAGCCTCATGTGTATTCTTTGTGGCCATTACCGGTTGCCGTCGAAAGCATAATTGTTGTAACATAGTACAAGGGAACTGGAACATTTGCAGTAAGGGAGCAATACCAGTGTTTGGAAACAAAAATAACCGGTTCTGGGGTTTTGACTGTTGAATTGTGTAAGTTTAGATGGGAGCAAAATGTTGACCTAAGCATAGGTATTTATCATATTTTTTGTAATTAACCTTTTAACACTTTTCTAGAGCTATTGAGAACATAGTGGTATCTGGTGTATACACTATTAAAAAAAAAATTAATAGTGTATATTTTATTGACGTGCATGTACATATTTTATTGATAAAAGAAAAAATTTGTGATGTTTATACACACATTATTGATAAAAAAAAATTGTGATGTTTATACACACATTATTGATAAAAAAAAAATTGTGATGTTGGAACGTTCATACATAGTTTAATGACCAAATAATTTATTAATAAAATTTGCGATTGTAAATGTTTATATATACTTTACTAATCAGATAACAAAATTTGTGATCTGTGAATGTTAATACACACTTCACCAAAAAAAAACTTGATCAAAAAATAAAATTTGTGATGTGTGAATGTTTATACATAGTTTACTGATAAAAAAAAAAAAAAAGATTGTGAATGTTTATACATATTTTAATGACTAAATAACAAAATTTGTGATCTGTGAATGTTAATACATATTTTACTAATAAAAAAGTTGATAAAAAATAAAATTTGTGATGTGTTTGTCTATACACCGTTTGATCAATTTTTTGTGTAAATTATATTTTGACTCCTTGAGGTTTTTGCTAATTACAGTTATATCCCTGGAGGTTTTTCAAAAACCTCATGGTCAGTCAATTAACGACATTGAGTCATCGATTGATGTACCCCTTATATAAATTGTTCTACATCACAATCGTTTGATGTATTTTTCTTTATTTCCTCTTTGATGAATGATTCAAATGTGACGTAAAGCATAATGGTTCTTTAGTCGAGAGATTAAGAAGGATATTTTGAGCCTACGGTTTATCCACTTTATCTAAAAGTCAATTCAATTCTTTATAAGGGGTATATCAATCGATGACTCAGTGTCGTTAGTTGACTGGCCCCTTGAGGTTTTTGATGAAGAGTATCATTGTAATTTCAAAAAACTTAGGAGATTTAATTGTAATTATTAGAAACCTCAAGGGTTAAAGTATAATTTTTTCTTTTTGTGACGTGTGAATGTTTATACACTTTACCGATAAAAAAATAATTTATAAAAAAAAAAACAAATTTTGTGATGCGTGAATGTTTACACTTTATTGATAAAAATAAAAGGGATAATTTCACTTTGACCCCTGTTAAATCTGACAATCACAATCAGATACCCTCTTATTTCTGAAATCCCAATGTCCTCCCTTTGGTTTACTGTCACGTTTCATATACCTCCCTCACTAATAGAATCGTCGGGTACAATGAATTTGAAAGTTATAATTAAATTTTAGTGCCTATATTATCCTCTGGTGAGATAGATCAGAACTCTTACGCCTGAGTTTCTCACATGCACAGCACGTGCCTTCCACCAAGCGTTAAGAGGATGAAGGCAAAGCTTACGCCGGCCGGCAACTCGGAGGGAGATGTCACGACTCGAATTCCAGGACGCCACTCGTGTCAGCACAAGGGCAAATCCCGGCTCCCAAGCCGTGACTCTCACCCTCAACCAACAAACTCATCATCATCAATATATATAATCATTATTCAAACCAAGAGGGT
>JAUPMG010000019.1:15633068-15644992 GCA_031762675.1 Pachysandra terminalis
GGATCATCTTCATCGTCAAAATCTTGTTCACTGGATGGCCTGGTTCTTTTTACATCTCTTGATGCTATTCTTCCTCCCTTCTTTGGTTTTCCTCTGCAGAATGAAATTTGCATTATGCATCAATTAATATTAATTTAGGCACTTATACAGCATAGGTAAACGACCAGACCCCATGTTTTCATAGGTATAAACGCGTGTTAATTGTAATGCATCATCAATATACAAACTATATAACATAGGCAGTTAGATGTTTTTTCAATACACTTGATTTCCAAAAACAACGCAATTCAAACGTGGGATCAAATGAAGATGCACTTACTGCCCATTTGCAGGCGCGCCTCCACCCTTGGACCGACCTTGACCAAAATCAAATCTTCCATCTACCATGAACACAGAAGGAACAGGAAACAGTCAAAAAAATGGACAGGGAAAAGTTATTTGCGAATTCGCTAATATGAGTCTCACCATCTCGACCAGCTACATGTTCTTCAACCTGAAAATAAACGAGTAAAAAAGAAAAACAAAAAAAAGTCAGCCTTATTATATAAAAATTAAACATTTCATTTTAGGCCCAGCTCCCATGAAGAACATGTTATATATGTGCTATCATTCATAACTTACTATATCCTTCAACCTGTGGCATACAATTTATAGTTTCATCCCTAACCGGGCAATTTCAAGGGGTACCAATTTGGTTTCACATGAGCCAATGTCATAATGAGATTATAGAAATCTATCAGTGACTTGGCCAAATTTGTGTAGATTTATATTGGCTTCAGTGTTGGTTGAGTCACACAACAATTACTTCTTGGGAATGGAATCCAGTGCCTAAATGCTTGTCTAATTCTCTGTCTACCTTTTCCAGTCTCTCGGTTAAAAAATACTTTGGTCTGTGATTATGCATATACATATCAGAATTTAATGAGTTTGTGCTGATCTGAGTCACCAAGTCTCCCAGCATCTTATGTTCACAAAGGGCAAAAAAAGTAGCCAGAACTGAGCATGCAACAGGTCAGTGAAAGCACCAACATTTTCTTGGCAATAAGTTTTTGTTTAACCAAAGAAAATATAATTATATTTATATATAGTGATTGGACAACAAACTGCTTTTCATGGATAGATTTCTCTTAAAACAGCATCTCATCACTCGTTGAAATCCTATAGGATGCAACCCATAACACCTCTGCTCATTATTAGTTACAGATGATCAAAGGAAATTGTGTTCTCTTCATGGCCATATGAATACAACACAGTCCATTCTTGAATCTGTCGCTTGATGAGTTTACACTTTGTGCTACAACCATAAAATCACACAAAGTTGTAATAGAACACAGGACTGTACCCAGGTTTTAATTCTCACCCCTGTAGTGGTACACACAAAGTTGGACCAGCTAGTTGTTGAACTTGTTATCATATTACATCACTTCATATGTACTGTAGGTTAGATCATTCCTGTATTCATCAAGCACTCATGGCAGTCATACCCTCCTCCCTCCCTCTCTCTTCGACTACTCTCCATAAAAGACATCACAACCACTGCACTAGGTTGATTTTTTTTTTTTAGTGATGTGGAACCCCCGACCCCACTTAGTAGGGACAGGGTAAACCCCGGATACATGACCCCACCCACAAGGACCATATATCAGGTAAGCTCGGGGACTCAAACCTGGGACCTCTAGTTCCTGAGCTAGAGAGCCTGCCAGTTGAGCTAACCCGTGTGGGTTATTCATATGACCTAAGATGAAAAGCAAGTGAGCAACAGATTCCGCAATGGACCTCCACCCACTACACTAAGTTTTTCATATGACCTAAGATGAAAATTCAATGTTTTCCACCCAAACTCCAGTTTCATCTAAAGCAGAGAGCCTTGTCATTTATTTATAATCACTTTCCTTCCGCTATCAAAGTCTGCTCCCCATGGTCACACACTCCTGAGGAGGGTACCATATCCATTACGATACCACTTCTTTTATAAACAATTGATCTCAACTGTTTGTCCACCGTGTTTGAAGATTCTAATGTTTCTCTCCTCTCACCAACCCTTTAGCCAAAGTGATGAACACGCAAAAGACCTCTTCTTGATCTTAAATGGTCCATGAAGTCATAGACCATCTTTCAAAGTTTATAAAATGCTTCTTGCAAATACCATATCTCATGCAATTAAGATTTAAAAACTATATTCAAAACTCTTTTACGTTGCAAAATGGAGAAAAAATGATGATTGAAGTTCAACATCCTTTCACCCAAAAAAAAAAAAAACTGTAATACTCCATAAAATTATGGATAGCAAATTGTGCTCAAACCAGAGAGCTTCTTCCCATAATTTAATTTACCTATTTTTGGAATTGCAATGTGATTTCCCCACGAAGAAACCAAAAGTTTACTTTATCATAGGGACAGAATTCTTCTGATACGACCATTTCTCTCTTTCCATAAAGCCCAATAAATAGCAAAAGGACTACAGTTCCAAAGCAGATGTTTCTTCCCCTTTTTGTTTTAAACTTCCACGACTTCAAAACATCGGCAACTGGTCTTGACATCACCCAACTAACTCCTAACTTTTGAATAAGAGAAGACCAGACCTTGTAAGAGAAGAGGCAATGTAAAAGCAAGTGAGCAACATATTCCGTAATGAAGAGGCATAACACGCATCTATGGGGGTACTCCAGTTTCTAGAAATGAGGTGATCGACAGTGTAAATTCCACCTACAAGTCTACAACAATATTGGCTATCACTCCTCTGGTTGTCATCATAGAAGTTTCCTAGCTGTTTATCTGGAAAAAGTTGTCCAATTGGCTTCAACGGAATTTTTTTTTTTTTGTCAACTACCATTTATCTTGAAAAAATGCAAACCATTCTCATGTGAGATGTAAAGAATTTTGGTTTATCTCTTCATGTTGTGCATTCTGATGTACATTCAGAAGTGCTGAATCCAATCTCTAGATCTTTTCAAAATGTTTATATCTCTTTTTGGACTGTGTTTATGTTTCCTAATCATTCAACTGAATGCCACAAATCATGTTCTACAAATAAGGTTGGTATTTGACATATGCATCTTATAAACGGAACCCCTGAAAGTGTGGGTCCGACTTTGCTGCATACCAGTACAAGGCATCATTTGGTTCTAGCAAAAGACACCTTAAAATTCTAAGTAAATAAATTCTAGTTAGTAAATTCACATAGATAAGAATATATATATATATATATATATATATATATTTTCTTATCTATGTAAGACTAGAACTATCTTAAGCATAAAAGGTATCCTAGACAATAAAATAGATATGATAAGCAGATAATGACAGCAAAATAAGTTTATGATCACCAAATACTGACAGCATTACACTAAAATGACCTGCAAATCATCTAAACTCCATGTTATCATCATCACATGTTAATGACATGTGACTCAGAAGCAATCTTATGTAAGTATCTTTTTATTTTATATCGGGCAGCAAGACAATGCAAAGTATAAAAGTCAGACGAGCACCTTGACCTAAAGTATTAAGCAATTAGATCTCCAAGTTTCAGTAACATCTCGCACAACAAAAAATTACAACCTCTTCTTATAGAATTAAATCAAATCAAAGATGAAAAGCAAGAAAAAAAATGGAAGTTATATTAATACTAAAATCCTTAGATGCTGGAAACATACTGCTGGTGAAGTGACTGAAGACAATGAAAAGAGCCTATCTTCGGGCTGAAACTTCCTGGACCGCTTTAAACTGCAAAACAATTTTTAAAGAGTTTTGACTCACTGGAAAACTATACTCATGTTAATCCGGCTAAAATAACAATTGAACAATTGTTTATGAATAGCTATTACTTTGAGAAGTATCACAACAAAATATAAACATATGCATGTGTATAATGTGCGCCTACATATGCATAAATGTAACTTTATATATTCATCAATAATATCTTCAATGGATTCAAAATGAACGAAACTTATTCTCTGGAGAAGTATAATATAAGCGCATGGCTGTACCTTTAGAGATAACGCAATCCTAATTAAATTATGCATCTAGAGGATGGATCATGCAAAAGAAGGTATTGCACATGGTCCTTCAAATTCTTAAATGGTTTTCCCGTGATTCAACAAAGCATTAAGCTAATTGCTGCATCATGGCATATCTACGATTTAGCAATAGATATTTAATCCATCCTCAAAGTATGGTTTGTCATATAGTCTCTATCAATCTTCTCGTGAGTAACATCAATCTTTCTTTGATTCTTACACATCAAACCAAATTACATTTTTTCCTCAAAAGATGCAAATACGAAGCAATGGCCGACTGAGGTCATTTCTCCTTTCCTAGACCCAGATAAAAAAATGAGGGGCTGAATAACTCCTAATCAATATAATAAGAAGCACCATTGTATTCCTTTTTGCCTGTACAGATGTTTAAGCTTCACCAAGATGCATTTCAAAGTATCATGAAATGCCATATATCATGAATGCGCTTCAAAAGAAAAAAAGACCACTAGTATGAGATCTAAAATGGTTCATTAAGATCACTTCTATTTTCCTATACTTCAGAAATACAACAGATGAGGACGTAAAGCAACATCTAATCACAATAATAAGAACTGTCGTTGTATTCCTCTTTTCCAAAATAGATGTTTATGTTGCATAGAGATGATTTTGAATAGTAACCCATCATTGAAGTGCCTCAAAAAGTTAGGAACATATGCTGTAGTTACATTTTCCCTTTAGGCTTTTACCAGAATATGCTTCTCATAATAATTTATCCAACAGGCTGTAGGAAGAAATGAACTTCCACATTTACTTTCTATGAACTCAAGAATTAGCATATGAACACCCGTAGACAAATTACTTTCATATTTTGAAATATATAACAAGAAAAAGATAAGCAAGTGAAACAATGTGTTAAAATAATTCTCATTGGAGTGTATCTATATAAAAACTGCAACATTATTAAGGCAGATTATTAACCAGATAGATGAACGAGATCTTGAATAAAGAATTAGTTTTCTCTAAGCGCGAATCACCATTTTATAGGTAAAATGGTTGTTTAGAAATAACAAATGTCATTGTATTGTCATCTTACAACTCTTATAATACGCTTAATATGGATTCAGTTCAGAAGATAAATAATTACCCATCAATTAGGCAATAGATTTGACAAGATTATAACTTCATAAATGAATTGAATATGCTGAAATAAAAGGAAAAGATTGAAATGGACTTACTTGGTGGCGCTCTTTGATGAAGATAGAAAACCTTCATAACCTTTCAGCACATTCCCACATTGATTTGAATCTTGTAAATAACTCGTCTCTAAGTCGTAGACCTGGAATTAAACGAAATCATAGTATAAAAGCAAGGTGCACCAGCGTGCTTGGTTGCAATTATTCAAGAATGACGAACTAAATGATTTCAGCTATAAGAAATCCCAAATATCTAGAATCCTGAAATTCCACAGGTTTTACAGATAAAGAGATGCTAGAGAGATAGTACCATTTACATTGTGATTGGCTCAATTAGTTACATAATCTCATGCAACACACACACACACGAACACATGCACACACACACACCACACGCACACGCACGCTCACACACACACACCCCTCCACCCATCCACCCAGGCACATGCATGCACATGCACACACACACACACACACACACACAGTGTAACCCATGGAAGAAATCGCGTACATGCAAATGCGCACCAACACAAGGAAATAAAAGAAAAAATAAATTTTGTGGCTATTTAGATTGCTTCAGTAGATGTTTTAATTCTTTCAATAAAATTTAAATTACAGAAAAAGTCAATTCCCAAGCTATATCAAAAAGATGAACCTCCAGTCCTTGCACACTCCAATTGTTGCACATCGGTGCTTGTAAGACCCATTTGGGCCACTCATGGTGTCAATGAGTTTAAATTACAAAGATCAGATTGAATTAAGTAGTTGTATGGTGTTTCTTCTCAGAACTGATCCAGAAAGCATAAACTCATCTGAGAACTCATATATATTAACCAAAAAAAAAAAAATCTAAACATACAGAACTAACTGTCCAGTGGTCACTGCGATCTCGGGTTTTTTCCTGCAGAGTATTGGGAGGATATGGGTGATGCCGGAGGGTATTGGTCAGCTATTGGCTCAGTGGCGACTCCCGGGTTTAGGTGTTCAGGGTCGGATTCTTTTCCGTTTGGTGTTCCACGCTATTTTGTGGCACATTTAGAGGGAGAGAAACCAACGGATCTTTTATGATGTCTTAGCCTCTGTGGGGAGTGTGTGTGAAGGGATCTTGGTCTCAGTGGCGTCCTGGGCGTCTGTCAGGGGACAATTTATGGGATTATCGGTCATGGACATCTTGACAGAGTGGCAGTCGATTTCTTTGAGCTAGCATCTGTCTTGGCGGGTGTTATTTTGGTAGCCATGTGGGTCTTTGGGGCCCATTTCCATTTTATTTTCGTTCTTTTTTCGCTTTTACTCTGTTGTTTTGCTCCAATGATTTTAGCGCCCTGTTAAAACATTGGTTGCTGTATTTTCTTCTCATCTATATATACCTTCATTAATTATCAAAAAAATAAAAAAAATAACGCTAGGATTCTAAAATCTAAATCAATGGTTAAGATCTTGTAGGAGCCTTCAATCTCTAATTGATGGCTGAGATTTAAAGTCAAGTAATTAGTAAGTATTCTCTACAAACTATAATAGTAATAAAGCTAGGATTTTAGAATATAAATTAATGGCTGAGATCTTGTAGGAGCCTTTAATCTCCAATTGATGGCTGAGATTTAAAAACTAACAATTAGTAGGAAATCTCTATAAACTTGAATAGTAACGATTCAAACTAAAAAGCTAAGAGTCTAAAACCGAATTAGTAAGAATCAATAATAGAAAGAAACCCGTATTGGCTGGAAAACTAATCTAAGGGCTGAGATTAAAAATAACCAAACAATGGCTGAGATTAAAAGTCCATAGTTACTAATCCTAAAATTCTTAAGTGCCTATATAAACACAAATTTATGGGAGGTTGATTCATCACTTAAAGAAGAAGAAGAAGAAGACGAAGAAGAAGAAGAAGAGGAAGAGGTGTAATTCTATACACCAACCTTCAAACCCAAGGTAAGAATTCAAGTCTAACCTTACTTTTGATTGAATTAGGAGTACAAAGTTACTTTCATTGTATATGAAGTATTTTAATGGCTTTTTACTAAGTTTAATTGTAGGAAATGGTAAGTGTGAATTTAATGATGTTCTATGATGTTTATTTATTAGGTTTTGTGTGGAATACAAAGTTAGGGGGGTTACTTAACAATGTTTTATAATTAGAGTTGAAGAGGAGTCAAAATTAGGAAAAAACTGCCCAGATTGTGATGTTTGGCGGCCTCCTTGGAGCATAACAAAACAAATTTGAGTCGATTCCGATAAGTGTACACAAAGTTATGGTCAAATTACCGACGAGACGTCAAAACTGTCAAAAGCCACTCGGCGATCTCCTTGGCGCGCTAAACGTACGCCGAGACCCCAACTCGGCCCGCCGAGCTTCACAGAGTAAAAGTTGAGCCCCTGGTTTGTTCACCGAGCCCCAACTCGACGCGCCGAAAGCACGCCTAGCCTGACCATCTGACAGAAACCCAAAATCCCCAGAAAACCCTTTGGAACCCCTCGGCGACCTCCTCGATGCGCTGAAAGGCTGCCGAAGCCCACTCGACAACCCCTCGGCTCGCCGAGAATTATAAACCTTGTCCGTTTGACTTGCAATTTCACATACATGCTTATTTTGACCTAATTAGACTGATTTTTGTGTTAGCTTTGCTAAATTATAATTATTTCATCTACTTGCTTCTTTATGGACCCTTTGGCTATGTTGGTGGATATGTGATATTTTGATATGCTTTATATTTCTTGTTTATTTAATGTCTAACATGTTAATTAGTCTTATTACACATTGTACACATGATTTATATGCTTAGTTAATGAGCACTTACTCACTTGCACATCATTATGCTTCATGACGATGGATTTGGTCTAAAAGCTATACCTTTTGCATGTGAATCTATACTTCTAGATCCTTAAGGCTATAATAAGAGTATCATGATCTGGAAATCATGATAGGTGAGGAGACTGATATTTTTATCTGTTGAGGGACTGATTATCCCAATAAACCAATCTATTTGTTTCACCTAAGGTGAGGGATAGGCCTTGTATGGGGGTCCCAAAACGCTTGTGGTAAGTTGATAAGTGAGGGAAGGTTTACATTGTGATGCCCAATATCCAAATCATAAGAGTTTATAGGTGAGGGAAGGCTCATACTTATGAGGCCCAATATCCGAATCACAAGAGTGTAATTCTGTTAGTAGATCGGCTAATGTTTGCTTCACAATGGAAGGTTCACATTGTGAGGCCCTGAGCTAAGTCCCTATGATTGGAAATAAGTGAGGGGATGGTGCCCTCTAGGTCGAAGCCCCTAGAAACTATGATGTACACATAGAATAATCTACTATTTCAGCCATGTATTGGGGGATGAAAGTTCACATTGTGAGGCATCCTTGGGTAGTACGATTGAGATCGGGTGTGAATCATACACGAAACGAATACTAAACAGCCAACATCATACATATTGCTTATTAGATTGTCTTCAATCACATGTGATGATTATACTTGCTAGGTGCACAACATGCATTGATAATTGAATCAGCCCCATCGCATTGCATATTATACATGTTACTTCATACTAATTACTCACATTGCATATCTAGTATATATCTCATTCTCACTTGCACTTTCAGCACATATTATATGTTTACTTACATAGTGACTCTCATGTTTCGCATGTTTACTGTTATATGGATTACTATTGAAGAGTGACATTGTTCCTACTTCAATCGTAATTATTGTTAGCCTTGTTTACTTACAAAGCTAGTGTAGCTTATGCTTTTGAGCACAACATATTTCAGAACCTTTAGATGATGGACATAAAGACCAATAGGATCAAGATGGAGGACAAGGATGTTTTGAAGATATTAGTTGTTATTAGGGTTTTACTTGATGATTTTAGTAGAACTTGTAGTAGGGTTTATTTGCTGTAATTTCATAGTTATTTGGTTTTCAGTAATTAATAGGGATTGATTTGAAGCATGAGACTATTATTATTTTCTTTCCGATGTTTTCTGTTTGAATGATGTTATGTGATGGATATTATCTTAATAAAACTATTTTTCTACACTTTATCTTATATATTGTCCTTCTTTATTCAATGATTTTGGCTATGTATTGTTTATCCACTCCCATTTGGATATGGGGTGAGAATTACAACCTAGACTTGGGACTCCATTGAGATTTCCAGGTTTGGTTCGTGAAACCATCTCCCAAGGCTTTGTGTTTATATAGACTCTCAGGAACTTACTAATCTAGAATTTATAAGCTTTTAGTCTGTACCATTAGGTTAGTTTATTTGAATCTCAGCCCTTGGATCAATTTTCTAGCCTAAGTTGGTTTCTTTCTAATTTGATTTCTTTCTAATAAGGTATTTTTCTAATTCTTAATTTTGGTTCAGAATCCTAGCCTACTAATTACTATTCTAGTTTGAATTATTTCTTGTAGAGAGTTGTTTCTAATTCTATACCTTAGACTTAGTATTCTAGTCATAGTTAGCTAATTACTATTTACTTGTTAATTTGAATCCTTTCTAATGGAGTGTTTCTAATTCCTTATTAAATCTCAGCCATTAATTTTATATTGAAAGTTCCTACAAGATCCTAGCCATTAATTTATATGTTGAGATTCCTACAAGATCTTAGCCATTAATTTATATATTGAAATTCCTACAAGATCCTAGCCACATGTCATAACTTAAGAAGTTATGATTGTGTGTGATGCACCTAGTTTCCTATAGTACAACCCACCAATCACAATCAGTCAAAGTCAAACATGACAGCTATTTATTAAAATTTTAAATTATCTATTATTTACACATTAACCCTATTATTTTTGTTTGGGTAATTACAAGTAGTTGGGCAGATTTTCTCATCTTTTGGATCTTACTCTTGGGGCTAGTTAACAAGCTTCTTTGTGTGGGATCGAGTCATTTAACGACTTGAAAGAAGGCTTTCCATGAAGGAGAGATACGAACCAGAAGAGGGAAAATTGTTCTTGTTAGGGGTACTTATTTTGTCTTTCTAATTTGTTTCCTCTATCTACTCCTGGTTCCGGAATTTGCTAATTGCTACAAAGATATTGGAGAAGCCAGAGTGGTTTCCTTTGGTGGGCACAGAGAAGTCTTGTAAATACATTGTAGTTGATTGGAAGCACATGTGAAATGCGGAGATGGATGCATAAGAAGTGGTTGGGGGGATCTGGAAAGGAGACCATTTGTCTGTGGAGAAGGTTTGTAGCAAGAATTGGAAAATGAATAATTGGGACATTAGAGAAGTGGTTTCACATTATTGGATGGGGTTTAGAAATGCATATTGAGAAGTTTTGAAATATTGATAATGGGTATTTGTTTCACGGTCGGTAGCAATGTTTTCAGATAACATTTGAAGTTCAATGGCAACCTTCTTCTTCAGCTTTGTCCTTGCATGACATACCCTACAGTTTCTAGACAGCTATTTAGCAGTTCTTCTGTGACTTGCTATAGCTTTTGTATGCACTTGTATATATGTGGCTGGTCATCTTTCTTTTTTTTTTTTCCTTTATTTTTTACTTGCAAATGAACAAATTATATTAGATTACACATGGTTTGGAGTTGCATTTATTTTGGCATTTGGTTTAGAAATTACAATATAATCTTTAGATTCAGCTTTCAGTATTTTAATTATCACCTTTTGTGTTATTTGGGTGGCAGGATCTTCAGCCTATAGATCGCTTCGTGGTGGAAGAGTATTTGCTGGATGTGCTTTTGTTCCTCAATGGCTGGTTTGTAAAAGATTGCTATATTTTACAGTTAGTGCAGTAGTTAAGTGTAGTCATGGCTATTTTTAATGACATCGATGAGTTAAACAATTGGAAGGCACAATTCAATAAATTTTATGCTTTCTTTTCCATATCTCAGGTATGGTTGAGTAGTTATTTGTAAAAGGAAAGGTCTAATGAAACATATTGTAAATGTAAAATCAATTTTGTTCAGATCTTTTTTCTGCTCTTAAATTCTCTCACACTAGATCAATTGGTGTTGTTTGCTGTAAAATAGATTGTCGTTGTACACTTCAATTATCTTCACAATAATCTGGATCAACCCATTCCTTGCCTTGTCTGTTCTTTTCGATGCCTTCTCTTTTGATTGGGATTTCAACTTTAATTTTCTTACATCTTTTTCTCGATTTCATGCAAATCTAGTCGGAAAGAATGTGCTTCATACATGGCCGGCCTGCCTGTTCCCTTCCGATATGAGTATCTTATGGCGGAGACGATATTCTCTCAGGTAAGATATCATGCATTTTCTGGTATATTATCAGGGATTTTTTCCAATCGCCAGTTGAAATATCACATAAATGTGAGCTACTTAACTACACTGTCTAGTTTTAGATATTGTATTTTGTGGAACTTACATAATATATTTCATCATATTATCAAGTGATACTTTTTGTACTGAGATTTTGCATCTGTAGAAAGTTTGTATATGCCAAATATTAGTGGCATTTTGGTGCTCAAAAAGGAATTAAAAGTGTATCATCTCAAAGTTATCAAGTGTTGGGGTCAATTTTCCCTTTAAAATCCAGTTTGATCTGTACTGTTCATTCCAATATATATTACACTGTTACTTGTTTTACTGGGATATCTGAAAGAACATTGTTCATTTGTCTTCTTGCAGCTACTTTTACTGCCTCAAGCCCCATTCAAGCCATTATACTACACACTGGTTATTTTTGACCTTTGTAAGGTAGTGTAACTAGCCTGCTGACATGATTCTGTTGTACTCTACTAGGTTACATGGTGAACATTT
>JAUPMG010000019.1:15666894-15680718 GCA_031762675.1 Pachysandra terminalis
AAAATAGTTGTTAATCCCAAACTGTCTACTGGGACAATCCAAAATGTTATATGTGTGATAATGCATCTTCATATTTACATCGTATAAAAAATCGCAATTCCCTTAGTGAAGTGCAATGCATCCATAGCAAGTAAAATGAAGAGCAAATCACATATATAACCTTTCAGACAAGCAATGCATTAAACACTCCATATATACCACATTATTCCACCAACACCCCTGTATTTCCGTTTTTCAAGGCATTCACACACTTCTAGTAATTCACAATAATATATAAAAAATGGCACAGCTAAATATAACAAAAGCTATTTAGTTTCTACCACTTTATCCTTAGGGTTGATATCTTCTAATAGACTAAATTAGTTCTCTAACTTCTTTGTTCATAAATCTTATTGGGCTAGGGATTGTAAAGTTCGCGTTGCAACTACAGAGTAATAGACTGAACAATCCGAAGATAACAGTTAAGGCAATGAGGCTTAACCTGAATTTTGCTAACTTAATAAAGATTCAAAGAATCGTGAAAATAGATATGCATTGGGTATTTAATGTTGTTAAAGATCTTAAATGAATATATATACTATAATAAGTTTATAATATTATACAATAATTTATTCAGTTCTTTCAGTGAATAAATAATTAATGAATCAATGATGTATCATAAAAATTTAATTCCTTATAAATAACTATTTTTCTAGTAAATACTGTTTTTAAGCTTATCTTAGTGTTCTCAGAAAGGAAAACGAAAATGCAACAACAGCAAAGGCTATGGTTGTGAGTTGGCTATAGCTGGAGTTGACCATCCCAGTTACAATGAGTGGGGATAGCATTATTCTCTAGCTTTGCTCTCCTAGTTATGTTCTATTTATCAATAAAATTTCACTTATTATTGATGAAAAATATATCCGTACAATATATTAATGGGGGAGCTTTCATCATGTTACCCACACTATGCTAACTACACAAATTCTAACATAGGATATAAATTTATACACAATATATTTAAGTTACATTTCAAAGCCCCCTTAATGATGACCTTAATTATTTAGTGATAAGCATACCTTTAAAGATGACTGACTAAAATGGTTAAGTTAGTTACATAGATAAGCATAAGGTCTTTTTTATTCTTTTTTCAGCTTACACTTGACCTACATGAACATGGATGGGATCCACTAATCAACAGTTATACCTAAAATATTATCAATGAAAAATAAACAAAAATTAACAAATAGTACAAACAAGTACGAAAAAAGTCACCAAAAAAAAATTCTTATAATTGGATATCTTGAATCAAAACATTAAAAGGAACATCATAAGAGTTATCTCCACCAAACAAAGGTTAATTAATATAATAAACCCAATCAAATCAGATTGCAATATGTAGAGATTACAACCTCAAAAAAAGAAAAAAAAAATATTAATTGGATGTTTTCTCTTTGTTGGGCTCAAATCAAACATTAAAAAGCTTTATAAAAAATGAAATCAATAATATATTAATTGAAGAACGACGAATCCCAACCGAACCCATTCGAAAACCCCAGCCTAAAAGCATATAGATTTTGGAATCGAATCCCAACCGAACCCATTCGAAAACCCCTCTTTTCTATTTGTCAAAAAACCCAGCAAACCCTTTCATCTTCTTAATTCGCCCAACCCATTAGAACCCTAGAAAAACAATTCAAATCCTATCCGAAAACCTAACCAAAACCTATTCGTCCAGCCCCAAAAATCAAATACATATATCCCTGTTTGTTAAATCCCCCATTAGAAAGTTAGAAACCCATTGAAACCTCTCAAAACTCATCTGATTTTTGCAGAAATTTGTATTAATCGACCCCCTTTAATCTTCTGCAAAACTAGTTGAAACCTTGGGTTCGTCTTCTATTCGTCCTATTCCCTAACTCTATTTTTTTGGTTATTGTACACACACATATATACACATACACATACACACCAGAGGGATTCATAACAATAAAATCCCTAAAAAATAGAGCATACCTGGTCAGATGAAGGGTCGACGACGAGCAAGTTACGGTAGAGATGGCGAGCAAGAGGGAGAGAGGGGAAGAACAACAACACAGGAGAGGGAGAGGGGAAGAACACAGCAACGTGGGAGAGAAAAGAGAAGGATTTCGCGGGTTTAGGTTATAGCCTATTTGCGGCGTTCTTTACTAGACTGCCAAGAATTCTATTCTCGGCAGTTTTTATTGAATCGCCGAGCAATACTAGTACTTACTCAGCAGTCTACTAAAAACCGCCGGGAAAGCCCCCCTTTTTTTGTAGTGAGGACTCTCTAATATACTTTTTTTTTTATCATATCTCTCTTTGTATAAAAAAAAAGAAAGAAAAATAAATAAATAAATAAAGAGCAGTTAGAAAGACGGGGAATTACATACTTGTCTTCATTTAACCATGTTTGTGTGGTTTTGTACTTGTTGAACATACTTCCCTTCCACAATGCTCTATTGCAAATTCCAAAGAGAAGTGTTGATATAAGTCAAATATAATGATATAAGGATTGTTTTACCTCTTTGTAGCAGACATTGTCAAATTTGCATTCTCCTATTACGGTATGGTTGTAAATACAACGGGATCAGGTTTCAATTAGTTCAGGTTCGTCTCTAACTAAAATCAGTTTGCTCAAATCCAACTCCCCCGAATTGAAGTAAATCCATTGAAGCCAAACTCAGTCCAAACTCAATTTGTTGAGTTTGAGCTAGATTTAGATGGACCCAAGCTAAACGAAAAGACTAAAAGAAAATTAATTTTAATTAAACATTCATTTATGTCATGGATATGTGTACTATTTGTGGGGTGTAGTTATTTTATATAAATTTATATGTTAGAAATGAAATTATCGGTATGAAAATCAAATAATATTAATGTAAACGAAGTAAACAATTAAATTATAGATATTAAGAAAAAGAAGAATTATAGGGTTGACATTGGAAGAAGGCAAAATTAGTCAAAAGGGGCAAATTGAGATTTTAGTAAATTAAGAGAAGTAGATTAACTCTGGAAAAATGTTTCCTAGAATCAGTACGAGAAGAAAAAATTAAAATAACATAAAATAAAATCAACAAATGAGAAGGATTTTAAAGGGGGTTGTACAATAATTGGCTAGAAAGGTCATGTCTGAAAGGGAAGATATAATTGTCCTTTATGGGGTAAGCATTATAGTTGTGCACTCTAAATCTTGACCACTTCATTCACATAAGTCAAACCAGATAGGTCATATGCGGTAATAATGGCTAACCTCAACACATGCATTTCAAAATTTTAATTGTGCAATGGGGAGTAATGAACACATAGCTAAAGGGAGGATGCCTCAAAATTTTAATTGTGCAACAGGGAGTGGTGAATACATAGCTAAAGGGAGGATGCCCTTATTTGTATGAAAAATTTATTTATCAAGTTTCACTTTTCAGTTTTGTGCTCGACTTACACCATCATCTTTCACCACTAAACTTCAATAATTGATTGATTTGTGGGTCTTTATTTACTTATTTGCTATACTTAATTTGACAAATAATCAATATTTTAAAAAAATTATTAGACATCAAACCAACAAGAGATTAGTTTTAATTTGATTCAATTGAAAATTCAACATTGTGATTAAGAGATTATTAATACTTAACAGATTACTTGCTTAATAATAATAATAATAATAATAATAATAATAATAAACAGATTACTTGCTTGAGGTCTGTGAGATAAGCAACTACTCTTAACTAGAGGAATTCATTGAAATGTTTCCCGATATTTTCTGTACAACCATACATAGGATGATACATTGGTCATCTTACTGGGCTCCAGATATACATTCTCCATATTCATTTACCTGTATTTGTGTGTACATGGGAAAGGTGGAGGATAATGGTTATCTTATGCTTTCTTTCTAAAACACAAAACCAAAATAAAGAACCGACTTTACAAGACTTAGAAAACAATAGCCTTCCCACATAAAATGGTTAAAGCACTCATGAGTTTCACCACACCAAACTACATATACACAACCCTTCTCTACAAACAATAAAATTGGACATGAACCTATTTTCTTAAATGGGTAAACTCTTGTGATCCATTTGCTGAGTTCTATTTGTTGAATTTTTTTAGAACTGAAAACTATGATGTAAATGTACTGTTTGTGACACTTATAGGAAAAGAAAAAAGGGTAATTTGGCATGACCTTCATAATGGAGTTTCTTCCATTGATCTTAATAGGTCTGATGATTGTTGGCCATTTGATTCATATATTATTTGACACTTCTAATGCAAAGCCAATTCTTACAATGGGAAGCATTGAGTGTGGTGCACTAAATATATATATATATATATTGTTCATTTTTCTGTTGTTGTATGAGTCTCTTTCAAAAATTACAATTTTCCCTTATTATATATTATTTCTATTCTAAATTGCCTTTGCAATGCATCTATCTTGATTACTTATCTTTCGGCTATTTAAAAAAATGATTTTTTTTCCTTTGAATAAATTATTTTTCTCTTAAATGGTCTCTATGTTATGCACAATATTTTGATTATTCAATTTTCTGTTCTATATTTGGATTTTTTCTTCCATAAAATAATTCTTCTTCCTTTTCTATTATTCTCCTCCCTCTTTGAATTTCTTCTTCCATAAATAATTCTTCTCCTCCCTCTTTAGGGTGCCACATGTGTAGATTGAGAAGTCTATTCTATTGTTAATTGTGCATAAAGGTTGTAATAAATTCATCCTTTTATGTATTTATTATTTTGCCATATTTATGTAGGTTGAGAAATAAATGCTATTATTCATCATATTTAACTTCCTTTGTAGCAATATTAAATTGTATGGAACTCCTATTTTCATAGGTAAAAGAATAAAATCGTAACGATGCTCCGATGAGCAAAACACAAGGCATTTACACACTATCCTCCTTTGCCTCTGTTTATTTTGTACATCTTTGTTTTATTTTTCTTTCTTCAACATAATTTTATGCTTAAAAGATGACCATCGTCACCACAAACACATTTCTACTTACATCATAATATAAATTCTATATTCGTGTTTTGCATGTGCAAAGCCCCATCTAATAAAGATATAAAAAACACTTCAATCTAAAGTTTAAATATAAAAAAAAAAAGAAAAAATCCAATTTAAAATACGTACAATTGAGTGGTTACGAGTTGAGTTGAGTCGAATCAGCCGAGTCTGCCTCAATTCCGCGAACTCTCCGAGTCAAGTCGAGGTTTCGAGTTTGAAAAACCCTCTGCGGATAAAACCCCAAAAGCCGAACAAACTCTTTCAAACTTCAAGAGCCCCAGCTGCTGAATTTTTTGCTATTTTTTTTTTCTTTTTCTATTTTTTCCCCCTTCAAAATCTTCTCTATTATCTCCATTTCTGCATTCAAATGGATCTCAATATCCATTATAGACCAAACCCATTTCCACTTTCTTCCAAATTCATCACTCAAGGTTCACCATATCTTGTGTTCTTCAAGCCACCACCGAAGCCTTCGAAGCAAAGATCAAAGCTTTCCTTTCAAAAACCGATTTTTCGAGCTTCTGCTTCTGGGAATCAAAATGGGTCGGAAAGTTTCTCTTGGTCAAGTGTTTCCCGCTCCATTCGACACGGTTCCGAACGGTTTTTGTCTAATTTGGGAGTATCTTTGAAGAAAGAAACTGGTTTTGATATAGAACAAGCTAACGTCAAGTTAATTAGTTTTGCTAGTCGCGTTCGAGACACTGCAAAGAAGGGAGACGCTGCATTTGATCAATTCAGATTTGAATTGGTTCCTCAGTTCATCGATTGGAATAAATGGGAGCGTTGGAAGGTACTTTATTTTGTGCTCCATTTGTCTTTCCGATGATTGATAGTTCAATTATGTAGTTACAGATTGATCACTTATTGCTGATTGTTCACTGCATTGTTTTGGCTAAATCAGTGAGTAAGCATTTAATGAAGTCGAGAAACCTCGAAACTAGTAAAAGTATTATGATTAAAATGAGGAGAATTACCGATCTCGGCATAGTACCAACCGATTGTTAATGGTTGAGCTTTTTTATATAAAAAAATTTAACGGCTTAGATAAAGTTCTCCACTATACAGATGAGAGAAAGTCGGCACTATAGACTAATTCTTAAAATGATAATATTTTGAATTATAGGACTGTTTTGATCATTCCCATTTGCAACCCTCCTTTTGTTAAAAGTTTGTTCCGCTGAAATATGTGAAACCTTTTGCCTTTATATGAGCAACATGCCTGAATTTAATGATTGGTAACATATGCTGTACAAGGTTTAAGGTATCAGTTTTGTATCAAGTATCGGCCCTTCCAAAACTGATAAATATCTGTCTTTATCAGCCGATACATATCGGGTACTGACCGACACCATTAAAAAGTCGAGGCAATTTGACATCAATCGCCCGATACTTTTACCATTGGATTCCTATTGGCCGCCCTCAGAACTGATATGACTCGGCTCATACTTAATGGTATCAGCTGATCCTTAAAACCTTCCATATGCATGGTTTCATACCATCTGGGATGTGGATACACAATTTGATTTCCTTGTGAAGATTAGTGTATGTAGGTATTTGTTTGTACACAGGGACATCCATCTGCAGTTTTTAGTTCTCGACTACCACAACTTGCTGATGAAGGAGAGAATTTTTTTTTCCTGAAAACCTTAAATGACAATGATATATATATATATATATATATATATTTTCATTCATTGGGTTTTCATCAGTTATTGAATCATTGTCCTCATACTGTAATAGTTATGTTGTGAAAAAATTATCCTGATCATGGTTTATGCAATATGCAAAATATGAGTAGAGAAAGAAAATTGAAAATAATAGCCAAACCACAGTACAAAGATTTTACGTGGTTTATTCAACAATAGGGCTATGTGCATGGGTGAAGATGATGAAAAAACTTCCACCATAAGGTAAAGATTACCCAAAAGATAGCAACCGATAAACACACTAGGATTGTACTCTAAACCCTAGGAATACACCCTAACAAAGAGCTAATTACAGAGAAGAAGGAATTTTTAAATATTCCTTGAGGATCAAGAATCCATATCCTTTGGTCAGGCACAGTAAGGTCCTTAAGAGGTAGATTCCAAGAGAACCAATGGAGGTCTAATGAATCTTTCTTTAAGGAAAGTTCGTGGAAATGGAGGAAGGTGGAAGAAAATAGGTTCTCACCCACCAAAGGTCTTTCCAAAAGCAAATCCTTGAGCCAAAACTAAGACAAAAATGAATAAGGGATAAAATTAGGGGCACGGGTGGAAATAAGGTTCCAAGTACAATAGCCATAAACTCCTGCATTTATGCCCTGATCATATATTTCTTTTTGAAAATTAACGAAGGTTTGTACTACAGAGGATGAGAAAGAATTTACTGAAGCTATCATATCCAATTTTTAAGTTGGGCGAGCCTCTTTTTGGGGTGCCATACTTTGGATGGCAATAGAGCTGCCTCTTTTTGGGGTGCCATACTTTGGATGGCAATAGAGTTTGGGGCCAGAAAGGGGTCCACAGGTTCTCCACGTAATCCTCTATTCACCTGAACACTTTTAGCCCTATACCCCTTTGCTATTGAGTCAAAAAGCCCTTTTCTCCAAGCCAAACATTGATGATCTGGATTATGTACATAAACTGTTAGAGAGGAGGACGACTGCCCCTTTTCAAGAATGTCCTTCTCTACGAATCCAATCTCGAATATTGGCTGGTTCCCGATTTCTTGGTTCAACATTCGCCCACACAATGGAAGGCAAGAGGCCCAACCCCCCCCAGTGAGAGAGCAACCCAACATGGGCTGTAAACCCCCCCAAATCTCAAATCCCAAATCCCAAACCTAGAGAGGGAGGGGGGATACACCATCGTGTTTCCAATGTTTAGGTCTCCATGATTCCAACATCGGCAGACTTGGTTCCAATTCACTAAGTGTTCCTTATTAACCCCACCTCCTTCCCGTAAGAAAATCCCTAAAAATTTTCTTAACCTACCAACAGCTTCAATAAGCATCCTAATCTGGAAAGGATATTAGGAGATTTAGCCAAGCTAGCTTAGAGTAATCTTGCCTCCAAATGAGAGATAGTTCATTTGCCATCTGGCATGATATTGATTAACATTTTATAGAAACTTATAGTTACTTTTAGCAATTATACAGATGCAGAAATGCCCAAAAAAAAGAAATACGGCTAGGATTGATCGCATTTTATAAACGGAAGTTGTAATGTCATTTTGAATGTGTCATATAATCAAGATGGTAAAGTCTCCGTGTGTCATTCACAAGACCTGCGATTGGCCTGCCTTCACAACAGGCTGCGGATAGGTTGTCATAGCACACCATATGCTTGCCTGGGAATGCCCCCATGAGGGCGACCAAAGAAAAGTTGTAATATCATTTTAATTTAATATATTTGCATACATGTTAAAATATTATTTCTTATACGTGATTCTGAATCCATGCCCTTTATTCTTGTCAAGTCGGACGTCCTGATTCATGTAGGATTCCGGTTTCCTGCATCTGTCTCCGTGTAATACTGTTTTAAAGTGCCTGTATCTGAATATATCCTTACTGACAGTATCATGTATCCATATAAAGTAATAATGTATCTTTTTCTTTGGAGGATTTTGTAACTCTGTTCAAGGAAATCCAATAAGTGCTGAATTCTCAAAACAGCTCATAAAGCCCATTCGGGATGATAAGAGAGTGGATTTAAGTTGGCCTATTAGATTTGGTTATCTAAAAAGAAAAGAAGACGGGCATACAATAGAGATTTCAGGAAAAGGAGAATTCTGAGAATTTAGGAGCAGCATCTGAGAGACCAAAATCAGGTGCAGAGTCTTATAGATTAGCATATTCAGAGAAAGTTTTAGAGGTCTACTCCCAGACGTTTAGATGGGAGTATTAGTTATAGATTTCACCTTAGAATTTTAAAAGAGCTGCAGTTGATGAAGGTCACAGAGATAATTTACTGATTCCGGGAAAATGGCGAAAGGGAATTGTGCAATAAGAGCAACATATGGAACGTGTTCAAGACTATAATATGAAATTATGATCGCAACACCTTTTTGTTGTTTTGATATTGAAGATGCATAGTCACTGATGTAGGATTTTGTTTAAAGGTAGATCTAGAACTAGAAGATAGTTAGTGGTTAAAGGTTGCTGGTGTTTTCATGTTAAAATTTCATCAGGGAATATGACAACAAGATTAATGATGAAGCAGTTCATCAGTATCAGGCATATCCAGTAAGTCAAAAAATGAATTTACGGGCACCGAGATTCCACACGTTCTGTGTACTGTGACATAAAAGACAGGCCTTCTAACATATCATATTTCTAGATTCTGTTCTCTTGGTTTCTTTGAATTTTATTGAGCAAATATCGTCTTATAATGTGATGTTCTATTTATAATTATGCTTGGTATATTGAGTGGAGCTTCATTTATATTAAAAAGATTTTTGGAATGTATAACTGTTCTCGTATTTATAAATTATATTGCTTACTTGTGTTTATTTATAAGCAAAGCAATGATGTGATGTGACGTTATCTTGTCCTCAGGATCTCACGAAGTGGGAGCCTAAACGAATTGGTGCCATGATGCTCTATGTTTTTGCTGTGATAATTTCATCTCGAGGAATATATCTGGCTTTTAGAACCCCTTATCTAAATCGTCAAAGAAAGGGGTTAACTGAGGCATATATGGAGGCATTGATTCCTGAGCCATCTCCAAGTAACATTAAAAAGTAAGTGCATTTCTCATCTTGTTCACAACTACATGAAGCACTTTGTAAATAGTCTTTCGTTTGCAACTTGCAATTTGTGTTAAATTACATGTTGATTTGTTAAATCAAGATCTTATTTTCTAGTTCTTTCAATAATGTAAAGAAAAGTTATACTTTTGTTCATGATCTTTATGATTTTTCCCTAAAAGTTGTACTATCAGGAAGTCCCACTTTTTACCCAAAAGTATTGAGAGTATCAAGTAACATATTGAGAGTTTCGAGACACGTAAATTGTATCTATTTATATGCTGTAAAAGACAGGTGTTTGGAAATTTTGAAAATGTGGTGCATGTATCGTATCGACAAGCTCGATACTCTAAATGTATCAAGCGTATTGATATGACATTTTGAACCATGAGAGTGAACATTTCCAGGACCTTGGCTTGATTATACATGAGGAAGTGATTGAGGAGGTAGTTTGTCGCAGAAATAAGTTGGGCGGCTCATGCAGAGATGTGTTTTCATACTGTTATTTAACTGACACTTTCTGATCAAATTAGTAGGGAAACCTTATAGATTTGTTAATAAGATCAGATATGTTTTATGCAAAAGAATGTTGTGCTAACCAGATTCAATGTTCCATGGATGAAATGAGAATATATATATATATATTTTTTTGATCAGTAAAAGTGAATTATGTATATATATATAAACGAAAATAAGAACTGTACAAGCATACAAGACTGGATGAAATGAGAATATTGAGGTGGATGAGTGAAAAGAATAACAAAGATGTGGTTGAAAATTGACACATTCAAACGATTTGGATATTTTCCTCAATAGGGGGTAAAGTAAAGGTAAAATGAGTAAAGATGTGGCATGTTAAACGACGACCAATTCCAACACTGGAAGGTGCAAGTTTTTGCAAGCGGAACTGTGGAAGGTCCTAAAAGGATAGAGGGGGGGCAAAAAGGACATGGATGAAGTTTATGAGACAGGGTTTGGAAGCTCATGATTAACTGAGGCCATGCTTTTAAATATGCTGGAATGGTGGAACATGATTTATGATGCTATGTTGAAACTTATTGGGAGAAGAAATTGTTCATGTATTGATTAAAGATCAATCATATTTAATTGTTTGCTTAAAATTCAGTCCATTATAGAGTAAATAGTAAGACCATCTGGTCCACATGATACTTGTTTGAAAAACCAAAGCTTGGGATATTTCTGAGTAACCATGAACTAAACATTTACTAAAGCCTTAACAAAACTTATCCAATCAAAGCAAAATGCTTGAAGTACTAACTAGATTTGAACTTTTTCTAGGCTCGACATCCCAATAGTGCTTTAGATGCAGTGGCACAAATTGGATTCTGGATTTGGGACTTGTACAGTTGTTAAATCTTAGTTTACAACTATTCTCAGATTCCTACGTTTTTGAATTGAGCATTCCCTAAAGGTGGTATTTGTTTTAGACACTTGGTTTGCTTCAACTTTTATGGCTGTGTTCTAAACTTTTGTCAAAATAAGGATTCGTCTACTTTTTCTATTTGATCAGCAGAACTAGGGTCCTTTTATTGTGATAGCATCTGGTTTCTATAAACACATACATGTATGTTATCAATTGCTGATTATATTCATGTAAGAAAAAGCTAGCCTTTTACTTAAATTAGTGCTGTGAAACAGGATGGGCCTTCACTGGGTCATTGTTGACCTTAGCTCCTCTTAGCATGGTACATCGCAGCCTATATCTGAAGCAATATGTGTTCTGATCTGGGCTTCTGCCCAGCTTTAGTTGTACCCATTTCATGCTACACATGCATATGCTCAGGTCCAGCCTGAAAGTTGTTGAAATCTAGGTTTTTAATATTGATATCATGAGATATATCACTACCTCCAAAATATGGAAATAGCAAGGGATATTGATGGAAATATCGATATTGCCAAAAAAGTTAAGAGTAATGAGGGAAACATTGGGAAAAAGGTGAAATATTGTATTGAACATTGTCGGTACTAATTTAGGAACTTATACTCCCAAATAACTCAAAATATTATAAAAAACAATGATATAAGACAAGGCATGTGATACCGTACATGTGTTATTCTTTAAAACTCCATATAATACAAGTTTTGGAAGGTTTTTTTTCATTAAAAAAACAATATATTATACATTACAAGTTTCAAATACATGAAAAAAGGATCTAGCCATGTAACTGATATTTGTGGTCTAGATTGGAGATTATGCCTAAGCATTTTTTTTTTTTGATAATTAACATGTCACTAATCATCAAAGTTGAATATCTACATGAACTATACAAAAATTAATCACGAACTGTGATTATAAAACCAAAAGCAGAATAAAATAAAACACTATAGCCTACTCTATGTCAAAACATCCCAAAATTCTCACTAGGAGAACCCGATACAAAAGTAGCTCTTGTAACCCCAGTTCTAGCCTTTTCATCTGCCTCAGTATTAGCAGATCTGAGAACATGAAAAAAAGATATCCGTAATCTGTAACTCAAAAATCTCACCATCCTTACAAAATGTGCAGGCCGCCAAGGATAAATAGCATTTGGAGACATCCAAGAAATAACTGAAGAAGAATCCCCTTCAACCTGAATGTCCTCCAAATTCATCTTCCTTGCAGCATTGCGGTTTTAACTTCAACTAGGCATAACTCACAATTGCACATATTAGGATAATGCCTAGCCAGATGCTGCTTCAGTTTGGTTATCCCACATCCTTAAATATAAATCCAACAAATGTTCCTATATTACTTCTATGATTCAGTTGACCATCCTACTAACTAATATTAGGTTGCCTCCTTCCTTCCATCAAGGGATATCTCCCACCTTCTGTCTCTGACTCAATATAGCGACAAAAGTATGGCTACAAACAAGCAATGATCAAATGAGTATAGAATGGAAACAACATTTTTGAGATTTAATTCCTATTTCTAGTATTTTTTAAATAAAATGAGTATAGAATAGAAACAACATTTTTCAAATTTGATTCCTATTTTATTATTTTTGAGTATAGAATAGAAACAACATTTTTCAAATTTGATTCCTATTTTATTATTTTTAAGATATATTTTTATTAATGAATATTTATTAACTACAAAATCTAATATTTTTACTAATATTTCATTGCGAATCTGTAATTTGCATCTTCATATTTAATAACTTTTTTAATTTTAAAAAAATATTTAAATAAATAACATACAATCTCATTTTCGTACAAGGTAAATGAAATAAGTCACCAAAAGTACTAAACATTTTGTCAAATTAAAATCACTTTCTTACATATATATAGTTATATTAATAGTCAAATAAATTTGTTCAAACAACACATGTATTGGCCTTTCATTTAATAAATATATTTAAACCATGGCTTAAAAATACATATCTTGGTTGAAAACCCAAAAAAATTGACTTCTCTATTTTTTGTTTTTGGATTTCAAATCTTAAAAAGATTCAAATCATCGATGAGATGCATGTCATTCCATCACATAAGTAATTTAGCTTGCATTTCATCCTCATTTCATGCTACGTACATAAAAAATTAATATCAACCCTACAATTACCTAGTTCTTAGAATTTTCACACCAAGGACATAAAAATGATCTGTAAATCCTTGAAAAAACTTGGAGAGATTGCTAATTGAGTCATTAAAATTGCGTTAGGTCATTTAAAAGAACTGAAACTTGAAAGAGTTCCGAGAATTGTTTTCTCAGTAGAAATGAGGGAAATCCCCTTTATTTTGGACGATATATCTCTTTTGTTAAACAAAAGACACCATAGCGGAGTGATATATTGCAACATATAGCGAATTAGCGACATATTGAGAGATATTTTGTAAAATCAGATTTCCCCCTTTGATTTATATCAGCCATGGAAAGGGGATATATCAAGGGATATATCGAGATCTTTTAAACCATGATTGAAATGATGACCTGAACCTGAGCCTGGCTAACAGGCTTCTTAAGCATGCGGAGCAGAGAATTGTCCTATTTTGCCTGCCATGCTGCTAATTTAATTTTCATTATACCTGCAGGTTTAAGAAAGGTATATGGAGGAAGACAATGCCCAAAGGCCTGAA
>JAUPMG010000019.1:15696678-15707509 GCA_031762675.1 Pachysandra terminalis
AGGATTCATGATTTCAACAACAGGTTTACTCTAGATCTGAAAAAAAATGAGTTTTTACCTTGATTTCGTCGGGGAAAATCTTGAAAACGGCACGGAGTCGTAGATCGGAGCTAGATTTGTGTTTTTGTACACAAATTAGGTGAAATAAACTTGATTTTGGCATAAATCACAAAAAAAATGAAAAGAGGAGAAATGAAGGAGAAAATGGTTTTAGGGGGAAATCGAACCGATTTCCCCCTTATATGAGCGAAATGTTTCCCATTTTTACGTAATTGCCCTTAATAAGCGGCATGTCGAGCGACATGTCTCAAACCAAAAAAAAATTGGGTCGAGCCAAAACGACATAATACCATAATGTTGTGTCGCCCAACCCTTAAATGGCGACATGTCGCTCGACATGGGCGACATGTCGCCGACATTGTATACCCTGAGCGATACTTCCTTTGTATAACCGGACCAGTACGGACCGGTATCCCCCGATCCTTGAAACCATGAGCTCGAAAGCACGACGAGCCCGCGCTAAACGTGTCGCGGGCCGTGCCATGTCGTGCCGTGCTAGCCCATTTACATCTCTAGGTCTACCAATAAGGCTTTCTTCGTAGACAATTAATAGAGAAGTTTAGAGAGACGAGGAGACATCTTCACATTGTGTTTCTTGATCTAGAGAAAACATATGATAGAGTCCCTAGAGAATTAATTTGGTGTGTTTTTAGTAGGAAAAGGGGATCAATCAGATACATCAAGGTTATTAAAGACATGTATGGGGGAGTGGTAACTTGGGTGAGAGCTATAGGCAATGAGACAAATGGGTCCCCAGTAAAGATAGTTTTACATCAAGGTTCAACTATGAGTACCTATCTTTTTGCTTTAACTGTAGATGAATTAACTAGTCATATTCAAGAGGTGCCTTGGTGTATGGTTTTTGCAGATGACGTAGTTTTAGTATACCAAACTAGAGAGGGAGTAAATGAGACAGTAGAGTTATGGAGGGAGACCTTGGAATCAAAAGGTTTTAGAATAAGCCGAACAAAGGCCAAGTACATGGAATGTAACTTTAGCATAAACAATAGTAGATGTTAAGCTACAGTAAGAATTAAACATCAAACGATTTGTAAAAGCGATCAATTTCGTTATCTAGGATTAATTACCCATAAAGAGGGAAATATTGATGAGGATGCTGCTTATAGAATTAGAGCTGGATGAGTTCGGTGGACAAATGCTTCTATAGTGTTATGCGATCGACATGTTCCACTCAAATTAAAAGGAAAATTTTATAGGACAACCATTAGGTCTGCTATGATGTATGAATCAAAATGTGAAGCAACATATGCATAGAATGAATGTTGTTGAGATGGATATGTGGGAAGACTAGGAAAGATAAAGTGAGGAATGAACATATTCAAGGTTGTTTGGGTGTGGCTCAATTAGGAGATAGGATTAAGGAAAGTAGGTTAAGATGGTTTGGGCATGTAAAGCGAAGACCCAGGGAAGCAACTTTGAGAGAGAAATCATTTACGGTTCTAAGAGCGGGGAGGATGCCCCAAAAGAACTTGGATGGAGTCAATCAAAACGGATTTGCATACACATAATTTAACTGAAATATATTTTTTCACAAATTGGGATGGAGGAATAAGATTCTTGTTACTGACCCCAACTAGTTGGGATCAAGGTTTTCAATTTTGATTTTGCCATGGGGGCCTGGCAAAATTTCGGAGATATTTTCTCGAAATATCGTCGAAATGGTTGAATATTTCGCCAATATGGAGAAATCTTAGGGAAAAAGGAATTTTAATTCCAAACTTTTTAAGGGTTTAAATGGGAGTAAAATACACCTAAAAGTCCTAAAATATAAAAAAAAATATGCATACATATACATTAACATATATGTAGGCAAGTACAGATTGCTCCCACCCTATAGGGGAAACAAGCCTATAATAAGCACAAGAACAAGCAAAAGGTAAGTGTAAGAACGTAATTCAACATCTCCTAACAATTTTTTATTCTTCAATATTTTAAATATATTTGTTTTTCATAGTTTTAACAATGTTTTAGTATATGCTACATGTTTATGCTTAAAAATAATTATATAGTTAATTAGTAGTCCATTACACATATAGTAATGGACCATTAAAAATCGCATATTTTTTCAATTCACTTTTTATTACTATTTTTTTGAATAAGTTTGCATTATTTTTGCATAATATTTAATTTTTATTATAATAATATGTATTTTTTAATTAATGTTTTGAATTAAAAACGTAGAAAGGAGGAATTTCCCTTAGATTTCGTACTATCAGAGTCCAAATTGCCGATACTTTGCCAGTATGCTGACGAAATTTAAAGCCATGGTTGGGATAAGGCATATGATGATGATAATGATGAGAAATGTTATAAATTATGGAACCAAGTTGGTTTCTATAAAAATTAAACATTAGAGATCATTTGTCTATAATTATTATTTATTATAGGTTGATTGTATATCTATTTGATCACCCATTTTCTCACTCTCTTTTTCCTAAACGCCTTAAATTGGTGAAGATGCCATCCATGTATGGCTAGTAAAGCATTGAGTGGTTTCACTTAAGACCTAGGTTTGAATCCCTTCCTAGGTTCGATATCCTATCTTCATTCAAGTCCACTATCCAATTAACCAAACTGACCATAGACATCTGCAGGCACTTGGATAGAGTAGGCTTCAAGAAGGGAAAAAAAAGGAAAAGAAAACCCCTTAAGAAAGGCCAATTAGTTTAGATCTCTCTCCCACCAGGCTCTCTCTCTCTCTCTCTCTCTCTCTCTCTCTCTCTCTCTCTCTCTCTTTCTCATCAGTTATGTCATCTAGATAAACTTTTAGAACATGACAAAAATAGTATAAATCAATATTTCAATGTTATCATTTGGTGCTCCTGCTAATGTAACCAACCAGAAATCCCCAAATATTGTTGATTAAACTTAATTAAGGTTTACTAGTGATGTTTTTAATCTTTAGGGAAATGCAAGCAGTATTGACCAACTAACTTGATGTGCTTCCTCATATTTGTGTGTAGTGCATGTGGGGATTATTCCTCTAACGAATCACCTGGAGACAAGCATGTGTTTAAGGATACAAATATGTGCGCATATGGCTAGTACTCTAACCTTTAATGGCAGAGTTTAATTACTTTTTCTAGTAAAATATTCATTACCACTAATATTATCTTAGATTGATCCATCACACAAAATTGTAAATTTTCTCCCCCCCCCCTCTCTCTCTCTCTCTCTCTCGCTTGCTCTCTTTATATCATTTTCCCAAGACAAATCCCAAAACCTAAGCCCCAGACCCTACCACTAAAATTACTATGAACCTTATGATCTACAATTCAAAATGACAATTAGATACTGAATGCCACCGAACAATTTTTGATTCGGTTCATGGTTTGAAAAAGAACACTCCGTTTTTGAATGCAGAGAAGTTTCCCTTGGTAGTTATGTGATCTTTGATAGAAAATATTTTGAATAAGTGAAATTTCCCCTTGAAAGTCCCTATATAAAAGTTGCGAAATTTCTATCAAAATCAAAATTTAAAACCATGAATTTGACTGAAGCAAAGCATGATTGAAGGTTATCTTGATGCATGTAGTTGTGAACAAGATTTTAAATGTCGGTGTCGTTGAGTTTGGCCAGTGACATTTTGGCAACATGTCGCTAAGATGGGGTAAATTTCCCCCAGATTAAAGAAAAAGTGGGGAAATTCCCCCCAAACATATGTTTTTTTATTACCTCTTGGTGTATGTATAAATAATAACTGAATACACTAAAACACATCAGGATATGTTGAAAAAAACATATAAAACATAAAGAACCTTTAATTCGGCAATTCATATGCATTGTATGCTGTAAATTGTAAAGTAAAGCGTTAACATTCATCCAACAAAGCATAACATAAATAACATGACATAATATAAATAACCCTAAAAGTAACAAAATGTGTTAAGTTCATTTTCATCATAGATGTTCCTAATACGCACAAGTCATAAATACAATAATGTGGAAGAAGAGATGTGGGGTAATGTTGATCGAAATGATCGACAATTTCCCCAAAAGCCCCCTTTTATTCATGATTTTCGCATGTGTTAATTGACACGTCAGAAATTTCCTTTCTAGTGGCGATATGTCGGTGACATCAGGGAAAATCGACATTGAGCAATTTCCCCTGATGTCTCATGTCGCCAATGCCAAAAATGATGACATGTCGGCGACATTTCGTGACATGTCGCCGACATTTAAAACCAAGGTTGTGAGTCATGCCTAATCAAATTTAGAATCATATTGAAAGATCATTTCCAGTCTAGACTGTGTGTATTTGATGTGAAAACCACGTAACTAAGTTATTTGAATGTTATTACCATCTCTGACATTGATGTTTATCAAGTATTTACGTACGGTATCCATGTCACCTCAAGAAGAATAGAAAGAAAATGAAGAGGAAAAGAGCTACAAAAGGTGATAATGGCATAAACTTAATGGTGAGCTCTTTTCAAGAGTTGTCTGGTGTAAATCAAAGTCTATTATTGTTGGTAGACTAAAGAAGAAGTAAAAGTGCAAGTAGGCATGCATCAGATTGAAAACTAATTAGAGAATATTTTATTGTCACATGATTTACATCTCATATGAGGAATCGTGTTCTTTCTTTTGTTACACAGCTACTCTCTTTCTGCCAAGTCTCTGGGATGATTTTAAATACTTCTTTAATAATTGGGTCTATGAGCTAATCATTTAAAGATGTACAATTATGGCTAGCTTTTTCTATATTTTTTTGGTTTTGCATCTGTATGAGTGCTATCCTACATGGAATTTACTCCTTGTATTCAGTTACTAACATACATTCATATTACTTACCAATGGAAAAAGAAAACAGAAAAGCTTAACTATTGTCTTCTCATGCGCTCCTTTGCATATTCATCGAATTCTAAATTTCTGAGCCCCTTCACTGTTCTTACTCTCAAAGTCTTTAGTTTGGGTCAAAGCCTGATCCTTTCACATGAATTGATGATGTGCTATAGTAAAAGTAGATATTTCTAAAATTTTGCCAGTTGATACTTGTGTGCATAAATATGTATGATCAGTATAGAAATATTATGGCAACTTGCTATCTGCAACTATTTAGTATTTCATATCTATAATTGTGATGATATCCCATGGGGCAGGCTCCTGCTTTTGTATTTGTGGACGAAATTGATGCTATAGCTGGAAGGCATGCAAGGAAGGATCCACGGAGGCGAGCAACATTTGAGGCTCTAATTACACAGCTGGATGGAGAGTATGTACATGAGTTCTCCTGTTTCTAATTTTTAATTTTCTTTGATTTTGTATCATGCTGGTGAACTACCTCTGTGTGGTGTAGTTAATTTATTTATCGTCCTTTCTGGACGGTCTACCAAATTATTTTCTACATTTTGAGATAAAAAATTTCATGGTTCATTTTTCTGTTCTTTATTCTTTTTTAAAGAATTTGTGGCATATGTTGAATTTACTGCAAGCAGGGTTGTAAATGGGCTAGTCTGATATTTGTTTTGAAAACAGTGTATATCATTATGTATCGTTCTTCCTCTTTTTTTTGATGGTCTACCGTCTATGTGATAGATGACATGTATAAATTCATGCATTCCGGTACTTTATCTTACATTTTTTGATCAATAACGATGAGCTTTATTGCGAAAAAGAGAGGTACAAGAGAGAGAATAGAGGTTCCCCAAGAGGGGGAAACCAGGAAACAGAAAGCAAGAAAAGAAACAAAACAGATAAAACTAAAAAATCAGAGCTGCCACACAGTAGCCTTCCACAAAAGAACTACTTTGAGACCACAGTTTCCCAACTCCGCAAGATGTCCGACCAAGAGATGTCTTTTGAATTTGGGAAGACTGCAGACCCACGAAGCCCCAACGCTTCTTCTCTTATCCTAAAAAAATCTTTTATTTCTCTCACTCCAAATGCCCCACAAGACAGTAAAAAAAACGGCTCGATACAAAATATGCCCACACTTGCCCATGGAAGGAAAGCACCTCTGATCAAGCAAGTCACAAATAGAAGGATGGCATACTCAGTCAACTCCAGCCAGGCTAATGAAAAACTCCCAGATAGGTCTAACCCTCATACAACCAATAAACAGGTGATCCACAAATTCCCCCGAACTCAAGCACATAGGACAACCCGGGGAGAAAGGGCCAAGTACGGTCTCCTCCTATGCAAGATATCAGCAGTGTTGATACGATATAGGAGAGTAGTGAACACAAAAGCTTTGACCTTAGGGGGGACCCTAGCACCCCAAAGCAGAGACGTAGAGAAGGGAAGGGGATGGGGAACACTAACAGGGACTAGAATAGATCGGAAGGACTTAACTGAGAAGCTACCTCTCAGGTCCGGACACCACATTCGAGAATCAGAAAGACTCCCATCAATGACCACTTTTTTCAGGAGATCGAACAAAGAGGCCAATTCTTGCAACTCAACCACCCTAAAGTCCCGAATGAAAGGGAGGTTCCAAGAGAGGCCCAAAACATACCAGCTTAAAACCTCAGAGACCTGGAACTCTTTATGAACGGAAATACGAAAAGTTCTTAGGAAGCGAGACGCCAGGGTGGACTCACCCCACCAAGTAAAAACCTTCTAGAAGTAGCCCTATCCTATTTGATTCACTATTGGGACTCAATAAACTTTTAAACATGTGAAAGTTGTAAAATACTAAACAGAGGTTACCCATGATAAACATCAAAGAAGGGGAATACATCCATTAATATCCTAATTGTGGACACAATCCAATCTTCTAGCTTGGAAGTCCTAAGAAAAGAGAAAAACTTAAAACCCTTCACTCTTGATGTTTAGATTTTCTATGAGGGTCCAGCATGGTATTGTATGATTGCACCATAATGTTCTCACTCCCATGATATTTTTTGATTGTAGGAACAGCTCCTATATGATTTCCACAAATTATTCTGCTTTAAAGGGAAGTTTATACGGAAGTCAGAAATTTAAAATTTTGGATAAACAATGTTTGAAAAACTCAATAATACTATAATTTTTGCATTTTGTCACTTGAAATTTCTGTCTTATTGGTTTATTGTTGATTGCAGCCCTTAGTAAATTTCACCTTTGTTAGTTAAAATGGTTTGAAATTTTGAATTCGAGAGAAATTTCACATCTTTGGAATAAGGAAATTTCGGGGAATTTTGCTAATTCATGACATTTCCTTTAAAAAGTTAAAAAAAGAATTTCATGGTAAGGGAAATATAGATGTAACGAAAGTTCTAGTGCCCTCCGAAAAAGGTAATTTCGGGGGAAATTTCAGTAATTTTTGGAAAATTTAAAATTATGTTAGTTAATGAGTTGGTACCATGGCTTATCTTATTGGATACATATTAGTTATTGGTAGGTATTGGCCAAAAAATGAAGAATCGGATGAAGTGTCACAACTAGATTTCAGACTGGCCTCTATAAAACTGGAGCACATTCGTCGATATGTTTCGGTTTCAACCAAAACTTGATCGGTGGTACATTGAAACATCATCCAATTAGATGCACTAAGGAAAGCAAATAGAAAATTTTGATAGATCTTTAGGTTTCATAAACCTATTTTTTTAGAGTTAAATTGCGTGGAGATACTTGATTGTCATACTCTTGCATCTCTTAGACATTATGTTTGTGATTTGTAGGTAACCTTTTTTTTTCTTCCTTATATCGATGAATTCTAAAACTGAAGGCCTGGCAATGTACAGGAAAGAGAAAACAGGAATTGACCGTTTTTCTCTTCGACAAGCTGTAATATTCATCTGTGCAACTAATAGGCCAGATGAACTGGATTTAGACTTTGTCCGCCCCGGGCGTATTGACCGTCGTTTGTTTATTGGTTTACCTGATGCCAAGCAGCGGGTGCAAATATTCAATGTTCACAGTGCAGGAAAGAAGCTTGCTGAGGATGTGGATTTTGAAAAGGTTAGTTATTGGCCTTCATTGTTTCCTCTCATATTCATTAGGTTTATATTAAGAAAGTAGATCAACTTTTCCATTCTTCTTTCTTAATCTTCAAGTCTTTAACTGGTAATAGTTCTTATGTACTTTTAACTTACAAGTTTGGTTACTAAGTACATAAGCTCATCATATTAAGTTGTATCAGTACATTTTTATTAAGTTTCGAAGGTTTGATGTCATATATTCAAACCTATGCTATTAAGTTAGACCAGTTTAAGTAACTGCTTAGATACTTATCAGTTACCGGTTTAGATATTATGTGTCTAGGCTTATCTTATTCAGGTACATAATGTTAGTTCTTGTTTATAAGTGTTTGTATATACGTTTTGCTATCATGTGTCTAGTTTTATGTTATTAAGTTGTATAAATGTTGCACACTTTATTGCATGTATAATACTCCCTAAAAATAAATTTTGAAAGTGTCAAAAGACATAAGTCAAGCTGTCTGCAGGAATGGAACCTCTCGTAAAAGTTTCACCTGGTCTAAAATAATGATGATGTCACCATGACACGATATAAACAAGTCATATGTGCCCAAATGTTTTGTGTTGTGTTGAAGTGTTGACACATCTGTAAACGCAAATTTGGCTTGTCAGTTTTTTTTTTTTTCTTTTTGATGAAAGTGTCCTCAGTTAAATATAGTGCGGATCTATTATGAGAAAGTCGTTAAAAAATTAAAAAAAATGTAAAACAGAGACCATTAATAGGTAGACCTTTCACTAACAAGGAGGTTAGCTTAATTCTTAGAGACATATGTAGTGATAATACCTTGAAAACAGGTGAATTTATTATTGCGTCCTAAAATAAATGTTTTAGCATAATCAAGGAGGAATTTGTGAGTATTGGAAGATTTTGTGAGCGTATTGGAGGATTTCTTTGAAGAGAGGTAGATGGAGAAGCAAAGAAGGAAACATTTTTGAAGAATGCGATATCCATCATAACAAATTTCCTGTTAGTCATTGGATCAAGAGTTCAAGACATTGATACCATTTTTGAGTTGGTGGGTACCCCAAGAAGACCCCTTTGATTGCCTTAGGATCCAATTTGGTACGGTTTGGTATGTGACACATGGCAATTGGCTACTTTACCTGATAACAGGGAGGTTATTGGTTGTCGATGGGTATTTTCGATTACATATCAGCCTGATGGAACAGTTGAAGAGCTAAAAGCTCGTTTAGTTGCAAAGGGTTATACACAAACTTATGGTATTGATTACTTTGAGACGTTTTCCTCAGTTGCGAGGCTAAATTCAGTTCGGGTTTTAATATCAGTTGCAGTAAATCAGAATTGCTCTATGTTTCAGTTGGATATTAAGAATGCATTTTTGTACGGTGATCTTCAAAAAGAAGTCTATATGGATCAACCACCAGGATTTGTTGCTCAGGGGGAGAATGGAAAAGTTTGTAAGTTGAGAAAAGTGATCTATGGCCTAAAACAGTGTCTTTGGGCTTGGTTTGATAAGTTCAGCCATGTAGTAGTGTTGTATGGCTTTCATCGGAGCCATGCTGACCAATCTGTGTTTGTTCGTCGACAGTTGTCTGGTATTATTGTGCTAATTGTGTATGTTGATGGTATAATTATCTCCAAAAATGATGTTAATGGGATGGAATACTTGAAAAGTATCGTAAACAACACTTTCAAACTAAGGAACTGGGACAATTGATTTTGGCTCGTTTGAATATTAAGCCTTTGCAATCTTCTACTAGGATTTCTCGCTTGCTTTATTGGGAAAGGCCTAGTTATGGATGGGTTAAATTGAATTTTAATGGTTCTTCATTAGGTAATCTAGGAAATGGAGGGGGAGGAGGTGTCATTCGTTCCCATCAGGTAGAGATCATTGTTGGGTTTTGCTCCTTTTATGGATTTACGTCTAATAACTTGGCTGAGGTTCGTGCTTTATTTGATGGGTGAAGCTATGTCTTGACCTTGGCTTAAGGCACATTGAATTAGAATCTGATTCCAAGCTGGTTGTTAATGGGTTAAAAGACTCGTCTATTTCTTCATGGCACTTGGTTTATTGGTGGAATGCGATTCTGGAGTTTCTTTCCCAAGTGCAATATGTCAGTTCTAATGTGTTTAGACTTTAGAGAGATAAATTCGGCTTCTGATTTCTTAGCAAGATTGGTGGCTATTGAGTCTACTGCCATTTATCAAGAGGTTTCTTCTATTCCGAATGGAGTGAGATCTATTTGTAGTCTTGAAAAATACGGTCTTCCTTATATTAGGCAGTAACTCACATTTGTTAGAAATTCTTTATTTTTTCATGTACAAAGGTATCTTGAGGGATAAGGTTTCATGTTCCCCCCTTTATAAGTGTATCATTTCTTCAACATATCAATAAAGCTATATTTCAAAAAAAAACTAGGACAATTAAGGTATTTTGTTGGTATAGAAGTAGCTAGAAGTAAGAGGGGTATTAGCCTATCACAAAGGAAGTATGTGACTGATTTATTGTCAGAATGGAAAGTTGGGAGCAAAGCCATCTAACACACCAATGGTTCCTAATGTAAAATTAGATGTGGATGACCTTGATTTTGAAGACCCTAGAAGGTATAGACAACTTGTTGGGAAGCTGATTTATTTAACAGACACATTTCCTGATATTACATTTGTTGTTGGTGTGGTGAGCCAACTCATGCAGTCACCTAAGCAAGTTCATTGGGAAGCTGTATGTAGAATTTTAAAATATCTCGAGCTCTCCAGGTAAGGGTCTCATTCATAGTGTAAAGGATCGGCTGATCCCGATCTTGATTGGACGATCCAACTCGGGATCGGCCCGGGACGAGCCGCGATCCCAAACCGATCCTTAAAATAATAAAAACTCGCTTGA
>JAUPMG010000019.1:15715312-15732400 GCA_031762675.1 Pachysandra terminalis
ATATATATCTTTTCTCTTTACATAGTCATTCTTTATTTTAGTATTTTTTGTATATTGTTCTCATATATTTGTGATTTGTTTTATATAATTAAAAAAAAATAAAAACTTAGTAATATTTTAATATTTAAAATAATTTATTTATTTTCAGGTTGATTTTTTTTTTTTAATATTTGATACAGCCTATATAGTTATGATAGTCTAATCTTTTTTCATAAACCTTTGCTATTCTTTACAGAATCAGGGTGAAAGAAAACAACCAAGTGAGAGTGGAAGAAAGGTCACTGATAGCTTATAAGTAGGTTAGTAGGATCACTTAATTAGAAATTATATTTATTAGATAATAATATAATGATAGTAATAGTTATATATTAATATTAAAAATTGATCTATATTATAGAGCTTATGTTACTATTGATTTTTGCATTATTACTTGGCATATTATTTTCATGATTCATGAAACACATTTTTAAAAGTAAGATCATGTATATTATTTTATAGTCTTAATAATTATTTTTATGAAAATACTATATAAGTTTTATTGTTAAAAAGTTATAAATTACTTTAATTTGTCATTAACATTGTTATTTGTTACTTGCTATATATATACTCTCCCTCTCCCCCCCCACACTCCTAGAAGATTTCATGGCTCCACCCCTATTATTATTATTTATTTATTTTTTTAAGGTGGAAACTGATTCACCTATACTAACATCCAATGTTGAAAGAATTTGCGGTTATTTGTAGTTTGGTATATTATGGGTGGAAAATTAAATTTGATATTATATTTCATGCATTTATAGCTAAATTGCTACAAATTTCAGCAGGTGGAATTGTAACTAGTAACGCTTTCTTGTGATCTCTCATGCTTATAAACAGAAACTCTGAATGGGTAAAAGGTCATATATTTCTTTTCACATGATCTTATAATCACATGCAGGTGAGGAAGGGACACTCCGAGATTACCCAACAAGACATCACTGATGTGTTAGATAAACTGTTGCTTGAGGGAATGGGTGTTCTACTTACCGAGGAAGAACAACAAAAAAGTCAAGAGAGTGTATGTGAATTTTTTGGTTATCCAAGTAAGAGCTCTCCTATAAATATAATATTCTTTTGATCTTTGGAATTGTTTGTGTTATATATCAGGTATCTTTCGAGAAAAAGAGATTGCTGGCCATACACCAGGCTGGTCATATTCTGTTAGGTCACTTATTTCCTCAATTTGATTGGCATGCATTTTCTCAGCTTCTTCCTGGTGGTAAGGTACAATTCTGACAATGGATACAGGTAGTAAATTGTTGTCATCTAGATCAGCATAGGAGATTTTGGCTAACAGCAGTATTTCGAGCATGTCAGGCTTACACCTCAAGTCGAGGCTCAAGAAAACCACCTTGAGGCTTGTGAGGCTTACACTTTAAAAGCTTTTCCAAATGATGCTCGTCTAAGACTTATCGCATGATGCTTATGCCTTCAAGTGAGGCTTACCTGAGGCTCGCACTTCATATTTGTGGAAATTTTATGTCTAAGGCTTGTGCTTCATGCGATTAAGTTAAATAGGTTTTTACTCACAAAAATGGAGAAAGACCTCATTTTATTTTTATGTTTTAATTGGTACTTTATCATAGAGTTGAATGTGTTTCAGGTTAAACTATTTTGGGGCTCTAATAGACATTAAGTGTTCCCTCAGAAGTTGAAGTGATTTACAGACTAATTTACATTATCCTTTCAAAAAATCTTTGCCTTTATATTTTTCTTTTTTATATTGAAATATTATATATTCTATATTTATTTATTCAATATAAATGCATATATGTGAGGCTTATACCTCATGTTTTGATCATTTAAAAGGCCTCACTTTACGTTTTAGCGTTTCGAAACATTGGTTAACAGTATTATTTAACAACTATGTCAGGAAACTGCAATTTCGGTTTTTTATCCCAGAGAAGATATGGTAGATCAAGGTTATACGACCTTTGGCTACATGAAAATGCAAATGGTAGTTGCCCATGGGGGGCGTTGTGCTGAATGTGTTGTGTTCGGAGATGATGTCACAGATGGCGGAAGGGAAGATCTAGAAAAGATTACTAAAGTAAGTGAGATTCCTTCAACTATAAAGGAAATATAAAACTGATTGCTCCTCCTGGAAGATACTTCATAGGTTCAAAATATTTTTTTCAGAAACATGACGACTTCTACAGTCTTAAAATTATGCTATTTTTTCTTTCCTTTCAGCTTTTCATTTATAATACTTGAGAGTGCATGAACCAAAAGTCTATCAAAGTTCAAGCACTTGGAAAACTGGAGATGTAATTTGCGGTCCTTTATAATGCTCGAGAGTGCATGAACAATCATATTCTCATTACTCCAAATGAATTCCCCATTGCTCAAGGAGCTCAATTTCCAAGAAAACACTAAATCTAGCTGTGATTCATCCCCTTCTGGGTGATGCCAAGCAACAAAATATTCATCAATTAAAGGGAAGGACCCATCCACTAATGTCTGGCCTCTGAAGATGATCAGATGCTAGACAGATTATTTGATCCCAGAAAGGAGTTGTAAAACTAGAATCAAGGAAATTAAATATTTAGGGGATGTCTAACAGAATTTGGCTTCTAAGGATCAAGGTTTGCAATGTCGATGTCGAAAGACATGTCGCAGGACCATGCCCTATGACATGTCGCGAATAGGAACTTTGTAAAAAACCCTAACTTCTATAAACACCCATCTTTATATAATGGCATGAACAATTATGAAATAAAATAATAATAATAATAAAGTATTATTCTTAGATGATATTTTAACAGTGAAATTTCTCCTAATATGGGCGAATCTTTTAGAAATTTGATTAAAGTGCCCTATTCTATTAAAAAAAAATTCATGATATTCACTAAATCAGGTTAAATGGTGTAATATTTTTGAAAAAACAAATAGTCACTGAAAAATTGAAATAATTGACATTTGGCTGATAATTCTAAAACGTAATATGGTAATGGGAGTCTTTTCCCACTTGACAAAAACTAAAGTTTCTCTTTTCCCACTTAAAAATTTTGGGTTGTTATTTCCTTTTTCTGCGATTTCAAGTTTTGGTTGATCCTACTACATATCGGTATCAGCTCAAACCAATACGAGATATATATGTGACCTAGATTCACAAAGTTTTGGTGGGTATTGGTTGTTTTGGGTTGGTATCAGCCAATATTGATCCGTGTCAGCTGTTCCAGTCAATCTTTATATGGTTAATTAAAACATACCCTGGATCAGACAGAGTCCTATCTCCTCCAAAGCCCCTCCAAGCCTGAATTTCTCATATTCATTTTAGTTCTTTACCATTCTAATTTAAAAACTACAATCAGCATTGAAACTTCTCATCAAGAATTTTGAATCTTGGGGTCGATTTGGGGAATTCATGTCTTCTCTTATACCTTTCCAATAGGTTTCTTTTCGAAAAATCTCTAACCATCTTGTTTTTGTGCTATTCCTTCAAATCATCTTCTAAAAGTTAAAATTAAAGCCTCTTCATGGAAGTCAATAAGTTGGGTCAGATTTGAGGCTTTCCACTAGAGAAGCATGTGCTCTCTAATATTGTGTTCTATTCTTAACAAATTCACAAGTGTTTAAATTTATCATAAAAATGGTTGTTTATCTGTTAAGGATTATATGTATGCTTCCTATTAAAATTTAAGTAATTTGTTTAACTGCGGATTATGTAGTGCTGATCATGTGTTAACATGCTCCTATCAATGAGTCATCACTACAGATTGCTAGAGAGATGGTAATTAGCCCTAGAAATTCAAGGTTGGGGCTTACCACCTTAACAAAAAGAGTTGGACTGATGGATAGACCAGATAACCCAGATGGCGAGCTGATAAAGTATAAGGTACTGTCTTGATTTTCATTCAAAAACCATTTCTTGAAAACTTGAGTGAGATATTCAGCTTATATTTTGTTTGCTTAATAAGATTGATCCACTAATTCATATTCTTCATTATGTTAGTGGGACGATCCTCAGGTGATTCCTGCTGATATGACACTTGAAGTTTCTGAGCTATTTAGTCGCGAATTATCAAGGGTAATTATAATTTGCTTCCTTTTCTTATCCTATGTAACATGCCTCTCCATTATGCTAGCCTGTAAACATCAAGTTACGATAGTGATATCAAACTTCTCTCGTATTGTCAAATGTATATACTTGATGAAGTTACGCCTTATTAGATTTCATCCATTGATCTTCACATAGCATCTTTGAATCTGTATTGGGATTCAGGAAAGGAGAGAATTTTGAGAGAGCTAAAATGCTACAGAAATTTTGCGAGAACTAAAGATCCAAAATTATTTTCTAAGCGGTCTAATTGAGTGTTTAAAATTAGACCATAAAATCAAGGTGAGCCCCGTTCGCAAATATGGTGTAGGAGTAACTATGGATAAAAAAATAACCATGTTACTATATATTATAGTCCATTAATATTCTCACAGTGCGATACTTCTTTGTTAAATAGTATTGAATCTAGCTTAGATATAACTTGAAATATACAATATATCAATCGAAATAAGGAAAATGTAACAAAGGGCAAAAGAATCATGAAAAGGGTATTATGTTAGTTGTCAAATCTCTTCAATGTCTACTAGAGACCACCTAATGTAAAATAGAGCCTCAAAATAGTTAAAAAAAAACCCTAAATATTTTCAATTTAATTATGATGTATCAGATAATATCCATTGTCGAATCTTTTCGATGTCTATTAGCAATAAGGGTCACTTTTCTCTCTTTCATGATCTACTTATCAGAAATTTCCTCAACAATAACCAGTCCATAAACACATTAGGATCTAACTCTCCATGGAACTCAGGTATTTCTATTCTAATCCAATAGTCTTGAGAAATCAGAATTCAATGATTTCCCTCATACCAAATCAGATGCTGATTTTTGTGAAGGAGCAGAAGTTTGTTGTAGTGATACTTGTTCATTCATTGAAGCTGAAGAACCTTCCAAGCCCCCTTTTAAAACGAATCTCTAAAATTTCAAATTTAGAATGTAATTCTCGTTGGATGCCTCTTCTATGCGAACATCAATTGCATCCACAAGAATTTCCAATCCCCCTTTCATTAATGAATTTTTAAATTTTTAAATTTAGGATGAAATTCTTGTCAGATGCCACTTCTATTCGAATAACAATTGCAACCACAAGAATAAATGATGCAATAAGATCCTTGGTTTTTGTCATCTTGATGACAAAACAGCTTTGTTGAATATGCAAATAGACTGAGAATTTCTGCTCGGACAAGAAAACTGATGTAAGACACAATTGTCGGAGCTGGTATCATAGGATCAAACCAATGTGCAGGCTTGATGAAGCTGTAGAAAGAGATTTGATATTGTTTTATTTATAGTCATAGAATATAGGAGCAGAAAATCCTACTAGAGTTGGACATATAGTTCAGACACAAATAGAGAAAATTCTTCTCTACTGTATTAAAAATTTGTAGAACTCAGAAAACAATCAACAGCCCTCTGTGCTCGGCATCCATACTCATTTATGGACTTTGTTTTTTCTAATTTTTCTCCTACTTCAACAGTTCAACTAGGAATTTCCCAATAAAACTCTTAATAAGACACCCTAATTCTAATATGGAAACAAATTAAAGTAAAACTTGGAGTAAGGCAACTCTCTAATATGTCACCTGATTAGTGGAAGAGTAAAAGAAGATTGACTAATTGGCAATGCTTTTTTCTTTCTTTTTTTATTTTTTATATATTTATTTTTTAAGTGTTTAGATTGAGTTTTTATTAGCAATTTCTTGTATATAAATTTTTGTTATATAGTCTACATTTTCTGTCAACTATGTTTCCTATGGTAAATTCAAAGAATGCTTAAGGTTTGGTTTTTAACGACAGTTCATTGAAGAAACAGAAGAAGTTGCCATGAGCGGTTTGAAGCAGAATAGACATATTCTGGACATAATTGCTGAGGAACTTCTGGAGAAGTCAAGAATAACTGGATTGGTATGCATCTTATGCTTCCTTGTCTTATTCATATTCATACTAACTATAGATAGGCGCGGAAAAAAAAGGGTAAATTACATTCACATCCCCTTGGGTTTGGCATAATGGCAACAAGTACCCCACAAACCTCAACTCTTGACTATTGATTTTCATCCTAAAAGATTTTTTTTAACTGTACTGGGATTATCTGTTGCATCCTTACTATCTTATGTTGCCTCTTTTTTTTTTACTAGGAAGTAGAAGAAATGATGAAAGGACTGTCCCCAGTAATGCTTGAAGATCTGGCTCAATCATTCCAGATAAACTTGGAAGAGGTATTCCAGTTATCTTTTCTTTCACCTTCTTTCCCTTTTTTTTCTTTCTCCATACAACTTTTTGAGGAAAAAGCAAAAGCCAAACACTGCTTAGATTTCCATTTAAAGCCCTTTCTAGCCAATGAATAAGTTCCGACCTAGCTTCTTTTAAAGCAGGTGGTTGAAATTCAAGTTGCAGAAACCCGTGAATGTTCAATATCCCAATTGATTCACATAATTGGTTATTAATGTTAAGATAAATAACAACATTTGTATGTATAAATCCCACACTGGTTAGTTCAACTGGCAGGCTCCAGCTCAAGAACTGGAGGTTCCAGTTTTGAGTCCCCGGGATTACCTGATGTATGGTTCTTATGGGTGGGGTCATATATCCGGGGTTTACTCTGTCCCCCCATTAAGTGGGGTCAGGGGTTCCATGTTACCCAAAAATCAAATTGTATGTATAAAATGCTTGAGAAGTATATCCATCTAGAATGAATGTTTCCCATATTTGTTTGAAATTCTACTCCATACATACTAACTAACCTTATAGCAATCTACAAAAATTTTATTGTTTATCATTCACCCTCACAAATCCAAAAGCCTGTCTCTTCTTTAGCCGCCTAACCTTTAATCCAAGCAAAATCCTTCTTCTTGCAGGTTAGTTATTAATTAAGAAATGTAAGTAGTTCTTAGCTTTCATTATCAGCAAGGTTGTCAAATTGTGAATCGAATTGAAAATCATTAGGGGGGACTTAGAATCGAATTGTAATTTTGAATAATAAATTGTAAGATTCATAGTAATTTCAGTAAAATAGGGTTTGCCGTTTATGTTTTGGGACTTCTCTTAGGAAAAGGGCTTCTTATTGTTTAAAATATGTAAACAACATTTCTTTATGTTAATTTAATTGTTTTGGAGTACTATATTCTATATAAACAAGGATCAAATGAGAAAAAGGAAAATTGTTCAATAAAAAAGAACTGAACATTTTTCTTTGGTGTTGCAGAGTTGAATCGTACGGTTAAATCATAAATTGTAAGATTCAATGTATAGATCGTTAGATTCAAACATAAACCGATTTGAATCGAATGAGGTTCGAATCGAATCGAATTGTAAGATTCATACAATGAATCGTAAGAGTTTAACAACAGAGATTATCAGATCTATTAAATTTTTGGGGGCAAGAGAATTTTAATCCATGCCTTGCAAGCATCTTCTTGAAAATTTGTAGATTCTTTGTACATGTACACATTTGATTACAACAGCCTATACCACCGATAGCTGTTTTATACTCCATGATCATTTGTGTGAAATTTCCTCTATAAATATTTCTGCTGGACCCCAATTATCACATTTGAGTTTAACATTTTCTGATGATTTTTTTTCCTTGGTAAATTATTCAGGAAGGACCATTGCCTCATAATGACCGATTGCGTTACCAGCCACTCGATGTGTATCCTGCGCCACTCCACCGGTGTTGAATGCTCCTCAAGCTTCTGTATCAATCTCTTTGCTTCTGACATCTACAATATGATCGTGGCATCGGCTTACTAGTGGTGCTGTGCTCTTCCATATCAAACTCTGGGTGAAAAATGTTGGTTTCTCTCTTGCAACCAAGCAATCAAGCAAGCAGTTTGACTGTGTTATAGCATCTCACCTATCAAGAGTTAGCGAAGCATTTTTGTTCAGCATCTTGAGTTCTATCCAAACGGCCGGACGGAGATCTATTTTACATGTAGCTCAATATCTGGCAATGTGACTGAATTTTGTTCATCGGTCTCGAACTCGAACGAGCCTCCTTTTTTAATTTTTTATTTTGTTTCTGAAATTCATTCTGATGATTATGTAAAGCAAAATTTCAAAAAATAGGGCTAAATCAGTTCTAGTGTAAATCAGCACTAACTTCAAATGTGCTGGGATTGATTAGCTTCATGTATATTATTTTCAGTTATGTAAACAAGTCACAGGTCCAAAGAATTTGGGTATCTCTTTGTTCTGGCATGAAAGAGGGTCTTGCTGGGCCTTTCCAATCATTAACCAACACAACAGTATGACAAATTAGGACATGGTGATTCCTGTTTACCAAAATATTACAAGAAAAAAGAATGTGTCTTGTATTTGTTACGGACCTAACAGTTGTTCTAAAAGCCCCATGACTTGTGAAAACCTTAACATTTAGGATCGCAACATTTCACCATGCTTTCATAGCCAACGTTCATTATGGTCCACTCTATCAACACTAGCCTGATGGTAGGCCTTTCTCTTTGGCTGCTCTACTCACTTATCAGTATTCAATGATTTAGCATTATGTTCATACATAATACCAAGGCATTTTAATCCAACATATAGATCACCCCTTCCTTGACTTGAACTCGTGATGTGGTTAATTGTTGTTCCAACTTATATGCTCAAGCCCTTAACATTTAGGATCGTAACAGTATTCTGTGACTGAAAGTGTCTTGCTGGCTGGCACAGCATGACAGGTCAGTTTTCGTGCCGTGCAAACATTTTGGCACCCCGGTTGATTCGGATCTTGCTGTGGCGGATGTGGTCATGTTGTGCTTGCACTGCGAAACCCAGGCACGGCATGGCATGGAATACAAACCATGTCTTGTGCCGTGGTTGGGGACTGCTTAACTGGATCGGGCTTAGGTATAAGTCGAGTTGTGGTTCAGCCCATTGTAGACCTCTTAACTTCATTTTGGGTGCACATTTCTATTTTTGTTGCCAGATGACAATGTATCCGCCTTTTGCTCATTGTTGCAGCATTAAACCAGAAATCTCAACATTCTGTAAACAGAAAAACTACCAAAAGAGCATTCAAAGCAACAGAAAATGAATAAATTCGTCTACAGAAGGGATTAACCCAGTTGTGGCCCTGAATCATTTGTTCTTTTGATTCAAATCTACCTGTGAAGTGCAGTTACAGAGGGATATTCAAAGAGAGAACTTGCAAAGATTTCAAACAAAACCATTTGCTGCATTCAGGGCACAAGATTGCAGTTTTTTTTTGGATCATTTGTTCTGCAGGAGTTAACCAACTCTGAGCAAAAGTTAACAAACCTTGAACACGTGTTAAACGGAGAACTCATCACTGAAGATGACCAAACTTCACTAGCTCCGATGCATTTACCTTTTTCTTGAGTCAAGAGCTCCGCCATGTCAGACGTTGCTTGGACAGTTGAAGCCCTGATTACGATCTCAACAAATCTCCATGAGAAGACATTGATGTTCCAAAGTACTATGACCCAGATGGAGGGTTTCTCTGAGAAGCCCCGGGAATGAACAAAGGAAGCTGCTTTGACGCTGCACCCTTTTTACCTCTAGCTTCCAGTCTCAAACTTGTATTGGCACCATTTCTTGGGCCATCACCGGCAGAAACCTTCAAAAGGGGGCCACCAAAGAAAATACTCTCTCCGATATACATCAGTTTCTCCGACTGCAGCATTGGAATCTTTGCTGCAGAAGACTCTTGTGATGGAACAGCAGGTGCAGGTCTTCTATTATAACTACTTGTTTCTGCATGCGGGTCCATTGCTCCTACTTGCAATGAAGCTTTATTTCGGATCTCTGAAGCAGATAGAGGGATCGAGACGTACCTGCCAGCTTCTTGATCCCAAACGACAGAAGTCCGCTTGCCATCTCTAAGGAGAGAAGTTGGAGGAGCCGATAACAACGGATCCGAACTATTACTACCCGTCTTCATGATCTTATCATCGAACGCCGAGGTCGAAGAATGGAATGTAGGGTTGTTCAGATTAAGGAAAGCCGATCTAGTAGTAGTTACGGGCCTGTCGGGAACAAAGCGGGGTACAGCACTTGGATTTTTAGGACCCACAGAGTGGTGTTCTAGAGGGAGAGGACTCAGGGAAACGGATTCATGAACATGGCTGGGACTGCTGAAGCTACTCATGCTTTGAGTCCCCGTTTCGTAGTCATCTCGGCTACCATTATTACTTGGTGCATAGGAATTTCTCAAAGGAGATAGTCTCAGGTCATGCTTGGTCTCTTTGTTTCCACCCATATCAGTGCTCATACTGCTTCTGCAGCTCATGTTTCCACTGGAGCTCAGATCGGGGTCAGGCAAACGGTGGTTATCGATTGGCCGGAGAACAGAGGATGAAGCCCTAGCCTTTTCAGCTGCTCTCATGGCCTCGCTCGAGTCTAGCTTTGCAAGCTTCCAAGCACTGATTCGGACAGGCCGTTTTGGCAACTTGTTTCCTCTTTCTGCAAATCGAGCTGCATCTGGATCAACAGTCGACGGTACCATACCAGGCTCCAAGTGAGGAACAACTTCATCCTGATTGATCAGTTTGAAAATAAGAATTACCCCATAAGAAGCTAAAGACACAACGGAAGTACAAAATTAAGAAACTAGCAGAGCGGATTTAAGGGATGTCTGGAGCTGGCAATTTCTAACATGGCGGAGCAACCAACCTGGTTTCTAACAGGTTGGTTTGGTAAAAATGAAGTATTAATGCCCTTAGTTAGACTGAAATCCATTTAAAACTGGTGAATCATGGGCCGCCGAAATTTCGCCAAAATGGCTTCCAACGAAACAAAATGTAGGGAGAATTCGCTTAGTTCCCTCTTTTCCGCCAAGTCACGAAATATGGCAAAATTTCACCAAAAAAAATCTGGCAATATCAAAATTTAAAACCTTGCAGTGGATACAGGTGGCTTTATAATGTAAAACTTGTCAACCGCCTGAACCTGCCAAAGGTTTTCAGTTGGCTACCCTTGCTTCTTTGACATGACATCGACAACCCAATCCAACCATATCACCACAAAAAACTGGCCTGGACCCATTTATCACAAGACCTTTAAGGATGTCCACCTACAGTGCTGTGATTTCTGGTGCTCACATGGCTTGCCTGCAGGTTTGTAGAACCCACTGGTCATTGGTTTTACTGAGGTGATTTACATTTGAAGTATATCATTCAGAATCTTCAGATGATTAACATGATCTAATGTGTATGTGTTAGAATCCAGTTCACTCTGCCAGTCCAAATGAACAAATCAATAGGTGTTTGTAGACGTTTCGTGTTGATTCACTAACTTGTACTTCAAACCAAGGTTTTAAATTTCAATTTCGCTCGGGGGGGGTGGATGGTGAAATTTCGCCAAATATCACTGAAATGGAGAAATATTGCCGAAATATTTCGTATCTCAAAACTAGAAAATGGAGATATTTCGCAGCATGCAGCGGCATGCCCGCGAAATTTAAAACCTTGCTTCAAACATAATGGTGGATCCAATTTCCATACAAATCCACACATTAAATGTACTCTTCCCACTCGGCTCCTAAACTTTATGCTATATGTGAAGTGCAGTCAGAAAAGCCATACCTGATAATCAACAAATACCCTTGGAGGTGTACACCATGCCCCCTTATATTGAAGGCCAAGAGAACTTCCACCACTTATGCCAGTTGTAGCAGATCCTGTTGGGGAATAGGGAACATTTTGCATTTCCTCATCGACAGATGCTCCTGCAGGTGCCTCACTCATTGCCCTCATGGCCACAACATATTCATAGGTTGTAATACCCTGATAGTATTAAAAGGAGAAATCAAACAAGGAGGGTCAAAACAACTCTTCAAATTTTTATTTTTTGTTTTTATTTTTATTTATTTATTTATTAAACTTTCTACTAAAAGAAGGAAGAAAAGGAGAAGGAAAAAAAAAAAGGCAATAAAAATTTCTCTTATCCTCTAACCTTTCTAATCAGTATCATATGGAAAAAGAAAAGTTCGCCCAAAGGAACACAAGCCAGTAATGAAACTGCAGAACATATTGCCTGCAAATGGAGAGAAGCGTTAGTATAAGAAAATTCGTGGACAGGACCAACCATATGCTGCTTCCTGCCCCTTCATTTTTTTTTTTTTTTTTATAATTAACAGCATTTCATTAATCATCATGGTGGAAAATAATTGCAAGAAAAAACAAAGAATCACAAAATGTGATCCAAGGAGGAAAAGCAACCCCTTCCTATTCACCATACATGCAACCGTAACATTGTAACCTTTCCATAGAGTCCCCCTGTAATACTCGAACCATTTCATGAAAGACTTACCACGACTGTTGCAAATGGGGCACGAGAGAAACCATTGCCAAGCCTCTCAATAATTTGATTCTCCATGTCCTTTTTATCAACAAAGCAACGAACTATGACAGCAATACCAACTCCAGCTTCAATCACAAGCTGAACCAGGAAAATGAAGGAAAAATATGGCAATCATTAAAAAACATCAGATTAATGCTAGTAAAAATAGAGTTCCAATGCATACCCAAATGAGACTTGTAGCCATAAGAGCTATGAAAGTAACATAATTTTTTCTCCCCACACAATTATTAAGCCACTGCGCACATAAAACATGTAAGGTTAATGTCCCAAGAAATTATCAATCCTCAACAAATTCAAATATATTTAAGATGTTTGTTTGTTGGAAGCACTAACCCGACAGTGGTGATCAAATCCATCCACACATTTATCACAGCTTCTACAATGTTTACTGTACTTGCGCACCTGTAAGATGAAGAAGCATTGTATAAATAAAAAAGAGAAGAGTAAGAGCAACAGATCATAGGCATGTACAATTTTCTCATACAATATAAGCACAAATTATTGGGAAAATTGACAAAAATAGTCACAGAAGCTCAAAAGTGAAACAAAAACAGTAACCCCTGCATAGATCAATCTTTATGTTCTACTTTCCATTTGAAAATGTAATGCAATGAGTGCAGTATAAAGAGTAGATCAATGGCCACCCAAAGTCCAAAAATAGTGAGTTAAAGAAAACAAAATTCGAACAAGGTAATAATCTTCGATATAGAAGAATTTCTTATAGATCAAAAATACAAGAGAGAGAACATCGAATTCTTAGTGGACCACAATATCCAGTTCAGCTTTGTATGTACAAAGTGATAATAACGAGTATATACAAAAATTCCAAGCCTGCAACCTATGGTACCATGGTTCAAGATACTGATATGTGGCACATGGCTAGAAACTGATACCACATATCATATTGTATCGACTCACATAATTTTAGGCAGTATCAAGTGAAAATGCATCCGCATCAACAGATATGATGTGAACCGAAAGAGGTATTAATATGGGTTTGAAAGAACCCATTTTTATCTACTCTTAATTCTCCTGTAGCTCTCCAAATGCAAATCCCTCAGGCTCATATGAGTTTCTTACAATTCTACTCTAAATCAATATCACAACTACAAATCAAGGACCAGTTACCAGTATTGGGGGGGGGGGGGGGGGAGGTACCCACTTTCACATATTTTTTTAGCTGGTCCTCAAATCAAATATTAGAAGGTTGAATCAAATCTTCTTCTTCAATATCCATTATGTTTGGCCTGCGTTTATGAATTTTACTAGTAAACTTAGCTAGTTCAGTTTTCGACGAATAGTAAGTTCAATTTTCTTCAAAAATTTTGATTATGATGTTGCAGAGAGATATGAGCTCTCTTGCTGGGTATAATTGAGGTACTCATTGTGATGCCCTGTTATCTTTAGTCTTTGGCCGAGCAGTGGAGATTCCCGGGTTTAGGGAAGTGAGATAGATTACTATACAGAGCAGTACTATTTGCGGTCTTCTAATCCATCTGGACCGAGAGGAATAGATGCATCGACCAGCATACAATCAATTCTAGACTCTGCTATAGTGTTAGCAGCGTCATGGATATGCACTCATGCAAAGCTCAAAGATATATTGCTAATCGGAGGTGATCGGGATTGGAAAATGAATGCACTATTACATACATTCAAAGGTAGTCGTCAAGTTATCTGGTGTCCTCTCAATGAGGCCTTAGTCAAGTTCAATCATTGGGTAATCTTGAAACCTTTGGGATTGAGGGGATCTTCAGAGACCATAGGAGTCATATTATGAATGACTCTTCGTTGATGCAATTCTTGGGGACTATTTGAACATTATCTCATATGGCCCATTTGGCCCACTCACTCCCACGTGCATAGAGTAGCCAATGGAGTGGCAAAGAGGATGAACAAAGAGGGTGTGGATATGGCATCTCTCTTTTGTGGTATCCCTACTAAGGACATGCAGGCAGGGCTGTGAGGATGTGAATCATGTGATATATACTGATTTTTTGTTTTGCGTATAGTTCTCTATTTCTTTTCTGGAATTTTGTTTTAACCATTTGCTACAATTTCTTGTGGTCAACCTTCATATATTCTTCTTCCAATCAACACAATTCTCACTATCAATCCGGAAAAAAAAAAAAAAAAAAAAAAAAGGTGCCAATGCATTATTTCATTGTCTTGTAGTGCCCATAGTTCGATTATATCTTGATCTAGGTGACTAAAGTTGAGTATTTTAAGCTATTTATGTAGCTTATCATTATTATTCATAAGACTATGTGAAAACTACACATGGAGCTGCTGCATCCTTTACATAATACAGCTCAGCACACAATTATTTCAAGTTTGAATATAAATCACATGCATATGTTGTGCATATAAGAGTTACGCAATTCTAGCATTTTTTTTTTCTTTTATTGTTTTCGTCATTGCCTAAATAGGTATCAGTACAACATGGTATCACCAATTTTCTATTCTATACTGATGCCACATAAAATCTGAATGAAGAACAATCAGTTCTGAATGTACAAAGTTGAAAAGATCAAATCCATATGAAGCATTTGGATTTTCACATCTGAATCATTAATAAGTTCACCATCATTCAATTCTAAGTGGAAAATTGTACTTTAACAAATCTCTTCGAGATAGGTTTCATGTATCTCCATCAATCTGCATTTCTTCATTGACGTATAATGATCAGCGGTCCTTAAAATTAGAACTGTCAGAAGGCCTAAAAAATGAAAAGGAAAAACAAAAGTCACGTATTCTACCTCAGCATTGCACAATGTACAGAACAAAGCGTCTTCCCCAGTGGTTTGTTGCTCAGTTGACCCTCCATGTTTGCAGCAATCTTCATATACAAACAATGCGCAGAAGAGTCCTCCAATGTTGAAGCAAGATGATGATTTTCTACTTGCAGGTCCAACATGAATGTCTACTGTCCCTGCTTCTCCAAATGAACCTTTCTTACTAGAGTTAGCTCCAATGGAGCTTCTCGAAGCCGATGATGGAGATGATTCCACCCGAATGCCAGTTTCACCAAAACTATCAGGGTGGTCCATCCCTGATAACCCATGATTTGCATTGGATTTAGTTGTTAATTCACCATTGAATTTTGATAAAATCCCAGGATCAGCAGGGTTAATCGCTGTACACCGGACATAAAGAATAAAGACGACGAGTGCCTGTGATAAAAATTAAGTGATTATCAAACATAAAACAAAGATAAATGTGAAGATTTTTTACGAGTAAAACAATGGAATCTTAGATAAGCCGTACTCGGACGAGTTTACGTACCATAGGAGTGTAAGTTGCAATCGACGCATATTCCAAGATTCGGCCACCAAGGAAAGGGGCAAAGAAGGAATAGAATGCAACAACTAGCAAGCAGAACACAGTAATTGCAACAACCTATCCAAGATAAAGCCACGAGAAAAGATATCATAAGCCACTAACAAATATTGAAAAGATAAATGAATATATGTGCAAAATTAGAGATAGATATAAACTTAGGCATCTCAATAAGAAAAAGATTAAAATGATTTCAGGTATAAATAGGATCATACTAATGACTGACAGTAAACCTGACAGGCATGCAGGAATCAGGATAGACGTACAAGGTTTTAAATTTTGATTTCGCCTGAGATTTTTCCAGGGAATTTCACCAAAATTTCACCAAATATCGCCGAAATATTTCGTGTCGCCAAACTAGAAAATGGTGATATTTCGCGGCATGCCAGCAAAATTTAAAACCTAGGCCATGTAATATAAAAATGATCACAACAACATCAATGGCAACGATGATGGTGATGACAGAGAAGTGGAAACTATCTATCCAGCCGCATTGTATCAGCATTTCAACTATTTCTTGTTATTCTCGAGGCAAATTGTTAAAGCATAAGTCAATTCCTCACCATTATAACCTAAGATTACCATCTCTTTTATTCTTGAAGGAAACTTTTGGGAAGACTATAGTCAATGTCTAAGCGGCTAAGTATCTTTTGTGCTGCAAGAAACTTTTATGGAAACTTCGGATATGGCAATGCTACTTCAAAGTTAAAAGTTTTGATTAAAAATAGAAAAATTAGATTGGGCCTGTTGTCCTAGACTCCTGAAGAGGATATATTGCCCCTCTTCCCAGATTAGCGACCGTGAAGAAGGTCAAGGCAGCTAGAGGTCATGTTACATGAGTTTCTTGCAGGCAGATAAACTGCAACTGAAAAGGTAGCAATCAGTGTTTTAAAATGCTAAGGCGTGAGGCAAGGCGTTTCACTTGCCCAAAGCGTGTGGCGTAAACTTCACAAGCTCCCCATTTGTAAATAAAATTAAATTAGTAGTACTTTTGTGTTTCATCTTCTGCTGAATGAAAGCATTGTAACAAATCAAGAGGGAAAAAAAAGAAGAAACAGATTAATGATCTAAGTTGCAACAATGCATTGGAATCCTGTGATATCACTCAATTCAAGCTCAAACCAACAGACAAAAGGAAAGCATTAACACTTAGCTGGCCCAAAAAGAATTGCAACATTATCCATGAAGTAAGAAATCAAGTGCAAATTAGAGAACGGATTAAGGAGTATTGACCTTAACTAACAATCAAACTCTGTCATTCATCAAACTAAAAAGAAAAAACAAATGGAGATAAGAGAAAAGCATAAACACACAGATGAATCGAATGA
>JAUPMG010000019.1:15732500-15748612 GCA_031762675.1 Pachysandra terminalis
ATATTTATTTATTTATTTTCTATTTTCATTTGAAAATTTAATGCAACGAGTGCAGTCTAAAGAGTAGATCAATGCCCACCCAAAGCCCAAAAATGGTGAATTAAAGAACACAAAATTAGAAAAAGGTAATAATCTTTGATATAGGAAAATTTATTATAGATCAAAAATAGAAGAGAGAGGAACATCCAATTCTTGGGTGGACCTCAATATCCAGTTCAGCTTTGTATGTACAAAGTGATAATATTGAGTATATACAAAAATTCCAAGACTGCAACCTATGATACCATGGTTTAAGATACTGATATGTGACATACGGCTAGAAACTGATACCACATCATATCGTATTGCGATTCACATAATTTTAGGCAGTATCAAGTAAAAATGCATCTGTATCAGCAGATATGATGTGAACCGAAAGAGGCATTAATCTGGGTTTAGAACCCATTTTTCTTCAATCTTAAGCCTCCTGTAGCTCTCCAAATGCAAATCCCTTAGGCTCATATGAGTTTCTTACAGTCCCACTCTAAATCAATATCACACCTACAAATCAAGGCTTAGTTATCAGTATTCACTGGTCCTCAAATTGAATGTTAGAAGGTTGAATCAAATCTTCTCCATCAATATCCATTAAGTTTGGCCTGCGTTTAGGAATTTTACTAGTAAGCTTAGCTAGTTCAATTTTTGATGAATAGTAAGTTCAATTTTCTTCAAAATTTTTTTATTTAGATGTTGCAGAGATATGAGCTCGCTTGCTGGGTATAATTGATGTACTCTTTGTGATGCCTCGTTATCTTTAGCCTGCAGTACTATTTGCGGTCCTCGAATCCATCTGGACCAAGAGGAATGTGAAGATTTTACAGAATGTATCGTAGTCAACCTCAATCATTGGGTAATCTTGAGATTGGAGGGATGGTTAGACTTAGAGACCATAGGAGTTATATTATAGATGACCCTTTGACGATGCAATTCTTGGAGACTTTTTAACATTATCTCATATGGTCCATTTGGCCCAGTCTCTAGCGGAAGAGTTGAACATCTCGTTCTCCCATGTGCCTAGAGTAGCCAATGGAGTGGCAAAGTGGATGACCAGAGAGGGTGTGAATATGGCATCTTTGAGGATGTGAATCATGTGATGTATTCTGATTTTTTGTTTTACATATAGTTCTCTATTTCTTTTCTTGAATTTTATTTTAACCATTTGCTACAATTTCTTGTGGTCACCTTCATATATTCTTCTTCCAATCAATACAATTCTCATTATCAATCCAAAAAAAAAAAAGGTGTCAATGCATTATTTTATTGTCTTGTGGTGCCCATAGTTCGATTATATCTTGATCTAGGTTACTAAAGTTGAGTTACTTAAGCTATTTATGTAGCTTATCATTATTATTCCCAAGACTGTGAAAACTACACATGGAGCTGCTGCATCCTTTACATAATAAAGCTCAGCACACGATTATTTCAAGTTTGAATATAAATCACATGCAAATGTTGTGCGTATAAGAGTTATGCAATCCTAGCATTTTTTTTTCTTTTATTGTTTTCTTCACTGCCTAAATAGGTATGAGTACGACATGGTATCACCAGTAATCTATTCTACAGTGATGCCACATAAAATCTGAATGAAGAACAATCAGTTCGGAATGTACAAAGTTGAAAAGATCAAAATCCATATGAAGCATTTGGATTTTCACATCCGAATCATTAATAAGTTCACCATCATTCAATTATAAGTGGAAAAAGCCTTTGTTTGGACTGTTTTCTTAAATCGTATTAATACCACTGACAATCTACAAAGGAGAAGAAAGTTTATGGCCTTGTCTCCTCAAGTTTGTGTGATGTGCTTACGAAATGCAAAATCAGTGGATCATCTTTTTTTGTCTTGTAGCTTTGCTATGGAGATTTAGGATTTTTTTGTTAAGGCTATTGACGTGGTGTGGGCTCCTCCAAGACGTGGGAGACTTATTTGATCAATGGTGTTTTCTGGTGTTGGGAAAGAAAAGCCGGCTTATGTATAGGGTTCTCTTCTTTTGCATCATTTGGGAGATTTGGAGAGAACAGAATAGAAGAATTTTTGAAGAGTAATGGAGATGCCCGAACCGCTTTGTTGATTCAGTTTGGGGCTATACTGCAGCTTGGTTAGGAATTCTACCCGAGTTTAAATACTTTTCAGTATCAGCTTTTTTCAGAAATTGGGATACTATGGCTGGGATGTAGTTTTGTAATGTAATGAGTGTTTTGGCTTTTTAGGCGGTGTAGTGGTTCTCTATCTTAGGGAACCAGCTGGCCCCATTTTTAATATGTTTGTACATTCTTCCTCTTTTACAAAACTTCAGTAACCTTCATCAAAAAAAGCAACAAAAAAAAAAAATAGTACTTTAACAAATCTCTTCGAGATAGGTTTCATGTATCTCCATCAATCTGCATTTTTTTATTGACGTATAATGATCAGTGGTCTATAAAATTTGAACTGTCAGAAGGCCTAAAAAAATGAAAAGGCAAAACAAAAGTCATGTATTCTACCTCGGCATTGCACAATGTACAGAACAAAGCGTCTTCCCCAGTGGTTTGTTGCTCAGTTGACCCTCCATGTTTGCAGCAATCTTCATATACAAACAATGCGCAGAAGAGTCCTCCAATGTTGAAGCAAGATGATGATTTTCTACTTGCAGGTCCAACATGAATGTCTACTGTCCCTGCTTCTCCAAATGAACCTTTCTTACTAGAGTTAGCTCCAATTGAGCTTCTCGAAGCCGATGATGGAGATGAATCCACCCGAATGTCAGTTTCACCAAAACTACCAGGGTGGTCCATCCCTGATAACCCATGATTTGCATTGGGTTTAGTTGTTAATTCACCATTGAATTTCGATAAAATCCCGGGATCAGCAGGATTAATTGCTGTACACCGGACATAAAGAATAAAGACGACGAGTGCCTGCGATAAAAATTAAGCAATTATCAAACATAAAACAAAGACAAATGTGAAGATTTTTATGAGCAAAACAATGGAATCTTAGATAAACCAGATTCAAATAAGTTTACGTACCACAGGAGTGTAAGTTGCAATCGACACATATTCCAAGATTCGGCCACCAAGGAAAGGGGCAAAGAAGGAATAGAATGCAACAACTAACAAGAAGAACACAGTAATTGCAACAACCTATCCAAGATAAAGCCAAGAGAAAAGATATCATAAGCCACTAACGAATATTGAAAAGATAAATGAATATATGTGCAAAATTAGAGATAGATATGAACTTAGGCATCTCAATAAGATACAGATTAAAATGATTTTAGTTATAAAGAAGACCACACTAACGACAGTAAACTTGACATGCATGCAGGAATCAGGATAGACATAGCCATGTAATATAAAAATGATCCTGTTGATGACAGAGAAGTGAAAACTATCTAACCAACCACATCTTATCATCATTTTCAACTATTTCTTGTTATTCTTGAGGCAAATTGTATAAGCATAAGTCAATTCCTCACCATTATAACCTAAGATTACCATCGACTTGGAGGTCCTAGGTTTGAGACCCCAGGCTTACCTGATATATGGTCCTTGTGGGTGGGATCATGTATCCAGGGTTTATCCTGTCCCCATTAAGTGGGGTAGGAGGTTCCACTTCACCCAAAAAAAAATTACCATCTACTTTATTCTTAAAGGGAACTTTTGGGACGATTGCGGTCAACGTCTGAGTGGCTAAGTATCTTTTGTGCTGCAGAAAACTTTTATGGAAACTTCGGATATGGCAATGCTGCTTCAAAGTTAAAAATTTTGCTTAAAAATAGAATAATCAGATTGGGTTTGTTGTCCTAGACTCCTGAAGAGAATATATTGCCCATCTTTCCTAGATTAGCGACCGTGAAGAAGGTTAAGGCAGCTAGAGGTCATGTTGCATGAGTTTCTTGCAGGCAGATAAACTGTAACTGAGCAGGTAGCGATATGGTAACTAACTATTTCCATTTCCTCTTACTTCCTAACAAATCAACACACCATAGAACGGAACTGGATGGGTTAGCTAAACTGGCAGGCTCTCCAGCTCAGGAATTGAAGGTCCCAAGTTTGAGTCCCCGGCTTACCTAATATATGATTCTTGTGGGTGGGGTCATGTATCTGGGATTTACTCTGTTCACACTAAGTGGGGTCAGGGTTCCAAGTCAAAAAAAAAAAAAAAAACCGGAAAACTATTCAGCAGAAATCAAGTATAGGTTGATGCCAGTGCAGAAGAGGCATCAGATAAATACGTTGAAAATCATCTCTAGGTCCAAATGTGTTACATCTTTTGCTGAATGAAAGCATTGCAAGTTTGCAACAACTCAAGGAAAAAAAAAAGCAGATTAATGATCTAAGTTGCAACAATGCATTGCAATCCTGTGATATCACTGCAATGCAAGCTCAAACCAACAGAAAAAAGGAAAATGAAAGACGTAAGCACTAATCAACTGCAAATTAGAGAAAAGATTAAGGAGTATTGACCTTAACTAACAATCCAATTCTGTCATTCATCAAAAAGAATAAAAAAACGGAGATAAGAGCAAAGTATTAACACAGATGAATCGAATGACACTCACAGAACTAAGAAAACCCCAGAAACCGAATCATTAATCAAATCCCACTGAAAGAATTTACTAATGAATTCTTCTTAAAAATATGGAAGACCAGAAAGAAAAAATGAGAATATTCAGTAGAATTCAAAAAATAATCACTAAATTTAGCAAAATCCAGACATGAAAAATGGAACATTTCCACAGATACCCCATCATGAATTCATGATATCACTGGTTTTAAAAAACCCTTATGAGTATCTTAGAAATATGAAAGAATTAAGTGAATAAATCAATTCAACAAAAAGAAAAAAAAAAAAAAAACAAACAAACAAACCAACCTGAAAGGTATGAGCAGGAAGCTGCCATCCATGATGCCTCACCATAACTATAGAACTGCTTTGTCCGTGAAATGGGAAACTCTGATCGATCCCACTTCAGATCAGAAACAGTAACAGAAACAGAAAGAAAAACCCTAACACAGAGAAGGTGCCATGAGAGAAAAACCCTTGTAAGTACAACTTCCCAGTCTTTCTCTGTGCAGAACAGAAAAAAACAGAAGAAATTCTTCTCGCTGGGTGGTCTCCGAACTCAGTAATTTAAAATAAATAAATAAATAAATAAAATGTTCAGAAGAATCCCCCCAAAAAAAACTAGTTTATCTGAGTGAAGTGAGAGAGAGAGCTGCGAGAGGAGAGAGAAAGATGGGAAGTTCAAGAAGCACAAAAACAAAGAAGCGTTGACGCTATGTAGGTATTTGGAAAGAAAGGTGGAAAACTAATGTTGAGGTTTCTGGTGGGGTCCCACCAAAAATATTCCTCTAAAGTCTAACCCAATATCTAAAAAACCGGATCAGATATAAACCGGATACAGAGTACCAATTCAACCGGTTCAACATGCAATTCAGACTTTATAATCAAACATTCTAACCCATGATTGGCAGTTCAATGGTTTAGGCTGCGTTCAACCCGGCTTGTGCTTTAGGATGAGCACTTATTGGGTTATTGACTTTAAGGGAGCACTTATTCATAACAGCAATAACTTACTTGCTTGGAGAAAATAACGTTTGATAAGTACATTAAGTGCTTATAAAAGTTTAAGAGTAAAGTAGGAATAATGAAAATATTACTAAAGTTTGAAAATAGCTTTGCACACAAGTGATAAGAAAAGCTGCTCTCAGCTTTTCTTTATGGATAGTCTTTCTCTATTGTTTGTGGGCAAGCACTTATCCATTAAGTGTTACGAAACACACTTTTAATTTTAAGAAGTACTTTAATAAGCTATAAGTTCAAATAAACACATATAAAAGCCGGGCCAACACAACCTTAGTCTTTTACAGTTCGAATGGTCACCGGTTCACCAGCTGGTTCTTATGCAGTGCATTGTCTATTGCCATTTTTAGGATTTAAAAAAAATAAATAAAATAAGAGAAGGAACTGGTTTAAGGTTTTATGGTCGGACCGGTCGAATTTCAAAAGAGTAAAGTGGTAGACTAGATATGGACGTAAAGTCTATATTTTTTTTGGTCTTAACCACGTGGTGTCCCCACACCCACTTAGGTGTGGGACTAATCCACGTTCAAAGCGGGAGCATTAAAGGTAAACCAATGGCTACGAGTGTTTCTAGTGGAATTCGAATTCCAAGCTTACCTCCGGAGAACCTCACTAGAGCCCATCTTGCTACCAACTGAGCCACACATCGGTGGTTAGAGCTCCACACCGGTGGTTGACAGTCTCTATATTAAAACCCTACAATAATCAATTTCTATTCCTACTATTCCAAAATAATATTTCTTTTTTACAGTAATAATTATAATATATTTGGGAATATATAGTATAGATCTGAGGTCCATCATCTTAGATAGACTTCAACTCCAAACACCACAAGGCCTACAAGTTCTTTGATCCAAACCGTTCACTTATCAACGGATACAAATCCGATAATCATCATGATTGGATTTGAGATGCTCACAAACTTTATATTAACTACAACAACATACACTGTATCACCTCATAATAAATAATCAAAAAATAAAAAAAGAATAGTTGTTAAGGCTTATTTGGAAACAAGAAGAGCAAGTAAAGCAACCCAAGATATATAATGGAGAAGATATTGTGATGCGATTGGAATGCATAGTTTGGTAGAACATTTTTTGTTTTTGTTTTTTGTAATGAAGTTTGGTAGTCATTTTTTTTCTCCTTTTATTTTATATATATTGAAACCCTCTTAAGTTTGGCATAATACCAACAAATACCCTCAAGCCTCGGCTATCACTAGGCTCGTGTTTAGGCTCGGCTCTTATAAGACGAGTTTGAACTCTATAATTAGGCTCGTGAACCGAATAAGAGTACGGAAAAAAGCTCATTATCTTAACGACCTTGTGCAGAGTTTAGGTAGGCTCTGTTCGGTTTGAATATGAGATTTTACATCCATATTCTCTTATATTATATACTAATATTAAACATACATGATAACATATTATATCACTTATAATAAAAATTATCAATTATAATATTAATACATTTGTATTAAACTAAGTTTTTATTTGCAAGCTAAGCCTTCTAGGAATCTAGCTTTTTACGAGTCGGGCTTTTGTGAGTCGAGCTTGAGCCCAAAATATTTTAACGAGCCTAGCCGAACGTTGCTCAAGGTTTACGAACCCGAGCTGAGTTGAGCACAAAAGCTCGACTTGACTCGACTTGTTTACAGCCTTAGCCATCACAACCAATATCTTCGTTGGACCAAACATCGAGGGGTATAATGATTTGCAATAGAAATCGATCATTTGGCCGTAAGGCCTCTCTGGCAATAGTTAAATTTAATTATGCTAAAAAGATATGAAATTAGATGACTAATTTATCACATAATAATAAGAGATAGTTAGTGTTTTGGCAATTCTCTATGTTAGCAAACTTCTTACTCTATAGAAGCACATATTTTGTCCGTTAAGTTCATTAAGCAAGGAGTATATAAGGGCATTTTTGTATATAAGCAACAAGCAAATATTCCGTTATTTTATTGACCGTTACCAAAGGGGCTTGTTAAAACATAGTTTCAACAAGCAAATATTCCGTTATTTTATTGACCGTTACCGTCCAATGCTTAGTTGATCTCCATGATAACACATTTGAACCAGAATAAATGCATAAACCATCGGTAGATCGACGATCGTCAGGACACCCAGCCCAATCTGCATTGGCATAGCATTGAAGATCAAAAAATTTATTCCTGTGAATATGAAGTCCAACATGAATTGTATGCTTTAAATAGCAAAGTATCCGCTTGACTAACGATCAATGTACATTCGTTGGATTGTGCATGGCAGACCTTGTTAACAGAAAATGCAAGATTAGGTCGAGTAAATGATAAATATTGCAGTGCTCCTACCGTGCTTCTATATTGTATAGGATCCCAGAGTGTTTGACTTAAGAATAAGTCACCTTGAACATGTGATATATCAACTCCAAGAAAAAAGTGTGGAAATCCCAAATCTTTGATTGCAAATTCACGTTCAAGGCCTTGCATGAGTGTAGAAATGAACATACCATCGTTGCTCGTAAGCAAGATATCATCTATGTAGAGCAGAAAATAGGCGACAATATTTTCATGTCGAAAGATGAATATAGAGGCATCTGTTTTGGAGTTGACAAAACCATATCCACATAAGAAATCCTTCAACCGATGATACCATGCACATGGAGCCTGTTTAAGGTCATAAATGGCTTTGTTAAGCTTGCACACGTGTGTATGGTGCTAAGAATCGACAAATCCCAGAGGTTGATTCATGTAGACAACTTCTTCTAGATTATCTTGTAGGAAAGCATTCGAGACGTCGAGTTGAGGTATAGACCAGCTATTATTAACCGCATGAGAAAGAATAGTACGAACAGTGACCGATTTAATAACTGGACTGAATGTTTTTTCAGAGTCAAGCCCATGCTGTTGATTGTAGCCCTTTGCAACTAATCGTGCAATTGAACCATCAAACTTTGTCTTAACCTTGAACACCCATTTGCATCCGACAATATGCCGGTCGGGAGTTTTGAGAACCAAAATCCCTGTCCCATTTCAAAGGAGTGCATTTACCTTTCCAACCATAACTGCCTGCCAACGAGTATCCTTGTTGGCTTGTGTGAAGCAAAACGATTTATGAGTGACGTCCTCTAATACTAAAGCATATCGGGTTGATGGCTTTCTGGTGCCAAGCATAGATCGTGTGACCATGGAATGACGGTGTGGTGTATTGGATGGAGTGGAGGTTGGGGCATTTAGGTCCATAATAAGTTGGATACCTGGTGAAGAGGTTAAGAATTTTGAATTTTGAGGAGGGGGGAAATTGGATCTAATTTTTGAATTTTGGATTGGTTGACTGACCGAGTGGGACGTTCCAAAGATTGGGTTGAGGTGGATTCGGTTGAGGATTGTGAGAGGGCACGTTCCATTGTATTTTGAATTTGAATTTTGGTTGTTGGGTTGGCTTGCATGAGGGAGAGAGAGGAGAGAATGGTGGATCAGACAAGGGTGAAGATAATGGAGAGATTCAGTTGTTGGATGAAGAACAGGGAAAAGAGAAATGACTAGGAAAGAGAGTCCTAGTATTCATAGAATCTGGGGAGGAGTGGGTCCCCTGATTAAGTGATAAGGAAGGAAGGTTTGAATTTTGCAAATTTGTAAGATCTAGAATGGAACGACCAAGGATAGAAGATAAGGGAGGAGTTTGATTTTAACAGATTCGTAGGAGAGAAAAAGGAACGACCTTGGGTAAAAGAGGAGGGAAAATTTGATTGTTGCAGATTTGTAGGGATCAAGGTAGAACGACCATGGGAAGAAGATAAGAATAGAGATTTTGAATTTGGTAGATTTGTAGGGGGTAAAAGAGAATTACCTTGGTTAATAGGTAAGGATGAAGAATTTGAATTTTGCCTAGGAATCTCAGTAGGATGTCCAAATAACAAATGTCTTACCTCATCACGTGGATGTGTTGATGACAATTTGAAATACCAACATCCAAATCCATATGTATAGGAGTAGAAATAATACTCCCATGTGAGGCAGCAACATGAGAATGCGACACTTGATTGGTTGACCGATCTGGCATAGGCTTGAGAGGAAATGCAACTTCATTAAAAATCACATGACGTGATTTATAGTCGTCCAATTTGGAAATCAAGACATTTGTACCCTTCGTGCATATGACTATAGCCAAGAAACACACATGTTGTAAATCGAAAACTAAACTTGTGTTTGTTATAAAGCCGAAGGTACGGATAACAGGCACAACTGAATACTCTCAAAATTGCGTAGTCTGGTGATGAACTGTATAATTTCGAAAACAGGGAATCACCTTGTAATACCCGAGTTGATAGCCGATTAATAAAGAATACTGCAGTCTGAAACACCTGATCCCAATACTTGAGAGGAACTGAAGCTTGGGCCAATAGAGTGAGACCCGTATCCACAACATGTCTGTGCTTTTGTTCGGCAGACCCATTCTGCTCATGTGTGTGAGGACACGATACTTGATGGATGCCATGATCAACTAGAAATTTATTTAGAGAACGGTATTCACCACCCTAATCAGATTGAACAACTTTGATCTTCAAATTAAAATAATTTTCAACATGTCTCTTAAAATGTAGGAACACAGTGTTTACATCCAATTTTAGAGCTAATGGATAGATCCAAGTAAAATTGAAAAAATCATCTAAAAAATGAACGTAATATTTACAACTAGACACAGAGATTGTTGGAGCAGGACCCCATACATCAGAATGAATTAATTCTAAGGGCCTGGTGGACTAAGACAATGACCTATAGAAAGGTAAACGATGATTTTTGCCAAGCTGACAAGAAGGGCAAAAATCATTTTTATTGTTGAGAACCGGAAGACTATTTGTGGAGATGACTTGCTGAACCATACGAGAGGTGGGGTGTCCCAATTGTTGATGCCATAGTGAAGCCGATACTCGTTCACCAACAAAGGTTGTGGGAGCTTTGGATTTGTTGAAGCTGTGAACCAATAGCTAATATAGGCCATCCTTAATCCGTCCTTTAAGAGCATTCCCCGACTGTGGATCCTTAATCACACATCCAAAAACATTAAATTCAATAACAACATTGTTATCTGCAATGAATCTACTTACTGACAAAAGATTCTTTTTAATTTTCGGTACATGTAAGATATCATTAAGCAGAAAATTTGTGGCATTGCTAGATACCATAGAGGATCCAATGTGAGCAATAGATAGACCTGTAACATTACCCACTTGAACTTGATCTGAACCATTGTAATCAGTGTGAAGAGACAGGTTTGACAGATCATAGGTGATGTGATGATTTGTTGCTCTAAAGTCGGGATACCAGTTTGAATCAAATGAAGTGGATTATTGTCAAGCATCGCAGTAAGTGCAGCCGACGACTCGTCATTATTAGCATGGTTGTATCGTTGATAACAGGTGGTAGTAGAATGCCCTTGTCAATTGCACAATTGGCAGCTGAGAGGATAGGAATTTCTATCACGTGGACGGTTGTTGCCTTGACGTCCTCCAGAATTGTTTCAATTGTAATGGCGACCACCGCGATCATTTCTTTGACCTCGGCCGTTGTAGCCTTGACGATACTCGTTCTGATGCTGCGATGGATGGGATCTATTTGCAGTGTTGGAGTTATTGTGTCGAGTAGCCATATTTGCAGAACCAAGAGATGGATCTTTAACCGAGGAGTGGTGTTGTTCCAAGCGAATCTCTTGATTAAACAGAAGGTCATACAAGAGATCAATACTAACAACTTCCGATCTGGTCATCATTGTGGTTACAAGGGATTCGTATTCGTGTCCAAGACCGGCTAGAAGGTAAATGAAGAAATCTTCATTAGAGACCGGTTGTCCCGCTGCAGAAAGACATCAGAAATACTTTTGGCCTTTTGGATATAGTCAGCCATGACTATTAATCCTTTTATCAAGGTTTGCAACTGAAATTGAAGTTGCATGACTCTCGCTCGAGATTGAGACGAGAACATTCTTTCAAGATTTTTTCAAACATCTTTGGCAGTAGTGAGGCCTAGTACTTGACCTAACACACTTTCACTGAGTGATGATAGTATCCAACTCAGGACTAGTTGATCTCGCTTGTACCAAAAGATATATGTTGGATTCAACTTGTGTGTTTCTTCTCCACGACCATTTGTAATGAACTTGGGAGGACTTACCAAATCTTCACTGACTAATTCCATAACTTCATATAGTCTAAAGATCGGTAGAAATTGGGAACGCCAAATCAGATAGTTGGTTCGTTCCAATTTTAGTGAAATCAAATAATGGATATTACCTATCGTGGGAATATCGGATAGCAGATTTTGAGCCTGAGTAGGCATTTGAGTATAAGTAGACTCGGATTGCAGAGTTTGAGCCTGAGTAGACGTTTGAGTAGGGATAGACTTTCCTGTGATTGATGAGGAATCCATGACTGAGAAGTAGAGACCTTCGTCAATAGAGCTCTGATACCATGAAAGAGTAGAAGACGATATGATTTGAATCTCCTTGAGTTGATTCTCAGAGGAGGTTTTCCATTATAAAGATGTTTTTACATTTACAAAAGAATCTTATCTCTAACAACATACGGTTGAGATAATATTTCAAAAATCAAAACTTCAGAATACAACCTAGGAGTGTCACGTGGACACATTATCCTTGGTACTTTCTATATGTTGATAAAGGTTTAATTAATTTTTTTTTTGTCAAATATCTAATTATATATTTTCTTTCCTTATTCTTTCTTTTTTATTTTAAAATTCTTGTTTTAGTCTTTTTTTCTTTGTCAAATTTTGTGAAAGAACATATTTTTAAATCTTGGTAACTATTTTTCTTCCTTTTCTTTCTTGTACAAAATTTCACTTTTATCCTCCTTTTTTTTTTCTCCTTTTTCTTTTTGATAGATTTTATTAGACCTTTTTTTTTTTTGGTAAAAGATTTCATTTGACTAATCTCCGAAAAGGATTGTTGGATTTAGATATTAACTTTTTGTATTTAATGTTTATTTTAAGTATGGGATTAGAATCCTTTTAAATTAGGAAGCTAAAAGGGTTTGAGAGTTGATGTGATGGTAATGATCAGAGATTAGTACACTTTGTCCAAAGAGAGAACTAGACCTATATGTCGAACGAAACGGATCAATGAAAAGGGGAAGCTGAAGAAAAGCAAACAAGGAGACAGGCACAAAAGCAAATAAAGCAATTGGAATAGCAACCATCCAAATTCACCTTGAAGAACAATAAATAAGGCTGCACTGAAGGTTATGATCATGCTTGCTATAGAGAAGAAGAGAGTTGCAAGCCCAAGTATTAACCTCATTGGCAATGACTTGAGGAAATCTTCTTCTGCATAGCGGGAAGTGAGAATAGACAAGAACATCAGTATTGATGTTGCAGAGGAAAACAGTGCTACTGCATGATATTACAAAAACCATGGACTTATTTTTAGGAATATAGGATAGCCTGTGTTATTATGGTTTCCGCCAGGTACTGTGAAGGCTGTTGCGAACATCACGGTGGCAATGAGGGTTGCGACTACCATGCACGAACTTGTAGTGTCCTTCATCCATTGCTCTCCATCTTTCACCAAGACTTTGTGCTCGTCAGTAAATAAAGCTTGGGGTGTTTTTCCATTTGAATTTTTCATTTCTTTATACAAAGGAGGCACAATTTTTTCCACTTCCTAAAATGATTAGAAGGTGAAACATCAAAGCATTAAATTGAAATATCCTCACAAGAGAGTATATAAATATGCAACAATCACTTGGTTTATGAAGAGGAATACTCACCTTGAACCATAACAGCTCTCGTAGCATTTGTAGAGCTGTTCCTGACTCGGTATTAAGTTGATCTAGTGCCAATTTTCTAGCTAAATGCAATATATTGTTATTATTTTCAGCTGTATACGATGCTATCAAATCCTTAATTGCACCTATCTCGTATATGAGATTGAAGATATTTTCTTGACGATGTGCAACTGCAACATGAAATATACTTCGATTATGGGTGTCGAGTTTCCAAATGAGATCGGGATATGAGTTAATAAGCACAGAAATGAGTTTATTAGGTTTGAAATCTCTGAGTCATCTAGTAATATAACTTGTTGCCAAAGGAGTTTTACTAGTTGAAGAGCTTGGTGATGCATCGACTTTTCATTGTGGACTACCTTGATCCCTGTGGTAGAGAATGAATAGTAAAATGGCTCATTTTAGTCATCTGATTGAAAGAGCAATCAAAAGGAAAAAAGTCACTTAGGATTATTAAACCAGATAAAAGACAATATTTGAATTTGAAGATCTAAATGCTAAATTTGAAATAAGATTCAAATGCTTAGTGATTAGTTTTGCAAATAAATGAGTTAGAGAGCCACGTATGAAGGGAAGAAGTCTGTTTAAGAAGCTAAACTTCCTATATATACTCATGAATCATAAATATATGAAATAATGAAGAAACAAGCAAGAGTAGATACATCTTTTCCATATTCCGTGTTGGCTTCCTCTAGCAAATGACGAAGGTTTTCGAGCCAGAACATGCAAGGCAGTCTCCCCATTCTTGTCTCTAGCAGTAGCTAATGTTGGGTCGCGCTCTAGTATGCGGACGGCTATATCTGATCATATATATCAAGAAACAATTGATTATTATTTGAATCATAGGAAGTGGAAGAATAAGTAGTAGTTTAAGTTTGGTTATCATATAAATTGGGGGTGATAGTAGTGATAATGAGTCCCATTGCGATCCTCCATTGTAAGATCTTCATCTCTAGTCACACCATAAAGATACCGAACCATGTCCGGGCATCCTAACAAAGCAGCCATATAAAGTGGTGTTGGTCCTTTATTACCACGAATATTCGGTAAGATTTTTTTCTTTTCTACCATCACCTGCAAAACAAAGGGCTGTGCTTCCATCATGGTTTTGTAGTGTCAAGTCCTTCGGACTCATCAACTTCACCGACTCCTCTATGAACTGAGTGTTCCTTGCTGCAGCCGCTATATGAAGAGCGGTCTCCCATCCTCTTGTGATCCTTGCTCGGACTGCTTGTGGGTAAACTTCAAAAACTGCTTTGGCTATTTTCCAGTTACCTATCATTGCAGCCGTATACACTCGTACACCATGACTAAGGCATATGGATTTTGTTTCCTCTGTCAAAGGCAATGTGGCTGTAAGACTAGACAATTATTTTTCTTAGAAATGTTGCTAATATGTAACATGAGAAGTATTTTATCTTGTATGCCAAGTTATATATCTTAAATTTGAGAATTGAAAAGAAGTTTGCACATGGATGTGAAGTGACACACCATGTATGATATAATCTCTTTGACTATTTCAAACATCAAATTTGTTAAACACTAGTTTCTCTAAAAGCTCAAGCTGTTAAAGAAAAGCACAACAATGTATATCAAATGGTTCAATACTTCGGTACGTGCGGGCTCCGCACGAGAACAACACATCCGTGGGATAACACAGGGTACTTCTAGATTTCTCATGGTGCTTCTAGATTTCTCTAGAGTAATGAAACTCTAGAGAAAGCTAGAAGAAGATTGGAACATCTAAGAGCTAGGAACAAGAAAGTAGTAGAATGTTCTAGATTTGTGTACATATAGTGGAGTGTAGAGACATCTAGAGAGATGCTTCTAGAAATCTCTAGATTAGTATAGGTCGGTTAGCTACACCTATAAATAGGTGAGTGTGTAGCTCATTTGTAACACACAAAGTAACACACGGAGTAACACATAGAGAAACACACAGAGTTGTATCCTCTTCTTTGTAAATAATAGAGTGAAGAGTTTCTAAGTGTTGCTATTTGAGTTGTGCTCGAGTGTTTCCTAAGTTGCTTAGTGCTTCATTTTGGTGTCGTGTTTTTGCTACTATTCGAGTTCGATTTCCTACAAGTGGTATCAGAGCAAGGTTGTGTTGTGCGTTTGACTTGCGGCGAAAGGTTACGATAGTTGGTTGTACGGTGTGCTCCTACTCGGGGAGTGATGAGGTGTTTTTCGGTCGCGAAGTAAAGTTCTTGTTGTGCCGTTGTGCTGTCGGTTTCTCCACTCGAAAGGTGGTTTGGGATGACGGATTTATTAAGTATGTTTGGTGGGATCGAGAAGTTGAACAACAACAACTATTCCTATTGGAGGTCATGCATTGAGTCGTACTTCCAAGGGCAAGATCTTTGGGAGACAGTAGCTGGTGTGGATACCAATGCTCCAGAAGACACTCCAGCAAATGTCGATGCGCTGCGCAAATGGAAGATACGTGCGGGTAAGGCCTTATATGTTTTGAGGGCATATGTTCAAATGGACTTACACGAACATATTCGTGAAGCTAAGACTCCAAAACGAGCATGGGGTTCATTTGTCGTACTGTTCTCACGCGCAAATGACGCCCGCTTCCAATTGTTGGAAAATGAGATAGCCACTATCACTCAAGGAGGTATGTTAATCTCTCAATACTTTACAAAAGTGAAGAATATTTGTAACGAGATTTCCCAGTTGGATAAAGAGTCGGCTATTAGTGAGGCACGTATGCAGCGCA
>JAUPMG010000019.1:15768013-15779605 GCA_031762675.1 Pachysandra terminalis
CAGTACTCGAACATCTTCCCGGTACTGGAGAAGATGATGAGCCCAAGCTGGGCATCACAAAGCACAGCAAGCTCATGAGCCTTCTTCAACAACCCTCCTCGGCGTTTCGAGAAGGTGACTTGCCTGTTAGTAGAGTTCTCAATCCTCTTGATCTCAATCTTTCCACGTCCCATAATTATCCAGCAGTGTAGGCTTATCTCTCTTCTTGTTAGGGAAAGAGAGAGAGATGGAAAAATGGAAAAAAGGAAGTATACCCTTCTTTCGACCTCGAATTCCTGGTTTAGGTCACAAAAAAACAGACCATTAATACTAGAAACTACAACAATACATAAAAATGGAGGTTTTGATTTTTGGTAAGAAAGCTTAATTTGGATGAAGTTTTAAATAATCAGTAGACAGAAAAAGCTGTCATCAGAAGTGGAAATTTAGTTTATAAAAATAAACCTAATATGATTACCTACACACTTTTGTATTTAGTTTGTAAACAATAAGAATGCGGTGGAAGAAGAGGAAGCTAGGAGGGAAAAGAGACAGAGGGGACAGAAGGGAAGGTTTGAGTTTGAGCCCGTGTGTGTTTTACCTGTTCTTGCTTTGCTTTGCTTGTTGGAAATGGAGGGATTGGAATATGAAGAGTGTGATATACATGTTATGCTGACCCAATTTTAATGAAGACAACCTGACCCTCCAGTCCCTAAATAGCCCTTATGTTTCTAGAAAACTACCAAATTGTATACCCCATGCATTGTAAATACATGTGAGAGAGAGAGAGCATAATGTTAAGTATCCGTCGATCCCGAGTGGAATAAGCCGATACACCTTCGGATTGGCTCGGGAGTCAAAATCCCAAGCCGATTCTGAAAATTTTCTGACTCGGTAAGAAACTAAGTTAAATTGTCCGATTCAAACGATCTGATTCGGTTTTGAACGAGTCAGAACGGATGATCCAATATAGATCGTCCGACACCCTTCAAAAATTTTATGACTTTAAAAAAATAAAATAAAATTGGGCCATGTTTGGATCAGCCAATCCCAATTGGTTACCGAGTTTAAACACTATGAGAGAGAGAGAGAGAGAGAGAGAGAGAGAGAGAGAGAGAGCAGTGCTAAATATCGCCTGATACAATTTGGGATCGGCTCGGTACCAGTCACGATCCCAACCCAATTCCGAAAATTGCTAAAGTTTTTTGACTCGGTTTGAAACTGAATCAGATAGTCCGACCCAGACAATCAGCTGACTCAGTTTCTGACGAATCAGATCGGATCGATCCAATATGAATCATCCGATCCAGATGATCTGACTCAATTTCTAATGAGTCAGATCAGATCGATCCAATATGAATCATCCGATTCAGACGATCTGACTCGGTTTCTAACAAGTCAGATCAGATCAATCCAATATGAATCGTCCGACACCCCTCAATTTTATGGTTTTTTAAATAAAATAAAATAAAATTGGGCCAGGTTCGGATGGACCGATCCAACTCATTATTGAACATGGACACACGAGCAGACATGTACTTGTTGTCTCAATCTAATCAGCCAATTTGTTGACTTTCTTCCACACCTTACCTTAGAAACTCTATTTGTCTAATAATCTTAGAGTTTCTAATAAGCTCATTGCCAAACTCATGAATGGCTCCTTTCATGTTCACAAGTTGGCTCAATCACAACTGTGATTGCTTGACACCAGCCATCCGATTAGATGACCCTCAACAAAGTAAAAGTTCAGATATGATTCAGTGGGGCCAAGTTGGTGATGTGAATGGATTAGTTCATCAATCTCCATGGTTTGACACACATGGAATCATGGTAATTAATTGCCTTGTTAACTAGGGTGGCATTACCTGTAATTTATTGTAAAACTGATCCTATTTGTGAAAACTCTAAAGAAAGCATGAAGAAAGGCTTATTGTGACTGTTAACCGCTCCTACCCTGATTAGCAAACCAAGCCTCCTGAATTCTTTCCAATTTGGGTAAAGTTCAGCAGTGGTAAGTAAACAATGGATTTCCAAAAAAGGAAAAAAAAATGGGGAGGTTGGCCAAAACCCTAGACCTAATTGGAAACGACAGAGAGTCACAATACCTTAAAGGGACTAGAATTTCCCTTCCAAGTATGGTCTCTTGGTTGATATTGAGGACTATACCTTAATAAGGGTAGTAAGGAGCAAGCAAAAGAGAATCTACACTTGACTTTTTAGACTTACAAAAGTAATTTTTTTTTAACATACTTGTTGTTTACTTCAAACCAAAAGCTCCCACTAGGTTCTTTCTTGGAAACCCTAATCAAATCCTAGCTACAACTCAAAATAGTTTTGACTTTTAGGTTTAATTCTATTTACATCCCCTCACATTTCTGACAAATGCAGACACACTCCTGTGTTTTCTGATATTCTACTCATGTCTCTTAAGGTTTGTACTACATTGCAGAGATCACCCCTCCGTTAACTTTCCATTTTATCAATTAACGGAAAGTGCTGATGTCATTCATTTTTTTTTAAATTAATGGGCTATATTACCCTTGAAATAAAGTCACATACTTAAATATTAAAAAAAAGAAATCCAATGCTTCCTCAATAGGATCTTAATCATATCTATATTACTTTATTAGTCTACTAAGAAGTAAAAAAAAAAAAAAATTCTAAAGATAAAAAACAATGGAAGGATAATTTTTTCTTATTAAGAATTAGTTTTCTCTAATTTAAATATAATTTTTAAGCCAGGGTTAAAAAGGTAAATTAACTTGTTCAGTTAACATCGTTATCCCGACATTATTGACAACGGGTGTAAGTCGAATATCAAAAAACACAAAGGTGTATCTGTAGTTGTCAAAAATGTGAGGGGTGTAAGTGAAATTAACCCTAACTTTAAACCTTAAAATATAGATAACTGTATAAATATGGCACCACAACAACCCTTGACATGGAAATAACACAACTTATGCATTCAGTTATATTTAAATTTCATACTTAGAATATCCTGACTTGTATTAGTAGCTTGGAACCAAAAATAATCTTCTTTCTTGTATGCCTATACCAAGCCCTAAATCTCAACCTAATTTTATCCTCTACACAAAAAGATGGTATCACTACAACCCTTGATTTGGAAATAATACAATGTATGTATTTCAGTTAAGTGTATAATAATGACTTGTATTTAGTAGCTTGGAATCATACAAACATAGATTTAGTTTGACAATACTTCTGTTCAATCAATTTGAAATGAGCTGAAATTGACAAACTCTACACATTAATGGGATGATTAATTTTAGATTTCAGTTAGTAAAATTCAAAATTTGAATAACCAAATCCTATTAAATTGGAAATCACAGATGCTTATTTTTGTCTTCCTTATGTTAGATTTTAATTGTAGTAATTAAACTCTTCTATCTTTTTTGAGTTATTCTCTTAAATATATCTTGAGAGAGAAGGTCTTATGATCCCTGGCTATGTGTATCTTCTTCTCTTATTTTATTAATAAAACTGCCCCCCTAAAAAAAGCTTATTTAAACCCTAAAAGGGTATTTTTAGTTATAAATTCAACATTTCTAAAATTGATACAAGATCACAGATATCTTAGTGAAATCTTTTTATTTTTCTTTTTTCTAATCAGAATAATTTAATGACATCTATAACTAGGATAGCTTATTTGTAATGCTGAAACCGCAAGTATATTTTGCTTTTTTTTTTTTTTCAATCTCCTTGTTGGTAGAGAGAAAAAATTAACCTAGAGAAACAAGTGAAGAATTCTTAAAGGGGAAAGCTAGGATTACATGTTTGGTCCCCTCCTGTTTGTTTCTCCATCTTTCTCTTTCAGCTTCATGGAATCCCACTTAGAAACTGCAACTTAATTGCCATTAAAATCTTACTGTGTACAGTCTCCTACCATTCATTGAACACACTCTCTCTCTCTCTCTCTCTCTCTCTCTCTCTTATCTCTTCAAGTTCAAAGAGAATGTTAGTGCTCAAATCCCAATAGGTATTTGTTAAAATTGTAGATTAAGATTAAACACAAGGAAAAGTTGTCTCTCTCTCTTTAAAATTTAAAATGAAGAGATAAAACCAGAATTTGTGCAAAAGTCCTTTTTGATTAATGTATAGAGCATGTGGCACATCAGGTTCCCAGGTCCCAACTTCCTTGACTGTTATGTACAACTGTCTGTGTGTTTAAGAGAGAGAGAGAGAGAGACTCCATTTAGACGCTGTGATACACAAACACTATAGGTTGTGCATATACCAAGTTCTTAGCAATTGCCTTGTAATTTTAAACGCTCTCTCTCTCTCTCTCTCTCTCTCTAAGCTCGAGGTGGGTCATTGTTAATATCAGCGTAGAACATTTAAGACAGCAGAAAAATTAAGCAAAGGAAATGCTGCAGTAAAAAATCTCAGGGAGGATTTTTTTTTTTCTCGAAAAGGAGGGAATGAGACATTTTTAGTGATAGGATACACGACACTTGGGTGATCCCATGATTATCCTAACATAACCCCACAATGGTACTTTGGAGAACAACGGCATGGGATTTGCCTGAAATAAGCACTGCACCTCTGCTGCTCGGAGGTGGTTTCACGTCTATTTCTCCCCACTTCCTATTCAGGTTGCACATGGCCCTTAATTTGCAGAGAGAGAGGGAGAGTTGTTTTGATAAATTATCAATTTGCACCCAAAAAAATAAATAATGGGTAAAGATCATACTTTGAAATTTCACGAAATTTCGGTTTCGGATGGGGACGAAATGCAAAATAAGGTTTTTTCGGACTGAATAATTTTGCGAAATAATTGCACGAAATGGCCGAAATTTCGACGAAATTTTTCTACTTTGCTCAAAAAATTTCAGCCGAAATAAACACTTTATCAACGAAAATTTCAGCCAAAAAATCCAAAATTTCATCCAAAATAAATTCTAAATCCAAAGCTCTCCAGCTCCCAAGCTCATTCTCAAGTCTCAACTCAAGACAATGTAATTAATATTTTATTAGTTATAAATGTTTAATGCTTGTCTAGTCTTTTTTTTTTTTTTTTTGTTATTATTTCAAGAGATTACACAATCTTTGAGAGTACTATTAAGGAGTTGATATTAGGTACATTATTTTATTAATTATTATATATAATAGATATTATTACTACTTTTTTTTCTTTTTCTTATACATGTACACAAATAGATTTTGTACCCGTGTAAAATGAAGAAAATCAAAAAATAAAGTTTAAAATTTCAGTTTAAACTTTTATACATTGTATTTTTTTTTTTAAATGTTAGAATTTGAATCCAATATATTTTAGATACTTGTATACTTTTTGGATGTTGTGACATAAATGTTGTATTTATTAATTATAAACTTTTAGTATTATTTCACATTATTAATCAAAATATTATTTGTTGTTTTTTGAAATTTTTATGTTTATAAATAATATATATTTTAATGAAGATATCCCTTTTATTGACTAACTTTATTATTTATATTTTAGAAGTTATTACATAGTACTTATTAAAAAAAGAAAGAAATTGGCTAAAATTAAGTTTATATTAAAATACTTTAAAGTTAGTGTGAGATAATGAGAAGTTAGGAGACCTTGTTGAAGAATCTTGAGCTCTAATTCACAGTAATCAAATGGATGTGATAACTAAAGAAATGGTATTTTTTGTTGTCAATAGGGCCGTCGACAAGCCGATCTAGGTTTAGGCTTTGCTTGTATGAGTCAAGCTTGGGTAGGTTCCACTTGGTTAAAGCTCAGCTCGATTTGTATATGAGATTTTATGTCTATATTCCTATATCTTATATTATATATTAATATTAAACAGACAAAGATAAGCATTTTTTTGCAAGCTGAGTCTTCTACGAGCCAAGCTTTTTAAGATCCGAGCTTTTGTGAGCCAAGCCCAAGTCCAAAATAGAAAAAAACAACAGTGCACCATTTGTTAAGAAAGAAAGATAAAACGAGATTAAGAAGAAATCAAGCAAACATGACATATATTTACGTGGTTCGACAAGTAGTGCCTACGTCCACGGACGCGCACCAAATTCCACTATTCTCCAAAGCTCCAAAAAAAGGTTACAAAGGATAGCAACAAAAATATGATAAATATCCAGTAGTTGGGGCAAAACATAATAAAATATGATTGAAAAGGATGATAACTAACGGTTTTGTCCTTTTCTTTTCCCTTTTTTTTTTTTTTTTTGTTTCTCTTCAACATTTTACTTGCTAGATGTTTTGCATTTCTTTATGTTTTAAGTAATATGCTATGGCCCTTATCAATCTTTCAAAATAATATGTTGAAGCTCTAAAAAGAACAAGAAGACTCCTACCAAAGAAAGGTTTGTTAAAACCATTCATAAACAAAAGCAAATGTAAAAAACAATATGCAAAAGTAAACGTAGTAAAAAAAAAAAAAATAGTTGAAGACACATTACAGTGATCATATTCCATGGTTTGTTTCACCAAAAAAAAAAAATTTCCATGGTTTGTTACAGTTTGCTGATTGGAACCCCAGCAGGTGCTTCTCTTGAGTTCCTTTCTAATGCTCGAGACACTTGCTTCACCGCCTCTTTCGACAGAAAGCGAGGCTGGCTCACCCAGTTTCCTCCGTCAACAATAAGTGTAGTTCCATTGATGTATTTACCTTCACAACATTATACAGATGAAGAATATTATAAGAAGGTGCAAAAATCCAATTCTAAACTAAACTTTTGAGTCTCATCAAATCAAGAAAGCATGTAGATCATAGAGTTTGACAGTCATAGTACTTTTCAACTTCTAATGCTAATTTATTTCCTAAACCTAATAGAATTCTTATTTATTGACACTAAATGGATTCATTACGTTTTTTTTTTTAATAACTCAATCTTACAACATACTTTTTGTGGTAAGGTTAATCTTATAATACACTCTAAATGCCATCAATGTAGAACTGCTAGCTGCTATCAATTAAAAAATAATAATAAATAAATAAATAAAAATTAGGATAATGAGCTAGTCCGAGCCGATAGTGTGAAGATTATAAGAGAACATAAGTTAAAACATAGACCCGAAAGAAGCCATACAACCACTTTTCACAAGGATCCTAGCCCCAAAATCAGAGTACACCCTTAATAAGAGAACATCAAAAGGCATCACCATAAAGGCTATGCAAACGCTCTCTCCCCACAGAAACACTCTAATCCTTAGAACAAACAGGATTGTACTCTAAAACCCAAAAGCACATCGTAAACACAGAGCAATCTCTCTCTCTCTCTCTCTCTCGCTCTAAAACCCAAAAGCACGTCATAAACACAGAGCAATCTCTCTCTCTCTCTCTCTCTCTCTCTCTCTCTGTGGCTCTAAAACCCAAAAGCACATCGTAACCACAGAGCAATCTCTCTCTCTCTCTCTCTCTCTCCTCTCTCTCTCTCTCTCTCAAAACAACTTTTAACCAAATCAAGAAAACATTTCCTAATAAGAACACAATTTAAAGAATTCGAGACAAACTCCAACAGTCACCAACTAAGAACCCTCTAAATTCCTCAAGGATCGATGTCCAACGAGCAACGTTCATCACCACCCTTTCCACAATTTCCAAAAAAGTGAGGAACTTGTCAAAAATTCTCCATTTCGTTCCAACCAAATAATCCATAAAATTGCATGGCTCAAGAATCGATACAATATCCTACCTCTCTTCCCAATCCCCTAATACACCAACAACTAACAAGGCATGAAGCATATGTGTAAAAGCATCACCAAAACAAGAAAAACTTGCTACATAATTGCCAACCTACAGTAGAGAAAGGAAAAGACGGTTGTGGACTCATCCCGATGCATGCATAATTGCCAAGCTAAGGTAAAGGAAAAGGCGATTGTGGACTCATCCTGACCAAGGTTTTAAATATCGCCATTTTCTAGTATGGTGACACGAAATATAGGGGCGATATTTCGGCAAAATTGTGACAAGTCCCCCTGGAAAAATCTCAAGAGAAATCGAAATTTAAAACCTTGATCCTGACCATGGATAGCATATATACACGAGGAGACAGAGCTAATTACTTCCTTCCTTTGAAGGAGATTGATGAAGTTAATCTTGTTAAAACATCCATACAAAGAGTCAAAGACCTTAACCTTGGAGGGGAGCCAACTGCCAAACCAGAAACCTTGAAAGAAGGCAAAGACCCAGATGTGGATGAAAAGAATGAAAAAGAATAATTAGTTGAGAAAGTTCCTCGTATGATCAAAATCCAAATTTTATAGCTTTCTGTCCAACATTCAATAACTGTAGGGCTGCAAACGAGCCGAGCAGAGCCGAACTTTGCCCAGCTCAGCTCAGGCTCGTAAATGTCTAGCAAAGCTCAGGCTAGGCTCAGGCTCATTAAAAGTTCGACTTATAAAAAATTGACGTTGTAAAAAAGCTTAGATTAATACAAATGTATTAACATTATAGTTGATAACTGTTATTATATGTAATATAATATGTTAGCATGTGTGTTTAATATTAATACATAATATAAGATATAAGAATATGAAAGTATAATCACATATACAAATTGAGCTGAGCTTTAATCGAGCCGAGCCTACCCAAGCTCGGCTCAAACTCGTTAAAATAATGAGCTTTTTTTCGGGCTCAGGCTCGACTCGCGCGCCTAATTTTAGAGCTCAAGCTCAGCTCAAACGAGCCAAGCCAGAGCCTGAGCTGAGCTAGCTCAGCTCGTTGACAGTCCTAGTTAGGACAACCATCAAAATAGGGATACGGGTGGTGAGGGTCTAGGGTTCGATTTCGTGTCTCCACTATGGGAGAGTTGTTGAGTGACCAACAACAGGCTGAAGATATTATAAATAAATAAATAAAACTTAGTCGTGAATTATAAGAACTATAATCTTATTAATCTAATGTTAGAATTAAATTTATTTAGTAAAGTAGAAATAGTATCTTAAAACTTATATATTAGTCAGTGAGTTTAGATATCTTAATACATAACAACTTACTCGTGAATCCTTATAAGAAGTAGAATCTTACTAGGATAATGTTAACTTTATTTATTAAAAGTAGAAAGTATCCTAAATTTTTTCTAAAACTTATCTATTAGTTATCTATAAGTAAAGTATGATAGTGTTAGGATAATATCCTTATCTTATATTGTAATCAGGGGCGGAGTCAGGAATCTAGCTTAGGGGGACAAGATTTGATTTATTGCGAGTGATTTTTCAAGTCAATTAGAAAAAAAAATATTAAGTACAAATTTCATAAAAAAAAAATTGTATTGATAAAAATAAGATCTTACAATTGTCCCTCACGAGTCTTCATGCTTTGGAACCGTTGCATGATTACATCATTGTGGATGCCATTGAATATTTATTTCTCAATATATACAACCAAGCTATCATTCATCCATTGATCTCCCATTCGATTTCGTATTTGATTCTTCAAAATCTTCATAACAGAAAATGCCCTCTCTACTGTGGCAGTTGCAACTAGTAAAATTAATGCCAATGCTATAATCAAGTAAACCAATGGATATACTATATTTTTTCTTGTCTCAACTATTTTCTCAGCAAGATCACCAATCTCTTTGACTCCCGAGAACACACTACTACAACGCATATCAATAATGTAAGTATCAAGTTGATTATTAAGTGCCATGAACTCTATTGCTGAAAATTCCGTTGGATAAAATTGGGGAAGCCAAATCAACTTTTTCTTGTTAAAAGAAGAGAATGACTCATCTGAATTCAAACACGCCACACAAAATAACAACTCAGTGTTCGTCTCAATGAAACGATTATTTAGCTCTTGAAGTTGTATATCTATGACAGTATAGAATAACTCAATACGATAATGATGTAGGTTTGTAAATTTCTTAGTTTTACATCATGGTTTCCCTCATGCTACAAACACATCATCCATATTGGGAATAAAGATGTTATGTTTGTTATAAAACGAAGCAACTTCGTCATATAAACAATCCCATCAACTTTTCCTCATTTTTTGTAGTCGTTGGTTAGAAACTTTAACAAGAGCTATGACATTCACGATATCCTAATATTTCATTTGTAGTGCTTGTGACAGTTTATGTGTTATTCCCAATATATTTCTCATCAAATGCAAATTTAAGATAAAATCAAACGACTGCATCGAGCCAAATAAAACACATGCTTTAGCTCTCTGTTCTGAGTTTGAACCATCCTCCATAACAATTCCAAGTACATCAATCACAGATGAAAACATGACAAGTATGCTAATCAAAGTACTATAATGAGAACCCCAACGTGTATCGCTTGATCGTTGTAAACCAGTCTCTTGATTTAGGCCTTGTCCACTTGACAGTTCTCCATTCTCGAGTGCGTCAATAACTTTGGTAGTTTGCTTATCTCGAAGAATATCACGACGTTTACAAGAGGCTCCAACAACATTCAATATATTACCAACTATATTAAAAAGCAAAGCAATCTGGATATGATTCTTTGCAACAGCTACAAGAGCTAACTGAAGTTTATGTACAAAGCAATCAACATAAAAACCATATTCATTATCCTTCATGATAAACGTCTTGAGACCATTGAATTCACCTTGCATATTGCTAACACCATCATAGCCTTGCCCACGCAATCTTGAAATGCTTAATCCATATTTGGAAAATAATGCATCAATTGCTGCTTAAAGTGATAGTGCGGTGGTGTCTGTAACATATACAATACCTAAAAATCGCTCAATTACATGACCCTTCTTGTCCACACAGTGCAAAGCAACAGCCATTTACTCATTTATTGATATGTCTCGAGAGTCATCAATTAGAATGGAAAATAACGCAGTACCAATATCATTGATAATAACATTTGTTGTTTCAATTGCACAAGCATTTACAATGTCTTTCTGAATGTCAGGTGTTGTCAACTTGAGAGTTTCAGGAGCATTTCTCAGAACGGCATTTTTGCATCTTCATTGTGATCAGAAAGAAACCGTAAAAGCTCTAAACATTTTCTTTGATTGTTTGAGTCCTCTGATTCATTATGACCACAAAATGCCAACCCTTGTCGTAGAAGAAATTGGATGCAAAACGAGTTTGGTATTCAACCCGAGCTTGGGTTGACTACTTGGAGATAATTGTTTGAATATGTTGTTCTTGATTCATTAAGTCTTGACATTTCTTCCAAGCTTAATTGTGAACACTATTTGGACCTCCAACATGAATTTGATATTTTTCTTTCTTCTTCTAATTTGTAAAACCCTCACCAACAAATGAATCTTCACCCATTTGATCTCCAACATCTAGTTTAAAGAGATAGCAACATAGGCAAAATGCAGCATCTTTTGCTATGCGATACTCTAATCAGTTTGCATATTCATCAAACCAAGCTTGGTTGAATCGTCGTAATAGACCTCCAAATTTCTTTTGTGGAAAATTATGGTTACAAGGCTGACAAGGACCTTTTTGCGAATGTGCTCGTCGAATTTGGTCACGATCTTTAGGATTGTAATCCAAAATCTGAGTTCGTAACCCAGGATCCACTAGAAGATCGTCTAAATAGGTTTTCGCTAAATTTTCATGCGAGCGATGATGCACCTTATCACTTGATTCACTTTCATCTTTTCTCTTAGCAGCAGGGGGTGACAACTCAACTGTTGATTTTCTTTT
>JAUPMG010000019.1:15784577-15795592 GCA_031762675.1 Pachysandra terminalis
AAAACATTTGATTTATTAGAAAGCTACCACTTTTCTAAGTATTCTAGAAATTGGGGTATTTGGTCATGGAACATATTATAAAATAATAATTATTATTGAACTGATTTAATTAGTGAGAATAATTAATTAATTATTTAATAGTGCTTTCTTTTTCAAGAGTATCTAAAATGGGATCATAACATTTTGTATGTCACACAAGTATACAAGACAATACACACCTTATTATTGACAGAGATAAGGAATGTATGATTTGCCTTATAGATGGAGAAAGGGGAACAAGATAAGGTGAAAGTTCTAAAAAAAACAAAAAATAAAAAAATAAATAATAATAATAATAATAATAATAATAATAAATTAACAAATAACAGATAAGGATAAATAAATAAATAAAAGATAAGGTGAGGCTGGCCTCAGTTATTAGGTGGTGCATATTATTATTATAAAGAAAAATTTTGAAGAAAATTTTAAGGATTTTTTTTACTATTATTTTATAATATTTTTCGTAAAATTTTATATAAATAATTTCAAGATAAAGACCGATGCATGGGAAATCTCAGTACCCTCCGAAAGAGAAAAATTTGAAGACAATTTCGTTAAATTTCTTAGGAAAATGTAGAAATATGGTGAGACGATTTTATTCATCTTGGCTTAGTCAAAGATTGATCATGATCTGACGGTTTAATTACAATCAAGGTTTGAAGGATCGGACCGATCCGATTTATACCGGTTAGTCTGTATCGAGATTGGCTAGGACCGATCCAATCCCAAGCCACAATACAACTATTGTATCATGAGGCTTTGGATCGGACCAGTCTAACCGATACCGGTACGGACCCATTGGTACAATCGGTCCAACCGATCCAATATTTCTTTTTAATTTATAAATTAAAAGGTCTAGACCATTTCAATCTGGATCGGTTCGATGACCAGCTCGGTCGATCCAAAGAAAATTATTAAAAAAAAATGCACGATTCGTATTTTGTATCGGATCTGGACCGACCGGTATCACCGGTCAGGATTGGGATCGATTGGGGCGAGTCCAGTCCCCTATCTCGAGACTTTAAACCTTGATTACAATCACCGATTTCAATAGGCAACGATCTAACGGTTGTGATGATTGAGTTCCGGATCTAACCGTGGGTATGAATCGCGTCGAATCGAATCTCAAGTTTAAAGTCAACATGATCAGATAATCAACACCGTTGGATCAATAGATTTATTTCTATCACATTTGTCTCGTTTTTATGATGAAGGAAATAGTTCATATCCGTCGTACAGCTGTCCCAAAGGGGGAAACAATATCTTCTGAAGTCAGTGATCCCACTCTCGGTTGGTCCCTAGCACTGAATTAACTTATTAGAATGTGGTCCCCTACACTCTATCAATGCTCTATAAGCTCTCCTACGTTCCCTTGTTGCTTAGACCAGAGTGCGAAATCAATCGTCGCAATCACACCTACCGGAGTCAGAGACAATCGTACGGTTACCAGTATCAGTTCTCATCACCCAATTAAATCAATCTGTAATGGGTCCCACTTATATTTTACAAAAAGAAAAAATGGGTCCCACTTATACATGCAAATTGCAAAATTAAAGGAGGATAGCTCAAAAGTTCACCGGATGGAATTATTCCTTTCTTTTTTTTCGTACAGGTCCGATAGTAAGTTAGGTTTCACAGTAAAATCCATCTTTAGTCGAGGGACTAAGATGAAGTATTTTAGACCTAACATTTATCTATTTTATTTAAAAGTCGTTCAATTATTTAATTATAAGGGGGCATATCAGTTAATGATTAAGTGTTGTTAATTAATTGACTCTTTAAAGTTTTTGACTTAAGTTGTTATTGTAGTTTCAAAAATTTTAATGGTATGACTATAATTGTAAGAAACCTTAGGTGTCAAACTATAATTTTTCCTTATTTTATTATTATTCATAGCTACATGATTGTTGGATTAGTCTTAAAATTCAAAATGACTTGAATAGGTAAATTATCATTGTAGTTATGTATAAGCTTTGAGAAACATAATTAATGAGCATTGTCCCCTAAGAATTGAGAAGGAGATCCTTAAAATTAATATTTTTGTCATCTTAATTTAAATTATTCATAAATGGGAAAATTAATGAGGATGATGAACATCAAATTATACTTTAGTGATTTATGTGTAGATAGCTAATAATAGGGGTGCAACTAGATTCGGTTTGGTTCAGGTTGACATCAACCCAAGACCAAACAGAGGTTAGTAAAGGTTAATCTAAAATCAAATCGAATTTTTCAACTCGAAAACTGAACTGAATTGAAATGGAAAACCCTAAACCCAACCCAAGTTACATTTCAATTCAATTTGGATCGAGTTAATAAAAGTTATTTAAGGATTATATATATAGATATATATATATATATACCCATTCAGTTTGAATCGGTTCAGTTCGATTTAAAACTATATACACTAGAATTCGGGTTTCAGTTCAGTTCAGTTTAAATGAAGATTCAACCTAAAACCAAACTGATTTAATTCAATTTTGTAATTTTAAAATCCAAACCGAATTACACTTTTAGAAATTCAACCCAAACCGAACCGAAGTTGATTTGAAACGGTTTAGTTTTGGGTTGAGCTGACCCAAATTGCAACCCTAGCTATTAGGCCTGCTAAGACTATGGAATAAAGTCTTTGAGCAACACAAAAGTAACATATGCATAAAATCTTTGAGCAACACAAAAGTAACATATGCATAAAATAATTAAGGAGCATTTAGATATGGGATGTGGAATTGGTGAAAGAAAAAAATTCTAAACGATAGGGTAAGAAAAGCGAAGACTATCTAAGCTTTTAAGCAGGTACAAAGTGAAAATAGTTGAAGATCTAAAAGGACTAGATGAAGACAAAATGAAATAAATAGAGTCAGCCATAAATGATTTGAAGACATGAAGTTATGAAGATAGTCATAGAGCCAATCAAAAATGAGTTTGTTATGAAACCAACTCGAGGGATAAAACCGAACCGGATCACATATCTCTCTTTGAACTAATTCGGATCTATAGGCCGAAGATCTTTAATCACGAATCGAAATCACCTCACATCTTTATTAATGCGTGATTGTTAGAACCATATACAGATGCCCACACTCAAACAATCAAGGATTGGAGTATGGAAACCTAGAACTGGAGTATAGAAACCTAGAACAACTAGATCCGGAAAGGGTGTAGAAATGATGGAGAGAGAGAGAGAGAGAGAAGGCTTGTTATTTATTCTGCGTTAGAATAATTCTCGCGAGTTTTATGAAGGAGGAGGTTTTTATAAAAAGAAAGTTCTACTCAACTCTTAGATATGCTCTAACACTTCTTACACTAAGGATTAGGAGTGATCACATATTAAAGAGATGAAGATTTTCTGTGAACTTGGGCTGTGTGAACTTCACACAAGGCTGACACCTGTCCCAAGTGAGCCCACCAAAAAGGCTGGTCATCACCAATTAAGGTAAAAGTTAGTTTCAAGTTGGGTTTTAAAAATACAGTCACCCCTCATAATGGGGCCCACCTGGAAACATGAGGTTCACACACCTCAAGTCACAAAAAATCCGCATCTATATAGAAGGTCAACTCAAAATAACTTGTCTAATAAAAATGCACCTTAGAACCTGGTTGGTTCAAACCCAAAGTGAGCCCATCCACACAATATCCAACACAACTAATTGGGTTAAGGTATTTTACTGATGTTCTAATGCTGTTCGATGTTCATTATATTGAACCATTTGATATACATTGTTGTACCTTTCGCTAACAACTCTCAAGTTGTTAGAGAAAGGTACAACAATGTATATCAAATGGTTCAATACACTATATTGTTTTATCAATTATAATTACCTTTTGATTTGCTATATAATTATTCACTTTCTTTCGATTTTTTTTTTTTGGTATCTCCGTATTAATGGTCACTCAATCACTCCACGAGATACATAATCAAACCCCAAACCCTATCCACTTCGTTCTTCAGTTGAAAGGATGTCCTACCAACGTCCTTGGAACGGGAGGGCCACCTTTTGATAATCTAACTTCCAGACAAAATTGAAGACAAAAGGATCATAACGACAGATCCAAAAAAGAAAAAAAAAATCATAACGAAAAAAATATATATAATAATTAAAAAGAAAAAGAAAATCAAATGAGAGATTTCATAACTTTTCTCTTTGACAAGGACACAAGGTTTTCGATAATATTCATTATGGCCATTAAATTTTCAAGATACCTTATTTATGCCACACCCGTTTTTGAATATTTTCCATATCCAAAGTAACTTTTACAATTCTAACCTTTTCGAGAGCAATGCCTCTCTGTCCATTGTGTGGCCAATTGGAACTCGAAGTCACGATATTTCCTACCAATTTATTTCTTTGCTTCCAATTCATAGTACAAATGTAACTTTTCTAAAGAAAAAAGAAATCTTGATACTTAGCTTAAATTTACAAATAAAAATATAAAAATTGGGATTATCTAATTAATAGTGTTTAAATTCGGTATTGAATTGGGGATCGTCTCAATTCAATATCGAGTTGGATCAATGATCCAACTCAAGATTGATTGATCAAAAATATGGCCCAATATTGTTTTTTTTTTTTCAAAGAAACCTTTTGAGGGATGGCAAACAATTCATATTAGATCATCTGATCTAACTCATCCAAATCCGAGTCAGATTGTCTTGATAAGATGCTCTGAATCGGATTCATTTTTTTTTTTAAAAGAAACATTTTTAGGGGTACTGGACGACCCATATTGGATCGTCCAATCTGACTCGTCCAAAACCGAGTCAGAGATTTTTTAATGAATCGGGTATCATGCATCTTAGGATTGCGACTCATTCAGAATTGGATCGACTGATCCTTTACACCATGGTCTAGTTAGTGTTTAAATTCGGTATCGGATTGGGGACATCCCAATCCGATACCTAGTTGGATCATCGATCGATTCGAAACATGGCCCAATTTATTTATTTATTTATTTTAAAATAATTTAAAGTGTGTCGGATGATCTATATTGGATCATCCGATCTAACTCGTTTCAGATTGAATCAGAGAATTTTTTTTTAATGAATTAAGAATCGGCTTAGGATCACAACTCATCTCGAACCGATCCAAGTTGAATCGGCTGACCTTTACACCATGGTTTAATTAGTTTTGCAATTCAAGCTTTTTTTTTTTCTTTTTTTTTTATCAAAGCTAGCTGAGACAAAAGGTATACCCATTGCTATACTTAGATATGTTTGGTAAGGGACTAAGGAAATAAAGTTACTTGATTGTGACTTATAATCTTTTGAGTTCCTTTCTTCTTCTTTGATATAGAAGGCTAGTTTGGGAATGTACTGATTCTCTTTCTCTTTCTTGTTTCTTTAATAAAACAATCTTTGCTCATACAATAAATGAATAAAATCAACTCTATATTGGATTTTTCGAATTTTGAGGTGCTCAAAATTTGCCAATGAGTCTCTAAAATCTTGTTTTATCTAAATTAATGCTTAAGAAAGCATCAATGTAACCAGTACAAACCATTCACTTGACAAGGGACTCTCTTACTACACCACCACATGGACACTCCATCCATCCATGTGAGACATTTTATGAGACAAAAGATTTACTTCACAGGATAAATTCCATCTAATTCTAAATTAAAGAATTTTTTTTTTTTAAATGGAAATATATATGTCTTTGATTTAACAATCAAAATTCATGTTGATGTAGTTATAAATGTTGTTATGTGGAGACTGATGCTACTAGGCAATCAAGAAAGTACTAATGATATGTTTGGCCTTAATTACAGGGTATTTATTATACTTTCGTGTTGTTATGTGGATATTGATGTTATTCGGGCAATGGAAAAGTACTGATGATCCGCTAGCATTGGAACGCCGGTCTAATGTCCCTGCCTGAAGGAGGGTGAGAGGGCTTAGCCCCCGGTTTGAATTTTTTGAGGGACTTGAGATATAATTGTAATTTCAATTATATTATGTTTAGCCCCAAATTCAGGGTATTTATTGATATTTTTGTGGCTGTTCTTTGTAACACACTATTATGAGATTTTGGAGAATAGTAAAATTGAGTGTGCATCTATGGACGTAGGTACAATTTGTCGAATCACGAAAATTTGTGTCTTTATGTGCTTGATTTCTTATTCATTCATCATTTTATCTTTCTTTCTTAACATTTCATTGCTGCTTTTTGTTACACTTTTTTTTTTGAGCTTTGAAAAATAGTAGAATCTGATGTGCATTCGTGGACGTAGACACTATTTGAACACCTCCATGTCAATCTTGTAATAAGGCTTACAGTTATAGGTAGACACAAAGTGTTTTATCCAAAAAAAAAAAAAAAAGTCTAAAGTGTGAGAGAGAGAATAGGTGTCTTATGACAACATGTTTTACCATAAAAAAACAAATCTACAACGTGTATAGAGAGAGAATTAAAGCAGCAGTCACTTCTACTTTTTTAGTCATGAACCATGATTATATTCTCCTATTCTCTCCTCCTCTAACCCCATCTCCTTCTCCTTCTCTTTCACCACTGTTGTTGTAACAGTAGCACTCCAAACACTAGAAACACCTCCGGACTTCTATTGCCGTTCTTCATTGTCGAACAATGTCTCTGAGTCGTCGCTTCAGCAGAAGCGGGGGCTCACAATAGACCGTTCCGCGTCGTCAAATGACATAAATCTGGGTCTTGTGTGTGTTTGGTTTCTTCTTCATTTTGTTTATCTTTCTTTCTTAATACTTAATAGTAATAGCAGCCATCAAAATTTTGGCTTGGTTCGGTTTTTGGTTTTGCTCGTTGTAATTCATTTCTGCTCAATTCGATTTTCGGTTTAACTTACTGTAATTCGATTTGATCTTGATCTGATTACTAAACCGAAACGAACCGAACCAACCGAATTACACCCCTAGTCCATATACTAATCAACATGTTAGTTCATTCTATGAGATTTTTTTAGGCCAAATCTCAACCTAATTAGATATTTGTAAATGGTTAAACAAATGTATAATTCTTTGATGGGTAGAATATAAAAACATTAATCTTTACCAAAAAAACTATTTAATTGATTGTTGGACTAATTCAAACAAGCTGATTTAATTTTTTTACGGTAGGTCACATTCATAGGTTCCAACTTGTTGCACAAACTTCATCTGGAATAACTATGATGCAGCAATTGCTTAAAATCAAGGTTTCAAGGATCAAACCAATCCGATTCGTACTGGCCGATCTATACTAGAATCAGCCAGGACTGATCTAGTCTTAAGCTACGATTCAACTGTTGTATCATGAGGCTTTGGATTGGATCGATACAACTGATACCATTACGGACTAGTTGGACGTCAGTACAATAGGTTCGGTTTTTTTTTTTTTTTTTTTTTTTAAATTTATAAATTGGACGGTCCAGATCGGTATCACCCTGGACCAGTTCGATACAAACAGATATTTCTAGTCTGACGACCAATTTGACCGATCCAAAAAAAAAAGAAATTATTTAAAAAAAATAGGAAGTAAAAATTTGTACCGGATCCGGACATGATGGTACCACCAATCCAGTCCGTACCAGCTGGTACAATTGGTTTAAATTTATAAATTTGACAGTCCAGATCGGTATCTATTTGGATCGGTCTGGTACTGACCGGTACCGCCAGTCCGACGATCGGTCCGACCAATCCAAAAGTTTTTTAATTTAAAAAAATATAAGCGGTACAAAATTTGTATCGGATTCAGATCGGATGGTACCGTCGGTCCGAACCAAGATCAGCCAAAACCGGCCCGGTCCTCAATCCGGAGACTTTAAACCTTGCTTAAAATAAAATAAACTGCACTTTTGTTACTAGCAAATTGCTAGTTCAAAGAACTACTTTACTCATGAAATCAAAGACGCATCATCATCATCAAGGACAGAAAACATAGGGTTGATTGTGTAAATATTATAAAATCAGGGGTTTCTATAAAGAATATGTTTGATAAGAAAAGGACAGAAAACATAATGGTAGTCATGAAATCAGAGAGGCATCATCACCACCAAGGAGAGAATACATAAGGGTAGATTGTGTAAATATTATAAAATTAAGGGTTTCTATGAAGAATATGTTTGATAAGAAAAGATATTTGATGTGTGAAATTTTAATTACTTTCCTTTCTTACGGAGAAGATTCGAAGCATCTACCTGGTCTCGTCTGGAAGAACAGAAGAAACAGACTCTCTCTCTCTTCTCTCTCTCTCATGCTAGTGATTTTCTGTCATTTATTAATGTTGGAAGACACGTTTGAGAAGGCTCTGCTTCAAATCAGAGAAAAGTAACAAAGAAGGAAAACAGAGAAGAACCTTGAAATCTGCTACAATTCATCAGCTTTCTCTTCTAATCTATGGTGGTCCAGTTCTGTTTTTAAGTCTTTGGAACTACTTGAGTAAGAGGGTATCGTTCGCTGCAGTAATGGATTCTCAGTGTTCACCGAATTCATAGGATTGAAGGTGCAGGGTTTCTGTAACTGGGTATATGGGATCTTAATGGATTTATGCTTCTGTGGTGTAGATTGATCGATTTGAGCTGACCCCACTTGGGGAATTGCGGTCACTGTGTGTTAAATATCCGGGAAAAAAATAAATTGAAAAAAAAAGAGAGGTTCTGTTTTATTGTCTATTAGGTGTTCTTGAGTTGTTTCAATTTTTATGAGGTTTTGGGGTTTTCCGAATTTTAGAATTAAGGTTCGTAGAGGCATTTACTAGATGCTTTTTGAGTTTTAATCCAACGTCTTTCTCGAATTTCCAAGGTGTGTTTCAGCAACTATTGTCAGAAAGAATCATTCGGCGAACTGGGTATCTGAGATTAGAAAGAAATTCAATTAAGTTTCTGGGTTTCAATTTTTCCCCCTTTCAGATTCGTATAAAAATCCGTGTTTTGAGCTACTTTTAGTTCAAATCGAAGTGGAATTGATGTTTGGGATTCCTGGAGATTGAGAGTACAGGGGAAATCAAAACAAGAAGGCGTTGAATTCGAACTGGGTTCAGTTTCAATGGTGTCAACGGAATCGATTGGTGAAGACACTGAGAACAAAGGAAGTATGTGGGTGTTGGACCAGAAGCTTGATCAGCCCATGGATGAGGAAGCTGGAAAGCTGAGAAACATGTACAGAGAAAAGGTCAGAAGCAGTTTTCTTCTTTTAATTTTTACTGAGATTTATGTATCCAAGTTCATAGTAATAATTGTTGGGGCCTTCTATTGCTCATAAATCTAGTACTTGATCCATCATCTCCTGTTTTATTATGATCAGTTCTAAATGATAGAGATGTAGGAGTTTATGGTTGGTTTCTTCGATTTGGGTTATGTATATTTGCTGAGAATAGTTCATAGTTTCAGTTATGAAGGCCTTAGGTTTTCCCAAAAATCTAGTATTTGATCCATCTCCTGTTTTATTATGATCAGTTCTAAATGATAGAGATGTAGGAGTTTATGGTTGGTTTCTTAGATTTGGGTTATGTATATTTGCTGAAACTAGTTCATAGTTTTAGTTATGAAGGCCTTAGGATTGTCCATGAATCTTGTACTTGATACATCTCCTGTTTTATTAGGATCAGTTCTAAATGAAAGAGATGTAGGAGTTTATGGTTGGTTTCTTCAATTTGGGTTATGTATATTTTCTGAGAATAGTTCATAGTTTTAGTTATGAAGGTGTTAGGATTGCCCATAAATCAAGTACTTCTTGATCCATCTCCTGTTTTATTATAATCAGTTCTAAATGAAAGAGATGTAGGAGTTTATGGTTGGTTTCTTAGATTTGGGTTATGTATATTTGCTGAAACTAGTTCATTGCACCTTAGGATTGTCCATGAATCTAATATTTGATCCATTCCATTTTTTAAGAGATTAGTTCTAAATGAAAGACATATAGGAGTTTATAGTAGATTTCTTGTGGGTTATGTAAATTTTCTGAGAACATATTTTGGATAGCGTAGTGATTGCGAATTAACGCTTGTTTTAGAGGCTGATTTAATTTTGTTCCCTTTGCAGAAATTCTCGGCATTTTTAGTTCTGCGACTTGCATTCCAGAGCCTTGGAGTGGTTTTTGGAGACTTGGGTACATCCCCTTTATATGTTTTCTACAATACATTTCCTAAAGGATACGATGATCCAGACGATGTGATTGGAGCTCTTTCATTGATTATATATTCCCTTACTCTTATCCCGCTGCTCAAGTACGTCTTTGTGGTTTTGAGGGCCAATGACAATGGTCAAGGTAAACTGATCTCAGAAGATGAGCTTGCTATATCGTGCTTCTGAATATACATTTATTATCTGTTTATGTCCACATATGATATGTACATATGAATTCTTATATCATGCTAATTGACCTTTAACTAGGGAAATTGGTTGAAGTTGTTACTTCTTGACCTTCATCCCAAAGCTGGAAAGCGTAGAAAGAAGTGCACACACTTCATCACCACCCTTCTATTTTCATTTGTATTCAACACAGTGTAGTAGTCTTCAGATTCTGACCAGTAATTATATGATAGGTTAGAAGACTATGTAACCAACCTAAACATTTTTGTTACAATATGTTTCCGGCATGTGTTGGGGGGTATACGAGTGAGTTTATTTTTTTGGGTGATGTGGAACCCCCGACCCCACTTAATAGGGACAGGGTAAACCCTGGATACATGTCCCCACCCACAGGGACCATATATCAGGTAAGCCTGGGGACTCAAACCTGGGACCTCCAGTTCCTGAGCTGGAGAGCCTGCACATCCCTATACATTGTTGTATGATTTTTCATAACCCTAGATTAGGCACCAAAGTTGCAATGTGTTATTGTAATCTCTATCACAAAATAAAGTTTACCCTTTGATTAGCATCATCTCTGGAGCAGTGTTTTTAAACGTTAAGGCGTGAGGCGAGGCGTTAGATCTTGGCTTGAGGCGAGGTGTAAGCCTCATGAGCATGTGTTTTTTAATTATAAAATAATTTATTAAATATATAATAAATAATAATACTCATTATAA
>JAUPMG010000019.1:15795692-15807169 GCA_031762675.1 Pachysandra terminalis
GTATGTATTTTAGCTTTAGAGAATAGTAGAATTTGACGTACATTCGTGGACGTAGGCACTATTTACTGAATCACGTAAATAAGTATGTGTTTTGTCTATGTTTGATTTCTTCTTCGTCTGGTTTATCTTTCTTTCTTAACCTACTGTAATTCGATTTGGTCTTGATCTAATCATTAAATTGAACCAAACCAACCGAATTATGTATCTAGTCCCTATACTATGTAGAGGTTCCTATTATATATTGTATGGCAATGTTGTTAATCCAAACTATTCAACATGTTAGTTCATTCTATGAGATTTTTTTGGGCCAAATCTCAACCTAATTAGATATCTATAAATGCTTAAACAAATGAATAATTCTTTGATGGCTAGAAATATAAAAACAGTAATCTTTACCAAAAAAAACTATTTAATTGATGGTTGGACTAATTCAAACAAGCTAATTTATTTTTTATAGTATGTCACATACAAAGGTTCCCACTTGTTGCACAAATTTTATCTTGAATAACCATGTAACAATTGCTTAAAATCAAGGTTTCAAGGATCAGATCGATCTAGTCCGTATTGGCCGGTTTGTATTAGGATCGGTCAGGACCGGTCCGATCTTAAGCCACAATACGCATGTTGTATCGTGAGGATCTGGATCGGACTGGTACCAGTACAACTAATTCATTTTTTTTTTAATTTATAAATTGGACGGTCCAGACCGGTATCAACTTGGATTGGCCCGATATCGATTGATATTACCAGTCCAGTGATCGGTATAGGCGGTACAAATTTTATACTAGATTTGGACCTGATGGTACAACAAATCCAATTCGTACCAACCGGTACAACCGGTTTAAACTTATAAATTGGACGGTCCAGACCGGTATCGATTTGGACCGGTCCGATACTAACCAATACAACAAGTACGGTAACCGGTCCAGCCGATCCATTTTTTTTTTTAAATTAAAAAAAAAAATAGGTGGTACAAATTTTGTACTGGATCTGGACTGGATGGTGCCGCCGATCCAATTTGTACCAACCGATACAACCGGTTTAAATTTACAAATTTGACGGTCCAAATCGGTATCGATTTGGACCAGTCCGATACTAACCGATACATAAAGTCTGGTGACCGGTTCAGCAGATCTAATTTTTTCTTTTTTTTTTTTAATTTAAAAAAAAATTGGGTGGTACAAATTCTGTGCCGGATCTGGACCGAATGGTACCACTGGTCCAGACCGGGATCGACCGAGACCGGTCCAGACCGGGATCTACCGAGACCGGTCCGGTCCCGATCCCGAGACTTTAAAACCTTGCTTAAAATAAACTAAACTGCATTTTTGTTAGTTTAGTTCATAAACTAAACTACTATATTCATGAATCAGAGAGGCATCATCATCATCAAGGACAGAAAACAGAAGGGTAGATTTTGTAAATATTATAAAAGCAAGGGTTTCTATAAGGAATTTGTTTAATAAGCAAAGAAATTTGAAGTGTGAAATTTTAATTACTTTCCTTTCTTACAGAGAAGACTCCAAGCATCTAACTGGGTCTCGCCTGGAAGAATAGAAGAAGCAGACTCTCTCTCTCTCATGCTAGAGATTTTCTGTCTTTTATTAATGTTGGAAGACACGTTTGAGAAGGCTCTGCTTCAAATCAGAGAAAAGTAACAAAGAAGGAAAACAGAGAAGAGCCTTGAAATCTGCTTCAATTCATCAGCTTTTCTCTTCTAATCTATGCTGTTCCAGTTCTGTTTTTAAGTCTTTGGAACTATTATGAGTAAGAGGGTATCGTTCGAAGCTGCAGTAATGATTTCTCAGTGTTCATCGACTTCATAGGATTGAAGGTGCAGGGTTTCTGTAACTGGGTATATGAGATCTTAATGGATTTATGCTTCTGTGGTTTAGATTGATCGTTTTGACACTTGGGGAAACTGCGGTCGCTGTGTGTTAAATATCTGGGAAATAAATAAATAGAAAAAAAAAAGAAAAAGAAAGAGGTTCTGTTTTATTGTCTATTAGGTGTTCTCGAGTTGTTTCGTTTTTATGAGGTTTTGGGGTTTTCTGAATTTTAGTATTACGGTTCGTAGTGGCATCTACTAGAAGCTTTTGAGCTTTAATCCAACTTCTTTCTCGAATTTCCAAGGTGGGCTTTAGCAATTATTGCCAGAAAGAATCATTCGGCCAACTGGGTATCGGTGATTGGAAAGAAATTCAATTAAGTTTCTGGGTTTCAATTTTTTTCCCCTTTCATATTCGTATAAAAATCCGTGTTTTGAGTTACTTTTAGTTCAAATCGAAGTGGAATTGATGTATGGGATTCCTGGAGATTGAGAGCACAGGGTAAATCAAAGCAGGAAGGTGTTGAATTCGAACTGGGTTCAGTTTCAATGGCGTCAACGGAATCGATCAATGAAGACACTGAGAACAAAGGAAATATGTGGGTGTTGGACCAGAAGCTTGATCAGCCCATGGACGAGGAAGCTGGAAAGCTGAGAAATATGTACAGAGAAAAGGTCAGAATCAGTTTTCTTCTTTTAATTTTTGCTGAGATTTATATATCCAAGTTCATAGTAATAGTTGTTAAGGCCTTCTGTTGCTCATAAATCTAGTACTTGATCCATCATCTCCTGTTTTATTATGATAAATGATAGAGATGTAGGAGATTATGGTTGGTTTCTTCGATTTGGGTTATGTATATTTTGCTGAGAATAGTTCATAGTTTCAGTTATGAAGGCCTTAGGATTTCCCAAAAATCTAGTACTTGATCCATCATCCATCTCCTGTTTATTATGATCAGTTCTAAATGATAGAGATGTAGGAGTTTATGGTTGGTTTCTTAGATTTGGTATGTATATTTTCTGAGAATAGTTCATAGCTTTAGTTATGAAGGCCTTAGGATTTCCCATAAATCTAGTTTTTGATCCATCTTTTTTTTCTGGTGACGTGGAACCCCCAACCTCACTTGGTTTCATAGATTTGGGTTATGTATATTTGCTGAGACTAGTTCATAGCTTTAGTTATGAAGGCCTTAGGATTGTCCATGAATCTAGTATTTGATCCATTTTTTTCATTTCTTAAGATGATTCGTTCTAAATGAAAGAGATATAGGAGTTTATTGTAGATTTCTTGTGGATTATGTAAATTTTCTGAGAATATATTTTGGATAGCGTCGTAATTGCGAATTAAAGCTTGTTTTAGAGGCTAGTTTAATTTTGTTCCCTTTTGCAGAAATTCTCGGCATTTTTAGTTCTTCGACTTGCATTCCAGAGTCTTGGAGTAGTTTTTGGAGACTTGGGTACATCTCCTTTATATGTTTTCTACAATACATTTCCTAAAGGGTACGATGATCCAGAGGATGTGATTGGAGCTCTTTCATTGATTATATACTCCCTTACTCTTATCCCGCTGCTCAAGTATGTCTTTTTGGTTTTGAGGGCGAATGACAATGGTCAAGGTAAACTGATATCAGAAGATGAACTTGCTATGCTATATCGTGCTTCTGAATATACATTTATTATCTGTGTATGTGCACGTATGATATGTACGTATGAATTCTTATATCATGCTAATTGATTATAAAAGAATGAATAAGCGCGATTTTACCTTAACTAGGGAAATTGGTTGAAATTGTTTCTTCTTGACCTCCATCCCAAAGCTGGAAAGTGTAGAAAGAAGTGCACACACTTCATCACCACCCTTCTATATTCATTTGTAATCAACACATAGTGTAGTAGTCTTCAGCTTCTGATCAGTAATTATATGAGTGAATTTATTTTTTTGGGTGACATGGAACCCCCGACCCCACTTAGTAGGGACAAGGTAAACCCCGGATACATGACCCCACCCACAAGGACCATATATCAGGTAAGCCCCGGGGACTCGAACATAGGACCTCCTGTTCTTGAGCTGGAGAGCCTGCCAGTTGAGCTAACCCGTGGCATATCCCTATACATTGTCGTATGATTGTTCATAACTCTAAGTTAGGCGCCAAAGTTACAATGTGTTATTGTAATATCTATCACAAAATAAAGATATGTACCCTTTGATTAGTATCATCTCCAGAGGTATATAAATGCTCTCCTTCAATGTTTGTGTACCACATAACTGTATCTTGTGAGCTTAGCCTCTTTGTTTTGCAGGTGGAACATTTGCTCTTTATTCATTACTTTGCCGGCATGCAAAAATAAGTACTATTCCAAACCAGCACCGAACAGATGAGGAGCTAACAACATACAGCCGACGTACATTTCATGAAAAATCATTTGCTGCAAAAACCAAGAGATGGTTAGAGGCACATGCTCATAGAAAGAATCTTATTCTTATTCTTGTCCTAGTTGGAACTTGCATGGTCATTGGGGATGGAATTCTAACTCCTGCCATTTCAGGTCTGATTCATTTCATGCTTGGAACTTTTAACCTTCCCACATTTATGTACTATATGATATTTTATTTAATGAACAGATTTGTGAAGTAGTCTGTATATGATGCCACCTTGTTAGAGGATCTGACATTCCCAGATCCATATTTAGAAAAGCCACATTAAGGGTTCACCTCTGGAATTGGGTTCTACTGATACTTCTATTCAAGGTTCTACTGATACTTCTATTTTGCCTGAGATTTTGCCAGGGGGACCTGGCAAAATTTCGTCGAAATATTGCCAAATATCGCCAAAATGGAGAAATATCACCCCCATATTTCGTGTTGCCAGACTATAAAATAGCGATATTTCACCGGTATGCCGGTGAAATTGAAAACCTTGCCTCTATTCATAAAGTTCCATGACCATATTGGAACTTTACCGTCTGGTGGTCATCCAAACTATGATGGTGGTTTCATTCACTTTAGTTCCAGATTTATCCACTTGCTATTTGTTCTCAATTTATGTTGAAAAAGGAAAATGATGTTATATCCTATATCCAAAAAAAAAAAAGAACATATAAAGAAAAAAAAAAGCAGAAGAAAGCTGTAGCTTGATATAAGCATTGAAAAAATAGAACTTGTTAAGCTCTGATACTCATTCCCTCCAACTGTCATGTTACGCTTTTATTTTTACACCTTATCTACAAGTGTTTGAATAAGAAGAATTTTGCAAAATTGAAATGCACCTACTTACCATTCAATTTTCTCCTCTCCGTACTCCATGTTTGTTTAATTTCTTTTACATTGAAAACAATGTGTAAAAACTACTTTTGGAAATAGCATCATCTGTTAACAGTATTCTTAATAATCACTGAAGTGATGCTTATCTCCCTCTCTTTAAATTCACTAGAAGTTTGTGAACTGACACTTGGTTTTGGCAGTTCTTTCAGCTGCTGGTGGGATCAAGGTAGACCACCCCAAGATGAGTAACGGTAATTTCTTACTTCTTATATATATCAGTAGGGATGTTGACGGGTATGGTTTTAGCAAACCCAAACGGGACCTTATAGAAGTTCACCCTATTCTAAACCCACGCCTGGCCTAGAAGCAGGACATGTCTCTTTCTTTTCAACATTTATTATGTATAATATATATATATATATATATCCACTCCTGGCCTAGAAGCAGGACATGTCTCTTTCTTTTCAACATTTATTATGTATAATATATATACATATTCATTGACATATAATACACATAGAATATAGTTTATGTAAATATTAGTGATTAACAGCACATAACTGGTAACTGGGTGGGTTGGAGACAGGGTTTGGCAAACCCGAACCCAAATACTCCTATTTTTTGTTTAGCAAACTTGCCCCTACAGGGTCAGGTTCAGATGGGTTACCCATTTAACCTGCTCTATTGCCACCCTGCATGCACGATCTTGTACCCTATGCTTTATACCTGATTTCTGACGTTCTTTTTAAATGAATTTTCCCTTTGCTTTTTTCTTGCATCTAAAGATTTAAGACCTCAAGCCTAATGGTTACATTGTTTTCTATGGTGCAGATGTAGTTGTACTTGTCGCTGTAATCATATTAGTAGGCTTGTTTAGCATGCAACACTATGGTACAGATAGAGTTGGATGGCTCTTTGCTCCAATTGTCCTCCTTTGGTTTCTCTTGATTGGAGGCATTGGTGCTTTCAACATATGGAAATATGGTTACACTGTTCTCAAAGCTTTCTCACCAGTGTATATCTATCGTTATTTCAAGCGCAGAGGAAGGTTTGGTTGGACATCTCTTGGAGGGATTATGCTGAGCATTACAGGTTAGATTTAGATCATGTGCTTGATGCATTTCCTGTTTGAATCTATCAAATGTTCACAACGTTTACAACCAAGGTTTTAAATTTCGATATTGCCAGACATTTTGCCAGATTTTTTCTGGCGATATTTTGCCGACCTGGCGGAATATTCCGCCGGGTTGGAGAAATATTGGGGAAATATTTTGCTATATTTCGCCGCAATTTTGCTTTATTTCGCCGAAATTTCGATAAAATGGGGAAAATATTTCGCTACATTTAATTTGTTAGGGGCCATTTTGGCGAACTTTCGCTGGCATGCTGAGGTTTTAAATTTCGATATTGCCAGACATTTCGTCAGGTTTTTTTCTGGATATTCCACCAGGTCGGCAAAATTTCGCCAAAAAAAATCTGTTGAAATGTCTGGCGATATTTCGCAAAACTGACGGAATATTCCGCCAGATTAAAGAAATATTGGGGAAATATTTCGCCGAAATTTCGCTATATTTCACCGAAATTTTGACAAAATGGGGGAAAGGGAGAATTCAGCGAATTCCCCCTACAATTCGTTTTGCTGGCGGTCATTTTGGTGAAATTTAAAACCATGATTACAACTAACGATTTCGTAATGATTATAATTTTGAAATTTTGTTATTGCAGGGACAGAGGCGCTTTTTGCTGATTTAGCCCACTTTCCGGTTTTGGCTATTCAGATTGCCTTCACAGTGGTTGTGTTCCCTTGCCTACTGTTAGCATATTCTGGACAAGCTGCATACCTTCTGAAAAACAAAGAGCATATGGTTGATGCATTCTATCGTTCTATCCCAAGTCTCTGCAGATCTCCATGTTACATTGCTACATTTATTTATATTCAATATGTCAATTTTCTCTTACAAATGGCTTATGATTCCTTATTCTGCAGAGGGCATATACTGGCCAATGTTTATCATTGCAACAGCAGCTGCTATTGTTGCGAGTCAGGCCACCATATCTGCGACATTTTCGATAATCAAGCAGGCCCTTGCTCATGGCTGTTTCCCAAGAGTGAAAGTCGTTCATACATCAAGGAAGTTCCTTGGCCAGATATATATTCCAGATATTAATTGGGTACTTATGCTTCTTTGTATTGCAGTCACTGCTGGATTCAGAAATCAAAGCCAGATTGGAAATGCTTATGGTGAGTGTCTTCTAGCGCATCTAGTGCATTTAATTTGTCTGACCCAAGATTTTAGTTATCAGTTTCATATCAGGTATCAGCCTAATCAAAATCAAATCGTATCGGCTGATATAATATGATTCGGTCGATACGGATTGAGGCCCACTCTAAAAAATCCAAAAAAGAAAAATCATAAAAAACCTGCAGAGGGCATATACTGGCCCATATATATATATATATAATGAAAGTACAATAATACCCTTTGCTACTTAAACTAGTATATCTAAGTTCTAACCCTTTCCCTCAAGCTGGAGCATATGCAATTTAAACCCCAGCTTGTTACAGATATAGTCCACCCGAGACCTTCCTAAACACTGGGTAAAAACATCAGCCAATTGAGTTTCTGAATACACATGAGAAGTACAAATATCTCCACATTGAATCTTTTCTCTAATGAAATGACGATCTACTTCTATATGCTTGGTCCTTTCATGGAAGACAGGATTAGAAGCAATATAAACCACGACTTGGTTGTCACAAATAGTTTCATAGGCAAGGTGACCTTCAATTTCAAACAATAGAGACTTCAACCATATAAGCTTACAGGTAGTATGAGTCATAGCTTTATACTCAGATTTTGCATTAGACCGAGTCACAACACTTTGCTTTTTGCTTCGCTAGGACACAAGATTACCTCCAACAAACGTACAATATCTAGTAGTAGATCTTCTATCAGAAGGAGAACATGCCCAATCTACATCTGTAAAACCTTCAGTATTTAAGTGCCTATGCTTTTGAAACAACAAATCACGTCCAGGAGAACCTTTTAGATATTTCATAATACGGATAACAACTTCCCGATGAGGATAACGAGGAGAATCCATAAATTGGCTAACCTTACTAAGTACAAATGAGAGATCCGGTACAATCAAATCTCATATAGTATCACTAAACCTGCCAAACTAAACACGGTTTGATTGTTTCAACCAATCAAATTACCTTCTTCGGCCTGCAAACTCTGCCATACTCCTTTTGAGCAACAAACCTAGGAGGTTGCTTCATATATGCTTCTTCTTCCAACTCCCCATGTAACCTTCACATCCAACTGATAGAGTAGCCAATCACAGTTAAAAGTAAGAGAAAGTTATAACACAAACAGATGGAATTTTCGCAAAAGGAGAAAACGTCCCAGTAGTTAATACCATATATGTGATTATATCCCTTGACAACTAGATGAGCTTTGAGTTGTTCAATGGAACCATCAGGCAAATATTTGATAGCACACACCTAACGTCAACTAACAACTATTATAGAGTAAGGGCTGTTTAGGTCTCCTTATGTCTGTTAAGATCATCTCTTGAAATGTTCGGGGCTTGAATGCCCCGGAAAAGAGAGCGGCAGTTAAGGCCGCTCTTGGGATTTGGAAACCTAATTTTGTTATTCTTCAAGAATCTAAGCTGGAAAAGGTCGACTTGTATTTATTGTCTAGCATTTGGGGTGCAAAGGATGTGGAGTGGGTTGCTAAACCTGCAGTGGGGACTGCTGGAGGCATTTTAGTTGGGTGGAGGAAGGAGGTGGCTGTGATGGTTGACAATAGTGTGAACGATTACACTATCTCTGTTCTCCTTAGAGATACATCTTCTAACAATTTCTGGGTGCTTTCGGGTGTCTACGGGCCTACTAATAAATCCTTCTTTCATAGAGTTTGGTCGGAATTAGAGAGGGTGGTTGCCCTGTGGCCTTTTCCTTGGTGTATTGGAGGGGATTTTAACATTACCAGATTCTGTTCCGAGAAGCTTTGTTGCACTCACATATCTGGTCATATGAGGGATTTTTCGGATTTTATTAATTCCAATGAGTTGGTCGATATCCCCTTGAGAGGTCTTACCTTTACTTGGTCTAGCAACCAAGATTCTCCCTCTCTTTCAAAGCTTGACAGGTTTTTGGTTACACAAAGCTGGCTGGACAGGTTTGGGCTTGTGCAAGTTTCTTCTCTCCCTCGCCCAACTTCTGATCACATGCCCATCGTTTTGGAAGGATGGACTATCTGTAGGCGTGGTGCTCCTTTCAGATTCGAAAACACGTGGTTGGAGGATGATGGGTTTTTGCCTTTTGTTAGGAAGTGATGGGAGGAATTCAAAGTTAGTGGTACTCCGAGTTTTATCTTCTGTAGTAAGCTTAAAGCATTGAAAAATTCTTTGATCGTTTGGAATACTCAGGTTTTTGGCCGTTTGGATGCAAAACTTAAAGAGGTTTTGAAGCCGATTGAAGTTCTTGATAGAAAAGAAGAAGTATCTTCCTTGCCAACTCAAGAGTGGGTTGATAGGGAAGGTTTGAAGGCAGAATTTAAGAAGTTGGCTAAGTGCGAGGAAATTTCTTGGAGACAAAGATCTAGGGCCATTTGGCTTAAAACCGGAGATAAGAACACAAAGTTTATTAACCAAATGGCTAATGCTAGAAATCGCATCAACACCATCAAAAAACTTGTAGTGTATGAGACTTTGATTGAGGATGAGGTGAAGATAAGAGCTGAAATTGTAGATTTTTATTCTAAGCTATTCGTCGAAGAGGTTGAGCTTAGGCCTAAGCTGGACGGTATACATTTTGACTCTATTTCTCCCCAAGATAGTGAGTCCCTCGAGAAGGAAGTATCGGAAGAAGAGGTGTTGGCTGTTATTAAAGAGCTCAAAGGAGATAAAGTGCCGGGTCCGGATGGCTTCTCTCTTGCTTTCGTTAAAAGTTGTTGGGAAGTGATTAAAGTGGAGTTGATGGCCGCTATTGCTGAATTCTTTCATAAATCTGTCTTTGTTAGAAGTACTAACACTACTTTCATCTCATTGAATCCCAAGAAGGAGGAAGCGCCTAATATCAAGGATTTTCGGCCTATTAGCTTGGTTAGTAGCTTTTATAAAATTCTATCCAAGATTCTTGCTAACAGGTTGAAAAAAGTGCTCCCACAGATCATTTCTCAAGTTCAAAGCGCTTTTGTAGAGGGGAGGCAGATATTAGATGGGTTCTTCTTGCCAACGAATGTTTGGATTCTCGTATCAGAGGAGGTTCACCAGGTTTGATTGATTTGCAAATTGGACATGGAGAAGGCTTATGACCACGTCAATTGGGACTTTCTTCTTTATATATGGAGGCGTATGGGATTCGGGGATAGATGGAGGGATTGGATCAGATTTTGTATCGAGTCGGCGTCCTTCTCTATTCTTGTGAACGGCTCTTCTACAGAATTTTTTGGTGCTACTAGAGGTCTTCGACAAGGTGATCCGCTTTCGCCCTTCCTGTTTATTTTGGTGGTGGAAGCATCAAGTAGGATGATCTCTAAAGCGAAGGATGGGGGGCTGGTGAGTGATTTTAGAGTTGGTAGGGGTGACTTTCTCACCTTCAATTTGCGAACGACACACTGGTTTTTTGTGATGCTAGCATTGATCAGCTTAGGGTGTTGAGGTGTATTCTGGTGTGTTTTGAAGCTATTTCCGGATTGAAGATTAATTTAGGCAAAAGCGAAATTTTTGGTGTGGGGGAGGTGTCCAACATTGATCTCCTTGTCAAAAACAGTGGGTGTAAGGTGGGGCTGCTGCCTACCACTTATTTAGGCATTTCGTTGGGTGCTGGTTTTGAGGCTTCTTCTGTCTGGAATGGTGTGGTGGAGAGAATGGAGAAGAGACTTTCTTCATGGAAAGGTAAATTTCTTCCTAAAGGGGGGAAAGTTACTTTGATCCGCCATACTCCTTCCTATCTCCCTACTTATCTGATGTCCATCTTGACCATTCCTGCGCCTGTGGCTGAAAGGATTGTGTTTCTTCATAGAAATTTTCTTTGGTGTGGGTTGGAGGGGAAGGAGGTATCATTTGGCTAAGTGGGACCCCGTTTGTAGACCTAAAGCGGGGGGAGGGATTGGTATTAGAAGACTTAGGGACTTCAACAAAGCTTGGTTGGGGAAATGGTTGTGGAGGTTTGGGGAAGAAGAGGGTAGTCTTTGGAGACAAGTTATTGTACAGAAATTCGGTTGCCGTTCAGGAGGGTGGGAGGTGGAGCTCATTAGATCATCGTACGGGGTAAATGTGTGGAAGGCCATCGGGTCTGTCTAAGTTTTTTAGGGACGGCATTCATTTTAAGGTTTGACGGGGTAAATTGGTGAAGTTTTGGGAAGATAGATG
>JAUPMG010000019.1:15816748-15862673 GCA_031762675.1 Pachysandra terminalis
CGCCCCCCCCGCGGTAGTGGTGGTGGTGGTAATGGTAGTTTGGTGGTAGAGAGGTTTTCTCTCTAACTTGTTTTCTTTATTTTCTCTCAAAATCTTTACCATTTTGGAGAGAAAATTTTTTAGTCACAAAGAGAATTTTATTTCAAATCCATTTCTTTTCTTTCAAAAATGGTCAACCAAACAAAAGAAAGTGTTTTCTTTAGCACTTTCTTTTCTTTTCTTTTAAAATCCAGGGTTCCAAACACAGCCTAAGAATATGTGAGAGAGAAAAAAGGTAGTTTCCTAATTCAAAAACATGACCCATAATCAACTACATTTGTTTGGCAGTGGAAAAATAAAAAATTTAGAAAATATTTTAATTAAAACCAATAAATTTATGAAATAACATCCCAAAAAAGTGGCCAAAGATCTCTTTCGAGCCGGAAAGTGTCTCACATCGGAATATGTGATTATTAAAATGACATACAATGTTACCACAATCATACGACTAGATCTCTATATGGGAATCTAAGTAGCAAAAAATCATATCTCAAAAGGAAGAAGAGAAGATGAGAGATGAGAGATTCTCTAGGATTGAATTCTCAAAAAGTGTGATTGCTTAATGAGGAGGGAGGAGTCTCCTAAATAGGAGACTCAACTCAACTCTATCTTGGACTCTCTCCAAATCCTAATAAGAGATGGAGTCTAAGTCACACACTTGGTCTCACACCAAGCATGGCCATCCCATACTATAAGTGGGGATTCTGGTTGGCCCAAACGGGTCAGGCCAATTAGGTTGGCCCATCACATAAATCCAACATCTCCCACTCGTCCATAATGAGCACTGAGTGTGCATCTCTCTCATGAACATCTAATCTTTATGTCATGAATGCTAATCATACAGGTTGTTGAGCATGCGACCGATGATACACTCTCTAAAGTCTTGCCTATGCCCTAGACTCATTTGGCCACATCGGATTGAGTATTTCTAACCCCTCATGAGCACAAACTCAGATCTCTATACTATAACGTGCTCATTTAAAATAATTCATATAATCTATATATATCAAATACATGTAAGTAAAAGATGTGAAACATCAAATTATAATTTTAAAACATGAACACGTATCTCTATGAATCGTATCTCTATGAATGTGATGTCAAATAGTCTTCCCTAAGCATCATGATATTTAGCTTTGACCTAAATGCTTTCCTAGACAAACCCCATTAGACCGTATGATGCATGGCCATAAGAAAGTAAGCTAGAGTGACGTCACGATCAAAGGTAGTAAAGGTATAAGTTGATTCACTCTAAGATCATCCTAATCTCACACAGCAAGGAAATAGGGATCCATTCACTTTCTCTCAAAGGGAATGTGACTACTAGCACATGTGATATGCAACACGTGCTACAGTGGAGCTCTGGCCTAGCCAAGAGTATGTCAATTTCCAATACCATACGGATCTTAGTCTACTTGCAATCTATGCGCCAAACCTAAGATCCTTAATCCAAGTTCCAACTCTCAAGCGCCTTGACTAAGGTCTCACATCCAGTTTCACATGTAATATTCGATTCCCTAAGGAATCTTATCCTAGTGCTCCCAGGGCGACATATAACTCATAGAGTCCTCTAAATGCACCCGATGACACAAGTCCTCTCAACGTTTCATCATGTTCGCAATGCATGTGCCATGTCTGGTCTTGTGTGAGAAACCGACCACTAGTCTAGTGACATGTCATATCCATGTCTTCATAATATTAAGGTAATGTGTGTGTAAAGTGTGCATGTAATACATAATCTCATGCCTCACGAAAAGATAAAGTCTATTAAATTATCAAGCATGAAATATAAAGTAATATGAGATGTCTACATAACAAAAATAAATAAAACTGTACCACCTAACACAAATCACAATCTACGCAATCTCATCTCTTTGACATGAACCTTAAAAGCTTGTCTAGCTACAGGTTTAGTCATTGGATCAACTATCATTTGCTGAGTAGAGATATGTGTACGGGACATGTCTCCATGTGCAACTCTGTCTCTGATATAATGATAAGGAATGTCATTGAGTTTCGTCTTGCCATAGTATTTGGGGTCCTTGTCATAGGTCAATGCTGCCATACTATCACTATAGATTGTGATCGGCCCAACGCCAACTTTGAAGACTCCGAGATCCTATAAGAATCGCCTCAACCATACAACCTCCTGGACGGGTACACAACAACTATGAACTCTAACTCCATAGTGGACAATGCGACTCAGACTTGCTTCTTGTTACTCCAAGAGATGGCCCTGCCACCTTGCAAGAATATGTAGCTTGGAGTCGACTCTCGACCGTCTAGATCACCTGCCCAGTTCGCATCACAGAAGCCCTGTAGTTGCAAATCTGTTCCCTGAAAGCAAAGCATGCAATCTGCTGTCTCACGGAGGTGTCTAAGAATACATTTCACTGCCTTGCAATGAGCCTGCTTTGGGTTACTCTGGTAACGGCTGACTAAGCTAACCGTGAAACTAATATCGGGTCGAGCACACATCATAGCGTACATCAGACTACCTATAACACTAGCATAGGAACACAAGCCATTTGTTCCTTCTCCTCCTTTGTCTCTGGACAAACACCAAGATGCAATGAAGCACCCTTCTCGACAGGGGTGTCAATGGGCTTAGCATCTTGTATTCTGAAACGCTCAAGTACCTTCCTTATGTAAGTCTCCTGGGACAAACAAAGAAGCCTCTTAGCACTATTCCTATTAATCTTATTACCTAGCACGTAATTGTCTCACCTATATCCTTCATCTCAAAACTAAAGGAAAACCACTCTTTTGTAGAGACAATCATCTCATTGTCATTCTCTACTATCAAAATATCGTCAACGTACAACAACAAGATAAGAAAACTCCTACCATGATGTCTAATATACACACAGTGACCCTCCTCAATCATCGTGCAGCCAAACTCTATAATGGCTTGATGGAATCGACGATACCACTTGCAGACACCCCAATTTGCACTGAAGTGCAGTTCTTTATGTTTTGCAGCTCTTCAAAGGCTTAGCTTGAGATAATGACAATCCCTAATCATCCTATAAAATCCTCTTCAACCATTGCTCAAATTCTCGAAAATCTTGAAATCCGACAAAATGACCAAAATACACTTGTGCCTCTCATCTACTCTATTCTCAATTCAAAGTCATCTACTCTATTCTCAATTCAAAGTCTAATTTTGATTTCAAATCTGAATTTTGGATTAAAATTGCTTTTTGACGAGTACCATTTTGGCTAGATTCATGACCATAAGGAAAATGATCAATATACCTCTAGTAACAATTTTGGTCAAAACTGGCATTTTTGAAGGCCAAAATAAAATTTCAACCTTGGATTCGATTTCTACGTGCTAAAACCTTCGAAAGGACTGTAAAATCGTAGAATTCTGAATCTGAGGGGTCAAGAGGTTATTTTGAAAATTTTCACAAAAATATTTGCCACGTGGCAATCTTGGGCAAGGTGGCGTAGCGATGAATCTCACCACACGTGCACAAAATATCTCCGACCTCCAAAAAGCAACCACAACAAACTAGATTCCTATCTTTCAAAAAAAAACTTCAATATTGTTTTATTTTCTCAAAACCTCTTCAAACCTTTTTTTCATATTTGATTTTTTTCTTGTCAAATATCCCCAAACGCTTTGTTAATTTCCAATCTACCCCTTCCCTGACTTTAAAATCCAGGGCTTCAATCGAAAGATGGGGATTGATTTCAGGAGAGCTCTTTTCTGGTTTTGCGTTTCTTCTCCAAGCTCTCTTAGAGGAAACCCTAATTCTCACCCTCACCCAATCCGGTGGCGGCACAACCCTGTGGCGTTGCGAACTCTGGCGATCCATCCAAGTTTATCGGCAAACTCAAATCTTACTCCGGTAATCTCTTCCCATTCATCTCTTTATTTCTTCTTCTTCGTCTTCTTCTTCTTCTTTCCCTTCTTCTCATCCTTTGTTCTGCAACCAAACCAAAACCATCGTAAACCCAACTACTCTCTGTTTTACAGAACCGCACCAACACCGTCCTCCATTCACACTCTCTAATCAACCCAGAAACCAGACCAGTTCTCCACCCAATCGCCATTAAAAGCACCTTCAATCTTCTCTATTCAGTCACCAAGCGCCCTCCATCTCTCCTCCTATTACCCTCTCTCTCTTCTGTTCTCTCTCTGCCTGAGTTCCCCTGTCCCTCTGTTCTACAACCAACCCCAGTCCATCACCCCACCAATCAAACCCAAAACCCATTCCAACTCCAACTTCTCCCTACTACTGTCAATCCAATACCCATTCAACAACTTCGATTTGCTGCCGTTCTCAGCCGAACTCATTCGTGAGCTTGAGGACAGAGCACAACTGAGGAGTTCATAGCAGCAACATAGGTATATTTGTTTGTTTGTTTTTTGTCTTTTTAATTTTTTAAAATTTTAAAATTTATTTAATTTAATTCAATTTAATTTTTTATTTAATTTTATTTCTTCTTATCTTATTTCTATTATGTTAAGCATGATATAGCATTTTAAGCTTGTTATGGAATTTTTTTATGTTGGGACTCCGACTAATCCATGGTTGTAGTGGTTGTAGTAATCTTGACTTGAGTGGATTTTGATGAATTTTTATGTGCAATGTTTCTATTGTGTGTTTTCAATAATTTTGGTGATCCATTTTTATCATTATTTTTCTGTTTATATTCTTAGTTTTGTGTTATTAGTTTAGAAGAATTAGATTAGTTTCATTTTTAGTACTCTTAATTTTTAGGAATTTAAATTTTTAGTGATTTTTAGTGTTCCAAGTTTTTAAGAACTTAATTTTAAGATATTTTATACTTTCATTATTATTTTAGGCATTTCTAGATTTTAGTATTTTAGGATTTTAAAGCATTTAGATGCATTTTATTTTTATTTTTAGGATTTGTCTTTTAGGGTTTTGATGCATTTGGGCTTTTTAGGGATTTTTGATGATTTAGAATTATTTTTAGTATTTTTTTAGATTTTTATTTATTTTAGATTATTTTTTAGGTTTTATCTAAATTGGCCCAAACAATCTTTGAACTAGATAACCGGTTAAACCAGGAGAGGACGGGTGCCTAACACTTTCCCGATCTCTCAAATAAACCGCCTTACCCAAATCTAGTTAGACCGTACCAATTTCACATTCTCGGTTCAATTTCGTAATCAACCAATGGGTGACCATTCACACCCGAACTCGATGGATGGTGGTGACTCCATTTCCACCCGATCGACCTAGGGTTCGTCCGACCCAGGGGTGATCACAGCAATGCCTGGAGCGTTTGAGTCTACAACTCTACTCTCATGCCCCTTGGCCATAAAACCCTCAAGATGATCCATATTAGATCTCATCATCCAGTTCTCCATTGAAAAACACAGTTTTGACATCCATATGGAGTTCCAAATCAAGGTGAATGGAGGAAAATCACACTATTGGTGAGAACGTCTCCTCCTAGTCTATACCCTCTCTCGGTATGACCTTTCACCATGAGACAGGCCTTGCATCTCTATACACGTTCATCTGCCTTGCGCTTGACCTTTAGAACACACTTGTTTCTAATGGTTTTGCGTCTAGGGAGAAGATCAACAAGTTCCCATACTTGGTTCTTCTCCATGGAAGTCATTGCATCTTGCATTGCAATCATCCACTATTGCAAAGCAGGTGATGATAACGCCTCCCAGTATAAACCAGACTCATCATCATTGAGCGTGGCAATCATGAATGACTCATCCTCAATGATTACTCCTACGCATGAGGTTGCTGGAATCCATGTTCTCAGGGGCACTCCCATTGGGCAGTAATCCACCCTCACTGTCGACAACATCCTTAGAATCCATAGGATCCTATTAAGAACCAACGTTCTTATTGGTGTTTGGATATGGAGTGATCTCCGTTGATCCCAAATTTGGCTCATTCATCTCGAAGAGCTCCAGATTCATCCATGATCTCTTCCTACTTGGAAAATCATCATCGATGAAACCCACATCATGTGACTCAATCTGTGTTAGATCCCTGTTGGTCTGCTTATAGAGAAAGACATAGCTCTTAGAGTGCTCTGAGTATCTCACAAAAATGTACTTAATGACTCTCTTGTCTAACTTCCTTATGGTGGGAAGGCATATGAACATAACCTATTGACCCCCATGGCATCATGTGAGTTTGATCAAGCGTTCTGCTTGTCAATAACTGGTATAGGGTACTAGGAACTAACTTTGTAGGGACACAATTCAAGATGTAGGCACTAGTCATCAGTGAGTCTTCCCAGAAACTAATGGGTAGGGACGCATGCGCCATCATAGACCTCACCATGTCTAACAAGGTACGGTCCCTTCTTTCTACTATACCATTTTTCTAAGTGTTCCTGGGATTGTTAATTGCCTATGGATTCCCTTTTCTTCACATAACTTTAGAAATATGTCAGATAAGCACTAGTGCTTTTTATTGATACGGAGATACTTCATGTCGATCCAACTGGTTCTCGACTTTCGCCACAAAGCGTCTAAAGCAATCTAATGCTTTCGACTTGTTGAAAATCAAGTAAACATAACTGTATCGCATGTAATCATCGATGAATGTGATGAAATAGAACTCTTCATGGCGGGTCCGAAAATTGATTGGTCCATATATGTTAGAATGGACTAATTCTAAAAGAATGTTTACTTTCACTGCCTTACCAAATGTTTTCCTACATGACTTACCAACCAAACAATGCTCACAAATGGGTAATTGAACATTGGCAAGAGATCCTAACAGACCTGCTTTAGCCAATCGGTTCATCTTCTCTAGCCCTATGTGGCCTAGTCTAGCATGCCATCTAATGAATCAAAAATAATAACATCATCATCATGGGAAGTCAAATTAGAAACCAAATTTGCATCACTTGAACTATAGTATCAAGTTTAAACAGACCATCAGAAATAAATACCTTACCATATAAAACTGATTCTAAAGAAATGGAGACACAGTCATTACTGAAAATGACAGAAAAACATAGTCTAAGTAACTTTACTACTGAGACGAGATTATGACAAAAGGCGGGTGCATAGAGTACGTCATGAAACATCAGTATGCGAGTCTCTCGCATCTTTAGTAGGTACGTGTTAAATCCTTGCACATCCACACTTGTACTGTTCCCTATGAATACCTTTTGACTCCCTATGGATATCTGTCTGTAATCCACAAACCCATCTCTCTTTGGCTATATGTGTCTTCTTGTTCTGAAATCTACAATCTAATCAGGACTAGAGTGAGCAAACAAGACATCGATGCAAACCATTCATCAATAGCTAAAGGTTGGGTCAGATCGTACATACTTCTGCTTAGTGTAATCACGAGCGAAGTGTCCGAACTTATCATAGTTGTAGTAGATCACCTTGGACATTTCTTTCTTTCCACCTCGTTTCCCTCTAGGACGCTTGGTACTTGTGCCTGCCTTTGGAGCCTTCTCAGTTGGGGTGCCTTACCCTTGCGTCTGTGCTTAGACATGCTTGTCTTGTGCTACGCCCGTTCGGCTAGGAGCGTGCTGTTAGACATTGCTATCTGGCACGTTGCCTCGAGCTTAAGATGACACACCAATTCATTGAACATTTTAATGTTCTCGTTGTGCGTCATGGTGAGCTTCATGTGTTCTCACGTGTCAAATATGGATCTCAGAGTAGTGAGAATCTGCTACTCATTAGGGTTAATTGGGATTACAAGAATAGAACTGGCCGTATCAGCATCCCAAATCATTTCAAGCCTCGGTTGATTCCAAGTCATGACCTGTTGGTCTATTTAGATAGAAACGTTAGCGTTAAGGAATTGACTAAGGATACTTACACTACTGTAGTCATGATTTGGAGGAAGCTAGTTTCTATCAGAGATGGAGATAATCGATCCGTTTGCAATTTTCTATCCTAGGCCCTCAAAGAGCTTGTGTTTCAGTTTGCAGCTTTCTTTCCAAAAATGATAATCTGAGCATTTTGCAGGGGCTTGCCAGAAATCTCTCTGTCTAAAGTATTTTGCCTTGATAATGCTGCCCCACAATGACATGGGATGTGAAAGCAAGGACCAAGCCCTTTTAAGAATCAAGGCTTCATTGAAAACTCAAGGCTTTTTTACGTTTAATCCTCCTATATTTTTGGAAACACACACCCGTTTAATCCTCCTATATTTTTGGAAACACACACCCTGGACCACCCAATCGTGTGTGTTTTTTCTTCTAATCATGCCCAGCCCATAGGAACTCCTGAGTTGCTTGATCAATATTAATATTTTGTAAAATAGTAGTGGGGAGCTGCTTGATCAATATTCTGTAAAATAGTAGTGGGGAGCTTCATGCAGGCCATCAGATGTTCGGTGGGCCTGCCAAAGAGGCATTGATAAGTGTTGTGCGGCCAACTTGGTTAAGAAGCCGAGACTTCCAATCAGCAAGCCGATGGTTCATTTTGGCCATAAGATCAGTGAAAGAATTTTTTTTTATGGTTTCCCATCACATAGGCACTCACGGGTAGTTCTTAACACTTTGTTTCCAAGGGATACCAAAAGTGTTGATAGTAACAGCCTTGGCCTGTCCAAACGTCTATGCAGGTATATCTGATGAGTACCTGATAGAACCGAACCCGTTTTATAAACATTTAATTTATATTTAAATAATACATTAGTTAAATTTTTGATAATTAATTAAAATATTAATTAATTAATTTAATCAAAATTAAACAAAATTTAATCTACAAGTTTTTAATTTTTAAATGTCCATTTGTATTAGACATTCATTTTATGTTATGGATGGTGTAATATGTGTTAAGTGTAAATATTTTATCTAAATTTAGATAAATCTTAAGTTTTTGGAATGAGATCATTATCATGACAATGAAATAGTATTAATATAGCTCAAATAAATATTTTTAATATATATTAGTATAATAAATATTGGGTACCCAATAGGTACCCGTTAAGAACCAGGTATTTGTGGGTTCAGTTCTGGGACTAAGGGTCACACCCTCAGATCCGGAGCCAGCAAGACCCGAAACAACGGGTACCCATTAAGAACCGGCTATTTGTGGGTTCAGTTCTGGGACTACGGGTGACACCATCAAATCCGGAACCGACAAGGCCCGAAACCATCACATATAATAGGGTTCGGGTCTGGGACTTGTTGGACCCGTCTCGAACCCGACCTGTTGATACCCCTAGTCATCATCATACATTAAGTGTGTGATTTGAGTCACAGACCTGTTGATCTTGATATCGTGTATATGATGATCTAATTCAACACGGTCTAGTGTTGATGACAACATTTGTTGGCAGAGGATGAATAAGTATGGCGATAGAGGACCACCTTGCCGGAGCCTACACTGCAGTTTGATAAAACTACTTGGGTTGCCATTAATCAGCACATTGTATGTCACAGTGATAACACAATACGTGATAATTTGGACCCACTTATGATGAAAGCCAATAGTGCGTAGGGTGCAATCCAAGAAAGCCCAATTGAGTCTATCGTAGGTTTTACTAAAAGCAAGCTTTAGGGCACATGGCCCTTGCTTGCCTTTCTTCTTTTGTTTTATAGTATGGAAGCACTTTTGTGCCACAAAAATATTATTGTGAATAGAGCGATTAGGCAAAAAGGCACATTGTTAATAATAGGTCTCATGCAATTCATAATGATACGCGGCACTATTTTATAAGTGAAATTGCAAAGGCTAATGGGTCGGAATTCACTAACAACTCTCGGGTTCTCGACCTTAGGGATGAGAGTAATACAACTATGACTGAGATCTATGGAAAAGAATAGGGATGAGAGTAATACAACTATGACTGAGATCTATGGAAAAGAAACCTGTGAGAAAAAATTCCTCGATCATGTCACATATATCTTTTCCCACAGTTCCCCAATAGTGTTTATAGAACACCCCCTAGAACCCATCGAGATTGGGGCTCTTCATTGCCCCGAGTTGGTTAACCACAGACCGGGTCTCCTCATTAGAGACAGGTAAAAGAAGATTTTTGTTGTCATGAGGAGTCACAAAGGTCTGAATGTTCTCAAGCAAAGTAAAACGATCCTCTATATTGTGGTCAATAAATAGATCGAAGAAATAATTGACAAACAATTCTTCAATTTGTTCTAGTTTATTGACCTCTAAGTTTTGATCATTCTTAATGGACTAGATCAAGTTACATTTCCTCATGTACATTGTAGTCTGGTGGAAGAATTTTGTGTTAATATCTCCTTCTTTTAGCTACTGAATACCGGATTTATGTGCTCAGTGGGTCTCTTGTATTTGGATTCGGAGGTATTCACATTGAAGTTTTTTTTCTTTGGTCCTGAGTGAAGGGTCCAGATCCTAAGAAAGTTTTTCTTGGACCCAACTAAGTTCATTAAGTATGGAGTCAAATTTGTGATTAATGTTCCCTATACACTTCTTAAGATCCTCCGCCAGATTTTCAAATTTAGTCTGAATCGAGAGAGACCTACGGCGCAGGTTGACAGAATTCCATGAATCATCAACAATATTGCCGCAGGTGTCTTCTGAAACCCAGAAGGCTTCAAATCAGAACGGTCTGGGGTGAAAGAATTTCGATGGATGCAATTGAACCAATAAAGGGCAGCGATCTGATGATAGGGCTATGTCTGATAATGGCATCTGGGTAATGTTGGGCCCACTTGCGCATTTCAGTGGCACTTGTCCAGTCTTTCAGAGATTCTACCTAGTCCGAGTCCTCCATTGGTCTAGGTAAAACTATGCCCTTTGAATTGCAATTCCAACAAACCACGGACATTGATGAAATTAAAGAACCGGGATGACTCTCTTACCTTGATTGGCGCTCCACCTCTCTTCTTATGATGTAGGACTGCAATGTTGAAGTCCCCTACTAGAAACCACGGCAAGGTATGGCCAACAACAAAACGTTCCAACTCGTCCCATTGCCTGCTTTGGATATGACCCACTGAACTATTATGTACAAACGATATGATCCATTGTTTATTACAATTATTAACTATCATTTGTATAACCCAATTATTGATGGACATAATGTCTAATTTAAGTTCTTTCTTCCACAGAATCCAGTAGCCTTCTACATGGTCCTACGCATCAAGTACACAAAAATCATCAGAACCAAAATGCCTTATACTCATTTTTTAGCCCTTAGCGGTTACCAATGTCTCGGCGAGAAGGACAAGATCAAGCCTATTCTTATTGATCATTCTTTTAAGGTGAATCTTTGTCAATGGTCAACCAACCCCTTGACAATTCCAGGATAGGATGTTTATGGTGGTTTCTTTGGTAGAATGGAGTTTGGGGTGTGGGAAGAACTGAATTTGGCTTTGGTACAGATAGGGCTTAGGTCAATAATGGAAGACTTTCTCTTTTAATTTTTTTTTTTGTTAAAATCCAGTCCTTCCTCTCCACTATTGGCTTGCAGCTCCATCGGGTCATGGGTTACGAGTCTACGGGTCCATCTGTTATGGTGAACCTTAGGTACCGACGATGTGTGCGGGGTTTTTAGGTTTGGGTGTTTGGTACTAGAGGTGGGTCCATCCGTGTTAGTTCTCGATTCCGGGTAATGGGTTGGGGTGGGTCCGAGCTTCCTGGTATCAAGATACGGGCCTGGGTCTCCAGGGACCCTGGTTCAATGGTTCGCGAGTATTGGTATGTGTTATTCAGATCGGATCAATCCCAAAGATGTTCGGGTTTGAATCTAGGTCTAAGCGATTGGTTTCATTTGTCTTGGTTTGGTCCATAACGACCCGAGAAGTTCCCAGGTCAGTGCCCGGTTCAAAACTTGAAATTGTGAGATGATGGTTGGCAAAAAAGGAGACTTTGGAGAATTCACATTTGAGATCTTTTTCAAAATTAAAAAAAAAAAAATGAAAACAAGAAGTTGTTGAGCCCACGTATATTCAAACTAAGGTTGTCAATGGATTGAATCGTGGTCCGAGTTAGATTTGAATCTGATCTGTAAAAAGCGAATTTATTAAGGGATTTCTTATTCGATAAACTGATAAGACATGTTTCGATTCGATCTGATTTTAATCAGATCAAATTCGAATATAGGTTATCATTAGTTTGGGATATATATATTAAATTATATTTTTTTATTTGATTTTTTATAACTATAAAATAGATTTATCACAAAAATCTGATAATTATTTGGATCCAATACAAAACTAATCAGACTTGATAAAAGATTTATGATCCAACAATCCGATAAAATATGATTCGATTCGAACCAAATTTTGATATGCCCTGACCCGGTCCATTGACAGCCCTAATTCAACTTTTGATATTACCTGATCCGGTCCATTGACGGCCCTAATTCAAACGGTCATTCATGGCAACTGTGAACAAACAATTTTCCCTAAAAAATTAAATCGTTTTTGGGTCCGCCGAACTGCACTTGAATAATTGTCGCACTTGGCTCAAGGCAGGATGCCATCTCTCTTCTTTCTCCTCTCATTTACTACACTTCACTATATTTGAGCTTTGACTGGTCTGGGCCTTGAAGAGTTGAGAGTGGTGAAGGAGACGAAGAGTCTCCCTTTTTTCTGTCTCTCTCTTTTCCTTCCCAAGTAGTTTCTAACTTCCAATACGTCTCTTAGTCTTCATCATATTGAATTGAAGACATACCATGGAGGCATTTTCAACTTCAATAACAGTCATTCAACAACTTCACTGGCAAATTACTGGAAGCAACTCAACCAATCTTACAGTTCTTCTGCTATTGCAAATTGAAATTAACGAGAGAATGGCTGCTTTGATTCTTGCTTTGGCTTTCAGTCAATTGTTAGAGAAAGGCACAACGAATGTTATATCAAATGGTTCAATAACGTCCCACACGTGCGGGCTCTTAACGGGAACAACACAGTCGTGGGATAATACAGGTCACCGAGGCAAACACACACCACAACACGCAATCGCACGGGAATAACACATCTGTTGGAGAATAAACATAAAAATACAGGCCCCGGGATTTGATCACTTGATCGCTCGCTTTGATACCATATCAAACGGTTCAATAAATTTCAAAAAAATTTAGAAAACAATTTCTGAAAAAATCTACTAGAAGTTATTTTCCATCACGACACATTGAACTTCCTTTTTCTTAAAGCTCTCTAATAATCTCTCTCCTCTCTCACACATACATGACACAACCCTCTTCTCTTCTCTCTCTCTCTCTCTCTCATTGACTCGCGCTACTTTATGTAGTTTTTGAAAAAACAATTCCATCCTCATTTCAAACAAGAAAAAAATTATTTATCTGTAAAATATTTTACAGAATTTTATTTTCTTTATTTTCTAAGTTTTCTGGCATTCAAACAGAGCCTTAATGTCAATTTTGATTAAGAGAATTAATGTCTAAATAAGAGGAACATAAACGATAGTTTGAATAAAGATAAATTCAAAAACATTAATCAAAATTAATACATAAATGTTAATAAAGTTGAAATTTATATTTTTTTAATATCATGCAGTAATATTATTGATTTACACAACGATGTCCTTGCTGCTCGCTCATCTACAGACAGGGTCATGTATTTCAGTAAAAGCTATCATCTTGTACTCTGCAGAGGCATGGAGAAGAATTTTTACCGACATTAATGATTTATCTAATGAATTTGTTGTTTCATCTGATAGTTTTATAACACCAAGCAGTTCAACCCTAAAACCAAGCCGACACGTTGGTTCGGTTTGGATTGGGTTTCTAAAAATATAGTTCGTTTTAGCTTTAAAATTACAAACCATGAATTAGATCGGTTTGTTTTTTGGGTTGAAGTCTTGTTTAAATTGGATTGCATGTATTGAAACTAATAGAGAAAATATACAGGAGTATGGATTGTATCAGCCCAACGAGTGTTTCAAATAAAAGAAAAAGGTAGTCACAAAATCAACAGATGCAAAGAAATTTGATTGAGGAATTCAAGGAAAATATAAAGTCAATAACAAAGTCAAAAACCTGAATTCTAGTGTATATAGGTTCAAACCAAACCGATTTAATTTGAATTACTTTCTCTCTCTCTCTCTCTCTCTCTCTCTCTCTCTCTCTATATATATATATATATATATAAATAAAATGAATCTTCTGTTTTTATAACACCATCTAACAATATTATTGTTTAGGCAGAACCATGCCACCTGAGACTGGCCTGGCTCTACAGGCCATTAAACCGCACGCGCTGTAAGCATGAGGGATTAAATTGGCGCAGGCCCAACAGAAGAACGCGGGCCCAAAAGATTAGCTCAAGCCTGATTCGTCTCCTTTAGAACGTGAAAAAGTGTTGCCAATCGAAAATGGCAGAGTAGGCCATGTGTCAACAAAAGAAGACTAAGAACCGCCCATTATGTACAAACTGTCAGACGGTTGCAATAATGGGCTATAAAAGAGAATCGACAGAGATAGAAAAGGTCTCCGCAGCAACCCAATTGAAGAGCTCCACAGCTAATCAACCTAGTTAGTCATAGTCTAGTTCAGTTTATGATCCCCAGTGATCACCAGTTAATCGTTAGCTCCTGCAAAGATCCTACTACACCTACTTCTTTCTTTGGACTAAGTTTCTCGAAGAAGATTCCTCTAGCCAATAACGAAGGAATCCTAGTTCGAGATTCACGGAGGTCCTCCCGCCAATCCCTTACATGCTGATTTGTGCATACGTAAAGTAATTTAATTACGTCTCATAATCGGAGCCTAAGGAAAAACTAGAGGTTTTATGTTTTGTGTTTTTCTTTGTTCATGTTAATTTATCTTTTCAAATTAGGAAGTTATCTTTTTAAATTGTGTATTGACGAATTGTTCCACTTGTTTTGATATAAAAGTGTTGTTGATCGCGTAAAAGCAGTTTCTCTAGATCAACCATTGATCATTTGAGATCGTGAACCATACAATCGTCTGACTTAAAATCGGTCACACATCAACTGATTTACCTTGATAATCAACTTACGCAGTTTGACTCACATTACCTGTCTTTTAGGTGAACTTGTAAATTCTCGCACGCCCGTGCACACTTCGGACCAACATCTTTTTGGCACGCCCAGTGGGACACATCTGGTGAAGCTAAATGGCACCCAAGACTTGGACGGGTGGACGGTCGGATGATGACCGTGAATGAGTACTCCCCGTAATGGACGGTCTCCAAGAGGAGACACTTGACAGTAACATAGTGTCGGCCGAAGCACAAGGCTAGACCATCCCGAGCATTGAGGTAGGATCAACATCCTCCATTCAATGATAGAGTGTTGGTAGCTCTACAAAATTTAAATCAAACCATGATAAGAATGAGTGTAGATCTGGGACGCACTCACGTGGCCGTGACAGAAGGATTCAGTAGAATACCTTTTGAAATAGAGTCCGTGATGAGACGAGAGAACAATTCGGCCGGGGATAACGAAACTTCGGCCATAAGAGGTATGAATGGAATGGTATTTTTAATCTCATTGAACAGCCACCAATTATGGTGAATGCGCCACCTGTTAGGCCCACTCCGCTAAGGCTAGTTAGGGTGCTGAACGACCGAAATGAGTCACTAGGCCACATCGGTCAGACATGAACTAACCGAAACCACACGAATATTGAGATTCAGGCACTTGGCTCCCCCTAGGGGAGTAAAGGGGGACCAGGTATATCACTGGATCCAAGAGGCTGTGGCTAACATGCCTCCCAGGAGGTTGTCCAGATCGTCATTCTATAAGCTCTACCATGACTGGGTAGACATCAGATATGAGTTTCCTAGGGGATACAAAATCCCTAACTTTTCACTGTTCTCAGGGGAAGATGGTCAATCGACCATCAAACATGTGGGCCAATTCACGGTACAATGTGGGAAACTGTCACCAAGTGATTATCATAACCTAAGGTTGTTCAGGAATTCCTTGACCAGCCAAGCGTTTACATTGTACATAACCATGCCACCCAACTCGGTCCAATATTGGGTAGAAATGGACGAAAAGTTCAATTCCCAGTTTTACAGGACCGAACCTGGAGTATCAATGGCCGATTTGGCCAGATTAAGACAATTGCCGGATGAAACGACAAATAGATACATAGGGAGGTTTAAAAAGGTGAGAAATAGATGTATGATAGTTCTCCCAGAACTAGAATTTGTGAAATTAGCCCAAAATGGTCTAGATATTGACCTGCGAAAGAAGTTTGATAGGATGGAATTCGAGGATCTCTTCGAATTATCAACTAGAGAGGCCAAATATGAACGAAATTTGCAAGAAGAGAGTCAGAGGAAAACAATCGCCATTGGAACTTACTTTTAGGACCTCAACTATGAGTTGGCATTGGCCGAAGTAATATCCAATAAGCCATTTACGGGTGTGGCGTTAAAGAAAAATATCGCCAGTACACAAATGGAAGGAAAGAAAAACTTCCCGGAAAAGGGGAGGAAGTTTTCCTTTGATATATCAAAGGCCGATGAAATTTTTTACCACCTCTTAAGAGGCAAGTTAATTAGGCTACCAGAAGGGCACAAAGTTCCCTCAGCCGATGAAATGAAAAAAAGGGGAATATTGTAAGTGGCACGGTTCACGAACCCACTCAATTGCTGATTGTATTATTTTCTATGCTGTGGTATAGGATAACATCGACCGTGGGTCACTTTAGTTCCTGAGAAAGGGAAGGAGGTGATGGAGATAGACACCGATCATTTCCCAGCAACCTTCCCGGTCAACATGATTGGATCTAGACTCAGAAACCCCTGGCTAAAGGTAGATTTAAACCTTATAAGCACTGCATCCCTCACAGGACCCAAGATTGAGAAGGCCGGGCTAGCAGAATAGCACGGCCACCGTTTAGGCGACCGATTTGTGTATCCTCCCAACCACTTAGACGGTCAGAACAGAGTCTACCAAAAATTGCAACATCTGCGATAGGTGTCTTGAAGACATGGAACAACAGGTCAGGCATATGAGAGGCAACTACCGCCAGCCATGGCGACCACCTCCTCGGTAGTACAGGCCCGACTATTACCATGGACCGCCAGAAAGATGGTACCCAAGAAGAGATGAATTGGTTAAACCCCCAGGGGACAGAAATTACAAATGAACTAGGGTCACCCACTCAAAGTTCGAGTGTCCGATATACGAAATGACACGAACACAAAAACGGTGTTGGCAAAGGGAGCAGGCAGCTCTCAGGGAAATATCGGTCCATCAGAAGGAGCAAGGGGGGATGGTGGTCGTCAGAGGCCCTAGAAGGAAAAATGTTCCACAAACGGTGGTTTCAGAAAATGAAAAGCCAATAAGCATCCAAGACAAGATGGACGAGTCTCCGGAGCTCGCTTTAATGGAAGAGGACGATGACTTACTATTGGATCGACTTTTGGAGCAACTCCAGAGTACTACCACCTCAGAACACTTGCCGTTGATGAATAAGAGTCTCCCAGAAGAGAAAGTCCCAAAGGAAGAAGATAGTCTCGAAGAAAACCAAACTATTCAGTTTGGATCTCTCCCTCCTGTAACCATGGATTGCAACATGGTTTTCATGTTGCCAATCTCTTTTCAGGCAAAAGAAGAAGATGAGGGGCTTGAGGTTAAGCAAGAACATGACGAAGAGGCTATAGTGGTTACGTTAGCACCAGAATCCAACAAGCCAATTGAAGATAAAAGGAGAAGGCTATAAGCCCAGGATTGATTTTGACGGCCAGGCCGATCAGGTAACCTTTGAAAAGCCATCCTTAAGGATGGCTCAACACTTACCACCTTTGTATATCAACGTACACATGGACGGGATCCCTGTTACCAGAGTCCTGGTCGACAATGGGGTGGTAGTAAACATATTACCTAACAGGGTAAGGAAAAAATGGGAAAAACCCTAACTGATTTGATTCCGACCAAAATAACAGTCACTAATTTCGCAGGGGGCACTTCGACCACCCAAGGAGTGTTGCCAATAGAGCTGGAAATTGGACGAAAGAAAGGCTTGATCACTCTCTTTGTAGTGGAATCAACTTTAAGTTACAATGCACTGCTGGGCGTGATTGGATTCATTCCAATCTTTGTATACCATCATTCCTCTACCAGTTCCTCATTTTCTAGAATGAAAACAAGGTGGAAATGATGGATGGCCATTAGCAGACTCCAACTCAGCTGAGGCGCTATTGTATGGAGGGGAAATAAGGCCAGTGAAATACATGATGAGTGGAAGACACAGTCGACCCACCGAAATTTCAGTAACGGTCGATCAAGACCTTAATCAGCCTAACCATGACCGATGGCGGTAATCCCCTATCAGTCAAGTTGGGACTACAAGATAGAAGAAATACCATGATGAGTGATGAAATAAAGAAAGAAAGGTCGGCCATAGTCAGGACCACCATGTTACGGCTGAAAACCTATATGACAGAAAGGCAGCTAGACGAAGAAGTTTCAGTCGCATCGACCGAATGTATCGATGAAGATGATCTAAATGCTGAGGGGTTATCCATGCAGGACATTGAAGCAGTCCCTGGAAAAATGGATGACGTAAAGGCCAAAGTGCAAGACCCTTTGACAGAAGTAGAGTTAGGAAGTGAAGCTGACCATCGGCCGGTTTATGTAAGTAGCTTGCTCCCTGAGCAATGTAAATATCAGTTAATTGAGTTACTTTCTGAATTCCAAGATTGATTTGCTTGGAACTACCATGAGTAGCTTGGTTTAGACTGAAAATTGGTTGATCATCGATTACCTTTAAAAGTAGGTTACAAGCCGCATAAACAACCAGTCAGAATAATGACATTCGAGGTAACTGAAAAGATAAAAGAAGAAATTGAGAGATTGCGGAAAGAAGGTTTCATTTGGCCGATCCGTTTTGCGGAATGGGTGTCGAATGTGGTACCGGTCATGAAAAATAATGGCAAGATTAGGAAACTGATCAACATAGCGGCCGAAGATGTTGAGAAAACCAAATTTTGTGGGCTTGGGGCAACAGACCTATACAGCTGGGTAGTAATGCCTTTCGATTTAAAGACTGCTGGAGCCACGTATCAAAGGGCAATGAATAGTATTTTCCATGACATGATAAGAAAAAACATGGAAGTATATATAGATGATATAGTGGTAAAATCGGTAGAGGTGACAGAATCAACTTCCTCAGGAGATCATTAATAAGAAACATAGGCCAAATCAACTTCCTCAAGAGATTCATCTCTAACTCGGCCGAAAAGTTGATACCTTTTTCCCCTTTAATGCGGTTGAAAGAGGAAGAGGAATACAAGTGGGAGGAACAACACCAAAAGGATTTTGATGCCATCAAGGAGTATTTGGTAAATCCACCCGTGCTGATTTCCGCAAAGAAAAGAAGACCGTTAAAACTGTATATACTAGCGGCAAAAAATTCCATTGGAATTCTCCAAGCACAAGAGAATGATCATAGACATGAGCATGCGGTCTACTATTTAAGTCGATTCTTGCTACCGGTCGAGCAGAGGTACACGGCCATTGAAAGGCTGTGCCTGACATTGTATTACACGGTCATAAAATTGAGGCATTACTTAATAAATTCTACAGTGTTGGTAATTGCCCAACAGACGTGATTAAGTACATGCTGAGCAACCCTATTTGAAAGGAAGGATAGGAAAATGTATCTCGGCATTGTCAGAATTTACGTTCGTATACTTCCATCAGAAGACAGTAATAGGCCAAGTAATAGCAGATTTTCTGGCCGATCACCCGCTTGGGGATCCTACAGTGGGATCCAACGCAATATATGAATAAAACATGGTAGGACTTCTGCCATCGAATTTGATTTTTGATGGGTCAAGAACAGAAACGGCTAGTGGGGCAGGTATAACTATTATACCCCCAGGAGGAGATAACAAGAACATGCCTTCCAGTTGGAAGTTTCTTGTACAAATAACAAGGCCGAGTATGAAGCCCTAATAATAGGAATGGAAACGATATTAGAGATGGGCGCAAAGGAAGTTTTAATCAGAGGAGACTCACAACTGGTAATTAATCAGCTAGGGGGCAAGTACAAGTACTTGAGTTGGCAACTTATGCCACTATACGTTGTCGCCTGGCAACTTATGCCACTATACGTTGTCGCCTGGCAACTAATGGAAGAATTTGATGATGTGATACTATCTCATTTCCCACGAGAGCAGAATGAGGAGGCTAACGAAATGGCCCAAATAGCATCAGGACTAAAAATATTGGAAGGGACCAATGAAAGGACTATTTCGGTCCAGAAGAGATACTTGCCATCCATCAGAAAGAGAATAGAATCCTTAGAAATCATGGCAGTTGAGGTATAGCCTGAAGATTGACGCACCCCACTCATGGAGTACTTGAGGACACCTAACCTCAAGAGTGACAAAAGGCTAAAAATCACATCAAATAAGTATGTAATAATGGCCGGTGAATTATATAGGAAAATTCCAGACGGGATGCTTTAAGGTGCTTGAACCCGCAGGAGGCCATGTAAGTATGGCAAAAGTACATGAAGGGATATGTGGGGCTCACCAGGTTGGCATTAAAATGAGATGGTTAATAAGAAGGCATGAGCATTATTGGCCCACAATCCTAAAAGATTGCCTCAAATATGCCAAAGGGTGTGAAAAATGCCAAAAACATGGCCTTATTAAAAGAGCACCGACCGTCGATTTACACATGATAGTCAAACCATGGTCGTTTAGAGGATGGGCCATGGATCTCATAGGCAAGATATTCCCTCCATCATCAGGATCCCACGATTTTATAATAGTAGCCACCGATTATTTTACTAAATGGGCGGAAGCAAAACCAATGAAAAGCGTGGATATGGATTATTCACCAGGAATAGATTATTCACCGATTCGGAATCCCAGAAACCATAACAGCTGACCAAGGTTCCATTTTCACTGGGGGGCAGGTGACTAAGTTCGCGGAAGAGTACGGGATCAAGATCATCAATTCAACCCCCTATTATGCCCAAGCAAATGGCCAGGCCAAGGCCACTAACAAGGTTTTGAAGAACATTGTATGCAAAATGATAGAGGATAGGCCGAGATCTTGGCACAAAACCTTGTTAGAAGCCTTATGGGCTTATCACACTACTTTTAAATCAGGGATAGGGAATAATCCTTTTGCCTTGACATTCGGGCACGACGCCATCATACTCTTGGAAATCACGGATCCTTCAATAAGAATAATAATGCAGCACCATAAGCCACCAGAAGAATGTATGGAAGCCATGATGATTGGTTTGGAAGACCTAAATGAATCAAGACTTAGGGCATTAGAAGAACTACTGGCTCAAAAGAGAATTGTGGCAATGTCATAAAATAAAAAATTCAAAGGCAAGTCCTTTGTCGAGGGCGACTTGGTATGGAAAATCATATTGTCTGTCGGCTGTAAGAAACAAGTATACGTGAAGTGGACACCAACCTAGGAGGGCCCGTATCGAGTCCAAAGGGTACTAAAAGGAGGTACGTATACTATACAAGATGAAAACAAAAAAAGAAATAGGAGGAGAACCTATAAACGACCGATACTTAAAAAAGTACTACCCAACGATGTGGGAGTCAAGAGAAAATTAAATAAAAACGGCCATATGGTCGATCAACATCCAAAAGTACTATCAAGGCTCAAACGGCTCAACTGACTGGTCAAAAAACATACGTTGGCTTAAAAAGACAATTTTTTGAGAGAATCCAATTTGGCTGTCAAGGCCGCGGTCAGTTCTATAGCGTGTTTCTCTTTGCTTACCCATTTACTCTCCTTCTTTTTGAAAGCTCATACTGCCTCCACCTTTCTCGGCATCTCATTTGTAATCTCCCTCAGTGCCAAAACAATTGCCCGTTGGGTGCCCTTGGTGGTCGCCACAGCCGCAAGGAGTCTATCCTTTTCTTCATCCAACCGCTTCTGCTCCATCTCGATCTCCTCTAGACGGTTTTGAGCTCGGGCAACTGCATGCTTGGTAGCCTCCAGCTCTTCTGTTTTCCTTCCAAAAGAGCTCCTCAAGACTGATATTTCATTTATCCTGGAAGACAGGTCGGTTAAAAAGGAGCTTGCCTCATCCTCTCAAGATTGAGTTGAGTGAAAACCCAGCACCCAAGTTGGCACCTCCGCCAAGGTCGAGAGGATTGAAGAGTCAACCAGACTGGATGATCGAAGCATGTTTAAGTAATCATGAAAGGTGGAGAGCGATTGGTCACTATTGAACTCTGATAGACTTAGAGAAAATAGCTTATGAAGATCTGATTTGGCCTTTCCCAGGGCCGAAGACATGGCCAACTCAGTGGCAGGAGAGGTAAGAGGCAAGGAGGTCGAATCTGACAGAAAATCATTGACCGATTTAAGATAATCGTCGAAATCGACCGGAAGAACAGGAAAGCCGGAGTCAGGACTCTTGGCATGAGAAGGATCAACAGCAGGTTCAAAAGGAGGAGGCAAAGACCCGGTACTCCCATCATCATCAGATATTTCACCCATGACCGTTTGAGTCTTCTCAGAAGAGTCGCGTTACACTTCTGTATCAACCCCTCTTGAACCCTCGCCACTGGGCTGAGGTGACCTTCCTGCCCGCTGCTTTAATCACTTGGCCGAACGAGAAGCGACAGGCATTTCAGGCTTCCTCTTTTCAACAGGAGTCCCCACGACAACATCTTCCTCCGAAAGGTCAACCAAGGAGCCACGAGCCTTTGTTTGGAAGCCCTTCTCAAAGTGACAGGCTAACTGTCGAGTAGGCCTTGTCTTTGACTTTGTTTTCTGTTTTTCTTGACCTGGTGGAGAGAGGATGAAGTATCCTTTTTTGCCACCTCCTCTTCAACTAGGAACCCCTCCACAGGCAGAGGCAAAGCTTTAGCTGAAAAGAGTAAAGAAGGGTAAGATACCAAGTTAGAAGTACAAATAAGAAAAAAGAAAGATAGAGAGAAGTCGGAATACCAATAGTGGCTCTAGCCAGTGGTAGCGCTAAAGTCACACTAGAAGCCTGGGAACCAGCTGCGAATAGCCCACTAAAACTAACTGGGTCCGGCCGATCAACAAGAGGAAAGAAGGGCTCGGCCAGTCCAAGAGCCGAATTAGGAATCAGCGGAGGATCAGGTAATGGTACATATCCGACTCAAAGACCCCAGAAGAGTGGGAACTGGTCGAGATCCAATACTATAAACATTATTCATCATGAGCGGCCGTTTTCTCAACTAATGCCTTGGCCATTTTTTCCTTAAGGATCTCGGGAGAGGCCAGAGGGTTCCATTTGAACCCATAATAGTTTTCGAAAAGAATGACAGATTTCATAGAGGAGTAACTACCTGACTTGACCTTTTTGGGGTAATCAGAAGAAGCTTTAATAGGAGCTTTACCCTTCCTCTTGGGACTGATCTTCTTGGCGGCCGAAGGAGTCTCGACCAAAATGGGAGGAGCCAGCTCGGCCGGCGCACTCAAGCGAGAAATATATACAGACAAATCGGCTATAAAAATAGAACGAAAATAATTAATCCACCAACTACGAAAAGCTGGCTATGAAGCAGAACTGTTATGACAGCCAGAGATGGAAAAGCCAGGGGATGAACTCTCAAAAAGCTGATTGACATGAATATCATCGACCTGAGAAATCATGGACGATTGAAAGAAACAATGGCGGGAGCAGGGATGACCTTTTTGTACCCAAACTGCCGAGACAGTAAGTTGGGGAGATAAATCTCTACCCCACATTTCTGGTTTCGGTCAGGGGTTCCCTCCTCCAGAGATCCAAAATGGATGTCCCGGCAGATTAAGTATGAGGCCCAGATTGAGTTCCATTCAAGAACGGCCGCAGGATCCTCAGTCTTAAAAAAGAGAAAAGTCGAGAAATTCGGACTAACCGAATTCAACTGAAAAGGGAAAAAAGAGTATATCCGAACGATCGAAGGGGAGAGTGAAAAAGAATTTGAAACATTCCGTGAAGGAACGTGGAAAATTACTGGAGTTCAGCCAACGTTGGCCGCGGAAATGGAGGTTGGGAACCGGAGACATGACTAAATGAGCAAAGAAGCTTGGGAAATATTCCCAGGCCCAGAACTGTAGAATCCATAGGAGACCGCTAACATAGACAAGATTTCTATTGGCAAGATTGAACAAGCCACGGTGAAGCTGAGAGAGAGATAAAAAGGGGCTAGTGCAAGCTTTCGGCCGCTAGCAAAAGCAAGAGAAACTCTAGTTTACTCCTTGGTCAACTGACCAGAGGCAACACATAGACTTCTACAGAGGAACATTAGCAAAAAGGAACAGTGCTCCTGAACATCAGGAGTAAAAAACTTCTTCTCTCGAGACATAAAGGGCCATATGCCACCCTGGCGTTAGAATTATCAAAAGGAAGAATGGAGGAAGGAAGGTTGCCATCGACCGATTCCTCGATCAGCGGCAGACCAGTGAGTGCATAGATGTCAAGCATGGTTCGACCCATGGGACCACAAGGGAGGTGGAAACAATTAGTGGAACGGGACCAGAAGCAGGCCAAAGCTGCAAGCATAGAGTGAGAGATGGAAAACTCAGACCATGAGTATTGGATGAGTTCGAAGATAGCTATGGACTTCCAATAAGGGGCAAAAAAGGGGGTAAGACGATCGATCCAAGCCACCCATTCCACATTGGCCTTCGGCTAGGATCTCAGGGAGTGGTCAGCTGTCCACGCTTGCCAATCGAGAAAGGAAGCGTCAGCGAGAAAGTTTTCCCCAAAATATTTGGGGAAAACAGGTTGTAAGGCCGAAGCCAATGGGGGAGTTATTTCAGCAAAAGAAGGCCCAATAGCCAACGAGTCTGCGAAAGGGAAAGTGATGCGCTGATCGGCCGAGCTGAAGGCAGCAGATTCGGAAGGGATGCTGGACGCCATAAATATATAGAGAAATAGAGCAACATGAATGAAGAGAGGAGAAGAAGCGGGCAACGGATAAAGATGATAAAGTCCCCTTTTTAAATTTTGAAAAAGAGATGAAAAGACGGCAACGATGATCGTCGTTTTCCAAGGAAGAGTACGTGGGATTTTCTATTGTCAGTTCAAAAACGAGCTTAAGAAAAGATAAGAGAAAAGGGGGCAGTGTTTAGGCCGAACCAAGCCACCCGAGGCCGGCCCGGCTCTACAGGACATTAAACCGCACGCACCGTAAGCATGAGGGTTAAATGGGTGTAGGTCCAACAGAAGAACGCGTGCCCAAAAGATTAGCTCAAGCCCAGTTCGTCTCCATTATCAGAACGTGAAAACGTGTTACCAACCGAAAATGGCAGAGTGGGCCATGTGTCAAAAAAAGAAGACAAATAACTGCCCATTATGTACTAACTGTCAGACAGTTGCAATAGTGGGCTATCAGGCGAGACAGAAATGGTCTCCACAGTAACCCAATTGAATAGCTCCACAGCTAATCAACCTAGTTAGTCATGGTCTAGTTCAGTTTATGATCCCTAGTGATCACCAATTAATCGTTAGCTCTTGCAAAGATCCTACTACACCTACTTCTTGCTTTAGACTAAGTTTCTCACAGAAGATCCCTCTAGCCAATAACGAAGGAATCCTAGTTGGAGATTCACGGAGGCCCTCCTGCCAGTCCCTTACATGCTAATTCGTGCATACGTGAAGTTTTTTACTTACGTCCCACAATCGGAGCCTATGGAACAGCCAGAGGTTTTATGTTTTGTGTTTTCCTTTGTTCATGTTAATCTGTCTTTTCAAATTCGGAAGTTTTTCTTTCTAAATTGTGTATTAACGAATCGTTCCACTTGTTCTGCTATAAAAGTGTTGCTCGCATAAAATCAGTTTCTCTGGATCTGGTTGTTCCTTAGGCTCTGATCGTGGGACGTAACTAAACTACTTCATGTATGCATGAATCAGCTTGTAAGGGACTAGCGGGAGGGCTTCCGTGAATCTCCAACTAGGATTCCTTCGTTACTGGCTAGAGGGATCTTCTACGAGAAACTTAATCCAAAGCAAGAAGTAGGTGTAATAGGATCTTTGCACGGGCTAACTATTAACTGGTGATCACTGGGGATCATAAACTGAACTAGACTATGACTAACTAGGTTGATTAGCTATGGAGCTCTTCAATTGGGTTGTTTTGGAGACCTTTTCTGTCTCGGCCGATTCTCATTTATAGCCCATTATTGCAACCATCTGACGGTTTGTACATAATGGGCAGTTATTAGTCTTCTTTTGTTGACACATGGCCCACTTTGCCATTTTCAGTTGGCAACATGTTTTCATGTTCTGATGATGGGGACGAATCGGGCTTGAGCTAATCTTTTGGGCTTGCGTTCTTCTGTTTGGCCTGCTCCCATTTAATCTCTCATGCTTACGGCGCGTGCGGTTTAACGGCCTGTAGGGCCGGTCTCGGGTGGCCTGGTTCGGCCTAAACACTACCCCCTTTTTTCTTATATTTTCAAAAGCTCGTTTTTGAACTGACAAGAGAAAATTCCACTCACTCTTCCTTGGAAAACGATGATCATCATTGCCGTCTTTTCATCTCTTTTTCAAAATTTAAAAAGAGGACTTTATCATCTTTATCCGTTACCCGCTTCTTCTCATCTCTTCATTCCTGTTGCTTTATTTCTCTGTATACATATGGTGTCCAACATCCCTTCTGAATCTGCTGCCTTCAGCTTGGCCGATCAGTGCATCACTTTCCCTTTTGCAAACTCGTTGGCTATTGGGCCTTCTTTTGCTGAAATAATTGCCCCATTGGCTTCGCCCTTACAACCTGTTTTCCCCAAATATTTTGGGGAAAACTTTCTCGTTGATGCTTCCTTTCTCGATTGGCAATCGTGGACAGCCGGCCACTCCCTGAGAACCTGGCTGAAGGCCAATGTGGAATGGGTGGCTTTGATCGATCGTCTTACCCCCTTTTTGGCCCTCTCTGGAAGTTCATAGCTATCTTCGAACTCATCCAAGACTCATGGTTTGAGATTTCCATCTCTCACTCTATGCTTGCAGCTTTGGCCTGCCTCTGGTCCCGTTCCACTAATTGTTTCCACCTCCCTTGTGGTCCCATGGGCCGAACCATGCTTGACATCTTTGCACTCACTGGTCTGACGCCGATCAGGGAATCGGTCGATGGCAACCTTCCTTCCTCCAATCTTCCTTTTGATAATTCTTACGCCAGGGTGGCATATAGCACATTTATGTCTCGAGAGAAGAAGTCTTCTACTCCCGATGTTCAGGAACACTGTTCCTTTTTGCTAATGTTCCTCTGTATAAGTCTATGTGTTGCCTTCGGTCAGTTGACCAAGGAGTACACTAGAGTTGCTCTTGCTTTGGCTAGCGGTCGAAAGCTCGCCCTAGCCCATTTTTATCTCTCTCATCTTTACCGTAGCTTGTTCGGTCTTGTCAGTAGAAATATTGTCTCTGTTAGCGGTCCCTTGTGGATTCTACAATTCTGGGCCTGGGAATATTTCCCAGGCTTCTTTGCTCAATTGGCCATGTCTCTGGTTCCCAACCTCTATTTCCGCGGCCCACGTTGGCTGAACTCCACTATTTTTCCACGTTCCTTCACGGAATGTTTCAAATTCTTTTTTATTCTCCCCTTCGATCGTTCGTATCTACTCTTTTTTCCTTTTCCTGTTGAATTTGGTCAGGTCGAATTTCTCAACCTTTCTCTTTTTGAAGTCTCTGAGGATCCTGCGACCATTCCTAAACGGAACTCAATCTGAGCGTCATACTTAATCTGCCGGGACCTTCAGTTTGGTTCTCTGGAGCAGGGAACCCCTGAGCAAAACCAGAAGTGTGGGGTAGAGATTTATCTCCCCAACTTACTGTCTCGGCAGTTTGGGTTCACACAGGTCATCCCTGCTCCCGCCCTTGTTTCTTTCAATTGTCCACCATATCTTCGTGATTTCTCAGGTCGATGATATTCATGTCAGTCAGCTTTTTGAGAGTTCGCCATCGGATTTTCCATCTCTCATTGTCCTAACTGTCCTGCTTCATCCCCAGTTGTTCGTAGTTGGAGGATTAATTATTGTCGTTCTACTTTTGTTGTCGATTTGTCTGTATATATATCTCGCTTGAGTGCGCTGGCTAAGCTGGCTCCTCCCGTTCCGGTCGAGACTCCTTTGGCCGCCAAGAAGACCAGCCCCAAGAGGAAGGGTAAAGCTCCTGTTAAAGCTACTTCTGACCACCCCAAAAAAGACAATTCAAGTATTTACTCATCTATGAAACCTGTCATTCTTTTTGAAAACTATTATGGGTTCAAATGGATCCCTCTGGACTCTCCCGAGATCATTAAGGAAAAAATAGCCCAAGGCATTGGTCGAGAAAATGACTGCTCATGATGAACAAGGTTTACAGTATTGGATCTCGGCCGGTTCCCACTCTTCTGGAGTCTTTGAGTTGGATATGTCCCATTACTTTCTACCATTACCTGATCTTCCGTCGATTCCTATTTCGGCTTTTGGACTGGCCGAGCTCTTCTTTCCTGATCGGCGGACCCAGATAGTTTTAGTGGGTTGTTCGTAGTTGGTTCCCAAGCTTCTAGTGTGACTTTAGCCCTGCCGCCGGCCGGAGCCAGTATTGGTATTCCGACTTCTCTCTATCTTTCTTTTTTCTTATTTGTACTTCTAACTTGGTGTCTTACCCTTCTTTACTCTTTTCAGCTAAAGCTTTGCCTCTGCTCGTGGGAGGGGGGGGGGATTCCTGGTTGAAGAGGAGGTGGCAGAAAAGGATACTTCACCCTCTCTCCATCATGTAAGAAAAAATAGAAAACAAAGTCAAAGCCAAGGCCAACACGACAATCAGCCCATCACTTTGAGTAGGGCTTCCAAAAAAAGGCTCCTGGCTCCTTGGTTGACCTTTCGGGGGAAGATGTTGTCGTGGGGACTCCTTTTGAAAAGAGGAAGCCTGAAACACCTGTCGTTTCTCGTTCAACCAAGCGGTTAAAGCAGCGGGCAAGAATGTCACCTCAGCCCAGTGGCGAGGGTTCAGGAGGGGTTGATACAGAAGTGTCAAGCGACTCTTCAGAGAAGGCTCAAACGGTCATCTAATGATGATGGGAGTACCGGGTCTTTGCCTCCTCCTTTTGAACCTAGTGCCGATCCTTCTCCTGCAAAGAGTCCTGACTCCTGCTTTCCTGTTCTTCCGGTCGATTTCGACGATTATCTTAAATCGGTCGACGATTTTCTGGCAGATTCAAACTCCTTGCCTCTTACCTATCCTGCCACTGAGTTGGCCATATCTTCGTCCATGGAAAAGGCCAAATCAGATCGTCAGAAGCTATTTTCTCTATGTCTATCAGAGTTCAGTAGTGACCAGTCGCTCTCCGCCTTTCATGATTGCTTAAACATGCTTCGATCGTCTAGTCTGGTTGCCTCTTCAATCCTCTCAACCTTGGCGGAGGTGCCAACTTGGGTGCTGGGTTTTCGCTCGGCTCAATCTCAAGAAGATGAAGCAAATTCCTTTTTGACCGACCTGTCTTCCAGGATAAATGAAATATTAGTCTCGATAGAGCTCTTTTGGAGGGAAGACAGAAGAGCTGGAGGCCACTAAGCATGCAGTTGCCCAAGCTCACAACCGTCTGGAGGAGATCGAGATGGAGCAGAAGCGGCTGGATGAAGAAAAGGCTTGACTCCTTGCTGCTGTAGCGACCACCAAGGGCACCCAACGGATAATTGTTTTGGCGCAGAGGAAGATTGCAGATGAGATGCTGAGAAAGGTGGAGGTGTTACGAGCGATCAAAAAGAAAGAGAGCAAATGGGTAAGCAAAGAGCAACACGCTACAAAACTGGCCATGGCCTTTGACAGCTAAATTTGATTCTCTCAAAAAGTTGTCTTTTTAAGCCAACTTATGTTTTTTGACCTGCCAGTTGAGCCGTTTGAGCCTTGATAGTACTTTTGGATGTTGATTGGCTGTATGGCCATTTTTGTTTAATTATTTCTTAACTCCCACATCGTTGGGTAGTACTTTTTTAAGTATCGGTCGTTTATAGGTTTTCCTTCTATTGCACTTTTTTTTTCATCTTCTATAGTATACGCACATCCTTTTAGTACCCTTTGGACTCGGTACGGGCCCTCCCATGTTGATGACCACTTCCCGTATACTTGGTCCTTACGGCCGATAGGCAATATGGTTTTCCAAACCAAGTCTCCCTCGGCAAAGGACTTGCCTTTGACTTTTTTACTATATGACCTTGCCACAATTCTCTTTTGAGCCAATAGTTGTTCTAATGCCCTGAGCCTTGATTCATTTAGGTCTTGCAAACCAATCATCATGGCTTCCGTATATTCTTCCGGTAGCATCTGGTGCTGCATTATTGTTCTTATTGAAGGAACCGTGATTTCTAAGGGTATGACGGCATCGTGGCCGAATGTCAAGGTAAGAGGAGTATTCACTATCCCTGATTTAAAAGTAGTGCGATAAACCCATAAGACTATTGACAATATTTTGTGCCAAGATCTCGGCCTATCCTTTATCATTTGTGCACAATGTTCTTCAAAACCCTGTTAGTAGCCTCGGCCTGGTCGTTTGCTTAGGCATAATAGGGGGTTGAGTTGATGATCTTGATCCCGTACTCTTTCGCGAACTTAATCACTTGCCCCCAGTGAATATGGAACCTTGGTCGGCCGTTATGGTTTCTGAGATTCCGAATCGGTGAACAATCTGTTCCTGGATGAAACCAATAATATCCGACTGTTCCACGCTTTACACTGGTTTTGCTTCCGCCCATTTAGTAAAATAATCGGTGGCTACTATTATAAAATCGTGGGATTCCTGATGATGGAGGGAATATCTTGCCTATAATATCCATGGCCCATCCTCTAAATGACCATGGTTTGACTATAATGTGTAAATCTAAGACCGGTGCTCTTTGAATAAGGCCATGTGTTTGGCATCTTTTACACCCTTTGGTATATCTGAGGCAATCTTTTAGGATTGTGGGCCAATAATGCACATGCCTTCTTATTAACCATCTCATTTTAATGCCGACCTAGTGAGCCCCACATATCCCTTCATGTACTTCTGCCATACTTAACATGGCCTCATGCGGGCTCAGGCACTTTAAGAGCATCCCCTTATGGATTTTTCTCAATATAATTCACCGGCCATTAGTACATACTTATTTGATGTGATTTTCAGCCTTTTGTTACTCCTGAGGTTAGGTGTCCTTAAGTACTCCACGAGTGGGGTGCGCCAATCTTCAAGCTGTGCCTTAACTGCCATGATTTCTAAGGATTTTATTCTTCTTTTGATGGATGGTAGGGATCTCTTCTGGACCGAAATAGTCCTTTCATTGGTCCCTTCCAATATTCTTAGTCCTAATGTTATTTAGGTCATTTCATTAGCCTCCTCATTCTGTTCTTGTGGGCAATGAGATAGTATCCCATCATCAAATTCTTCCATTAGTTGGCAGGCGACATCGTACAGTGGCATAAGCAGCCAACTCAAGCACTTGTAGTTTTCCCCTAGCTAGTTAATTACCAGTTGTGAGTCTCCTCTGATTAAAACTTCCTTTGCGCCAATCTCTAATATCATTTCTATTCCTATTATTAGGGCTTCATACTAGGCCTGGTAGTTTGTACAAGAAAATTCCAACTGGAAGGCATCTTCTTGTTTATCTCCTCCTGAGGGTATAATAATTATACCTGCCCCATTGGCAGTTTCTGTTCTTGACCCATAAAAAATCGAAGTCCATGGCAAAAGTCCTTCCATGTTTGATTCGTATATCACATTAGGTCCCACGGTAGGATCCCCAGACGAGTGATCGGCCAAGAAATATGCTATTACTTGGCCTTTTACTGCCTTCTGAGGGATATGTGCGAACGTAAATTCCGACAATGCCAAGATCCATTTGCCTATCCTTCCTCTCAAATAAGGTTTGCACAGCATGTACTTAATCACATCTGTTGAGCAATTACTAACACTGTAGAAGTTATTAAATAATGCCTCAATTTTATGGTCGTGTAATACAATGTCAGGCACAGCCTTTCAATGGTTGTGTACCTATGCTCGACTGGTAGCAAGAACCGACTTAAATAGTAGACCGCCTGCTCATGTCTTTGATTGTTCTCTTGTGCTAGGAGAATTCCAATGGAATTTTCAACCGCTGATATGTACAGTTTTAACGGTCTTCCTTTCTTTGGGGGAATTAGCACGGGTGGATTTACCAAATAGTCCTTGATGGCATCAAAAGCCTTTTGGTGTTGTTCCTCCCACTTGTATTCCTCTTCTTCTTTCAAGCGCAATAAAAGGGAAAAAGATATCAACATTCCGGCCGAGTTTGAGATGAATCTCCTGAGGAAGTTGATTTGGCCGAGGAATCTTTGCAGTTGTTTCTTGTTAGCGGGCAGTCTTGCGTTAATTATGACTTTCGATTTGTTTTTGTCTATCTCTATCCCCTTTTGGTGTACCAAGAATCCTAAAACATTTCATGTAGACACGCCGAATGCGCATTTTAGAGGATTCATCTTCAGCTTGGGCTTCCTCATTCTTTCAAATGAGGCTCTCAGGTGGTTGAGATGTTCTGTCATCTCTACCGATTTTACCACTATATCATCTATATATACTTCCATGATTTTCCTATCATGTCATAGAAAATACTATTCATTGCCCTTTGATACGTGGCTCCAGCATTCTTTAAACCGAAAGGCATTACTACCCAGTAGTATAAGCCTATTGCCCCAGGCCCACGATATATGGTTTTCTCAACATCTTCGGCCGCTTTGTTGATCTGATTTTAGTCAGAATGACCACCCGTAAATGATAATATCTAGTGCCTGGCCGCTCTATCAATTAATAAATCGGCTATTGGCATTGGTTATTCATTTTTAGGCATCGCTAAGTTGAGATTCCTAAAGTCAATATAGATCCTGATCTTGCCATTCTTTTTCATTACCGGTACCACATTCGACACCCATTCCGCATAACGGATCGACCGAATGAAACCTACTTTTTGCAATCTCTCAATTTCTTCTTTTATCTTTTTAGTTACCTCGGATGTCATTCTTTTAACTGGTTGTTTATGCGGCTTATAACCTACTTTTAAAGGTAATCGATGTTCAACCAATTTTCGATCTAAACAGGCAACTCATGGTAGTTCCAAGCAAAGAAAACTTGGAATTTAGAAAGTAACTCAATTAACTGATATTTACATTGCTCGGGGAGCAAGCTACTTACATAAACGGGCCGATGGTTGCTTCACTTCCTAATTCTACTTCTATCGAAGGATCTTGCACTTTGGCCTTTACGTCATCCGTTTTTCCAAGGGCTGCTTCAATGTCTTGCATGGATAACCCCTCATCATTTAGATCATCTTCAGCGATACATTCGGTCGATGCGACCGAAACTTCTTTGTCTAGCTGCCTTTCTGCCATATAGGTTTTCAACCGTAACATGGTGGCCATGACTTTGGCTGACCTTTCTTTCTTTCTTTCTTTCTTTCATCACTCATCATAGTATTTCTTCTATCTTGTAGTCCTAGCTTGACCGATGGAGGATTATCACCGTCGGTCCTGGTTCATGCTAATTAAGGTCTTGATCGACCGTTACTAAAATTCCTGTGGGTTGGCCGTGCCTTCCACTCATCGTGAATTTCACTGGCCCTACTTTCCCCCATAAAACAATGCCTCAGTTGAGTTGGAGTCTGCTAAAAATGGTCAGCCGTCAGCCTTGATGATTTCCACCTTACTTTCGTTCCAGAAAATGAGGAACTAGTAGAGGGATGACGGTATACAAAGATCGGAATGTCTCCAATTACGCCCCAGCAGTGCATTGTAACTTGAAGTCGATTCCACTACAAAGAAAGCGGTCAAGTCTTTCTTTCGTCCAATTTCTAGCTCTATTGGCAACGCTCCTTGGGTGGTCAAAATGCCCCCCCGCAAAATTAGTAACCGTTATTTCGGTCGGAATCAAACCAGTTAGGGTTTTTTTCCATTTTTTTCTTTACCTTGTTAGGTAATATGTTTACAGCCGCCCCATTCTTGACCAGGACTCTGGTAACAGGGATCCCGTCCATGTGTACATTGATATACAAATATCGTAAGTGTTGAGTCATCCTTAAGGATGGCTTTTCAAAGGTTACCTGATCAGCCTGGCCGTCAAAATCAATCATGGGCTTATAGCCTTCTCCTTTTATCTTCAGTTGGCTTGCTGGACTCTGGTGCTCTTCAGTACTGTCTAACGTAGCCACTGTAGCCTCTTCGTCCTGTTCTTGCTCAACCTCAAGCCCCTCATCTTCTTCTTTTGCCTGAATAGAGATTGGTAACATGAAAACGATGTTGCAATCAATGGTGACGGGAGGGAACAATCCAAAATGAATAGTTTAGTTTTCTTCGATACTGACTTCTTCCTTTGGTACTTTTTCTTCTGGGAGACTCTCATTCATCAACGACAAGTGTTCTCAGGCAGCAGTACTCTGGAGTTGCACTAAAAGCCGATCTAATAGTAAGTCGTCGTCCTCTTCCATTGAAGCGAGCTCGGGACACTCATCCATCTTGTCTTGGATGGTTATTGGCTTTTCATTTTCGAGAACCACCATTTGTGGCTCATTTTTCCTTTTAGGGCCTCTGGCGACCACCATCCCCCCTTGCTCCTTCTGATCGATCGATGTTTCCCAAAGAGCTGCCTGCTCCCTCTGCCAACGCCATTTTTGTGTTCGTGTCATTTCGTATATCGGATGGTCAAACTTTGGGTGGGTGACCCTAGTCCATCTGTCATTTCTGCCCCTTGGGGATTTAACCGTTCTTGATCGGGCATTGTAAGGACGTTTATCTCTTCTTGGATACCATCTTTCTGGCGGTCCATAGTAATAGTCAGGCCTGTACCACCGAGGCGGTGGTCGCCATGGCTGGCGGTAGTTGCCTCTCATGTGCCTGACCTGTTGTTCCATGTCTTCATGACACTTATTGCAGATGTTGCGATTTTGGTGGACTCTGTTCTGACTGTCTGAGTGGTTGGGAGGATACACAAATCGGTCACCTAAACGGTGGTTGCGCCATTCTGCTGGCCCAGCCTTGTCAATCTTGGGTACTGTGAGGGATGTAGTGCTTGTAGGGTTTAAATCTACCTTCAGTCGAGGGTTTTTGAGTCTAGATCCAATCATGTTGACCAGGAAGGTTGCTAGGAAAGGATCGGTGTCTATCTCCATCACCTCATTCCCTTTCTCAGGAAACTGAAGTAACCTACGGTCAATGTTGTCCTGTACCACGGCACGGAAAACAGCACAATCAGCAATTGAGTGGGTTCGTGACCTATGTCACTTACAGTATTCCCCTTTTTTTATTTCATCGACTGAGGGAACTTTGTGTCCTTCTGGTAGCCTAATGAACTTGCCTCTTAAGAGGTGGTCACAAATTTTATCGGCCTGTGATATATCAAAGGAAGACTTCCTCCCATTTTCCGGGAAGTTTTTATTTCCTTCCATTTGTGTACTGGCGATCTTTTTCTTTAACGCACACGTAAATGGTTTATTGGATAGTACTTCGGCCAATGCCAACCCATAGTTGCAGTCCTGAAAGTAAGTTCCAATGGTGGCTGTTTTCCTCTGACTCTCTTCGTGCAAAATCCGTTCATATTTGGCTACTCTAATTGATAATTCGAAGAGATCCTCGAATTCCATCCCATTAAACTTCTTTCGAAGTTCAATATCTAGACCGTTCTGGGCTAATTTCACAAATTCTAGTTCAGGGCGAACTATCCTATATCTATTTCTCACATTTTGAAACCTCCATATGTATCTATCTGCCGTTTCTTCCTGGAATTGTCTTAATCTGGCCAAATCAGCCATTGATACTTCAGGTCCTGTAAAATTGGGAATGAAACTTTTATTCCATTTCTGCCCAATGTTGGACTAAGTTGGGTGGCATGGTTATGTACCATGTAAACGCTTGGTCGGTCAGGGAATTCCCGAACAACCTTAGCTTATGATAATCACTTGGTGATAATTCCCCACAATGTACCGTGAATCGGCCCGCATGTTCGATGGTCGATTGACCATCTTCCCCTGAAAACAGTGAAAAGTTAGGGATTATGTATCCCCTAGGAAACTCAAATCTGATGAATATAGGGCTTACAGTATGACGGTATGGAAAACCGCCTGGGAGGCATGTTAGCCACAGCCTCTTGGATCCAGTGATATACCTGGTTCCTCTCTACTCCCCTGGGGGGTCCAGGTGCCTGAATCTCAATATTCGGCTGGTTTTGGTTAGCTCGTGCTTGACCGATGTGGCCTAGTGGCTCATTTCGGTCGTTCAGCGGCCTAACCGGCCTTGGCAGAGTGGGCCTAGCAGGTGGCGTATTCACCATGGTTGGTGGCTGTTCAATGGGATTAAAAATACCATTTCCATTCATACCCGTTCTGGCCGAAGTTTCGTTATCCCCGGCCGAATTGTTCTCTCGTCTCATCATGGACTCTATTTCAGAAGGTATTCTGTTGAATCCTTTTGCCATAGCCACGTGAGTGCGTCCTAGATCTACTCTCATTCTTATCATGGTCTGATTTAAAGTTTGTAGAGCTGCTAACACTCTATCTTTGAATGGAGAGGATGGTGATCCTACCTCAGTGCTTGGGATTGTCTGGCCTTGTGCTTCGGCCGACACTGTCTTACTATCAAGTCTCTCCTCTTGGAAAATGTCCATTACAGGGAGTACTTGTAACGACCCACCCCACCCGACACAATATTGTCCGCTTTTGGCTCACCCGAATCAGACTTCCCACGGGGTCACCCATCCTGGTACTACTCCCGCCTAAGCACGCTTAACTGCGGAGTTCTTATTGGGTTTACAGCCATCACGGCTTTAAAACGCATTGTTTGAGATCAGAGATGCACAGCGTAGCGTAGCGGAGCCCCTCCCACAACAATATTGTCCTATTTGGTGTTGTTTCATAGTAGGGTGTGAATATACATATAAGTACATCACCTTCACCTGCCCAGGCGATGTGGGATTGTGCAACCGGTAGCTTGCCCAGTGCGGTAGCTCGCCCAGTGCATCGCGCACCCGCCCACTCACACCTGCCCACATAGGTCACCACAGTACTCCTTTACGGTCATCATCCAATCGGCTACCCATCCTAGTCTTGGGTGCCATTTAGCTTCACCAGATGTGTCCCACTGGGCGTGCCAAAAAGATGTTGGTCCGGAATACCAAATCTGCCTTCTTCCCGGTCAGTTTGGTGGTTCTCACTCTCGGTCGTGAGGCCGAAGTGTCCGTGGACGTGCCAGAACTTTTACAAGTTCACCTGAAAGACAGGTTATGTGAGTCAAACTGCGTAAGTTGATTATTAAGGTAAATCGGTCGATGTGTGACCGATTTTAAGTCGATGATTGTATTGCTCATGATCTCGAAGGATCAAGGCCTGATCTAGAGAAATTGATTTTACGCGATCAAAAGCACTTTTATATCAAAATGAGTGGAACGATTTGTCAATACACAATTTAGAAAGACAAAACTTCCTAATTTGAAAAGACAAATTAACATGAACAAAGAAAAACACAAAACTTAAAACCTCTGGCTGTTCCTTAGGCTCCAATCATGGGATGTCACTAAACTACTTCACGTATGCACGAATTAGCATATAAGGGACTGGCAGGAGGGCCTCCGTGAATGTCCAACTAGGATTCCTTCGTTACTGGCCAGAGGGATCTTCTGCGAGAAACTTAGTCCAAAGCAAGAAGTAGGTGTAGTAGGATCTTTGCAAGAGCTAACGATTATTAACTAATGATCACTGGGGATCATAAACTGAACTAGACTATGACTAACGAGGTTGATTAGCTGTGGAGCTCTTCAATTGGGTTGTTGTGGAGACCGTTTCTATCTCGACCGATTCTTTTTTACAAGTCATTATTGCAACCGTCTGACGGTTTGGACATAATAGGCGGTTATTAGTCTTATTTTGTTGATACATGGCCTACTCTGTCATTTTCACTTGGCAACACGTTTTCAAGTTCTGATGATGGAGACGAATCGGGCTTGAGCTAATATTTTGGGCCCGCGTTCTTCTATTGGGTCTACGCCCATTTAATCCCTCATGCTTATGACGCGTGCAATTTAATGGCCTATAGCGCCGGGCCGGTCTCGGGTGGCCTGGTTCGGCCTAAACAGGTAGGGACTGGATCAGTCCGATCCTTGAAACCATGAGTCCATTTGAGGACAAATATCAACCTTGTGTGAGATTCACAGAACCCAAGTTTACAGAAGATCCGCGTCTTCTAATATGATATCGACAAATTACGTGCATAAGCCACGTTTTCAGGTACCAATTTCATTATCTACAGGATTCAACTATTTTAATAATTTTTTGTCCAATAGTTCCCATTTTCAAAACATTTATTTTTCCTTTATTTTAATTGAAATTCTTTTTTTAACAATTAAGATGAATTATAAACCTAGATTTGGCATTTAAAACTTGTCCATTTCTTCACATTATGTAATTCTGGAAAAACATTTATCAGAAAGATTCACGCAAAAATATACCAACTTTGCTTGAGCCTGCAAAAATATACCTTACATATCACTTCCTCGGCTTCTATAAATACAAAGCAAATCTGAAGGATTATTTCAGAAACACTATTTGAATACAGAGCGAACATGAACAACTCCTCTTTGCCTCTCCTCCTTGTGTTGCTTCTCGTCTTCTCACATGGTAATCTATTTTCCTTGTTATGATCAGTTCAATAATTTTTTTTTTCCTGATTTTGCTAATTCCTACACAAAGTATGTGATTATACATACCTACACAAAGTCTGTGATTATAAGAGATGATTGATCAGAGATGATGTGGGCCCATGATGACTAGGTTTGGATTTGGGTTCAGGCTAAGGGTTTAGTGCTTAGCATGGTTGCAAGGATCGGACTGGTCTGGTTCGTACCAAGATCGGCCAGGACTGATCCAACCCTAAGTCATGCCATGATATAACTATTGTATCAACTGGCTTTGGATCGGACTGATCCACCCAATACCAGTACGAATCGGCCAATACAACCGGTCCGATGACCGGCCCAACCTAACCAAAGTTTTTTTTGTTTTTTGTTTTTTTTTTTCTAATTTATAAATGGAACGGTCCAACAAGTATCAGCCTGGACCAATCTGATACCATCGGTACCGTGACTCCGATGACCGGTACTGCTATTCCAACTGATCCAATTTTTTTTTCTATTTTTTTTAGAATGGGCAATCCAACTTTTGTACCGGATTCAGATCAGCCGGTATTGTCGATCCGGATTGGGATCTGCTAGGACTGGTCTGATTTGTGATCCCGAGAATTAAAACCCTGTTGCTTAGGCATCCTTCCAATAAATAGCCATATAACCTGCTTTAGTTGTTGAATCAATTTTTTAAAAACCGGATCAGATCAACCAGTCATATAACCAATCAGATATCTCTGTCTGGTTTTATTATAAAATCGGTATGAACCGAGTAAATTGATGAACATGGATGGAGCTATATATAGAGATGAGAGTGATAACTGCCCTTTAATTTTTAAAATTTTTAAAAGTTGATAATTGCTTTTGTAACATGTAATTTAAGTTTTACCTTCTAGATGTTTTTTTCCACAATAATAATTTTTTTTACTTGTGTATTAATAATAATAATCTGATGTATTTTAATATTTGAAAACAGGTAACATGATGGGAGAAGGGCAACCATGCAGCAACTACAAATACCATGTTCCTACCTGCACATCTACGGAGTGCACCAAACTTTGCAAAGCAAACTTCGGAGACAAAGCACGCGTCGACTGTATTAACATAGGGACATGTTCATGCACCTTATGTTGACGATAGGCGTTCAAGAAGAGTTCATATACGAGAAGAAACTTGAACTTTGTCAGAAATATCTCCAAATGCTTTGAAGATGGCATCCATCCACTCAGACATATGTGAAAAGTTCATATATGTTCCCTCATACAAAATAATCTGAGTAGATGCAAACTCTAATCTCTTTCTCATTCGAAGATTGATCATCGTAGAGCTCGAAGAAGAAGAAGCTTCAATGTTTGATTTACTTGCAGTAGTAACAGCTGTTGAAGCAGAAATTGAGGCAATGTAGATGGGGGAAACCGAAATCCCTGAACAAGTAATTGTTGAAGTATAGATTAGAAGACGAAGACGTGAGTTGATTTGAAGAATATTCGACAGCAGAAGAGAGTCCAAAAAGGGGCACTTCAGAAGAGACTGTGAATTTCAAATCAATAACACTCAAAGCCTTCACCATCAAATTTTCAATAGGACCCTTAGTATCTGATATAACAATGGTCGAATCAACAATACTTGAAGCATTAAGATTAATGCTTTGAGTAAGAGGTAGTTGATCACTGTCAACATCAATAACAAGAATGGTAGGGTGAGAAGAAGTCAGAGCATCGGGAATCATTTTTGAAGATACTGAAGAAGAAACAACAGTTGGAGTTTCGGTAACAAATGAAGAAGAGGGGGCTATTGGAAGAGGATTCGAAATAGAAGGTATATCTTGTTCCTGTTCTTCATGAGTTTGAGCATCATCAGGAACATGTTGTTCTTCCTCTTGAACTTGAGCATCATCAGGAATATGTTGCTCTCTTCATCCTCTTTTACTTCTTCCTCTATTTTCTCTTCTCCACTCTCCTCTTCTCCTTCTTCCTGCTCTTCTTCCGATCCTTCCTCCCCAGTTTCAGATTCTTCTTCTTCTTCACCACTTTCTTCAGAGTTTGAGACCCTAATTGAAGATTTTGAAAGTTCCACATTTTCTTGAGTTCGCATCTGCTCCTGAATTGGCATCTGCTCTTGAGCTGATATTTTTCCTTCAGCCTGGGCTTTCTTAGCCATTTCCTTCTTAGTAGTATGAATAGCAATCTCATTTAACAAAGAATCATATGGTATGTTCCTTGTAAGAGGAAGACCAATGTTAGCTAACCCGCTTTTAGTTCGCAGCCTGGTTACAACCATTTCGAGCTCAACCTTGCATTTTTGAAGGAAAGCAGGAGTATGTTATTCAATAATTTCTTGAGGAACATCTTGATGTGTCTTGGCAAGTTCCTACAGACAATTGAACTTCAAAATCATATCGAAAAAAAAAAATTCGAAAAAACTTGTTACCAAAGTTAAAGCATTTGCTTTAGAAGAATGCTTTGCTACTTCAATATTCGAAAGAAGTTTTGTCCTTGCACCCGCAAGGTCTTCTCTCTTCTTGCCTTTCTCAAATTTGGCTAAAAATCACAACAATAATATAGAAGACTCAAAACTAGAATTTCGAGAATTACCTGGTGAGGATGATTTAGTAGAAGAAGTACCTTTTTCTTTAGGCAACACTGTAGCAAGAGGAGCGGGGGTGGTTTCCTTTTCCGAATAGCCTGATGGTAGTGATAATTATTATCCACAAGTTGACAAAATCAGAGAAATCAGGGATGAGGTTATAAAGTTTTATACTTACAGTTTGTGGTTTCTTCCCAGAAACTTTATAAAAAAAAATAAAAGAAGTTCTACCTTTCGAAGTCGGGTCGCTGGAAATCTTTAGAGGAGGAGCAGCTGGAGATGAACTTTTTCTCCTTGAAGCCTTCTCACCAAAAGATTTTTGTCTGGAAGAGTGAGTCGACTTCTCGTTTCCTTCTCCATCTCGGGAAATTTTCTCATGAGAACTTGAAGCAAATTCTCAGATGGAAGAATCAGGATAAAATATATAAGGAGAAGGAATGGAGATACCTTTCAAGGGAGCACTCGTACTACTCTTCTTTGAAAAAGATTTGAGTCTTGTATCTTGAAGGATTATTGTTTGCTCTGAGGTAACACCTTCATCCTTCGGGAATTTTTCAAATTCAAACAACAAAAGCTGCCAAAATCTGGCCCAAGACTTAAACGATCTAGCCAACCTTGAAGAAGCTGCAATGTGTCACAACCCGAACTCTTGAGATCACTTAGGGTTCATAGGAGTCTGGATTACGACCTTCACTTCCTTGAAAGGAGAGTGGCAGTTGAATAACAGTTTATAGTGCTAACAATTTAAACCATCATTCAAAAATTTAAATAGATAATGTAATACTTAATTACAAAAAATGTAGCTGAAATTTGAAGAAACAGTTCTAGGTTCCAAATCAGAATTTAAAATAGATACCAACACGGGCATCACCAAAATATACCAAAATAAAAATTATCAGAGTTTAAACTAAATATTACAAATGAGTCAGTCGTAGGAGTAGAACTCATCTTCTTCTTCAAAGCCTCCTTCCTATGTAGGTTCCTCTTCGGTAATAGTCTCTACTATAGATCCTGAAAAATATATTCCTAAAAATCATAAGCTATAAGCTTGTAAGTACTATAATTTCAGGAATATATAAGTTTTCCCTGAAGTTCTTTATGTCTACATTTCTTTCGATTCCAATTCGTAAGAGAAGTCAACGATACAAATGCATGAGATAAATTATTTCATTATGCATGCTATGCATCCTAAATTACAGAACCTCACCAAGGTGAGCTAACAAACAACTCTATATGATGTGCAAATGCAACTCTAGTAGAGTGTCAATCTAATATGTTTCCTTCTGATCCAGCCTCTATTTCAGGGTGTCCTAAATGCACCCCAGGATGTCCCAGCAACCTAAATGCATCCCCCGTATATACGGTCAATGGAAGTAGGTTTATTCTATGAATATCGCGCAGTTCTAAGGGTTTTCAACCTAGGAGGCACAATCCCCCCACTTATTTTTTATCAATGGTCCATAGACCGAGACTTAGAGCAACCTGTGGATCCCTCAGGAAAACATGACTAGCTGACCTAACTACAAAGGTCCTTCTTATATTTTCTTTTCTTGTCCTTGGCACGGAGTCCTCTGGCTAAGAGAAAGTCTATTGGATTAGCTACACCCTCAACTCAATCTAGTCGGTCCCTCCCTAGAGGTGATAGTCACACTACACTCATGTCCAATCACAAGACCCAACCTTGTGGTCTTAGAATACAGGGTTATACTCATTGACCAACTAGGGTCTAGAGTCTATGTTGTGCTGGTGAAATAGTGAAGTGTAATAGTACACACTAACTAAACATACATTATTGTGTATAGAGTGTATTGGGAACTAAACTAGCACATACATCTATCTATGTCACTCACATCATCACTCTACACCTAGTTAGTTCAGCACAAGATAAGAATTATACTATTATCATACCATGTGTGTCTAGCTACAATGCAATATGCATGACTTAGTGTATAGGGTGTATTAAGTATGGCATATGATTTCATCATGCATATTATTGTACATAAACATGGAACACACTACATTCCAACAAAACATTTCATATAATCTATATCATCGTGTCACACACAAGTTCAACACAAAGTCATACAACAGTCAATAGTCAGGCAAGGTATTCACCATTTCTACACTACACAAGTATACTACTATTATTAGATCAGATTAGTCAATTCTACAGGTGAGGTGAGGTGTTCGGCGTAGACTTTGGCGCACTGAAATCCTGTTTGGCGACCTCCTCGGCGAACTCACCTGAGATTCGTCAACAATTCCAAGACCTGCTTTTTCGGTGACCTCTTCAGTGTCCCCTTCGGTGCACCGAAGCACATCTCGGTGACCTCCTTGGCGAACTCACCTGAGATTCGTCAACAATTCCAAGACCTGCTTTTTCGGCGACCTCTTCAGTGTCCCCTTCGGTGCACCAAAGCACATCTCAGCGACCTCCTCAGCAGACCACTTTGAGATTCGGTGACAATTCCAAGGCTTCCATTTTCAGCGACCATATCGGCGCACCGAAGCAGATTTCAGCGCCCCGAAGTCAATCCAGCGGTCTCTTCTGTTGACATTCAACCTTGGCAACATTTCGGCGCACCGAAATGTTCGCCATTGGCCTAGAATTCATCTTCGGCGACCGTTCGGCACCGATTATGGAGTCTTTTTCAATTGTGATTTTTGGTTTGAATGATTTCTTAGTTGTGTCTTGAGTCTTGTGTTATCCTCAATGGAACTGCAGTGGAGGAAACTCTAGTTCCATGAGGTCACTCACGCATAAGTGTCTAATATGCAATCGGTTCTTTATACCACACTGCAGATCACTGTGCAATAACAAAGTTCTTTTTGATTTGCTTATGTTTTTCAATTAGATTTGCTTGAAGATCCTTACGAGCTTGATCATTCAATACCAAGACTGCTAGGTGTCACTTTCTTAGTACTGACTAGAAGTGAGCATTAATTATCTAAGATTAAAGTTTGAAACCAACCAAAAGCAATGTGCACTAGAGATGATTCTCAACAAAGGAACTTTTATAGCGATTTACCATCAACACATGTGGTGAAAGGTAAAGGAGCGGTTTATCTCCCAAAAAGTCCAAAGCATTCTGAGTACGTGAGGAGCACAGAAAGAAGTTGTGCATCCAAAATCCGAGAGATGTAATAAGCCGAGAAATTGGAGAGATTCATGTACAGGATCCTGAAACCCATCCCAAGGCAGACCAATAGCCCTACAAGTGGGCGAGGAATGTCAGACTTTCTCCATTCTTATTATCCAAAGCTGGGATGAATCAAAAGTGTTACAGTGCATAATAAATTGGTTTGAGACTTTAACCTTAGATATGGAATGCAAACTTCTTTAGTCAAAATTGGTTTTGAGTCTATTCCTTTGTCTTCCCTAACGTGGCAAGTCAGGCAAAGGAGGGCAGCTATAAACACCCAATTTTGGCCAATTTACTTGAATCCTCTTCAAATGAGTATCAATCAACCTTTAAAGAGCCCTAGGATACATATAGGATCAAAAGTTTAAATTCTACCATGATAAGGACCCATTTGGTCAAATATGTCAATAATGGATTTTCTATTAATTGACTTTTTAATTAAATTGAAACTCATATTTTGGTATAGCCCAATCCATAAAGTCTAAACACTTTTCCCATATATTTTGTTTGCCCCAATCCATAATCCAAGTCCATTAAAATAAGTCCAATCCACATAATCCAACAATTGGCCTAAAAAGAACACAAAAAGACAAATCCAATCCACCTCATCACACCATCCCATTAAATACATCTACCATCCATAGAGGGAGAAAGAAGTGGTCTACCCATTAAATGCATCTACCATCCATAATGGGAGAAGCTTTGGTCAGTGACCCTTGACCCACTATTTATTACCACCTATGTCATCCTCTCATATCAATTCTCCTCACCTAACCCCATGACATTTATACTTTTACCCTTAACATTTTCATCATTTAAAGTGTAAATCCATACAAGAGACAAAGTTATTATGGAATTTTATCTCACCCAAAAGCCCAAACTACCCTTTTTAAAATTTCAAAAGTAACCCTATTCCTTCACCCTTAGCCTATAAATACCCCTCTCTTCATCCATCTCAACACACACCTTCAAGCCTTCCCTTAGGTCTTAGAAAAACTATTCATCTTTCTCTTTAGGAATTCTTAGTAGTCTAGAAACCAAGTTTGTCAACCCACAACTAAAGAGAAGAAGGATTCAAGTGTAGTCATTCAACAAATTTCTATAATTCAAGCAACAAAGAGGTAATTCTTACCTCACCAAGTTAAGTTTTAATGCTCATATTTTTAGCCTTGTTTTATATGTCATTTTTCTTATTATGTTAGCATAGTTAGTTACTTAAATGTAAAATCAAGTATGGAGTAGCTCTTTTTTTCAATCAATGAGAAAGTAGAACTCTTCCTTTAACTTGGTTTTCTTTATGTGGTTTCATCTCTAAGTTTTATATATTCTTCTAATATGATTAGTTTTTATTTATGTGTAAAAACAAGTAAGTTTTAGTTTTCTTCTCAACCAATGGAAAGATGAAATTATCCTTTTACCTGTTCCTTTTCTTAGGTCATGACGTTATATGCTCTCTTTCTTTTGGCATATAGGTAATATTTTATCACATATGAAACCAATTAAGGGATAGTTAACTTCTCAATCAATGGGAAAGTGAAATGTCCATTTTACTTGATATTTTTTTAACTCTTGCTAACTTTCTTTCCTCATCTCGTATGATTTGACTCTATGTTATATTAAGGGCTTGTTCTTTTCTAAGTAATAAAAATAGAACCTTCCTTTTAGCTTAGTCCTCTCTCTCTCTCTCTCTCTCTCTCTCT
>JAUPMG010000019.1:15862773-15873131 GCA_031762675.1 Pachysandra terminalis
CTTTGATTGAGGATGAGGTGAAGATAAGAGCTGAAATTGTAGATTTTTATTCTAAGCTATTCGTCGAAGAGGTTGAGTTTAGGCCTAAGCTGGACGGTATACATTCGACTCAATTTCTCCCCAAGATAGTGAGTCCCTTGAGAAGGAAGTGTCGGAAGAAGAGGTGTTGGCTGTTATTAAAGAGCTCAAAGGAGATAAAGCGCCAGGTCCAGATGGCTTCTCTCTTGCTTTCTTTAAAAGTTGTTGGGAGGTGATTAAAGTGGAGTTGATGGCCGCTATTGCTGAATTCTTCCATAAATCTGTTTTTGTTAGAAGCGCCAACGCTACTTTCATCTCCTTGATTCCCAAGGAGGAAGCGCTTAATATCAAGGACTTTCGGTCTCGCTTGGTTAGTAGCTTTTATAAAATTTTATCCAAGATTCTTGCTAACAGGTTGAAGAAAGTGCACCCGCAGATCATTTCTCAAGCTCAAAGCGCTGTTGTAGGGGGGAGGCAGATATTAGATGGGGATCTTGTTGCCAATGAATGTTTGGATTCTCGTATAAGAGGAGGTTCACCAGGTTTGATTTGCAAGTTGGACATGGAGAAGGCTTATGACCACGTCAATTGGGACTTTCTTCTTTATATATTGAGGTGCATGGGATTCGGGGATAGATGGAGGGGTTGGATCAGATTCTGTATCGAGTCAACGTCCTTCTCTGTTCTTGTGAACAGCTCTTCTACAGAATTTTTTCGTGCTACTAGAGGTCTTAGACAAGGTGATCCGCTTTCTCCCTTCCTGTTTATTTTGATGGTGGAAGCATTAAGTAAGATGATCTCTAAAGCGAAGGATGAGAGGCTGGTAAGTGGTTTCAGAATTGGTAGGGGTGACATTCTTTTTAAGGTGGGTCGGGGTAATCGGGTGAAGTTTTGGGAAGATAGATGGTGTGGTGATGTTCTTTTTGTTCTTAAATATAGAGATCTGTACTTAGTTGCTGAAAGTAAAGGGGATTGGATTAGTAATATTCTTCTTAGAAACGATAATGGCGTTGGGTGGAATCTTAGGTTTAGAAGAGCATTGTTTGATAGGGAGGTGGAATCGGCTGATGCTCTCTTGGCTGAGTTGGATGGTGTAAAGCTTGTTGACAATCCGGACAGAAGGTGTCGGGTTGGGAAAGAGGATGGATCCTTTTCGGTGAAGTCTCTTTTTGAGGTGATCTCTCCTCAGCCTTGTGTTGATGCTTCTGTTAATTTGATTTGGAAGGTTTCTTGCCCTTCTAAGGTGTCTTTTTTTGTTTGGTTGGCGGCTCACAACAAGATCTTAACGACCGATCATCTCATCTCCAAAAATTGGATTATCCCTAATAGGTGCAGCATGTGCAAGAAGGCGGCTGAATCTGTTAAGCATCTTCTTCTGCACTGTGAGACGGCTAAGGTACTGTGGTCTTTCGTTTTGAGTGGCTTTGGTGTTGTGTGGGTTATGCTGGAGAACCTGAGATCTCTTCTTTCGGTTTGGGGATGGAGACGGAAGAAATCTAGAAGGGATATTCTTTGGAATTTATACCAACATATCATTTGTTGGTCTATTTGGAAAGACAGAAACTGCAGAATTTTTTAGGGCAAGGAGGTGTTTGTTGGAGAGCTTTGTAGGAAAGTGGTGGCTCTTCTCTTTCAGGGGGTAAAGTCTTCTCCAGAATTTTCTGATATTGTCATTGCAGATTTTGTGAATAGTTGGGGGGAGTTTTAATAATTAGGGTTTGTGTCTTCTCTCTTCTTTTTCGGAGGGTGGACACCCTGTTGGGGTACTTTTACTTGTATATGATAACTTGGGTCTGTAATTTTTCTCACATTTATACAATTGCTGAACTTTAATTATCAAAAAAAAAAACAACTATTATATCCGCAAGAAGAAAGACCAAGTCCCAAGTACCATTAGTTTGTAGAGGACCCATTTCTTCTTCCATCCAGGATGAGTAAGTGCCTCTGGGATGGAGTTAGGAATGAATAATATGAACATGGGAGCAATAAAGTAAGCTAAAAAGTGGAAAAGTGAGCCTAAGAGACAGAAGTAGAAATAGGATGGATGGTAAGCGCAAGTACGTTTACCTTTACAAAGAGCAATAGATAAATTATCAGCTATAGGGACAACTGGCTTGTGGGGCAGCGGATCCTCAAATGGAAAAGAATATGATGGATGATTAAGAGTTGGTAGAGCATCTGCACGTTTAAAGCGGCAAACATAAACTTGTAAATCAAACCGCTATTCGCATTGTGGCAAAAATTCAGGAACAAACTTTGGAACAATAGGTAAAGGAATATCAGAAAACAAGGTCCGATCAAGTTGGGATCCAAATTTAGAAAACAAGGGTGTAGACTGAAAAAGGACACATCAGCAGAAACAATATGATTACAAAGACTGAGACTATAACACCCTTTTAAGTACGTGAATACCCCAGAAAAATACACTTAACATTCTGAGGATCAGATATCAGGCAAAGGAGATAATAGATGAACGAAACAAACACATAGAAGAATATGTGGAGTCAAAGTAAACATAGGAACTGTCAGAAAACGAATGGAATGTGGTGACTTTTCTCTAATGACGGATGAAGGAAAACAGTTAATCAAGTAGTAAGAGGTGAGAACAGCATTACTCCAATAGGTTTTGGGTACATTCATATGGATCATCAAAGCTCTGGCTATGTCAAGAAGGTGTCTATTCTTGCGCTTAGCCAAACCATTTTATTGTGGTGTGTATGTACATGAATTCTTATGGACAATTCCACGTTGGTTCAACAAGATTGAGAGTCAAAAACAGTAAATAAATATTCTTTGGCATTATCTGATCTCAAAGCGCAAATATGAGAATTAAATTGGGCCTAAATTTCAGCATAAAGAGATTTAAAAATAGAGAACAATTCAAAACGATACAACCTACGCTGAAGAGAAGATAAGGAAGTCGATTCTAGAACTAACCTACGTATGACCCTCGTAACCACAATGAGTGCACACGCTAGGTTCACAACCAGCACCTTTACCTCCTCCACAGCTAGAACCACTTCCACCAGATCTGCCACCATTGCCATGTCCATGACCATGACTACCACCTCCGCCATGACCTTGCACAGCTCCATTTTGGGACAGCTATGGCAGCAGGTAGCCCTTTTTTCTCTACTTTTTTAGATGGCTCTCACTCTGCTCCAGGTAGCCCTTTCTGTGACTTGAATTGAGATGTGGAGGCCAGCTCTGATACCAAATGTTACAGACCTGACCAATACGCCAAAAGCCCCAGGACTGATGGAACGCATCAAATCAAGCCCTACAACTCTTTGGGGCTGTAACAGTATAGGAGGCTACAAAACACATGTGAAAACTATCCCTTCCTAGAAGTCAATGACAACTTGTCAAATCCCGGTGAAAGCCCCATCAACCTCTCTTTAACAAAACAACCGAAACCTGCTACTGTTGCAACCTTTTCATAATCAGTATCTTCACAACCTGGACCAGCACCATGATCCTACTGGTCAATAAACCATGGACCTGTGAGATTAAGCTGCTACACTGTGAGAGCATCTTTTCTTCTCAAGAGTCTACATCTTTTCCCTTTCATCTCTTCTCCATCTACGTCTTGTCTTTCATTATATACTAGGGCAACTCAAGACCATATATTGGACATGCCCAAAGTAACTCTCTTAGTGAATCATGTTTTTTTCGTGACTTGGAACCTCTGACTCCACTTGGTGGAGACAGGGTAAACCCCGGATACATGACCCTACCCACAACGACCATATATCAGGTAAGCCCAGGGACTCAAACTGGGGACCTCCACTTCCTGAGCTGAAGAGCCTGCCAGTTTAGCTAACCCGTGTGGGTTACCTGATATATCTATCACCAAGGAAAGAATAAACAATCATGATTTATCTATCACCAACCCCAACAAGTTCCAATATGATACTATGTGTGTTAAGATATATTATAGGCCTAACGTACAGGTATGAATTTATGCTGATAATTTGGTTAATTTGAGAACTGAGAATGGAGGATTTGATTGTTTATTTGAGATGTTATTTGCCCTTTCATTTTTCTTGTTTTTGCGAGTGGAGCAAACGTTAATTATTCTTTGTTTTTACTGAGACCTTGTTTATGTTCTTAATTGAAGCTGCAATATTTATCATTGTCTAGAAATTCTAACAAGTTTTTGGTCGAGTTGGGACGCACACACAAGGTTTTTATTTTATTTTTGGGATACACACATTGCATTGTTCCAGCATTGCTGGACTTCATTTTCTGCCGATGTGCTTGTTTTAGTTAGTTTCTGCAACTCATGGATCTTGGACTAACCTGGTTTGCTTTAATAGAAGAAATATTAGATGACTTTCATATGTTCCTCTTTATGTGATAAAATGCAAGGTTTTAAATTTCGATTTCGCCTGAGATTTCGTCGGGGGGTGCTGGTGAATTTTCGCCAAAATGGGGAAATATCGCTGAAATATTCCGTGTCACCAAACTAGAAAATGTCGATATTTCGCGGCATGCTAGCAAAATTTAAAACCTTGATAAAATGCATTATTATCTTGCTTTATTTAAAATAAATAAATAATAAAAAAGTAAAATAAAAAAACCTTCTTGGTGTCTAAAATTAATTAGTATTTTTCAGGCTACATATTTATCTGAAGCCAAATATTTAGGTTAAATCTATGAAGATTATGATGTTAGCAAATTGCATTTGTATTTCACATCTCATGTTTGATGGTTTCCTTCTCTTACAATAGAAACTATAATTAGAAGACAATTAATCTGGTGTTTACTGAATTAGATATCTACTCCTTGTTCTCTCTAAACTTTTTAGTATTTCAAGCATCTCCGGAGGACATTTGTGTTGCATTAACATAGCATCTCTTCTTATTACAAACAGGAACAGCAGTTGTTATAGTTATGCTGGTAACGACACTTCTCATGATTATGATTATGTTACTGGTATGGCGCTGCCATTGGATTCTAGTCATGATCTTCACCGGCTTATCACTGTTCGTGGAGTGCGCTTACTTCTCAGCTGTACTTTTCAAGATTGATCAAGGTGGCTGGGTCCCACTTGTGATTGCAGCCGCGTTTCTGATTATTATGTATGTCTGGCATTACGGGACAGTGAAGAGATACGAGTTTGAAATGCACAGTAAGGTTTCCATGGCATGGATCCTTGGGCTAGGTCCCAGCCTAGGATTGGTCCGAGTACCCGGGATCGGCCTTGTGTACACCGAGCTAGCAAGTGGGGTACCCCATATATTTTCTCACTTCGTCACCAACCTCCCTGCCATCCACTCCATTGTCGTCTTCGTCTGTGTGAAGTACCTCCCTGTCTATACCGTTCCTGAAGAAGAACGGTTCCTCGTAAAGCGAATCGGACCCAAGAACTTCCACATGTTTCGATGTGTTGCAAGGTATGGTTATAAGGACTTGCATAAGAAGGATGATGGTTTCGAGAAAATGCTTTTCGATAGTATATCTTTATTCGTCCGGCTGGAGTCGATGATGGAGGGATGTTCGGATTCAGACGAGTATAGTCTATATGGCCAGCAAACGGAGCGATTGAGAGACTTCCCGCTGATACAGAATGGCAACACAATCTCCTCCAATATGGATCAGACGATCTCAACAGTGGACTCTATTGTGCAGGTGAAGTCGCCATTACCGTCGAGCAGCACATTGACGTCGTCAGGGCAGATCAGCCAGAATGAAGTCGATGAGTTGGAGTTCTTGAACAGTTGCAGAGACGCCGGAGTGGTGCATATACTCGGGAACACAGTTGTGAGAGCGAGGAGGAATTCGAAGTTGATTAAGAAGATAGCCATCGATTATATATATGCATTCCTTAGGAGAATATGCAGGGAGAACAGTGTGATCTTCAATGTTCCTCATGAGAGCCTTCTGAATGTTGGACAGATATTCTATGTATAATTCTTGGAGATCAGATCAATAAGAGCAAGTCCATGTTACTGTTGTCGCAGTTCTAATGTTTTTTTTAGGCTCTGTCGCTTTGAAATTTCTAAGTACAGTTTTTTCTGCTTGTTTATTGTTAGAGATAGTGGTTGGCTCATATTCATTAGTCTCTAGATCCAAGGGGGAGGAACCTGAGGAGCCCATGGGGCAGAGTGCCATGGGGAGAGGTCCCTCCCCGGGTCACAAGTAACTCATTGTGTGGGTCAGTGCCATGCGATTAGGGGGTGCGGGAGGCAGGCCCATCGGGCGGAGCTCCATGGGGAGAAGTCCCTCCCCGGGTCACATGTAACTCATTGTGTGGGTCAGTGTCATGCGATTAGGGGTGCGGGAGGCAGGCCCATGGGGAGAGGTCCCTCCCCGGGTCACAAGTAACTCGTTGTGTGGGTCAGTGCCATGCGATTAGGGGGTGCGGGAGGCAGACCCATGGGGCTGAGCGCCATGGGGAGAGGTCCCTCCTTGGGTCATAGGTAATTCGTTGTGTGGGTCAATATCATGGGGTTAGGGGGGGTGGGTGGGCAGACCCATGGGGTAGAGCGCCATGGGGAGAGGTCCCTCCCCGGGTCACAAGTAATTCATTGTGTGGTTCAATACCATGGGGTTAGAGGGGAGGGGGGCAGACCCATGGGACGGATCACTATGGGAAGAGGTCCCTCCCCGGTTCATAGGTAACTCATTGTGCGGGTCAGTACCATGGGGTTAGGGGGCGGACCCATGGGACGGAGTGCCATGGGGAGAGGTCCCTCCCTGGGTCACAAGTAACTCGCTTTGCGGGTCAATATCATGGGTTAGGGGGTGCAGGGGGCGGAATACGGTAATGGTATATTGAGAATTTTCCCTATATATTGGGTAGGAGTTTAAGTTGTAATCCTAATTCGTCTTTTGATATAGTGGAAACTTCTCTCATGTGGACATAGGCTTTGCTAAACCAGATATACCTAGTTGGGCTGTCATTAATAAGCACATTGTATGTAACAGTGGTAACATAGTACATGATAATTGGGACCCACTTATGATGAAAGCCAATAGCGCCTAGGATGCGATCCAATAAAGCCCAATTGAGTCTATCGTAGGCTTTACTACAATCAAGCTTTAGGGCACACGACCCTTGCTTGCCCTTTTTCTTCTGTTTTATAGTATGGAAGCACTCTTGTACCACAAAATATTATCGTGAATAGAGCGATTAGGCAAAAAGGCACATTGAGTCGGCCCAATAACCTTGTTAATAATAGATCTCATCTGGTTCACAATGATACGAAACACTATTTTACAAGCGAAATTGTAAAGGCTGATGGATCGGAATTCGCTAACAACTCGGGTTCTAGACCTTGGGGATGAGAGTAATATAAGTATGATTGAGATCTGTGGGAAAGAAACCTGTGAGAAAGAATTCCTTGATCATGTCACATGTATATTTTCCCACAATTCCCCAATAGTGTTTATAGAACACCCCTTGGAACCCATCGAGACCGGGGCTCTTCAATATTGCCCCGAGTTGATTAACCACAGACCGGATCTCCTCATCAGAGACACAAGTAAAAGAAGAATTTTGTTGTCATGAGGAGTTACATAGGTCTGAATGTTCTTAAGCAAAGTAAAACGATCCTCTATACTACGGTCAGTAAATAGATCGAAAAAATAATTGACAAAAACTTCTTCAATTTGTTCTAGTTTATTGACCTCTAAGTTTTGATCATTCTTAATGGATAAGATCAGGTTACGTTTCCTCCTGTTCATTGTAGTCTGGTGGAAGAACTCTGTGTTAATATCTCCTTCTTTTAGCCATTGAACATGGGATTTTTGTGCCTAGTGGGTCTCTTGTTGTTTTTGGATTCAGAGGTATTCACACTGAAGTTTTTTCTCTTTGGTCCTAAGTGAAGGGTTCGGATCCCAAGAAAGTTTTTCTTGGGCTCAACTACGTTCACAACCGAGATCCTATGGGTTGGGATCCCGTGTGCTCGTCGTGTGCTGTAGAGACAAACTAGAGGGTGGGGCCCACACCCGGGAGCGTAAATACCATTTTGCCTCCCGGGGTTTGTCTTTACAGCACACGAGATCCCAGCACATAAGATCCCGGTCCCTAAGTTCATTAAGTAGGGAATCAGATTTGTGATTATTGTTCCCTATACACTTCTTAAGATCCTCTGCCAGATTTTCAAATTTAGTTTGAATTGAGAGATACCTACGGCGCAGGTTGACAGAATTCCATGAATCATCAACAATATTGCCGCAGGTGTCTTTCGAAACCCAGAAAGCTTCAAATCGGAACGGTCTGGGGGTCTGGGGCGAAAGGATTTCAACGGATGCAACTGAACCAATAAAGGGTAGTGATCTGATAATAGGGATGTGTCTGATTAGGGCATCCAGGTAATGTTGGGTCCACTGCGCATTTCAGAGGCCCTTGTCCAGTCTTTCAGAGATTCTACCCAGCCCGAGTCTTTCTTTGGTCTAGGTAAAACTAGGCCCTTTGAATTGCAATTCCAACAAACCACGGACATTGATGAAGTTAAAGAAGCAGGATGACTCTCTTACCTTGATTGGCGCTCCACCTCTCTTCTCATGCTGTCTGCAATGTTGAAGTCCCCTACTAATAACCAAGGCAAGGTATGGCCAACAGCAAAACGTTCCAACTCGTCCCATTGCCTGCTTTGAATATGACCCACTGAACTATTATGTACAAACGATATGATCCATTGTTTATTATAATTATTAACTATCATACGTATGACCCAACTATTGATGGACATAATTTCTAATTTAAGTTCTTTCTTCCACAGAATCCAATAGCCTTCTGCATGTTCCTGCACATCAAGTACACAAAAATCATCAAAACCAAAACGCCTTATACTCTTTTTTGAGCTCTTAGCAGTTGCCAAAGTCTCGGAAATAAGGACAAGGTCAAGCCTATTCTTATTGATCATTCTTGTAAGGTGAGTCTTTGTCAATGGTCGGCCAATCCCTTGACAGTTCCAGGACAGGATTGTTCATGGTGGTTTCTTTGGTAGAATGGAGTTTGGGGAGTGGGAAGAACTGAATTTGGCTTTGGTACAGATTGGGCTCAGGTCAGTAATGGAACACTTCCTTTTTTTGTTAAAATCCAATCCTTCCTCTCCACTATTGGTCTGCAGCTCCATCGGGTCATGGGTTACAAGTCTACGGGTCCATTTGTTATAGTGGACCTTAGGTACCGAAGATGGGTTCGGATCTTTTAGGTTTGGGTGTTGGGTACTAGAGGTGGGTCCATCCGTGTCAGTTCTTAGTTCCGGGTAATGGGTTGGGTGGGTCCGAGCTTCCTGGTATCTGGATACGGGTCTCGGTCTCCAAGGGACCCTGGTCCAATGGTTCGTGAGTATGGGTATGTGTTATTCAGGTTCGGATCAATCCCGAAGGTGTTCAGGTCTGGATCTAGGTCTAAGCGGTTGGTTTCATTTGTCTTGGTTTGGTCCATAACGACTTGACAGGTTCCCGGGTCGGTGCCCGATTCAAAACTTGAAATTGTGAGATGATGGTTAGCAAAAAGGGGGACTTTGGAGAATTCACATTCCAAACCGTTTTTAAAATAAAAAAAAAAAAAATTGAAAACAAGAAGTTATTGAGCCCACACATATTCAAACTAGGGTTGTCAATGGATCGGAACATGGTCCGAGTTTGATCTAAATCCGATCCAAAAAAAGCGGATTTATTAAGGGATTTTTGATCCTATAATCCGATAAGATATGTTCCAATTCGATCCGATTTTAATCGGAATAAATTCGGATATAGGTTTATTTGAATTCGATAAGGGTATGGTTCGATTTCATTGGTGTACATATATATAAATATATATACATATGTATGCATATATAATATTTGGTGACTATACGAGTATCAAAAATATAATTAAATATACTTTAAATTTATATTAAATTATATTTTTTTATTTGATTTTTTATAACTATTTTAGGTTTATCAAAAAATCTGATAACTATTTGAATCAGATTCAAAACTAATCCGATCTGATAAGGGATTTATGATTCGACGATCCAATAAAATATGATCCGATTTCGATCTGACTTTTAATCAAATCAATTTTTGATATGCCTTGATCCAGTCCGTTGACGGTCCTAATTCAAACGGTCATTCGCAATTGTGAACATAGTTTTAAATTTTGGCGAAATTTCGGTATCAGATCAGCCCTCCGAAACACGAAATCCCATTTTTTTGAAATGAATTATTTCGGCCGAAAAAAGTGCATATTTCGGCAAAATATCACTTTTTATTGACTAAGTTTATTATTTATATTTTAGAAGTTATTACTTAGTACTTACTAAAAAAAAGAAATTGGCTAAATTATGCCTATATTAAAATACTGTAAATAAAAAAATAAGTGAATTTATTTTGGCGAA
>JAUPMG010000019.1:15876157-15886649 GCA_031762675.1 Pachysandra terminalis
TCAATTATTGTATCATAAAAACATTAATACGTTAGCCACCTTGAGAGGGACAATTCGTCATTATAAGTATTGTAATGTCTTATATGGGAAGTTATCAGTATAATGCTATTTCAAGGTTATATTTCGAAATAGTCATTTTTATGCATTTCGAGAAGACATCTCGAAATGACCACTATATTATCCAAAAGTCATTGATATTCTGAGACACCTTTCGGGATAATCATATTAACGACTCGAAATCAAAGTCATTCCCTTAAAACATAGGGGGGAAATAAACATTAGACTTTCAAGAATTGAAGGATAGAGAGATAAGTCCTATCAAGATTCTTAAAAATCTTGTAGCTTAAAAGACTTGAATCAATAGAGAACAGTAACGTATCATTACTTTTATAACATTATATTCATTAACTAATCTGAACATTTCGAAAGCATTTATTGAAACGTTGTACATTGAATTAGGCCTTTTTTATATTGAATATTCAAATCAAAATGCCTGTTCAATCAAGCGTTTTCAATATGTTCATGAAAGGTTGTAAACGGTTAGGTGATGAGTCTGAGGCTATAAAAGGTGAATGAGGCATCAGAAAGAATGATGGGATTGTTGGGCATTTTGACATTCTCTGAGAATTACAGAGCTTTTGTCTTAGGAATCCACTTTACTGAAATCAGTATAAGTTTTGTGTTGCTTCTCTGAACATTCCTGACTGATCTTACCATTTTCCCCCTTTGTTTAACCTTTTACAAAAGGAAACCTTTCATTGGGTCTTTCTCTGATTTAGGACAGTGACAGCAAGTATTCGAATCCTTTGTTGTTCAAACCTCTTTGGCTAATTGACATTTTTGTCATTTACCAGTTTGTGCATCACCAATACTAGGCTAGACCATTCAATTTATAAATTAAAAAAAAAAACATAAAAAACATTTGATTGGTTGGACTGATCATTGGGTCGGTCATATTTGCTGGTCCATACCTATATCGGTTGGACCGATCCGATCCAAAACCTCACGATACAACTATTGTATTGCAGTTTGGGACCGGATCGGTCCTGGCCGATCCTGGTACGAACCAGGCAGCACAGACCGGATTGAAACCTTGTGTATATGTGGCTGGTGGAGCCCACTTACAATTCAAGATGTCTAGTGCTAAGGGTGCAACTCGGATTGGTTTTGTTCGGATTCGTATCAACCCAAGACCAAACTGAGTTTATCAAAGATCAATCCAAAATTGAACCGTATCGAATTAAAAACCCTTAACCCAATAAATGAACCAAATTATAATGGAATACCCTGAACCCAAGTTAAATAAAGCCAAATTGTAGTTTCGATTCAGTTTGGACTGGGTTATATCTTCTAACATCTTTAAAATCTATGAAACTACATAAAAGAATGTTGTCCAAATATCAAAGACCTATAAACTTCATTCACTTGATGGTGATGATGGGTGATCTGATTAATCATATTGGACACGTGTCATAAGCTTAACAAAGGAAAGCTTGTTCGTGAGATATGAACTATAGCTTCGAATCATTCATAAAGCGATACAATTGTTTCCCCATTAACTTGAACTCCAAATGACTTTCACTATTTGATTGGGCCACATCATCGTCCTAATGATCTTTTGACCTGATCATAATTTCTAACATTCTTATCCTGTAAAAGTTACTTTTTCAGTAAGTAACCTCTTCGAATGATATAATAGTTATTGAACACCTAATGAGAGCTAAACACCCTGAGATGGTCAGTTCGTCTAAGCGTTAGTCACCCTCAAAGGCTAAGGGTATGTCCCCTTCACATGATAAATTATGGGCCTATCACCGTCAGTAGACTTGATTAAAAGCTTACTGGCTTCGAAGGAATAATTATTGGAAATGCCTCGAAGGAATGCCTATTTACTAATCCTCAGGGAACATTTTCAGATGACATCTTCAAGAAACAACTACAGACTCTACAGGACTCATTACTGCACCTTATCTAAATATCATTTTGAAGGAAGCATATTTATATCTGACTTCACTGAGTTCAATTCAAGGTCACTCGAATTAGTTACTTGACCTAGAACCTTGATAAACTTTATGATAACTCTTCCTTACAAGGACTATTGACCATGAAAACAGAGTTTTTACTGAAGGTCTTAAATCTAGGGTCTCTATATGGACAGGGGCAAGCCATAAATTTTATTTTGGGGGGAGGGGTGCAAAATAAATTACAAAAGATTAAAAAAAAAAAAAAAAAAGCTGTAATGCGTTTCACTATTATTGCTCGATGATTTATGTTTGGAGGATCTAAACAAAATTTTGATCGAAAGTATTGAAATTTCACTTGAAATTTTGATGATTTCAACAAATAATTTGATTTTCTTTAATTATTATTTTAAGAAAAATTAATTATTTCGGCAATTTTAAAACTTTTTTATCAAAACAAATAGCAACTTGATTCATAAATGGAGACATTCAAACTTTTTTGTCAAAACAAATAGCAACTTGATTCATAAATTGAGACATTCTTTGTTGAGTCTCCGTTTATTTCCTGATTCATAGCTTGATTCATCCCTATATAGAAGACTGTTAGATATTTTGGCATTTGTGGGATTGAAATTTAAGTGTAATTCAAATTCAGAATTCAAGTTGATTCTAGAAGATTCTGGAGATATCCCACAGCTGGTCAATCGTGTAATATTGAGAACCTTCTAAGTTTAGTTGTGATTTCTAATCCAACAAGTGTCTAATTCAAGAAGTTTCTAATTCAATTCAAGAGGTTTCTAATTCAAGAAGGTTTTGAATCAGAAAATTCAAATATCTCGTCTCTAATTATTTTTGGAGAGAAATCTGGATTTTTCTGTTAAGGTTCTACAGCTGACCACATGTTCAAAGTAAAGAAAAACTTTCTAATAAAGTTGGGCTGTTTCCTAACCTAATTAGATTAGTTTTGAAGTTTCCAAATTCAAAGAAATCTGGTGTGATAGTGGAGTTGCCGTTTTGGGTTGAAGAATCTACTTTGATTGAAGATATGAAAGCTTCTTCAAAAAGCATTATAGATCAATCCCTAATATGGTGCTATTCCATAAAAACGAAATGCAATCCCTCAACCCCCGGCAATCTTGCCATGTTATATTTTCTTATTTTAATATAACACTCAATTCCCTTCAATTTTTGATAACACAAAGATCCATTATATTTTCTCTCCCTACATAATGGAGTATAAATCCCAACAAGGAATGAACAAATAGAAAAGAACAGAAAATGGGGAGATTGGGGTTCCTCCCTAAATGCACCAATTGCATTTTCAATATAAAATCAAGAAACTTGTGTGAACATACAACAGCAAGTCAATCTAGTCACCCAAAACTAGATTCAACCCAGGAACTAATATTCCATATGTGGACGAAAATAACCTAACAAATGGCCTAAAAACCACCATAACAACGCATATATTAAACAATAACAACATCAAGATACAGAATAAAGATGAACTCAATACCAGAATGTTATGTGTCAAATTGTTGTTCCAAAAGCCCCAGAATTTATGAAAACTCATTTGGTTAAACACTTAACACTTAGAACCGTAACACCACCATGCTTCCGTAACCAACATCCATGGCAGCCCACTCTATCGACACTGACCCGCCGATAGCCCCTTCCTTATCAGTGACTCCACTCATCCACCTATCAGTATTCAATGACTTGGCACCATGCCCATACATAATACCAAGGCATTTTAATCCAGCCTATATTGTTTCTTCCGAGACTTGAACCCGTAACGTGGTGATGGCTTTGATACCATTTGTTATGTGCCAAATCGTTGTTTCAAAAACCCCAGAACTTATTGAAACTCATTTGGTTAAGCAATTAACACTTAGGACCGTAACACAGAACCAGACCAGGAAAGTAAAGGAAAAACAAACGAACGCTAAATAATATAAAGAAAATATACCAGCAATCTGCTTTGAGAACTCGTCCCACCAATCTAAGGGCTCCTTCCCTTCTGACGAAGCTGAAGCGATAGGCTGGACCTTCTTCTCTACCTTCCTCCCCCTCCTCTTGAATCCTCTAACAGGTCCAATCGAAACACAGAGACACGAATCAGAAGATTCAATAACCAACGTCAAACAAAAATAATCAAGGGAACTCCATAGAACTCATAGAGATGGTTTTCATCGACCTAGAAAAGGATAAAATCAATCTCATTCATCGAATACACCAATCGAATACACTAATCAAATGCAAATAGTTTAGAACTAACCTTTTAGGAGAAGAAATATCTCGACGATCATAGAAAACACAGCCAAAGCAGAGAAGAACCGATAAAAATGAAAAGGAAAAAACTCGTGGAAATCTTATAAATGATTAGGGGTAAAATAGGTAACTTATAATAATAAGTAATTGCTTACTTATAAGCACTTGCCAGAAGAGCTTCTCCTTAGGTAGCCTTCCTCTAGTGATTATGAATCTGCACTTATCCATAAGCTCAGAAAAACATGTTTTTAAATTTAAAAAGTAATTATAGAAGCTATAAGCTACAATAAGTGCTTATAGAAGCAGGGCCAAAACGCCACCTAAATGAGTGAAAGGCTTGAGCTTAGCCGAAAATGGGTTTGGATAGCCGAAACCCATTCTGTTGCCATTCAAATATTTGTTAATCATATATGTTTTATATAAAATAAATCTTTTACAAAGTAAATATGTTTGGAAGACATATTTTACTTGTCATTTTTTATTTTTAGTACATTTTAAAACCGGACTGGCCCAACTCAACCCGGATTAGGATTGGCCAAGACCCACCCCTTGCTAGATCCAGGTGTCCCATTTTAATGCTTGGAGTTTTCTAGAACATGGACTGCTCATTTACTTGGTGACATAGCTTATGACTGATAAGCATTTTTTATTGCAAGTGAATTGGTCATTTAGGTGTTTACAGAAAGAAAAAAAAAAAAAAAGAATGGGTCATAAAATTAGGTCAAGCATTCAGTCATCAATCTACATCCCCTAATCAGAATTTCTCAAACAAAGACCAAATCAAACACAAATTCAAAGTCAAAATAACCTAACTGCGTTGCAAGACCCCAAGGGAAGCTGCTTCTATAACATGTTTTTTTTGGTATTATGCTTCTATAACAAGTTACTTACAAGGGAAGCTACATTTTCTTCTACAAAACCCATGTAAATGGCAAGGGTGGACTACAACACAACCTAAGCAGAAACATTCAAAAACCCTCTCTGTTTCTCTCCTTAATACAATCAAACAAGGGTTTTCTCCATTTCTTCATAATCTCATATAGCTCTAAATATTTTTTCTTCTCTGACAAACATGCTTTTTACCACAGCAGTTTTATCGGTGTACACCACTCTTGCAGCATTGGCAATGCTAATCCGAACCATCACCAATGAAGTCCGGTCATTGGTTCGCCAATTCATACCCCAAAAGCTCCAAGAGAAGATCATCCAAGTCCTCGGAAGCCGCTTTGGTAGTCTCTCTTCTACACTAACCATCATCATCGACGAATGTAATGGCTACTCAATCAATGAAGTCTATCAAGCATCCGAAATCTACTTGCATACCAAGATCTCCCCCTCCATTGAAAGGTTAAAGATAAGCAAACTCGCTCGAGAGAAGAAATTCTCGGTCACTGTTGGAAAAGGTGAAGAGATCATCGATGTCTTCCGAGGAATTCAACTCAAATGGAAACTGGTTTGTATTGAAATCCAAAAGTCTGAGATCAATTATGAAGACTATTCCCGTTCAACCGAACATTCTGAACACAAATCATTTGAGCTGAGTTTTCACAAGAAACACAAGGAGATGGTACTGAGCTCTTATTTGCCTTATGTGATGGAGGAATAAAAAGCCATAAAAGAAGAAAACAAGGTGGTGAAGCTATACTCACTTGGCAACTTCAGCAGAGACTTTGAAGTAGGTGTATGGGGATCAATCAACCTCGACCACCCCTCGACCTATGACACACTTGCAATGGATTCAGTATTCAAGAAGGTTTATGGATGACTTGGATCGCTTCGTCAAGAGGAGGGAGCTTTATCGAAGAGTCGGCAAGGCTTGGAAACGTGGGTACTTGTTATATGGACCTCCTGGCACAAGTAAGTCGAGCTTGATTGTAGCCATGGCCAATTACCTCAAGTTCAACATCTATGATTTGGAGCTTACGAGTCTCCAGCACAGTCGGATTTTCGTAGATTGTTGGTTGCCACAGCAAATAGATCAATACTTGTGATTGAGGATATAGATTGTAGCATTGAGATGCAAGACAGGCAATATGCATGAACCAATAAGGGAGAAAGTCAGGTGAGTTTGTGGGTTTGGACAAAATTGTTTTTCTGAAGTAGTTGATTTCATTTCTGAAGTAGCAATGAATTTTGATTCTGCTCTCAGTTGACACTCTCTGGATTGCTTAACTTCATTGATGGGTTGTGGTCAAGTTGTTGCGATGAGCGCATCATTGTGTTTACGACCAATCATAAAGACCGGCTCGATCCAGCTATGTTGCGTCTAGGCCGCATGGATGTGCACATTCACATGTCCAACTGCACTCCTTGTGGATTCAAGCTTCTTGCTGCTAACTACCTTGGCCTGCAAAAACACTGTCTACTCAAAGAAATTGAAGAACTTATAAGGGATGTAGATGTTACACCAGCAAAAGTTGCAGAAGAGCTCTTGAAGAGTGATGATGCTGAAATCGTTCTTGGAGGGCTCATCAGATTCCTTCAAATGAAGAAGATGAAACATGAAGAACCCAATGCTGAAGGAGGAAAAGAAGGTGATGAGAAAGAAGCAAAAGAGCAGAAAATTGAGAAAGAGGATGAGAAGGAAAAAAATTGATGAAAAATAAACAATGGTCAAAAACATATAGAAGGTCAAAGTTAAAAAAAAAACAATAAAGACTTTTTTTTTGTGGGGTGAAACTTTAGTTTCATTCTTTTATATGTTGGATGCACTTTAAACTTCCATGTCTTGTGTTGGTTTTTCTTTTATCAATGATTAATATGTGTATCAATTTGCTCTATCAATTGAACTTTATATCATCACCTTGAAATAACTTAAGCATGAAACTACTATTTCTGCCTAAGACACAAATGCTTCAATGTCATTTTAAGCATAGAAACACTCCTTGATCAAAACCATCCAACAAAAATGACTCAATTGCAAATCTAAAAAGGTGGATTCCAAAACTATCATTTATCAATAACAAACTTAACTGCAGAATCCACAATAATTTAGGACAATCAAAACAGAGAAAAACTGAAACAACAATAAGACAAAGTAGAACAGAGAACTCACCATAAGATTGGAGAGAAAAGTTAGAAGCAAATCTAATGCAGTCAATTATCTCAGAACCCTTTTTCCTTGCACAAGACAAAGAGGTAGTGAACAATTAAAAGATTATCAGAAAACTTCTTAACCCAAAGAAGGACAACATAAGAGCCAGAATTCTGTAGATGAACAAGATAAGATCATTTTAGATTTGCTCAAACAACATGCAACCTTGGCTTCATTATCAATTTCTTCTACTCTCTTAATCAAGTATCTTAACTTTCAAACACCCATTATGGTGATTTGTTAGATTTTGTTCCTCTTTCCCAATATTTCTCCAAGTTTCAGTTCCATATATCTGTAACAGATCGAAAAGATATTGAAATTAGAAGAAAAAAAAAAAGGACCATCTCAATCTCCCAATCAATCTTAGTCAACTCTCTACAGACTACATGTTTAGACCGAGTAGAATAATGAAGTCTTCAAACCCAAAGAAGAATCTTCTAATTTGGGTTCCTAGTCAAAAAAACAAAATAACTAGAGTGATTGTTAGAGACCATCTATGCATAGCATTGTTTAAGTCATATTTTCACAAATAGTCACCAATGGATCAGATTTTGCCATATGACACATCATGAAAATGACATATGGCATGCATACATGGAGGCTTCAACGTATAGGGGTGAAAACGAAACTGACTTGATCTGGCTCTGGTCGGGCCATACCTTAGATATAAGAGCATTTTTGTTGACCAGAGCCCTGCCCGGCCCGATTTTGAGCTTAACATTGTTTGCCCAAACCCGCCCATTGAATATTTTGCCAAGCCCGAGCCCGTCCATGCCCTCCCATGTTTGCTAGAAAGGAACAAAAATTGAAAAATGGAAATCGTAGTTATCTTAACTACCCTCACATGGCACATCATGAAGATGACACATAGCAGTATCTTTTAAAACTTAAAAAGTAGTTTTTACAACTACTTGTATGTGGTGAGAGAAGGAAACTTCAAGTCAAAACTGCAACTAGCTTCAGCAGCTATAAATATGAGAGTTTGGCAACAAAGAATGCCCTCAGCACCCCATCCAAAAACATCCCATTGGCTATCACGACTGTTCAAACCCCCATGGGTTTACTATTCTATTTGTCTCTTAGATTCCGCAAGGATCCTACTACAACTCTTTCATACTTTAAACTAAGTTTCTCTCAGAAGACCCTCTAGTCGGTGACGAAGGAGCCCAGTCGGGAGATTTACAGAGTACCTATTCCTACAAGTGGTCTTCTTGCATGCTAAATTGTGCACCCAGTGAAGTAGTGTAGTCACGTTCCCACAATCAAAATCCAAGGAAATCCCTGAGGACGTGTTTACTTTTCCACAGGCATCATCTTGCACACTGAATTGTGCACCCATGAAGTAATGTAGTCACGCTCCCACAATCAGAACCCAACAAGCTGCCACCTATACAATTTAGGCTATCTCTTCTTTTGACACTTAACCTTGATTCCTGACACCAAGTGTGACTTTAACAACTCTTCTAATGCTAATTAACTTTAGTTATTTCCATTTAAATGTGATTATAACTCACTCATTCTCATTTACTTAACCTAATTAAGTTCAATTCATTTAGGGGCTATCAACTTATTACTCTCACCCTCTCACATGAAATGCCCATAACGTTCCTTTCTTATTTACTCAAATAAAAAACGCTCCTCTCATTTAAAACCTCAAGCTCTCTCCCTACTTATAACTCTCATTGTCTCACATGAAACCCGCCTAACGTTTCTTTCTTATTTACCAAATGAATAAATAAAATGACAAGCACTCTCTCTCTCTCTCTCTCTCGCTTAAATTGCGTACAAACTAGAAGAAAGCTAAAAAATTTATTATTGGTTTGTGCAGAAGAGAGAAAAATGAAATTGGATCTTCAAAGCGATGATGCAAAAACAATGTGAAGGAACGATGACGAGTAGGAGAGCCACTAATACAGTGACGAGTCCTGTTTCCGACCAATGGAATTCCATTGCTGATGCAAGGGTGAGAACCCCAATTAGCAGCTGCGCCATCTACGTTGGTTATAGAAGATCCCATGAGAGGAGCAGAAAGTCGATCGTAAGTATGGTTCTTACATATTATACCTTAGTAAAGATTTAACTTAAGCTTCAGCTTCGCTCATGTTTTAATGGCATTACAGTCACAGTTCAGAGACACTTACAGCTGGGACGACGGCACAAAAACAATCAAGGATATCTATCTACTCAAGAAATTGTACTAGGGAATTTGGAAGGACAATCATGAACTATGATGATCTCAAGTCCGAAACAATCCTTAGACAGATGCAAAAGAGGTCCAAACTTGATAAGCATTAAAAAAAAGCATTTCAAAAGATAGTATGATTTCCGCTCAACCAAATATTCCATCTAATGATGCAAACAAGCATGAGAAGGTACTACCCATTACGTTTATGTGATAGCAATTGAGATAGAGTTAGAAAGATATCACCAACGGAGTTTGCCGGCAAACGACCATACCGTAGGGACTATGGAGCAAGGTTTGAAGTCTTAGGATCAGGGACCGGATTGGAATTGGTCGGAGATACCAGTTGGTCTGGATTCGTTACAAAAAAATGGATCGCCCAGTTTTTTTTTTTAATAATTATTTTGGATCGACCAGACTGGCAGCATCGATCACTGGACCGATAGTATCGGTCCGGTCCATATCTATAACTGCCTGGATCGTTTAATTTATAAAAAATACAAAACAAAAAAATATTGGATCGATTGGACCGGTTGTTCCGGCCAGTCCGTACCGGTATCAATTGGGCCGGTCCGATCCAAAGCCTACTGTATCGTGGCTTGTGAACCGTTTCTTTCTTCTTTTATTCTTTTTCCCTCCGCGGTAAAAGCCTAAACACATCTCGCTTCATCCAAACCCCTGAATTTCCCGGTTAATTAAAATCTTTTTTAATATCATATTTCTCAAAAATCTCACACCCTCAAATCAAAAATGAACGAAGAAACCCTAATCAACGACCCCAAAACCCTCTTCAAAACGCTTACCAGTCTCCTAGGATTCTCACGTAAACTAGCCAAAACTCGAAAAATCCACCAACCCCACCTGCAATTCCAGCAATTCTCCGATCTAGGTCTCTCCAAATGGGCAGTTCAGACTTGCAAAGAGCTCGGGATAAAGAAACCAACCCCAGTGCAGCAACACTGCATCCCTCGAATCCTTGCCGGC
>JAUPMG010000019.1:15908702-15923649 GCA_031762675.1 Pachysandra terminalis
AGATGGAGAAACCAGTAAAAAGATGAGAAAGATACCTGCAACAAGTGAGTACTATGATGTAAACGACGGTGAATCAGTTTCCTCTGGTTTGGCACCCATCGGATCAACAACGACAGCAGCAGTTGTAGGGACTTTTTGAATATTCCACTGAATACCGCCATTGCTAGACCTTCGAACCAGCCTCAAATATGGGTGTTTCCACCTGCGACACCTCTGATCAACATTTCTGCAAGACCCATCTCGTCTTTCATCTCGACGATGCAGCTTGGAATCAATTTGGCTGCTATCTCCGCTTCAAGATCATCCTTCCTATAGGCATGCATCAGTGCTTCAACTTCTTCAACTGATTTCCTTCTCAACTGTCACAAAAAATAAATAAAAGAATTTAAGTGAAGATTCAAGAGAAACTAAAGTAGATGTGTTGAATAAAAGGAAAAAATAATAGAAATAAAAAAGAAGCCAAAATTAAATGCTTTACGTCTTCGGTTTCTACAATATGAGTAGATTCAAGAGAGACTAAACAATAAATTGAAGATTGAAAAAGAATAAGAACAATAAAAAATGAGAACCTCGTTGCTGAAATACGCCTTTTGAGCATGAAAATACTTGAATGGAATGAAATTTGCAGTTGCTTGTAAGTTTCTAGCCCTAGTAACAACCTGTCTAATACCACGGATAAAAGCTAAAATCAAAATCGCAGCTTAGAGAAAAACAAAAAAGAGTTAGAGCTTGGTAGTTATGAACCTCTCTTTGACGATCTTCGCGTTGTAGATAAAAGCTAAAATCAAAATCGGAACTTAGAGAAAAACAAGAAAAGAGTTAAGGCTTGGTAGTTGCAAACCTCTCTTTGACGATCTTCACATCGGGCGGTTGACAAAATCGTGTGAGCTTTGAGACAAAATAATGTAAAATGTAAGACTTATAGGTCTCTTGAGTTAGCATTAACTGGAGAGTTGAGGAGTGCAAGGGTCTCATTAGGTTTCTTGGGTTAGCATTAATTGGAGAGTCTCATTTAAAAAAATAATAATAAAAAAGTATATATAGATAATTGTTATTAATTAAAGAATCGGTTAAGATTTCAAGACCACACCAAGTAATGGGTCTCACATAGATTATAATTATACAATTTAGTACCTAAAATAATCTTACCTCTTTAAAAAGAGGTTAGTTATTTTTGTGTTAATAACATAAATGTTAAGGGGGCTCTTTCGTCAAGAAAATGGTATTTAAAAAATCAAAATATTTTTCAACTAAATATTTTAAGTGAAAGAACAATAAAACCATTACTTAAAATAATATTACTCAAATAATTGCTAATCAAATCTTAAAAAAAATAGTACTTATAAAGAATAAAATAGTAAAATCCAAGAATAAAAAATTCAATTAGTCAAAACCTTAAGAAATTCTTTCAACTTTTATTAGTATGATTTTTTCAAGCTTTTAAAAATTATAAACATATTTTTGCGGATAGTACAAATGAAGTAGTTGTAGATATGAGAAATAGTATGGGTAAATATCCCAATAATAAAGTGGCATGGGTTAGGACTATGACCGACATGTAGCAAGGTCATAAACAATATCCCCGGATTAGACCATTGGGAATGTCAGGAATAACAGCACCAGTCGGTCCAAGGGATGCGGAGCTGAGACATTGATATAGAGAAAGGTAGTGCGCTACCACAATGTTAATATCAACACACACTCCACGACGGGATGTCGGACTCCCACGGTAGGATGCCAACAAAGAGAAGCATCTCTATACTCTACGGTGAGATATCGACAGAGAGATGCATCTCTATACTTCACTGTGGGATGTCGATACGTACCTCCGTCTAGGGTGAAGCTCGAATGACGTTGAAGGTGATACATACTTCCGTCGAGAGTTAAGCTCGAATGATGTTGACGGTAATAAATACCTCCGTCTAGAGTGAAGCTCAAATAATATAGAAGGTAATATATACCTCCGTTTAGAGTGAAGCTCGAATAACGTTGAAGGCAATACATACCTCCGTCTAGAGTAAAGCTCAAATGACGTTAAAAGCAATACATACCTCTATCGAGAGTGAAGCTCGAATGATGTTGAAGGTGATACATATCTCCGTCTAAAATGAAGCTCGAATGACGTTGAAGGTGATACATACCTCCATCTAGAGTGAAGCTCGAATGATGTTGAAGGTGATACATACATCTGTCTAGAGTGAAGCTCGAATGATGTTGAAGGTGATACATACCCCCGTTTAGAGTGAAGCTCGAATGACTTTGAAAGTGATTCATACATCCGTTTAGAGTGAAGCTCGAATGACGTTGAAAGTGATACATACAAAGATGCGTCTTTATAATCCACGGTGGGATGTCGATACATACCTCCGTTTAGAGTGAAGTTCGAATGACATTGAAGGTGATTCATACCTCCATTTAGAGTGAAGCTCAAATGACGTTGAAGGTAATACATACAGAGATGCGTCTCTATACTCCACGGCGGGATGCCGATACATAGCTCCGTCTAGAGAGAACCTTGACGACGTAGAAGGAACACCTCCATCTAGAGAGAACCTTGACGACGTAGAAGGAACACCTCCGTCTAGAGGTAACATCGACGACGTAGAAGGACAAGCAGTCTCGAAAATACTAAGACTAACAGTCTTGTAAGTACTAAGGTTCGACAACCTCGATAGCACCAAGACCACATGGCCACGATGGCGCCAAGACTAGACAGTCTCGACGATGCCAAGGCTAAACAGCTTTCATTATTACTTATACGTACTAATCGCCAACGTCCATATTTATACGTCATGAGCGTGACATATAGGGGGACGTAGACGTGCAAAGGAAGGAGGGGTGTGAGACTCGCTAACCTCAAGGCATGTTATGAGTTATGCTCGTTGTCACGGTACTCGGTGGCAAACATGTAATTCATTAACGCATACCAGGATTGGTCCACCTAAGAGACAGGGGATAATTACCACTAATTACCCCTTGAAATGTTTTAACACTGTTAGAAACGGTTTAATGGAACACTAACTTCCGTTATCTTTCTCCAAAATGCTATAAATAGCGGCTCACTTTCCTTGACACAGAAGAGGGAGAGAAAAAGAGGAGATAGATCACAAAAACCTTGTTAGCAGTTCGGCAAATTATTTGCAAATAATTCACGAATCAAATCTTTGAAGGCATATACGTATAATACTTCCGAAGTTTTGAAAGATTTGGAATAATTCACGATTTTTTGCCTCAAAAAGTATAATACAATATTTTACGAATTTTTCAAAAATTCAAAACAACAATTCATTGGGTTGTTCAAAGGGTGAAACTGTGAAAGGACTCAGTGAAATAGTAAAAGAAATAAAAATGACGAGGTGAAAATAAAAAGGCCTAAACTAGTTGTTTGCTTCTTGATCTGCCACCCCTTCTCTGTTCTAAAATCTCACATCTCATAAGCAAAATAGAAATCAAGGATAAAGGTACTTTCTCTCATCCTAACTCTCAAGTCTACTATTTATTTGTATTAATAGTATTGTTCTTTACTTCTTTTTGTTATCTTTCATGAACTTTATGCTCCACTCTTATATCCTTAGCAATAAATTAATCTCATAGCTTATACTTTCTACGTTTTTTGTGAATATTTAATGGCATACTATATTTGTACTTTGTACAGTTATAAGCAAGTGAATGTAATATATGTGATATATGTAACCAATCATTCAATGAGATGATTAATATATGTTATGTCAAACCTAGTTTAAAAGAAAATCAATTTAACTTAATCTGTACTTTTATTATATCTACCGCCCTCTTTTAGAATATCTCGAATTTTTTACTTCCGAATTTTTACAACCAAACGTTTAAAACACGTACAAATTAAATACCGCATAATTATCGTATCGTGAATTTTTGACCGTACCGTTTTTTGGGTCACCGAATAATTCTTGAATTATTCTCGTATCGTATTTTTGTCATATCCCGAATTACTAACAAGGTACAAAAATCCTTAGACTTTGAACTACGTCTGACTTTATCCCTGTTTGAGTACGTAGGCAGCCTACAAAAGGTTCAATCTAAATCTCAATTAAAAGAGAGGATGAAGGATTTTAATGCGTTAACTCATTATTTCCTCCAACCTGACCGTGCTAACGGTCACTTATTCTTACCTCTTTTTATTTTTCTAGAGACGGGATACGGTTACCTGTTAATTTAGGTTCCATCAATCAGTAATCCTACTGTTGGTGACTCTTTCACAAAACCACCCACTATAATAACTTATTTAAGTGAAATTTTTATCGATATTTCATGAAATTTAATAAAATATAAAATTATTAATGTTATATCTTTCCCTTTTTTTCTTTTTCCTTCTTTTCTTTTTTTTTTTTTTTTTTTTGAGCTTATACAAGGCATATGACTAGGGAGGAGTAGAATTTGGTTCGGTTTGGTTCAGGTTGACATCAACTCATGACCAAACCAACTTTAATGAAGATTAACCCAAAACCTAATTGAGAACCAAACTTTTCAACTCAAAAACTAAACCGAATTGAAATGAAAGACCCTAAATCCAAACCAACCCAACTCAAATTACAGTTTTGATTCAGTTTGGGGCGGGTTAATACAATGTTTTTTAAATGGGTCGGGTCAGAAATTGTCGACTATGACTATTTTATGCGACCAAACAGGATTTTAAATTATCTTAATCAATAATTAGAATCCAGATTTTAAAATTTAGAACAAGAATTACAATCTAGATTATAGAACCCCAATCAAACACTGCGTAAGAGTTAAAAAATTAAATTAAGAATTGAACCATACTAGGGTTTTTGACAAACCAAGCCTTTTACGAGCCAAGTTTTTCATGACCCGAGCTCGCTAAGCCTGAACCCAAAATAAATAACGAGCTTGAACCCAATTATTTTAACGAGCCTGAACCGAACTTGAGCCTAAGCCTTGTTCAAGGTTTAGAGGTCTTCAGCTCGTCTCAACTCAACTCGTTTACATCCTAGTCATTTGGAGGGTTAGGAGTAGCTACATGCCCAAGAGTGTTGATGGACAAAGAAAACCTTCACCTAGCTCGGTTAATGAGACATGGAATCCATAAGAAAGAAAAGAAAAATCAACTTTCCAACGAAATTTTTGAGCTTGATTCATTGGAAAATATAAACTCATTGGAAAACATTTTTTTAAAAGTGTTTCTTTTTTAAACTTCGTTTGGATCTAAGTCACCAGAATGCCAAGCGGGTGTACGAGCGAAAGCACGAGAGCGCCAAATTTGAAAATAACTTATAGTCTAGAGCACCTACAGAGCATCTGTGTATATATATATAGTATATATACATACAAATTATAACTCGTGTATAAAAAAATATTTCAATTTCTATTCTTATGCTCAACCACGTGTACAACAAAAGAAATAATACAAAAAATATCTCAATTTAACCTTATTTCCAGCATAAAACAAATCTATTCTTTTTAAAAAAAAAAAAACCAACAAATTACATGCAAACCCTTTTATTTTTACAGTTTTACTCTAATACGCATCCTATAAAACAGATTTAATTTTATATTTTCATAAAACCCTTCAAAAATTACAAAAAAATCTCATTACTTTTACAATTTTACTCCAATCCGTATATAAAAAATCAAATCCGCGAATCTAACTTTCAAATCCACGGATTAGGGACGTTTTTGCGCTCAAACGTGGATTCACGTTCTGAGCGCCAAAACGCCTCCCTTGTGACACGGATTGAGCGACTTAGGTTTGGATAGTCAGAATATAAAAGAAACATGATTATCATGTGCATGACATGTGTGTTTAGATATTCGGAAGGTACGGGTCCTACAAAAAATGTTTCGGTCAAATTCCTTTTATTGCAGAAAAATGATCATTTTTATTTTCTGATAAAAGGAAAAGGAATTTGTCAGAAAAGAAAATGAACAAATGAGAAGAGCATGTTCCCTTTCCTACCCTTTACCACAAAAGTTTCATTTTTCTTGCACTTATTATACAATGAAGGCTAAAATGGGCAGATGAAAAACTTTTCTCATTTTCATTCATTCCTATAAACCAAACATCAAAATCAAGATTACATGTGATAACCATATATTTTATTATGACTACATTTTCTCAATACAACCAAACAACTTCGAAGAAAATTAAATTTCACTTTTCAACATATTACTTGTCCATCTAACTTTCTGACATTTCTTGATGGGGCATCCAAACAGTCTTTGTGAAAAAACCCTCAAACGTTTTCCCTAAAATAAAGGGGAAACGGTGGAAAAGAAAGGAAAATGTTCTTTCCCTTTCGTTTCTATCCTTTCTAACTAACCAAACAACTTTCATAAAAATGAAAGGAAGAACTCTTGTTATAGAAGAACCCTAGATTTTACCACGCATGGTCTCAAAATCACAAGACCATTTCTTTATGTACTTTTCATCCTTGAATGAGGGACTAATTTCAACAGTTCTTCTTTTGCTACTAGTACTAGCTCCTGTGCTAAGCATTTTTTCTCCAAACCCAATATATCCACACAAAGGTCTAAAGGTCAAACTGCTGAGGACTACATCTTAAGAAGTTATGGGATTGCTAGAGAAAAAACTCTTGGTTTTGCCAGAGAAGCAAACCAAGAATGCAAGCTGTACTGGTATATCTAAGGCTGTACTTCCGTCGGCTTGGTTTAGTCGTCTAACCTAAACCAAGCCGAATTACATTACACTAAACCGAAAACCAAATCAAACCGAAATATAAATCAATTTAGAAAACCGAAAACCAAACCAAACTATAACAAATCAAACCAAAAATCAAACCAAACTGAAAATTTTAGTTTTTCGGTTCGGTTTGACAAAATTAAGTTCTATTTTCTATATAAATCACACATACACATGCATACGCATATATATATATATACACACTTCAGTTTTTTCGGTTCCGTTTGGTTTAGTCAAAGCCTTAACCGAAAACCAAACCAAATTAATTCGGATTTTTGTTTTCTATACATAGCCAAACCAAAAAAAAAAAACAAAAATAAGAATAAAAATAAAAACCAAATAATAATAATAACTAAACCAAAATAGAACCGATTTAGAAAACCAAAAACCAAACCAAACTATAATGAATAAAACCGAAAACCTTAACCGAACAAACTAATACTATTTTCTACCGATCAAAAAAAATTAGTACTCACACACACACACACACACATATATAATCTACTTCGGTTTTTTAAGTTCAGTTCAGTTTAGTTAAAGCCTTGACGGAAGAACAAACCGAACTAATTCGGTTTTTTGTTTTCTAAACCACAACCAAGCCAAACCAAAACAAACAAACAAAACCGCACTGACTTTAACCAAAACTGAATTAATTCGATTTTTTGTTTTCTAAACCATAAACAAACCAAATTTACTTTGTTTCGGTTTGGGGACAATTTCCTGAAACTCCCTTCTCGAAGTTTGCTAAAAAAGTTTGTTATATCCACGACTTTTTTACTGAAAATATCACAAAATATAGATATATCTTCAAAATTTCCGTGCTCCAAAGGTGCAAAATTTCCTTCGAATCAAAATTTAAAACCATGCCATCAATCCTTGCCCCTGAATTCATACCACAATAGCATGTTTTATATTTGAATACACGAGTAAAAGAATCTGCGGCCATTCTAGTATTCTACTAGAAACGAAAACCATGTCTTGTATTAATAAAAAAGCTTAAAATACAGTTACCAATCTGTTAAGGTTTCTCACAAACAGTACAGGTATCTCAAAAGTAAATTTGAAATCTAGCTCTTATCTCACAATTATAATGCACAATACGACCTTCATGATTCAAATAAATACTTCTCAAAATAATATACGGCCGGAAAAGCAAAAGTAAAAAAAGGGATTGTCTGACAATTACTTTGAGACCTGATTTTGTGCATGATGACCCTGTGGTTTGGTTTGACTTGCCGCAGACATCACACGTAAACAACTGGCGATTTCTGTGAACGCTGGCCGGGATACAGGATCTGGAGCCCAACACTGCTCCATTAGCCTTCTCCATTCTGAGTCACAGGTGGCGGGCACAAGTGGCCTCAACGTATTATTCACAATACCTCCTGCATTGATTGAGAGAGAGAGAGGTTTTTCAATGACCAGATAATATCAGATAGACAAAATTGCCAAGGGTACATTTGAATCGCATGAATTCAAAGATACATGAGAATTGGAATGCATACGAATTGTAAATTTTATGATTTCAAATTCATATATATTTAAATCCTGTTGTTTGATCATCACGTTACTCATAGACTAATTTATCTAATTTGTATAGTTAGTGTATATTTTTTTCTTTACTAATTATTTAACTCAAGTGATGGATTCTCTTACAAATAATGATGGCAACAAGGTTTAATTCTTGTCCAGACCGGCGGTACCGGACAGTCCGGATCAAGTACCAAAAAAACACGTTCTCAAATTAAAAAAAAAAAGAACATGGACCGGTCGCCTAACCTGATTTATGGTTACCAAACCGGAATCATTAGGGGTGGGGTGGGTGGGGTTACCCTTTTGAACCACCCCAACAAAATACCTAGTTTACGTGAGAATTACAATAAACGCATCCTCCTATGAATTCTCCTCAAATGCCTTGTTCTCCCTAACTACATGGCAATTGTCAGACACGTAGGAAAAGGAAAATGATAGCGAACTCACCTATTATTGCACCGTAGTGCATATTGGCATAAGGCTCCTCACCAGTGAGAATCTCCCATAAGACGATACCAAATGAGAACACGTCAACCTGACAATCAAGAAAAAGGGTGAATACCGATTGCATGAATAGACAAGTTTCATGAATAGACAAGTTTAGAATACTGAGACCCGAAGAAGAAAGAGAAACGAAAACACTTCGTGTAATTTATTCAAAAACAGGTTTAAAAGAGGCATATTTCTACATATAGTAGGGAAAAAAAAATATCAACAGTGGAGAAATTTCACTATACTGTTGGCGTCATAGTGTTTAACCTCGGTATCGGATTGGGAATCGTCCCAGTCCGATACCAAGTTGGATCGCCGATCCAACTCACCAAATTTTATTTTATTTTTTCAAAAATCATAAAAATAAAAAATAAATAAAATTGGGGTGTCGGATGATCCATATCAGATCGCTTGGATCGGACGATCTGACTCGGTTTCGGACCAAGTCAGAGAACTTTAGCAATTTTTGGGATCGGCTTGGGATCATGACAAGTCCCGAGCCGATCCCGATTTTTATCGACCGATCCAACTCAGGATTGGCCGATACTTAACACTATGGTTGGTGTATGTCATCAGGTATGCATGTCCCAAAGAGTTAAAAGAGATGAAATCAACACCAACTCTTCGCCGGACTTTTTCTTCTCTTTCATGCCAAAATACAATAAATTAGATGATGATATGTTACCTTTTCAGAAACTTTGCTGCTGCTGCCATTCAACAGTTCTGGAGCCATCCACGGAAGGGTTCCCCTTACACCACCAGAAACCAAGGTATTTCTCTTGATTTTTGACAATCCAAAATCACCTACCTGTATGTAGAGGGGTATTACTTGTCATAAGACAGTGATTTGAGTTGACAGAAAACATTCTCAGTAAAAATGAAGAAAGATAAGAATGCCCTACGAGTAGAATTCCTGCTAGAAATAGTAATCAACAATTACCTTGCAAATAGGTCGAGATTGGTCCTTCAAGTTCACAAGCAAGTTGTCACATTTCAGATCAAAATGTACAATGTTTTTTGAATGCAAATATTCCATTCCAAAAGCTGCATCCATCGCAATTATGAGCCGCTTCCGACGATCAAGATACCTGACAGATTACACTTATGACAGACGGAAAAGAAGAAGAATATGAAAGAAGAGATTGCTTCAATATGACAAAAGTGGAATAAAGGATTAGAGGAATATTGAAGGAGAAATTACTTGTCCTTGCGAAGTAAAACCTGCCTAAGAGATCCATTCACCATGAACTCCGTTACAGTGGCTAATGTTGCCCCTGGTCCATCCTGCACTACGCCATAAAATGCCACCACATTAGGATGATGAAGCTTTGATAGAATGTCTGCTTCCCGCCAAAACTCCACTGTCTGAAAAGGAGATATTTTTCATCAGTTAGTTAATGTGGCTTCAAATAAATAAATAGAAGTAAAATGCCATTCCTAACGAATTTGAAAACAAAAAATGACAATGCAACTACCGATTAACTTGCAAGTTAAGTCATATAAACGAAATATTAAAAATGACCACCTCAAGTTTAGCTCTTGTCAACTGCAATGAATTTGCAGGTTTAACCTTGTAGTTAATCCATCCAGCACATAAACACACAATGACAGATGACATGTATATAATTAAGTGAGAAAGGCTTACCAATCTCTCTTGTTCTGATGACCGACCTTGGAAGCAGCTCTTTTTTATTCGCTTAATGGCAACATCTGATCCCCTCCATTTTCCATGATAGACGGTTCCAAATGTGCCAGAACCCAGTTCCCTCAGCTCTTCAAGATCTGCATTCTTTATGATCTGAAATTGGCATCCCAAGGAAATGATTAGAGGAAAAACCCTTATTATTTTGTCGAAAAGGATTAAATGATCTGCAAGCCCGTGGATCCATAAAGTAATGTAAGCATAAAAGATGCCCAAAATTCTCTTTCTTTATTTTTTATTTTTATTTTTTACATTTTTCTATCATTCCTACTTTTTCTAACCAACCAAGTAGGTCCCATATAATTGCATGGTAATTGGTAATTGCTATTATGGCTGATTGTAACCGCTTGCAATCAGCCATAATAGCAACACCAACTAGTTGTTGCCATCAACACCAACCCTGTTCTGCTATTCCAACCTGTCAAAAAAAAAAAAAAACATATCTTTTTGACACCACTTGCGATCATGCATGATTTAAGTCTTCGTGCTGAAGGATTCACAGACAAAGCTTGTTTGCAATGCTGCCAAAAAAGGAAAAGCCTAGATAACAAAAATGTCAGCACACTGAGCTAACAAAATAGATGTGGCTCATCGAGATATTAAGTCTCTAATCACTCTTAACTGATCCTCCAAAGTTTTCTCAGGTACAAATAATAGAAAATGATGGAAACCTATTATGAACTATATAATGTTCTCTCTTTACTTTCAATAATGTAGTCGTCTTACAAACAAGTAATGTGAAATTGGGAGCCTTACAGACCTACAATCTTAGGAGGAATGATTAAAAGAAGACCAAATCTATGTTCATCACGAGTCATCTTTAAGTTTAAGCACCACATTTAGCCACATGAATGGTGGGAAAGAAAACAGCTAACTCTCCTCCCTTTTCTTCCTTTCTTCTTCCTCTCTCCTTTCTTCCTTCTTTTCTTTCTTTTTTTTCTTACAAAACCCTAGAATCAACTGCATGGTAATTGGTTCCTAAAATATCGTATCTACTAGCTGTAACCGCTTGCAATTCATGTGACTAGATTTTCTTTCTTTTTTTTCTAATCCGTTTCTTCCTTTCTCCTTTCTTCGTTTTTTTCTTTCTTACAAACCCTAGAATCAACTGCATGGTAATTGGTTCCTAAAATATCGTATCTACTAGCTGTAACCGCTTGCAATCAGCAACAACAGCAACACCAACTAGTGAGGAGAGTTGGCTGTCTTCTTTCCCACTATTCATGTGGCTAAATGTGGTGACTAAACTTAAAGATGACACGTGGCAAGATTTTCTTTCTTTCTTTTTTTCTTACAGACACCTACAATCTTAGGAGGATTAAAAGAAAACAAGATCTATGTTCATCACAAGTCATCTTTAAGTTTAAACACCATATTTAGCCACATGAATGGTGGGAAAGAAAACAACTAACTCTCCTCCCTTTTCTTCCTTTCTTCTTCCTCTCTCCTTTCTTCCTTCTTTTCTTTCTTTTTTTTCATACAAACCCTAGAATCAACTGCATGGTAATTGGTTCCTAAAATATCGTATCTACTAGCTGTAACCGCTTGCAATCAACAACAACAGCAACACCAAGTAGTGAGGAGAGTTAGCTGTTTTCTTTCCCACCATTCATGTGGCTAAATTTGGTGCTTAAACTTAAGATGACATGTGGCTAGATTTTCTTCTTCTTTTTTTCCCTTATCGTTAGCTCTGATTTGGTAATTTCTTGCTGCTTTTGTGGTTATTTGTTTTCGGGTGATGCAATTGAAGTGTGCGACTTCTTGTTGGAGTTTGATGACTATATGAGTGGAAAGCTTAGAAAGCATTTAGAGAAAGTAGTGTTAAAATGATGTGATTAGGATGTTGGAAGAAGTGAATCAGCCATTAGGTGTTCTCTTTTAGCTAGGACTTTGTTGTAAAGTGTGTCATATATGTAGGGGTAGATATTCATTTTGATATGGGTAACCATGTAAAACCAAGATATTCATGTGTGTGTGTGTGTGTGTGTATATATATATATATATAATTGCTCGATAAAGTATAATTTTATATAAAAATGAAAATAATTACAAGTATACATAAGCAGCTGTACACAAAAAGTATACACCACCCACACCCCTACAAAGTCAATTAACCACACCAAAAAGAATTACTACCCCAAGCGAAAACAGAAAGAGGAAGATCACTCTCTACCCAATTTGAACCCCAAAAATACATCAAAGATAAGATGCGATTCAGAAGCGACTCCCAATCTAACTCTCTCTCATCAAAGGTTCTCCTGTTGAGTTCTAACCAAATCGACCAACTCACAGCTCCAGGCACAAGATTCCAAAACACATTTCCCCTACTTTTGATATTCTTCACTACCCAATTAAGCAACAACGAACTTAAACTATCGGGAGGAGACCAAAAAAGCTTGAATTTGGCAAAGATAAAGGATCAACATTTGGTTGCCACAACACAATGAACCAACAAATGATCAATTGTCTCCTCAGCTTCCCTACATATACAACAATGATTTGGCAAAGCCCATCCCCGACTCTTCAAGTGATCTAAAGTTAGAATCTTATCATGCAAACCTAACCAAATGAAGAAAGCCACCTTAGAAGGAACTCTCCACTTCCACACCACATCCTCCTGAGGAAAAGGACCAATATGGGACACCAAAGCCAAGAAGAAAGAGCTGACCGAGAAATTACCCTCCTTCGCAACGGACATCACTTCAACAATTCCTCCAAAGAATCCACTTCTCTATCAAAGAGCAATCTACAAAGCCTCACATCCCCAAAAAATCGATTCTTCCTGTCTAGACATTACTTCCGAAACTCTCCCATCAATAGAAGAAGCAATCGAGAAGATAGACGGGAATTTCTCCTTAAAAGGCACTTCACCGCACCATACGTCATCCCAAAATCGCACCCTCATCCCATCACTAATCTGAAAAGTTATACCCTTCTCAAACAGAGGCCCAACGCTCGAAATGGCTCTCCACATGCCCACTCCATATGCAATAAAGGAGGGCAAAGCATCCCAATCACCGTGAGAACTCCCAAATTTTCCTGCTATCACTTTTCTCCACAGACTCTCCCTTTCTTTCCCAAAGCGCCACAACCACTTTCCCAAAAGAGCAAGATTAAACTCCTTCACCTTCCTAATCCCCAAACCCCCTTCCCTTTTAGGCCGACACACCAGATCCCACGCAGCCCAATGATATTTCACATTCCCCTCCATATCACACCATAGAAAGTCCCTCTCCAATTTCTCGATTCCAGTGGCAACAGATGAGGGAACCAAAAGCACCGAAATCAAATAAGTGGGAATATTAGCAAACACCGACTTAAGCAGAATCAACTTACCCCCTTTAGACAAGTATCTCCCCTTTCAGGAAGCAAGTTTCCTCTCCAATCTCTCCAGGATAGGCTCCTCCCACACTCCCCTCGCTTTGAATCTTGAACCAAGAGGAATCCCCAAATACGTCGTAGGAAAAGATCCCTTACCACAACCCAAAATGGCACAAAGATCATCCCTCACTTCCACCTCCCCAACCCCAAATATCGTACTTTTGGATAAATTAACCCGCAAACCCGACCCAGCTTCAAAACACACCAGAATCCCCCTGAGATACCTAAGATGGTCAGGAGATGCATCACAAAGATAAGAGTAAGCGTACCATCAGCAAATTGAAGATGGGATACCAAAGGGCAAGAAGGACCCAGTCTAAAACCCTCCAGAAGATTCCTATCAATAGACTTGTGTAGAAGTCTACTCAACACTTCCATGACCAAAATAAAGAGAAAAGGAGGAAGAGGATCCCCTTGCCTCAGACCCTTAGAGGAACGGAAAAAACCAACGGCCTCCCCATTCACCAACACTGAAAATGACGCAAATGATATACACAATCTCATCCAAAAACTCCAGTTCCTTCCAAAGCCCATACGGCCTAAGATATACATCAAAAATTCCCAAATCACATGGTCAAACGCCTTCTCCATATCCAATTTGCACACCAACCCACTTCTGCCCTCAGACAAACGACAATCAATACATTCATTAGCAACAAGCACCCCATCCAAAATCTACCTATCCCCCACAAAAGCACTCTGCATCGGTGAGACAATGGAACCCAACACCTTCAAACGATCAGCCAAAATCTTAGCACTATTTTATAAAAGCTCCCCACCAAACTAATAGGTTTAAAATCTTTTAAACTGTAAGCTCTATTCACCTTGAATAAGAGAGATAAAAGTGGCATTCACGATCCTCTCCAGTCTTTTTTCCAAAAAGAGGTCTCTAACAGCCGCAACCATGGTTTGAAATTTCGCCAAAATTCAAGTTGGTGGTACGAAATTATGGTGTAATTTGCTAAATTCCCCCATTTACACCATCTCGGTAAAATATTGGCGAAATGTGGCGAAATTTAGTGAAATTTTGGTGACATGGTGTAATTTCGGTGAAATGTTGTTGTTTGGTTGCAAACCCCTGATTTCTTCTGATTCTTCCATTCTTTTGTGATTTTAAACACTTTTCTTGACATATCACCGTCTCA
>JAUPMG010000019.1:15933060-15946849 GCA_031762675.1 Pachysandra terminalis
CTCTGGCTGAGTTCCCTGTCCAAGCAAAAGGAAAAGCATGCCCTGTTGTATTATTAGTCTTGCTATCCTTGGCAGCAACACCCCAATGGTGCTCTGGTAAACTAGAAGCAGGATCTCCTTGTGGCTTAACTGAAGGTCCTTTGCTCCCGGATAAGTATTCTGATCCAGCAGTTTCTGTCTTGTCAATAGAACGGTCATTACGGTTGCCTTTAGCCCGGGACATTTCGTGGTCAGTCCCATGGATCTCCCCCTCATCATTAATAGTATCTTTACCATCCGCAAGGGTCACAACTGGACGGTTCAACCCAGCATTCTGAAACTTTGGCTCCGACCCATCTTCAGAAAAGATGGAGTTCATTTGGCTGATCGTATCAGCTAAATCTTTATACTTTTGAAATTGCACCAGTCCATCGTCAACAGTTTGAGGACTTGCATACCGGGGCTTTGCAGCTGAAGTAGACTGTTCAGTCTGAGAAGCCACATTTTTATCATGCAACTTATCAACAGATTCTGTGATTGAATCCTGATGTGCAATATCAGAATGTGAGTTAGTTATAAAAAACTGAGAACCAAAAGAATCATCAGACTTTGATAACCGGTTCAGTAATTCTGCCTGCTCCCTGGGAATTCTCTCAGAATGAAAGATCCTTTGAGGAAGCACAGGCGGCTCGATGTAGCTAAAGTCAGCCGGATCAGCCTCAGAGTCAGTGTATCCAGGAGTTAAAGTTCCACCAGATATGTGGTACTGTTCATCATCATTAGATTTATGAGTTTGCCTAGTATTTAAAGCATCAGGTATTAAGACCTGTCCAGGTTCCAGGTGCTTTGCATTATTTTTGGGATCCAACGAAGGCTCCCCTCTTTCTGATGTAGAAATGACAACTGGTACTTCTTCAGCTGGAATACAATTCGGAATAGAACCATCATACGACTGTGAAGGAATGTTGTAATCATTTTCCAACGATTGAATTCGTCCGGATTCATTCTTTTGTGCAACGGAACCATCAAATTTCAGCTTTTCCTCCTTTACTGGCACTTTTGGATCCTGGAATCCACTCTGTACATTCCCCTCAACTAAACCTCGTTGTTGAGTCAGAATCCCATGATTAGGCATCTCAATTGAGCTTTCTTTAAACTGCATATAGTTGAAAGGATGAGAATCGTAGTTATAGAACAAGGGCGCAGATGAGGGAGCAGCAGTTCTTCCATCTACATTGTGGGCGCTCTCCAGTTGACGGCTGGCAGGGAACGAATACTGATCAGCTTCTCCATGATGCTTCACTTGACCCTGAAAGGACTGTGGATGGATTTCATATGCACTAGACGAGCTTGGCGGCATTGACTGAAAAGTTTGCAGTGTCGAAGAAGGGGCAGCAATGCCAGTCAATGATGCAGAGCTAACAACAGCTGAGTCAACTGCTACCCTGACTGTCTCGCTGTCAACATTAAGACTGAGTAACTCATCCAAGTTGTGTGCTGAAGAGCTTGCCAAACCTTGAGCACCGGAATTCTTTCTTGATCCTACATCCATGCCATTGACAGCAGCTACATACTGAATCTCAGAGTCACCTTCAATGCTGCCAAGACCAAAATGAGCATCATCCAACTCACTATTGGAAAAGAGAAACATTCTTAGTTTCTGAGATCCTTCTCCATCTTCTAGTGCATTATACTCCTCCATCATATTTTGCAAATCCTCATCGGAAGAGACAGAAACCAATGCATCAAGATCCTCCCCTGGAAGCTGATATTTGATCAGATGAGATTGGTTGTAAATTGTCAACGTTTTCTGCATAAGCTCCTGCCAAGAAATGTCCTTGCTTATCCGGATGATACGTGTTTCACCTCCAACGTACCTGAGCTTTCCGTCACTGGGCCGGGGTAGTATTTTACCACCAAAGCTGCAAAGGAACTTCATCTTTGTAGATGAGCTATCAGAGGCACCAGAAGAGGTATAACCATGAACAACTCCTCGACTACTTCCATTGCGTGAAGAGGTGCGTGGCACTGATCTCATGGAGCCATAGTAACCTTTTTCTTCATTTAGAGAAGAATTCCTGCTCTCAAACTCCTTGGATGGACCTTTTTCCACTATAGTAAGCATTGAAATATCTGACCCACTTTCAGATCCTGCATGACTGATACCTAGAATACCCTTCAGATCCATATATCCGGTTGCATTGTTGGGATCACCAGCAGCATTTGGAATGAAGGGCTTTCTGGGATTAACCCGTTCCCGCATAAATTCAAGAGCAAACTCCTCGCCTGTCTGAATGGAGTAATTGACAGGTTTCATTCCACCCGGTACACTGAAATCTGGAGGTCTCGTGTTAGTATTTATGGAGCTTGATGGATCTTGCACAAACCTCTGATTTGCAGGCCCCAGTCCCTCGTGTCTAGTTTCTGTGGTAATATAGGGAAATCTCTCATAGTTTTTTGACGGCTCCGCCATACCTTTGTCCACTTTTCTCTCCATTTAGCTCAATTTCAATAGGGACAAAACCCCATAGAAAGGCAACCTCAACGATCACATAAAAAAATATTTGAGCATTCCATTCCAACATGCGATCAATTACAAATCTTGCCAGCTGATGACATAACCAACTGTCTCTAGCACCCAGGGTAGTTAAGTTTCTAAAACAGGGATCCTGAAACAGGAAATACTCTGGTTAATTTCCTATTACTAAGAACTCTGCTAACTTAAGCTTGAGGGAAGTCAAGACAAATCATGGTTTCAAGGATCGGCCGATACCGGTCCGTACCGATTCCAACCCGCGATACAAGCCTTCGTATCGCCGGGTTATGGACCCGCGGTCCAGTGACCGGTTCCGCCGGTCCGTGACCGGTTCCGGCAGTCCGACGATCGGTCCCTCCGGTCCGGCTATGGTCTGAAATTTTTAATTTTTATTTTTTCTGTACCGGATCCGGACCGACCGGTACCAGACCGGAACCGGACGGGACCGGTCCAGCGACCGGTTCCGGTCTTTAAAACCTTGGGACAGATTGCAATCTTTTCCAACAAGCCAAGAACCTTCAAAGCATATTATTCTGAAAAGAGTTAATGGATACTAGCAAATAAACTTCATCAAACAGAACTACAAGAAAATAAAAAAAAATACATCAATCATGATGAAGCTTTAAGCAAAAGATAGCACCACATTGACCATCTTCAGTTGAGTAAAAAACACATGAAGTATAAATGTTTGCTAAATCTAATGAAAGAACAATAAAGGTAAGTCCAAGTTACACATCAAGAGAAACTCACATACATTTGAAGAGCCACGAAAGAAGACCACATAACCCAACATAACTTAAAAGGCTGCAAGTAAGACAATCGAGAATGAATTATCAAGCATGCATTCATAACTGAAACGACTACTCTGATACTACCTGTTGTGCATCTAACAAGGTTTCGAGGCCATAGAGATCATGCACCTAATGCAAGTAGCCGCGAAGTCTCTCCTCACTTTTACGAATAAGTGCAAAAGTTTATTTTGGAGAAATGGGAAAAGACTCATAAGCACCCTCTTCATACAGTTGGTACAGCTTCTAAATTACATATTACAAAATATTTACATTCATCTATTATAGCAAGAGTCTTGGGGATGGAAGGAGTTAAGTAATGTACTCAACAAGGTCAACAAAAAGTTCCATTTCCAACTAAAGTGAAGGCTCTATATGACCACAAGCACTATAACATAAAATCAAGAAAACATGAACAGAATAGCACGAAATTTAAACCTTAGTCGACTGCTTTGTTTTGAAAAATAATGCAAAAAAGTTCATAACAATGTTGCAACATGGAGTAAATAGTGTTGCCATCCCCATATGTGGCTGTCATGTTTAGTGAATAACAAGTATGATAATGAGACATTTAAGACAGTTTGACATATGCCTGGAGATGATACTTACTCATTGAACTCAAACAAATGCCAGCAATACAGTTCGAGCAAAAAGAGAGAGAAAAAGATAAGAGATATTGACTAATGAAAACTGCGGCGCTAGACTTGACCTGTTTTTTTTTTTGGTATCTCCGACCACTCCCCCATAAGAAAGACACGGAATCAAACCCCGACCCTCCCCACCCCAACCCTCAATTTGAAGGAATGTCCTACCAACATCCCAAGGACGGGAGGACAACTTGTTGAGATACAAACAAAACCAAGCATTAAGTTGTTACAAGGGAAGGCATAGAATGATAGCATACATCTTGAAAGTGTAATACATGGCAGATTGGTGCAAAACGCAACCCCCACTAATTATAACATGCCCCAGATGTAAATTATAAAATCTAACACGCCAACCAGTTAAGAACAGCTACAATTTTAAAGAAAAAGAGAGAAAAAAACACAAATCAAGGCGATAATGCCTTTCATTTGATATGAACTTCACGTATCTACCTAAATTATACATAGAACTGAAACTACTAATACAGATCAACAAAAAACCCAAGTAGAAATTATCCATTAGACAAAGACCCAATAGCTAACATCAATCAATCAACTCTATAAACCTTAATTGGAGACATCAACTAAAAGATCATCTCAGTTCCATTTTATCCAATTCTCTCTCCATAAAAAAAGCCACACTTCTCAAAATTTATTCTTCCACTTACTACCAGTTTCCCTCACTTCAATAAAAGAACTCCAATTTCATCAAACATAATCTTTTCCTCAACATAAAATCAAACAAGATCCCAAAAAAGCTAATTAATTGAATTATGTCAAACAAAGAACGCATAGTAACATCACCAATAGAAAATATATATATATATATATATATATATATATATAGAGAGAGAGAGAGAGAGAGAGAGAGAGAGAGAGAGAGAGCCCTAATCCACGAAGAATCGTTACTCAAACCCATAAAAAAAATAATAAAAAAAAAAAAAACTCTTTTTTAAACAGATCTAACTAGGATTCATCCAAATATGCATAAAAGTAGTTCGATCAGAATCAGATGAACCTCAGTACCTTATTATCTCTACCTGAAACAGAAGCCCTTTCTGAACTTTGAGCTGCAGGTTCTCCTTTCCTTCCAAGCAATCAAGAGAATATAAGTGAATCCTCCACTGCAACTGAAGAATTTCCCTGAAATCTTCAAGAGATCTTCCTCGCTCTCCCTCTTATCCCCATTAATCTTTTTATTTTATCTTCCACAAAATTAGAAAATTTCCAGACAAAAAACAAATAAGAAAAGACGGCTCAAAGCCCTCTCTCTCTCTCTCTCTCTAGACTTTTTGTACAGAGTGATGATGATGATGATTTTTTTTTTTTTTTGGGAGGCTTTACAATATCAGTCCGATATTTACGGTTTTTTAGTCAAATGACCCTTACATGAAATGAATGTTCTAATTTGCCCCTCTTTATTTGATAATGGTACATATTAGTGTGACCAAAGTGCCATTAATTGCATCATGGATCACTATGATCAGGCGTTCTCTAGGAGTAGCTTTTCTTCCCTGCTCTTCACCTAAACACCTCTTGATCATTCAAAACAACGATCATCAATCACGGTTGTATTTTAACGACTAAAAAAAATATAAATTTAGGATCTTATGGACCAACCGAATTCATGGTTTTGATCCATGAAAGATGTAGATTGGCCAAATGTAGAGAGTCTCAAGCAAGGTTTCAAGGATTGGACCGATCTGGTCCATACCAGCCAGTCCATACAGGGATTGGCCAGGACCGATCAGATCCCAAGACACAATGCAATTGTTGTATCGTGAGGCTATGGACCGACCCGGTACAACTGGTCCGGTGATCGGTACAACCGATCCAATGGTTTTTTTTTTTGCTATTTTTTTTAATTTATAAACTGGACGGTTTAGATCAGTATCAATCTGGACCGGTCCGATATCGACTTGTCTCGATCATTACAACTGATCTGATGATCAATACCGTCAGTCCAGCAACAGGTCCAATCGATCCAAAAAAAAATATTGGGCGGTCCACTTTTGTGCTAGATCCGAACCAATATCGGCTGAGACCAATCTGACCCCCAATCTCGGAACTTTAAACCTTGGTCTCAAGGTGAGGGAGCATTGAAGTAAAGCACCTTATATACAAGGTAATTCAAGCCTCTACCTCTTATTCCCTAATTCCCCTTAAATGTGCTTCATTCTTTGTGGTCACAGTCCCAGTGTTTAAAAACTTGCGAATAACTCACAAAACTTGGCCAAATTACTCAGATAAATAGTGTGGCTGGTTAACTCGCCCTAAAAACTAAGGGCGTTAACCAGCTAGTCGCCAGAAAACTCGGTGAGTTACTTGTAAAATTTGATCGAGTTTTTAGCTGACTCATCCGATTAATTAGGTTTTAAGGCAAAACTATTCTTTTAATTAATTCTTAATTACACATACAGTTCACAACTTCACCACTATTTTTTCAACTATTATTATTTTTTATAAGTATAAATTTTATGGGTTAGTCTTAAATTATAAAAAATTGTTATTATTAGCCAATATATGTTATTCATAAATTATTTAAATATACCATCAATTGTATTTGACTTTTCTGCATTTTGTATTATATTTTTAATATATTAATATATTTTTGTATTTGACTTTTCTGCATTTTTTTATAATTTTTCTCATATTTTTTTATTTTTAATATATTAGTATATTTTTGTACCGACGAGCTAATAACTCTGACCGGGTTACTGTTACTCGGATAAGTAGACTTCCGAGTTACCGGCCCAGTCCGAGTTTTTAAACACTGGCTCATACAGCTCAAGGCATGAATGGGCACCCTCGCTAGAATGATAAATATCCAAATGGGTTCAAAAAGTGTATTAGGATACCTTTGAAGCTAAGAAAGAAGATAAATGGACGGAGACTGTTTGACAAACCATAAGGATGTGGGTTCCACAAAGATATGTCTAAATATTTCTTTGATCTTGAAGATATCATATTTTATGTTTTTAATCTTAATCTAAACATTTAATTTTAAGCTTTTTTATTTGATTTTGGTCGGCTTTGCCACGAAGTTTATGTGTATCTAATAGCATCTAGCAAGCAATACTACTCAAATAAACTCGTTTAACGGCACCGAGTTAATGTCGGTATTATATATTTTTAGGGTTGCCATCACACGTCGTAAGGAAAATAATTTTATACCTAGACGGGGTATTTGTTATGTATTCAACACTATTTAAATCATGACATGTTTGTTTTATAGGTATAGGTCCCACCAATTATATACATATGTGTATCATTGACAGGTTTTGTAATGATTGATTTCGGGTACGTAACAAATACATTTTTTTGAGAATAACTTATTTTTCTATAAGAAAAATAATTTTATATCTAAATGGAGTATTTGTTATCTAGGTCCCACCAATTATATAAACGTGTCATTGACATGTCCTGTGATGATTGGTGTCTGGGTACGTAATAAATACCCTGTCCAGGCATAATTTTGTTCTCAGAATGCATGGTCGGTATCTGGTTACATAATAAATACCTTGTTCGGGCATAATTTTGTTCTTAGGTTATAATTTGATTTCATTAGGATTCGAGATAGCGATATTGTCTTGTTGCTACACCAAGAGATTGTTCGTAAATCAATTTGAGAAACGTGGACGTTTCTCGAATAATAAGCGTTGCAAAGACGGGTCGATATCGATTTGAACTCTCTTGTCATTTAGTGCACTACTGCTTGGACAAAACCAAACAACCCCTAAGGCACTGTTTTGATGCCAAGGGTATCCTAAAGTTCGTTCGGAGAGTAATATACCTGAAAAGTAAGAAAGTAACCCGTTGGAAAGTGAAATTTAACTTTCATTGAAGCTTTTTGGTTGTATTTGAAAAAATTATAACTTTTCTAGAAAATCTTGATTTCGATGTTCGATAAACAAAAAAGAATGAGAAAAGTTTTTAATTTACTCATTTTACCTTTTACCAGAAAGAAGGAAGATTTGGTGGTGAAGGATAGAGTGGGTAATATGTTTTTTTCTTTATTTTTTCATTTTATTTTTTTTATAAATTTCCTTTTTTTTATTAGAAAATGAAAAGAGTCGCTTTGTTGCAGTCAAAGGAGTTTGATAGAAATATTTTTTCTTAGGACACACTTTTCGGTTATCCAAACACGCATAAAACAAATCGAAGTCGGTTTGACACAGCATAAATACGGCTTATGATACAAGGGCAAAAATGAAAATTGTCATGATTTTTATGTCTTTCTTGCTAACCAAAAGCACAATTACATGATTTTCGTTAAGAGTCGTGCAACTTTCTTGCAACATTCAAACAGCTTCAATAAAGTTATTTTCACTTTCTTTCCACAGTACTTTCACTTTTTTTTTCCTTTTGACACACTTTGACGCTATCCAAACACAACCTTTATGTTCCCATAACATCTGGCTAACCAAGGGTCGTAGAAAGAACATAAGAAGATAGTTGTACCGAATTGTCATGACAAGAATTATAAGGAAGGGTTGTTGGGTCAAATTTGGCTGCAACTTTACTTGTGATAATTTCCTTTCTTGTTCTTCTTTTGTTGTTTCTTGGTAGGACTCATCATCTTTCATCATCTTCAGATACCCTCATCCCATCATTCCTTTAATGTTCAAAGTCATGGTTTTTAATTAGGTGTTCTAAAGCTGTAACATTTCTTGATCTAACTCCTCCACTGATTGATCATGATCCACATGATTTTGAGACCTACAAATTTGATGGGATCAAGCTTGTGGTAAAAAGGTTGACTATGACACAGATCAATAAAATCGAACGGCTATAACTATCTATTGGATTTATGTGTTGGGTCGAATCAATTGCCCTACCCAATTAGGCCGACTTAGGTCCCCACTTAAAATATGGGACATACATGCTTGATGTGAGACCAAGTGTGACTTGGACTCAATCTCATAATGCGATTATGAGAGAGTCCAAGATAAAGTTAAGTTGAGTCTCATATCTAATGTGCTGTGATCCAAGTTTTGATGATTTCTAACTATAGAGAATCTCTCCTCTCTTCCTCCTCCTTGAGATCTGGTTTTGCTATTTAGATTTTCATACAAATATCTGATTGTATTGAGTGTGGAACATTATATGTGGTTCTAGTAATCACATATTCCGATGTAAGATGTTTTCCGATTCAATAAAAATCTCCCGCTACAGATCCGTGTTCATGTACATCGATATACCTAATTCGATTCTTCTACAACCTTCACTTTCTAATCATTTTCATAACTAACCATCAAAGCACGTTGATTCATTTGATTTGATTTAGGGAGTTTCTTTTCACATGGGATGTCTCATGTTTGCAGTAGTAGTTCTCATTTGGGATTTGGGCTTGGGCCTCCTTAAGAGTATTGGCCCACCGGTCAAGCTAAAGCTCAATCTCGTAATGCGAGTAGGAGAGAGTCCAAGATAAAGTTGAGTCGAGTCTCCAATCCAATGTGATGTGATCCACGTTTTGATGATTTCTAACTCTAGAGAATCTCTCTTCTCTCTTTTTCTTCCTTGAGATCTAGTTTTGCTACTTAGATTTTTATACAAATATCTGATTGTATCGAGTGTGAAACATTATATGTGGTTCTAATAATCACATATTCTGATGTAAGACATTTTCCAATTAAATAGAAATCTTCCGCCACAAATCCGTGTTCATGTACATTGAGATACCTAATTCGATTCCTCTACTACCTTCACTTTCTAATAATTTTCATAGCTAACCATCAAAGCAGGTTGATTCATTTGATTTGATTTAGGGAGTTTCTTTTCACATGGGATTGTCACATGTTTGTAGTATTAGTTCTCATTTGGGATTTGGGCTTGGGCCTACTTAAGAGTATTGGCCCACCGGCCAAGCTGAAGCTTGGATTCTATGCCCAATTAAGTTTGGCCATGGAGTCAATCCACTTGACGATGTCATGTTTGACATGGAATATTCCAAAGGAAAATTTAAGCTTTGGTAGCTCCAAATATAATTATTTAACAATCGGAAACATCTTTTGTAAAATTTAAAAATGGTACTTATTTTTTTCAAATTTTAATTTTTAGTGATATTTTAGGTGATTGGACCAAAATGCCCCTTAAAAGATTGATTTTATTTGAACCAACAAACCTTGGAAATCAAAATTTTAAGGGGCATTTGGATCCAATCATCTGGGCGTGTTTGGCAATGCTTCTTCGGGGTCCTAGAAGTGATTCATGAGCCAAAAAACGCTTCAAATAAATAAATACGCGTTTGATAAACCCAAGTGAAAAGCGATTCTACAAAAATCGCTTCATTCAAACGTTGATTTTTTTGAAGCTATTATTTTCTGCTTATATAATCACGTTTGTAGGAATTTGTTTAAGGTTTGAATGTAATATGTCTTATATGCCTATTTAAAACTTTTAAAATACCTATTCTATCCATGTTATCTTCACGAACAAGACTCCTACTAAATATAGATTTCCTACTCTACACAAATTTCTTACAAATCTAACTTAAAAGGGGACAAGTGAGATTATTTCTTTTTCTTTCTAGTTCAATTGGGGACTTTCCTTTAAAGGCCTACTTATTATGCCGCTTACTTATCTAACATATACGTTTCGCTACGCTTACTTTCTTTGAAGACAAAGAGGATAGCGCACTTTCTAAATGGGTTTATTTGACACATCTTTTATTTCTTTGAAGCAATTTTTATGAAGCGTTTCATAAGAATCAATTATAAATGAATTGCTTCTCCTTCCAAGAAGATAAACATGCCGGAAATATCATTCAAGATTAAATACTTTGTAAAATAAGCACTATGTTTTAAAATTTACAAAATATATCCCTGATTATTGAATAATTATGTTTGGAGCCACAAAACCTTAAATCTCGCTTATTACGGAGTAAGCCCGGCCCGAGTCCGCCCGTTGCCACCCTTAGCACCAAAGGAAAGGGAAAAAGAAGATCTGGTTCGTCTTCAAGAGCTCCAAAACCCTACGATATCTCCATCTCCAAATCGGAATCTCTGAAAAAAAAAAAAAAAAATTAGCCGAATCACATCTTCAAGAGTTCCATCGCATCAACCCCAACTCCCAATCAACTCCAGCAAATCCAAGCCCCAAGCACAATCACTCCTTCTGGTCTCAGGTGCTGCTATGCTCAAGCCAAAAGCAACTAATAGTTGCTGCAGCCACAGGTAAGGACCGATTTAATTTTTTTGTTTATGTAGGTTGCAGGTTTTGCAATGTTAAGATTGAGGGATTTGATGATTTAGGGCTATGTTTTATTAGTGTTCATATTTTTCTGGGTTGGGGTTTCGATGAAACAGACCTTATCGTTAGTGATTATCTCAATAGGTTCAATTGATTTTCCTTCTTGTGTTTGTGCTTGTGTTGATCTGCAACCAGAAATGGGGTTGCAACCCAGATCGTTGAAATTATGAATTATTCCCTGCATGCATCCTTGAGCAAGATTTTTCCTTTTTGAAATCTGGTTGTACTAAGCAGAACATTTACTTAGCTACATGGCTGATCCGAGATCATTAAGGTACAAGAAAATGTCATTGTTCACAATTTGATTGTTTGAATTCTTAGTTTTTTATTGGCTGAACAACGGATAAAGAGGTATTATCTACTTTCAGTTTTGGTTTTAATTGAACTCTAGAGGGACCTATTATCTATAGAAGTTTTCTGACTGGGTTTTGATGTATTTGCTTAGCATTTTTGTTTATTTTAGGTTTCTGGAATTTGTGATTTTAAGCTTTATATTATGGCGATCTTTTTTTTTTTTTTTTTTTTTATCTAATTTGTACAAATCTTGTTCATTTTTATTTTAAGGTATTTTGCCAGATGTGCATTTAAATATTTTAGGGTATGTATTAGTTTAAGGGAGCTTCCTATACTAGGATTTAATTTAGGATATTTTGGTTATGTTTTAGTATTCTAGGACTTCATGGATTTATGGACTCTAGGTATTTTAGAGATTTTTAATATGTAGGCTCATTTAGGGATGTCTCTACTTTTAGTATTATTTAGGGTAATATTAGGGTTTTTATTTTGCTAATTTAGGATTTTTAGGTTCCTTGAGGAATTTTGAGGCATTTTAGGTTTTCTAGTATAAGTTATATATTTTTAAGCCATTCTCGATTCTTTATCTCACTATATTTTGGTTTTATTTATGTTTAGGTCTTCGATTACCTACGTTCATTTTTATTTTTTTTTGTTCTAAATATTTTAGGAAATTATATCTTCCTTGGATATTTTTAGGGTCCAGGGATTTAATTTGACGAAATAGACTTGGGACCAGGTAACCGGTTGAAACGGGGGAGAGTGCGTGCCTAACACCTTCCCACTCTCTTAATTAAACCTCCCTACCCGTTCTGGTTAGACCATTTATTTAAATTTATTTGGGTTTATTTTGAGCTTATTTAATGAAAATAAGTGCCAATTCACACCTCTAATCTAATGGATTGTGGCGACTCCATTTTAACCCGATCGGCCTAGGGTCAACCTAACCCAGGGTAGATCACAATGTACATATGAGAAACTGACTCAGTTGAAAACAAGCCGAAGTTTCTTCGGTTGCTTTCCGGTTAATCGGACACTATATGAAATACAAGATAATAAATGATCACATACTCGGTTAACCAAACGTTAGATTCGGGCTAGCCGTAAGAACAAACTGATTAAATAATCTTAATATATTAATATATATATATGTGTGTGTATATATATAATATTCATAGATATAAATAACATTACTTTGTATATATGCATAGATATCATTACCCTATATACACAAAAATATATGAGAATCTTTACTATAGATATACATACTCATATGTATAACAAACCTTACTATAGATACGCATATAAAGCTCACAAGCCTAATGTATTGCTTACAACTTTTATGTACAATATAATGATCTTCAATATTATTAGTCATAATGAGCACTAAATTACTATTTTATATCATTACAGAATAAGGTTACATCCATAACAGCACTAAGTTACACCCCTAACAACACAAGGTTACACCTTTTTCAGCACTGATTTACATCCCCTATAGCACAAGGTTACACCTTAAACAACACTAGGTTACACTTATAATGGAACTAAGTTACACCAATAATAGCACTGAGTTACACCCCATACAACACTAAGTTACACTCTAAACAACACGAGGTTAAACCTTAAACAACACTAGGTTACACCTTAAACAACACTGGGTTACATCCATAATAGCACTAGGTTATACTCTAAACAGCACTGAGTTACACCCCCCTATAACACTAGGTTACACTCTAAACAACCGAAGGTTACATCTATAATAGCACTAAGTTATACCCCTAACAGCACAAGGTTACACCTCTTTCAGCACTATTTTACATCTTCTATAGCACAAGTTTACGCCTTAAATGGCACTAGTTTACACTTATAATGGAACTAGGTTACACCAATAATAGCACTGAGTTACATCCCCTGCTGCACTAGGTTACACTCTAAACAGCACTGAGTTAGACTTATAATAACACTAGGTTACACAGTATGGTTCAAAATATCGTATCTTATCGACCGGTACGGACGATACAAATCGTGTATCAACTTGGTCGATATGATACAATATCGTAGGATACGATAAGTTAAAAAAAATAACTGTATCGCGCGATATAGTTCTATAAATTGAATTTATTGAACTGTATCGATACTGTCTATAAAAAAAAATACCAACTTGAGAGCATGGTTCGCAATGTCGGCAACATTTAGCGAAATGTCGCCGACATTTCGCCATTTCACACCCTGGCGACACGAAATCTGGGGGTAAAATCCCAGGTTTCGTTTTTACCTGGGTGTCGCTCCATGTC
>JAUPMG010000019.1:15950798-15970622 GCA_031762675.1 Pachysandra terminalis
CAAAGAGGACTTAGAAGGCCTAGAAATGCTAAATAAGTCATGATATAAAGATGTAAATATGTAATAATTCATGACTTATCAACCAGCCTAGCCTTGTATCTTTTAGAGTAATTATTCTCTTCTTTAAGACTGTAAACCCACTTGTTTTCTAAGGCCCTCTTTCCTTTGAGAAACTTAACAAAATCTCATGTTTTGTTTGATGAGAGGGAGTCCATCTCATCACCCATTGCAGACTCCAACTCATTCCTTGTATTATCTTGCATTGTTTCCTCAAAACATTCAGGTTCACCATTTTCAGTTAGTAACAGATAGTTAAGAGATGACAAATACTAAATTGGAGTCATTCCTTTGGTAATCCTATATGACCTCCTTAAAGAAGGAGAATATGCCTTAGTATGTGAAACATGAGTAAGAGAGGCATGAGCTTTTACCTCACGGTTTTCATCTAGTGGTTCCAATACACCCCTTGGTGTATCTTCATCATGTTCTACGTATTTTTCATCTATTGGACTTTCTACAGAAACATCATTTTTTGCCTTATTCAAGATATTTTCATTAAATATGACATCCTTGTTTCTAATGCCTTTTTAATTTTCTGGATCCCAAAATCGATTACCAAAGTCATTAATGCCATACCCAATGAAAATACATTTTCTAGACTTAGAATCTAATTTATTCCTTCCATCTGCATTAATATGAACATAAGAGGTACAACCAAAAACTCTAAGGTGTGTTAGGTTTACCTCTTTTCCAGTTTAAGCCTCTTTTGGAAGTCCAAAGTCCAAAGCAACTGATGGCCCTCTGTTAATCAAGTATACTACGGTATTGACTGCATCTGCCCAAAAAGATTTAGGCAACCCAACATCTCTCCTCATGATTTTAGCACACTCAGTAATTATTTTATTCATCCGCTCAGCAACTTCATTTTGTTGCAGTGTCTTAGGAATCGTTTTCAATCTGCTGATCCCATTCAAAGCACACTAGTCCTCAAATTCATTGCTGTAGTACTCTCCACCATTATTCGACTTGAGACTTTTCAGTTATAAACCTGCTCCATTCTCAACAAGTGCTTTCCATTTTCTAAGCACATCAAATACATCTGATTTTGTTTTAGAAAATAAACCCATAATTTTCTGGTACTGTCATTAATGAAAGTGACAAAATAACGAGAGCCACCAAGAGAAGGAACAAGAGATCCCCATATATCAGTATGTACCAGCTCCAATTTGTTGGGTTTTGAAGTTCTTTTGATTTTTGAGAAACTCACATTTTTCTGTTTGCCAAAGATGCAGTCTTCACAAAAGTCCACTTCTACCTCTTTCAATTTATGTAGCTTGTCCGCTTTGTGCATTACTTTCATTCCATTTTCATTCATATGCCCAAGTTTGTGGTGCCACGTGTTTGCATCTACCCCTGTAGATGCAACTGAAATTGAATCGTTAGTGCCAGATACAATATACAGTGTGCCATCTTTCTTACCTCGTGCTATCACTATAACACCCCTGCTTCCATGAGTCATCACAAAAGTAGTGGTTGTTCCCACTTGTGCCAATTGTTCAACATAAATTAAATTCTTCTTTAATTGAGGTACGTATCTTACGTCCTTCAACTATAGAATAGTACCATTTTGCAGTTTTATTTGTACATCACAATTTTCAGCGATGTAGCAGGGTTCTCCATCTCCAAGATAAACTTTACCGAATTCACCTTCTACAAAATTTTGTAGAAAATCATTTTGATGGATAGCATAGAAATATGCACCAGAATCTACAATCCATACATTGTTTAATGTAGTAAAAGAGAAAATCAAAGCATCAAAATTTGTAATTTCTTCATTAGAGAGATTTATGGAATCATTACTTTCCTGATTTTTATTTGGGCCACTTTCTTTAGAGCTCTGCAGTCTCTCTTGAAGTGCCCCTTCTTCCCGCAATTCAAACAGCCTTGATCACCTCTTTCTTGAGAAGCTCTCAACCTGCTGTTTCTTGATTTAGAGCGGTTAAAATTTATGTTCCTCTTCTTTGATAATCTGCTCCTTTCTTATACACTTAGAACATTACCTGATGTTTGACCAATTCCAGAATTCTTCCTGCGAGGTTCTTCACTTAGAAGAACACCCACAACATTATCATACTTCAAACTACCCGAACCAGACGAGTTGCTCACAGCCACTACCAGACCGTCCCAACTGTCTGATAATCCTGATAAAATTAATAAAGCCCTAATTTCATTCTAAAAAATTATTCCAACCGATTCCAGTTGACTTGTGACAGTGTTGAACTTGTTTAAGTGCTCAACCACACTACCACCGTTCGACATCTTCAGATTGAATAATCTTTTCATCAAAAAAACATGTTCGATACTGATGGTTTTTCATACATCTTTGATAGGGCTGCCATTAAATCTGTTGCAGTTTTCTCCTTAGAGATATTAAAAGCCACAGATGGCAAAAGAGATAATCTAATCGTACCCAGGGTTTTCCTATCCAGAATCTCCCAATCGTCATATGACATCTACTCAGGTTCTTTGACAATCCTCCTAGAAGACGGAAAAGATCCTTCTGATATAAAACATCTTCAATTTGCATCTTCCAAAATCTGAAGTTTGAACCATTGAACTCTTTGGTTCTCACATTTCCTTCTTCCGCCATTGCTCTCACTCAACAAAAGAGCTCTGATACTAGTTGTTAAGAAAGAAAGAGAAAAAAAGATGAAGAAGAAATCAAGAATGCCAAGAACACAGATTTACGTGGTTCGGCAAATAGTGCCTACGTCCATGGATGCATACCAAGATCTATTATTTTCCAAAACTCATAATCTTATGTTACAACGAATAATTCCCCAAATCCTAAAAGCATGAATAAATACCCTGTAATTAGGGCTAAACATAATAGAAGTGAATCTCCTATTATTTCCCTATACTCACATACCCCATAGGGTTGGTTGTATCCTTAACAACTTACCAACAAAAACCCAACATTGACTCTTTTTTTTTTTTATCATTTATCAACATCCTATTTAGGCAGTTGGTGACATTCTCAACAAAGTTGTTATCCTTACCAACCCTAGAGATAACAGGGTTGTTTTCCTCAACAACCTTTGTCGCGCCCCAGAACCCGAGATATGGGATCTCGAGGATTTCAATAGATTGACCTTCGGTCCACATAATGGATGCGGTTGTCAAACCAACTTATACAAACCAATCTCATGGTTCCACAGAGCATAACTAAACAAACCAGCGGAAGTTTGATAAATTTAAAACCTTAACAAATATCATCACAAGATAACTAACAACATCAACATCATTACAACAGTACTGCCTACATGGGCTCAAAAGTGAAAGTAAAACATAGTTCATAAAACATAAGCACAACTCCAGAGCCCATCCAGTTAAGGTCCACTTCTTCGAGGTATTCACTTGTTTCATAATAGGGGTGAGCTTGAGAGCTCAGTAGAAAAACTCCATAGAACGGCAGTAGAGACTTTCATAGACATATGGCAAAATAATTCATTCGTGCAACTTTCACAATTACACATATATAGTTCACTCACAATGTCCTTATCATGCTTATATTCTAATTTACATACCTTACATGTAATCATACATAATTTCATAATCTCAAGTTCAACATCATGTGTGTCATAATTTGAAATCAATGCCTATGACCCCGTCATGCTATAACCACATTTTCATGCACCCACTTCTCTTCTATAACATCCGGTAATGTATCGCATAATCAATTCATATTCTAGCTCCACATATAATAAGAGACATGCATCATGTATGTTGGATGTATATGTAGTGTAGTGTGTTGTATGATGTGAAGTGATGCACTATTTGATGTGGTGTAGTGCATTGTGTTGTATGATGTGAAGTGATGCATTGTTTTGTATGATATGATACAAGTATGCAAGGATAGTAGGCCAAGCCTAACTGTGACACTACGACCATGTAACTGTTAGTAATCATATCTTTTAGGGAATGATTCCAAGGTAGAGAATGCCACTCTCTTTTCTTTCAGGGAATAATACCCAAGACAGGAAATGTACCCTCTTTCCTTTCAGAGAATGGTACCCTAGGCAGGAAATTTGTCATCTTTCCTTTTGGGATGTACCGTAGATAGGAAATTCACATTCACAAACACAATCAACATATACATCTTGTGTCACACACAAGACAATGATCACCAGTGAGTGCCTTTAGCATCACTCTCAAATATCCAAAATTCTAAAAACATACATGGGACTCACATGCCAAATACACAACAATTTATCCAACTAAGATCATTATACACCCAAACGTCATGTCACATAATTCATGTCGTGATACAATCATTCAAATCACATTAATACATAATATCATATCATATGTAAACAGTTCGTGTTGAAAACTAGGCAGTTTATACATTTTATTGCACAAAATCGTACATAGGTACTTCGCACACAAACCAAGCCCACGCACATACTTCAAATATTCTCAAGGAGCTTGCCCTAAATTTCAAGTCATTTGGAGCTCGGTAGTTGTCGAGCAAGCAATTCAGCCCAGATTTATACTTTTCTCCTCGTGGTTCGTGCCCAATGTTCCATACACCTAAATTTGACATTGTTAAACACAAAATTCATAATTAACACCATTAGAAACTAAGTTAACATGTCATAAGCTAAACCCAAACTTCAATTCCAAGTTTAACATGATAATTTCATTAATTTTCATGAATCAAAGTTCATAACTTGAATTTCTTCATAATTTTCATAATTCAACAATTAAAGACAAGATCTCCACACAACATGGAGAATTTATAGTTTATATGCATAATTCAACCACAAACATCACAATGATCCTATATGCATTATTCTATAGCATCATTACATCCTATGAACATGCCTACCGTATAACTAAAGAAATTCGTACCTCTTCCAATCTCAGATTTCTCTGAACTTCAACACCAAAGATATCTTGCAAAAGTTTCCTCTCTGCTTTCTCCCTTCTTAACCTTCTTCCTTCTCTAGAATTTGCTGCAATTCTCTTCCTTTCTTCTTTCTCCTTTGGTTCAAGTTTTTCCCTACAGATGGTGGTTATCTCCCACTACCATGCATGTTTGAATTTGTGGAGTTAGTGGGGTTTTTCCTCCACACTAATTGATTTAAAGTAAGTACAAAGATCAAAGTATCATCACCTCTCTCCTATGGGCCAAACAACCAACCCAAGGTCCAATTCACTTCAAGCTTTGGGGCCTAAGCCCAAATCACCTGAAATTGTCATAAATTTCCTATATTTTAACTTAATTACACTTTAGTCCCATTTAGCCATTATTCTAACAATTAAATTGTTAAGTTCATTTAAATGATTAAATAGTATTTAATCATTAAATAAGAGTGGAGGGTCAGAGTCACTACAACCTTATAGATAATAGGGTTGTTATCCTAACTAACATCAGTCTCCACATAACAACAAGATGAACACCACTAGAAAGCTTGAGTAAAGGGATTGTCGTTTAGTTTATAATGCATGACTCAAGCTAAGTCTTATCTAATTTATTTGTCTTTACTTAAGATGTTTTGCGTGGTTCATTTGTATGCTAGATGGCATGTGCTTGTATCTTCTCTCTTCTTACTCACCCCTTATGCTTGGATTAATGATGGGATGACACAAGCTCCATAGTTGTTATGTGCTATATGCATGGAGAAAGGAACCAAGAGCCCTTTATATAATCTTTAAAATAGTCTTTGATAATAGTTGGTTTTCCATGTAGCAAGAAATTGAAAAAACAAAAAGACACACAGGAAGCCATCAAGTCACCTTAGAGTTAATAAACCACCTCATACATTAATGAACCACTTTATTATTAATAAACCACCTCATAAGTTAATAAACCACCTTTTTATTGTTAATGAACACCTCATAAGTTAATGAACAACCTTATGGAGTTCCACGAAAACTTAATGTGATCATTAAGGCCACATAGGCAATTCCAACAATCTTTTGCAAGAAAGCATTGAAGCACTTAGAGATCTGCAAGTGCAAGCATTCAAGGAAGAACTTTCAAGACTTCTAGCGAGGTAACTCTTTTCAATTGCTCTCATTTACATAGCAATTTTATTCCTGATTTACATTCTTCAATTTATTCGAATGTGAGTTTTGAGCCTTGGAACTTACCAAATTGAAATATGCTACAGTCGACAGTTGCAACCAGAAAACATCAACTATGCCATGAAAACCTTGAGACTCCAGCACTTGCAAAAGTGTTTGATATTGCATTAGACTTATAGATATTTATCGGATAGGAGATCTTCATCCCGGACAAGAGCCTACTTAGGGATGTTCGCTTGTCTTAAAGTGTGGTGGCCAAAGGCGTGAGTGTCATCAGTGACAGGGTGGGACCTTGGCATGTCGACTTGGAATCCAGTAGTGTCAAACGGTTCACTAATTGGTGGATTAGCTCGTCAAGAGATAAGGTACCACCTCAATACGAGTTGTTAAGGGAGTGATTCACTCATTCTAATTAGTAAGTCAAAATGAATGATTCTCTTTTCAATTAATGGGGAGATTAACGAGATATAATGAGGGAGCCTTTTAAAGCATTAACCAATTTAACGAGATGATAACGCTTGTCACCATCCTCGTAGGACTTAGGCAAAAGAGGAAACTTCCGAGATTTGAGAGGTATACTTATGAGTTTGTGTGCTCCATACTTGAGAGATTATTTGTGGAGAAACACCCTTAGAGAAATAAGACAAGTTCTTGAGAGTGAACGAGGTAATGTCTATCTGTTCATTTATTGCCTGTAGCTGCGTACCAGCCACTACCTATCGTGCCTTATTGGCCGATCTCCTCATATGATTCAAACAACACTGTGGGGACGCTCGTATGATATGAGTTTAGGTCCACACTTGGATCTATTTCCTCCTACTTATATCTTATGTGGTGAAATGTAATTCCATATTGACACGTGGAATGCATTTCTAAAAAAGACTCCTACACCTTTATATATAAGAATTGCTAGATGTTTTGTAGATATTCTAATAAGTCTTTTAGGAGACTTTTAGAAGTGTGTAGAAAGAGAAGTAAGTAGAACCATCTTAAGAAATTTCTAGAGAAGTCCTAACCATTGGATTTGTGACATGTAGTACAATCTTTTAGCTACTCATTGTAACATAAAGACCTATAAAAGGGGGAGGGTTTCTCATTTGCAAGGCACCTTCAAATAAAATAACCCCGTTGAAGGAAGCCTAATGATTATATATTTCTAATCATTGTATATCCCACGATAAGTCATACTATTCTACCCTTTTTATATATATGCTTTATAATTCTGTTATTTTAAAGATAAGTTATCAAATTAAAATACAATCTTTTATTTAATAGTTCACTGTTTTTTAAACATATATTATTTAATGAGTACAATTGTAAAAAATACGTATGAAATATTCTAATTTTAACTTAATTTTTTTAAAATACTAAACGATTGTGAGAGTTCATAAGTCTTCTAATATACATTTTGAATCATCCTTAAGATCCAATCTAAAACTTGAGTACAATCTCTTATTTCACAATTAGTCTCTATTTTGCCCTATTTGAATTCATATACTATCATAATGTAGTACATATATCTTTATTATTCTAGAAATGACCATGTAATGAGTTTTCTAATTTATTGTAATTAAAGTAGTGATAGAAAATAGTTTTTAGAATATTTTACTTTACATGTTAGTTATAATTCATAATACTATTTATGTGATTAAGGGTAGGTAATTTGCCCGATATGGTAAGTTAAACAGATGCAACATACTGTTCAATCAAAGCCGACATTCATTACCGAACAAACATCCATTAATATTCAATTGTAATAGAATGTTTTTAAACTTCCAAATTACAATTTCAATTGACGTGTGGAACTAATAATGCCGTTGTACTTTAAACATTTTACATCACTTTTTTTTTCATTTGTATATATGAGAAATGAGTATAGCTCTTGCTAATCTGCAACTAGTATATTTAATGTCATTATGTAGAAAATATTCCCTTTGTAGCAGCCAGCCTTAGGCATATCTTGAGTTTTCTAAAAACAGCAATTACATTAATTTTGATGAGTTGCCTGCTCCTTATAATCCTTATAATCAATGAAGAGGGAGAAACATAATCTTTAAAAGATTATGTTTGATACATTTAATTATAATTTATAACCTAATTATTCGATTAATGGTTAACAGTTAACGATTCGATGCCTGATGATATCGTTATTGTAAACGACAAAAGTGCCATTTACTATTTGATTTAAACCAACATTCATTATCTCATTACCATCCGATCGGAATCGAATTTTCAAGTCACAACTCTGATTGCGATCGAAACTAATAATCCTCTTTTTACTTCAAACATTGTTTATCATTTATAAAAACACAACTAGAAGTTATCTATGTTATTTTGCGTGTATATATATATATATATATAAATTTATAAGAACAAATGAGTGCAAGTAAACTCTCACTAATATGCTGCTAAATCTAATAGCCTAATACACTTTGAAAAAGGAGAAAAGAAGAAAACAGTAAGAGATATTTGAAAGAAGCAACAAAAGGCTGCAAACAAAAAGCTTAAGAACACAAACTCATTCATCAAAAACCAGTAAACAATCTTTTTTTGTTGGAAAAAACCAGTAAACAATCGATAGCTTACGACAATCTCTCTGTCTCTCATAGTCTCGTAACAACTACGACTCGATAAGGGAAGTGAAGGAGAAAAAAAAATGAGAAAAAGAAAAATCAGCTTCGCTAGCAGGAGACATGCCTTCTGGTGTTGCCACGTGGCAAGATGTAACTGGTTAGGTGCTTTTCTCCGGCTCCCACAACAATACGCCCCTGCCATGTCAGTAACCCCGTCCTATGACCCCGGCGAGTCCGTATCGTATGCTTCTCTCTCTATTTATTCATGTACCCTCATTCTCTCTCCTCTCAAATCTCTCATCTCTATGCGTCTGTGCCCTACCTTCTCCTTTTCATCTTTACCCATATCTCACAATCTGTTGTCCTTTGTTGTTTGATTCTCACTTTGCGTTCTGTTCTTTGTCATATCAGGGAGATTTTTATGCTTATTGTTCTGTTTAGATGATGTATGCCCCCACCTTTTAGTCATTTTCTGGAGAAGATATTTGGTGGGGAATTTTCTTTTCTGTAAGTTCAGTTGATTCAGGTGAGCTTTTCTTTTTCTGGTCTTTGTGCATGTTATATTTACATTACTGCAAGTTCTGTTTTGTTGTCTGATTGTTTATTCATATCTTGTATTTGATGTTCTGGGGTTTGTTTTTTTATTTGTTTTAAAGTCTTTTGCTTTTTCTTCAAATAATGGAAGATGGTTTTGATTATGCTGTATGATGAGTAGCTACTGACATGGTATGTGCGATTTAGTAGGAGTTGAATGTGTTTGGTTGTCTAAAGACTTAGTTTTAAGAAGGATTTTAGGGATTTTAGTGGGAATTAATTGAAATGGGGCTTATTAGATTCAAATTTCAGAAACAGTTTCAGGCTTGTTTTGAGTTAGTTTTAGCAATTGAATTATGAATATCTTGTATTTGATGTTCTGGGGGTTTGTTTATTTGTTTTAACGCCATATGCCTTTTCTTCAAATCATGGAAGATGGTTTTGGTTATGCTGTATGATGAGTAGCTACTGGCATGGTATGTGTGATTTAGTAGGAGTTGAATGTGTTGGTTGTCTAAAGACTTAGCCTGGTATTTTAAATAGTTTTGAGAAGGATTTTTGGGATTTTAGTGGAAATTAATTGAAATGAGGCTTATTAGATTCAAATTTCATAAACAATTTCAGGCTTGTTTTGAGTTAGTTATAGCAATTGAATTATGCATATCTTGTATTTGATGTTCTGGAGTTTGTTTATTTTGTTTTAAAGTCCTATGCCTTTTCTTCAAATAATGGAAGATGGTTTTGATTCTGCTGTATGATGAGTAGCTATTGACATGGTATGTGTGATGTAGTAGGAGTTGAATGTGTTTGGTTGTGTAAAGACTTAGTTTGTGGTAGTCTGTTTTAGATAGTTTTTAGAAGGATTTTTGGGATTTTAGTGGGAATTAATTGAAATGACGCCTATTAGATTCAAATTTCAAAAACAGTTTCAGGCTTGTTTTGAGTTAGTTATAACAATTGATTATGCATATCTTGTATTTGGTGTTCTGGGGTTTGTTTATTTATTTAATGTCTTAAGCTTTTCTTCAAATATTGGGAGATGGTTTTGATTTTGCAGTCTGATGAGTAGCTACTGACATGGTATGTGTGATTTAGTAGTTGAATGTGTTTGGTTGTCTTAGAAACTTAATTTGTGGTAGTCTGTTTTAGATAGTTTTGAGAAGTATTCTAGTGGGAATTAATTGAAATGAGGCTTATTAGATTCAAATTTCAAAAACAGTTTCAGGCTTGTTTTGAGTTAGTTATAGCAATTGAATTATGGATTTAGTGAGATGGGTATATATATGTTTTCTATAGTGGGGATTTTATGATATAATCTAGAATTCTTGAGTTTATACTAAAGATTCGGGTTTGGCAATCAGTGGTTGAATGGTGATCTAATTGATTTTGGGTATGTATGTTGAAGTGATCAATTAATATTTAGTTAACCCTTTTGAATTCGACTTTTATTGTTCATCTTTTGCTGGAACTGTAGTGTGCTGCAGAATCAACTTTCAGACATAGCAAACTGAAGGATGAAAGAATTAATATCCTATACAAGCTCATGTTGAGATGCCATTTAGGCATACACAATAACAAGCTACAGCACAATGTTGCTATGTTTTGTAGGCATCTAATCTATTTATGATAATTCTGTGTATTATTAAATATGCTTCATCTCTGGAAATCATTCCTTTAGACAATGAGGGTATGGTTTTTGACAGGTTGTGATGGCGCAACGGGATTTGTGTTGCCAATCCCGACTAGTTGGGATAAGGCTTTTTTTGTCCCTCCGTACTCCCTCATGCTTAGGCTTATTTTAATTATTGGCTGTTCGTTTTCACTGTGCACTTTGTAAAGTAAACCCTGTTGTATCCACAATCAAGCAAATGTCATAGTCATGATTCTTGATGTACACATCCCAAGGTCGTATTGCTTCTTCATAAACTTTTCCTTATTTTGGAATAAAGAAAAGCTTACAAGTGAACATATGTGTTTTGGAATTTCCCTATCGTTGGGAGGAGCATCCATAATCATCAAAGGTCCTATTTATTTCAAGTTCTTTCAAAGTTTACCATTTTCTGAAGCCTCTACTTTATTTGTAGAGCTTTTGTGCAATTAGATTATTGCTTTATGACATCAAGGAAAAGATGACTGGAAAAGGGCAACCATCTGACTTTCTTTGTTTTTGCATTTTTTTTTTAAACATCTTTTTCCTAAACTGTGGTGAAATAAAAACTCTGTGTTTTCTCTTCTTTTGAGTGGATTTGAGTGGGAGCGCAGTTTGAAAACTTGTATTTTTCCTTATTAATGACTTGTGATTGGGCCTATTGACTTGTTGAATCAGGATAGGCAAGATTAAATTTGGCTTGGGTGAACATTGAAGGATTTTAGCTACAAAATATTATCTTAGAATGTATAGAAGGTATGCTATCATTTAATATGCGCTCGTAAATATTTGGATTGGAAGAAGGATATAATTCTACTTTAAGAGATACAGAAATAGAGAATCATAAAAGCATTTTTAATGTATCTGAAGTTAAACGAAAAGGAACTTCTCACAATTCTCTTCCGTCTTTGTTTGCTTATACAACTAACTTCCTTGGTAGCTGCTGAGTTATTTTATGTTGTTTTGTTCTTGGTGCGTTTCTGGTTCTTCCTCTTTTTGGGAACTCTATGTTCTCTTTTGTATTTGCTGCTCTTTCTTTGATCTTTAACAAAATTCCTTTCTCTATTCATAAAAAAAATTGAATTCTATGGACCTTTGTATGGAACAATTTTGCTTATTTATTTAGGCTATTGAAGTTGTAAGTAACATTAGTATGACTATGAGCTCCTTGGTTTCTCCTTTTCTTTTGCTTGTTTTAGAATATTTGAGAGAGAAATGATACATGCTCTTGAGAAACTTTGAAGACATGGAGGAAGTTCTTTAGAATTTTGAAAGCTAACTTTTATTGATCATTGATTTTGGGGCTGATGGGCAAGCCATCCTTCCAACTGATTTTTTTTTTCTTAATATCTAGAATATTTTTTTGAAGAAGCTAGAGAAAGAGAAATTGTGTTTGGGAGTACTAACAACAACCCTAGACCACATATGTATAGATGAATCTTTAGGTATGTGAAAACAATTTACTCTTAATGTTTTTTTTTCTGGCCCCATTGGTTTATTGTTCTTCAATAGTGCAGAACCCAAGATTCCCTTTGAACGTTTGAAGATTTTCTCTTATTTGTTCATGCAAAGTTAACTCTTGAAGGCTATTGTCTGCAGATGATGACATGAGTGTTGTACAGATATAGGGATATCAGGCACTGTAATCTCTCCCAAATCTAGGAACTATACATGATATGTAGCTACTATAAAAAGTTGATGCAACAGCTGAATCTTACAAAAATGAAGTCATTAATCTGCTTCTATGTGAGTTCTGGCCGTTCCTAATGAAGATATTTTTCTCACTAATCTTCTGCCTGCAAGCTCCAGGTGTTCATGATGAAGATATTTCTTTTTTCTCACATTAGCAGGAGTTGCTTGAATGGTAAAACAGGTATCCTTATGCATTTGACAAGTTAAAAACGAGGAAACAAGCAATGAATATAGTGGGCAATGCAATGTAAATTGTGTAGGGTATGCGACATTTTAGAATCAAATCAAGATAGTCATTTCTGAACTTTGTGTCAAATTGCACGTTGACTTTTGGGGAGTCATGTCCCAGTAATACTATAACTTGAAGACAATTCATTTAATGAAATTACTTGAATTATAAAAAGTCTGGAGGTTTCTTAGAAATGTCACCGAGTACACTATAGGCTTTAATGTACATATAGATGTTTGGTATAGACACGCTCCTAGGAGTGCCAGTGATGATGATCAGTGGTGAGAGGTTTTTCTACATCTTCCTTGTAATTGAAAGTGATTTATTGGTTCCCTTTCAAGAATCAGTTGTTGTAGGTGATGGAAAAAAGGAGCTTTTTCCCGAGCTAATATGTCCTTAGGAACCTCAAGCACCTAACCTTTTACTCAGGGTCCGCATCACAATCAAAATGCAAAGCATAAAAATATTAGAGAATTGAATTAGGAAATGGGTCCAACTTCTTATGTTGTGGGGGGTTTGGTTTGATCGTTAATGTTTGTGCTCCTTTTTTGAAACTAAGATTTCAATATCTTATGTCCTATTAACTAAATAGTTAGATTGCCTTATTCATCTTTTCTGGAATTTGCCAGGCTTCTATTCTCTTTATGATCAATATTTTGTCATGTGTTTGCTTGATGAGGTGTTATGGATAGAGAAATGTGAAATCTATTATTGTATCCCTTCTTCAAAAATTTACTTGTTTTGATGTGTATTTAGTGTGGATTTACTATGTTTTTATTGGAATTATGGTGGCTTGATGTATATTCTGAAGATTGTACCGCATCCAATTACTCATTCCATTCTTTCTGGTCGTGTCAGTCATGAATGCAGTACCAGGGTTGCAAAGATGAAGGCAAACGGTTCTGGGAATAATAAAATGATAGATAGAAATTGGGTTCAGAAGCGGAAACGGAAAAGGCTTCCTTGTGGAACAGATCTGTCCAATGGTAAAGAGGACATTTCTGTAGACCCAGAATCACCGAGGAACATTTCTTCTGCTAAGCGTAGGCTGAAAAGTGATATCAATTTGGATAAATCCTCACAGAAGAAAAAGGGAAACGACGGGGTGAGCTCTCTTTAGTTCTTCTTATTATGTACTGAAGGTCAGCAATTTCTGATCATTAGAATCACAATGTTCCTTTCCTTATCAACATAACTTTTACTTCTGATTGAGGTCATACTTCTTGATCTACAAAGCACTTCATGAAAATTTCCGTGAGTAACAAAAGATTTTATGTTTTCAAACATTTCATTTTAGTTGGTGTTGAAGCATTTTATGGCTTTATGGTAACATTTTTCATCATCATCACCATCATCATCATCATCGTTAGTTTCTACATTTCCTGGTATGCACCGCAAACTGTCTTTGAACCAGACAGGGCCTGGTTGGAGTGATATTCATTGTTACGAATTGTGCAGATTTTACTGCACTACTTCTGTCCTTTCTGTTTTTGTTTGTTGTTTTTGATGAATTATTTAGATGCTTATTAAGAAGAGAAGGAATGCACAATGATTACATAACTGTAGTGCTTTTATCTTACGCCTCATACTTATAATTCTCCATCCTCTTTCTGTCAGTAAGGTATCATGTTGTATTAGCTTCTGATGAATATTAAGAACATTGTTTGTTGCACAACCTTTCTTGTCAAGGATTCTGCTGTGAGCTTCCCATTTCTTCTTAGTGAGGGTCGAAGGGTTTGCCTTCGTATAGCGGTTTTTCAAGTGTTTTGTTTTCTTTTAGATTCACAGCTCATATCTGTCGCTGACTACTGACAAGAAGCTCTTGGTTGATATAAAACACGTGTAGGATCTTTACGAAGAAATTCAATCAATCAACAATATCTTTTTCGCAAGTAGTTGGGGTCAGCAGTTGTTGTTCTTGTTTCTTAAGTACTCTGTGGTTCTTATACCAGTCATATTTCTTGGAATATTTTCAAGTGGTGTTCAAGCTTTTATTATTGCGACTTTGCTGCAAACTAACTAGGTGAATCCATGGAGCTTGGCATTAGGATCTGAAAGGGGAGGCTCTGATATCTGATCCTGTTAAGTGGCAATTGACAGAAAGTTACAAGGAAAGGAGAGGAAAGCCTCTTACCAGATAGACAGCATTTTCCCATCTTTCTGTCCCAGCCTATCACATGCCATTTCGTCAATCAAAATTTATGATTTTTCGAGTCTTTCCTCACATCCATGCTCTTATGGGTTTTCCTTGACCTTTCGACCTGCATAATCTCATATTTTTTTCACTGGCACAGTGGCACTGTCTCTAGTCTTCTTTCATAATGTCCAAACTATTTTAGATGATTCTTATATTACCCTATGTTACTTTTAGACTCTAATGAATTCATTTCTATCCAATCCTTTCTCTTCCAGTCTCTCCTTTATCCATCTCAGCATCTTACATCCGCAACTTGGCTATGCTCATCCTATGAATGTGTTGAATCTTAGCTGCTCTACATCTTGTTCCATAAAGCACAACTGGTTTTACCTTATTATCAAATTTAAATAAAAATTACATCTGTTTTTAATTTCATCCATTAGCATGGGTTGGAGAAGACTAATATTAATAAACCATAGTTCATCATTCAGAGGATTCTATAATCTCTTCCTTGGAGCACATTCAAATAGCACTAAACGAAGGTGATATTGGAAAAAAAACCTTTTTTTATTTCTTTCTTTCTTCCGTTTTGTTTTTCTGGGAACTTTGTTTTTATTTTTTATAGAGATGCTAGATATTTTGTATCGCAAAATTACAACCCAAGGCAACAAATTGTCCACAAATTGAGATTTCTATATTAATAGCCTAGTACCTAAGAAGATAATGCTGCAAGTACCATAAGCTGTGACTGTGATACCGAAGCCTACGCGATCTCTGGATACACACATAATAGTAAGGGTTTATTTAAAATGGTTAAAAGTAGTATTTTTTTGTATAACTTCCATACATCATTCCATGTAGACTTCCATCATGTCACCTTTCACATTCGTATTTCATTTGTTTTATAGTTGAATGCTTTCTTTGTTTATTGGATATAATTGATAGAAATCATATGTAGCTAATGTCTGTATGTGAAAGCTGAAATGAATGATGTGTACATGTACCCATGTCCGACCCTTCTTAACCAATTCCCAACATCCTAAGACGTGGGGAAGAATCCAAAACTTAGACACATGCCTGCAGTTGAGACTTATATGAAAGTACTAGAGACCAGAATCCATATAGTATAGACCATAAGTTGTCGTGAGTCTTGGATTAAGGCATATGTCCCAATTTTTCAAGAAAATCTCTATTAGAGTTGTAATATTAGATGTTAAGTTCAGGATTAGTCCATCTAGTTTTGGGTGGTTAAAGATAACTAAGAATCTAGAAGTTAGAATATATGTACTTTGAGTCGGAAAGGGGGATTGTGAAGAATTTGCCCCCAATTATTTGGATTGAAGGTACGAGCAAGATAGGAAGAATATGGTTTAGTCCGCGAAGAGCATTGCAGCAGGCGGACTTGAAACAAGAGGTGATGAGTGAACCTATGCTTTAGTTACAAGATTCTTCTCGCTTCTCCAACTAGAGTTCCATTGATATGGGCACATCTAAGAATACCAAATGCTCGGGAGTTCCTCTATTCAATCGTTGTCCTTCTTCTTGGAATATGTCAGAAAAAAGTAGTAATGAGAGCCTCCCTCCTGGTTAGGTGGCTCTGAGCTGGCATTGCCCTATGTTGCAAGTTCGAAGGAAGACATCAGCTAGTCCGAAAGGAAGGGAAGGAAGAGGAATGCTATTGCCAATATGAAAACTTAAATTTCTATTGTTAAACATTTATAGAGTTGAGAATTCTTATTTCTTAAAACAATAGAAAATTTTAGGAGTCTTTGGTTGTATAATAGGGAGAGATGATGCGAGTGTTTTCTTCCAGTAGCAGCCCAAACAAGTGCAGGGTGATTGGTGTTTTTCCCTTAATTTAAAGCCTAGACTTAAAAGTTTAAGGTGTCATTTTTTTTTCTCCGCAACAAGTCACTTAAATAATCAGATTTTTCACTTTGAAAAGGACCTGGGAGGCTTTGTGTGATACCTCCACAATCAGGATTTGAAGAAATGAGAATTGTCCTAATTTTTTTCACGGGTAGGAGATTTTGAAGAAGAGTTGTATCCTAGAACCAATAGCAAAATTGTTCTCCTGGCTTAACGGTTGTATAGGCTAGGCATTTGTATGTTTCCCCTCCTTTTTTATTAATTTGATCTGGTCAAACCGCAGTTTTTTTTTATTGTTCTGGTAAATTCATAGTCTCTGTCTTTGAATTTACAAGGTGGTGAGAATCCCTCAGTAGGAGTTTCTATCCCTACTTATTGGATATCCTTGTTTGTATTTCCTTTGCATTGTCGAGGAAGGGAGTGATTATTAAGGAGCCTACCATTTTCCTGAACTAACTGAATATACAGAGGGAGAGTTCTGTGCATCTTGATTTGCACAGTTTGAAGGAAACTTGCTCAGTTCTTTTCTTCTTCTTTTTTTTTTTTTTTACATGTAAATATAGTTGAAAGTGGAAATGCAGATATTTCCTAATTTGAGATAAAAATATGATACATCTGAGAATTATAATTCTTGTCTAAAAATTAAGGCCTCATTTGGCTGTCATTTTGGCAATGCATTCCATGGCTTGGAATGAGTTCTTGTCAGTGGAATGAGTGCTTACAGATAAATGGTTGTTTAATTAGCAAAGGGAGAATGAATTCTCTTGGAATGAGAATGAGAATGAAAAAATACCCTTCATCAGTGAATCACCTCCAACCCTGATTTTAGATTTTAGGAATGAGTTTTATATTTCTGTGGTGGCAAATTTGTAAATAAAGTGAGTGGTGGCAAACTTGTAAATATATTCTTTCTTTTAGGTGGGAACTCATTTTGTTACATGCTAACCAAACACAACCAACAAGCCTTCAAAATTAGTTCCCAAAATGAATTTAGGAACTAGTTCCTGGAATAAGGTCCCAATCTAGAATGGCTGCCAAATGAGGCCTAAAATAAAAAGAAAAGGGGAAGAAGATATAGAACTAGACCTTCAAATGGTATTTTTCTTACTCTATGCTTATATACTTCTTCAAAATTGGGGCTTTGCTGTTCCATCTGTTGTCACGTCTTTGGATTGATGAAGATAGTTTTTGGATGTCAAGAGATCTTTCTATGCAATTGTTGATTAGCGGCTAGCAAAATGGCAGGCTTTATCTTCATAACTCTTGGCTTTTAGATTCTTTGTTTATTTATATTTTTTGTTTATAGCATGAGGGATTTAGCAAAAAATTTATGCCTGCTACCAACACGACGCAGTCCTCCTTTATCTAGGCTTGGGATTTGCAGTGCCTAAAAGATATAACAATACGAAGTAGCATTAATAAAGTTAACAACATTAAGAGCGAGGATTTGAGAGTCTTAATAAAGGACGAGGAGATTAAAAAAGGTGGAGAGAATATTTTCAAAAGTTATTAAATGTTGAAGGTACAAAGAGCTTTGTTTCTGCTATAGATGTTGTTATTGGAGAGTCAAGAGAATACTACTATGTTAATAGGATTAGGTTTTTTAAAGTAAAGGGAGCTTTTGCCAAGATGAAAATTGGGAAGGCTTTAAAACCAGATGGTATTCCAATTGAAGTGTGGAAATGCATGGGAGAGATTGGTGTACTGTGGTTGACCAAATTATCTGATATCGTCTTGAAGACTAGAAAAAATGCCGAAGGCTTGGAGGAAGAGCAAGGTAGTAGCTATATATAAAAACAAAGGAGATGTTCAGAATTGTACCAATTATCATGGTGTCAAGCTTACGAGTCATATATGAGAAACAGTAGTGGAGCAAAGGTTAAGTAGAATAACCTGAGTGTCAAAAAATCAGTTTGGCTCTAGCTCCCATCTCTCTCTATGGTTCGGTTTCTGGTGGGGTGTGGTTCCTCTGTTTCTTTCTGGTGTGATGTTTGGTTTGGGGAGACACCTCTTTCTCTCTCTCTCCGTTTTCTTAGAGTTTATTGGTTGGTTCAGTTTCTGTCCGCTTTGGTGTGTGAGGTTTTTTCCTGGTCAGAGTATGGTCTAGTGTGGAATCTTCCTTTGCGCAGAGATGTCAGGGAGGTGGAGTTAGCGGAGTTGGCTTCTCTCTTCAAGGCCATCGGAGATTTTTTTGTGTCCCAGGATTGGCCGGATAGGAGGATTTGGTCCCCGGACCCAAGAGGTATATTTTCGTGTCGATTGTTTTTCAGTCAATTTAGAGTTAACAGACTGGGGCCCCCAATATCCTTTTCTGCCCAGGCTGTGTGGTCTACCCCTGCACTTCCTAGAGTCAGGGATTTTGTCTGGTCTGCACTGCTTTATCGGATTAACATGGCGGATATGATCCAAAGGAGGAGGAGGTTTATGGCTCTTTCACCTCACATGTGCTTTCTTTGTAGAGAGGTGGAGGAGACACCTGATCATTTGTTTCTTCATTGTGTTGTGGCAGTTGAGATATGGAGTTTTTCTTGAGTATAGGGAGGGTGTGGGTCATGCCGGAGGGTATTTACCAGCTGCATGCTCAGTGAAGATTCACGGGATTGGCAGAGAGGGGTTGTGTCCTGTATCGTTTGGTTTTCCAGTCTATTCTTTGGCACATTTGGAGAGAGCGTAACCAGAGGATTTTCTAGGATTCCTACTCCTTGACGTCGAGCGCGATTGAGGGGATTATGGTGGCGATTGCCTCGTGGGCCTCAGTGAGGCTGCAGTTTGCTGGCATCTTGATGACGGATATTTGGAGAGAGTGGTACAGGATTGTTGTGAGCGACACTTACCCAGTGGTGAAGGTGAAGCTCAGTTTTGCCGGCGCTTTTGTGGACTCTTCCGGTTCTTTTGGCATTGGTAATGTGGCCAGAGACAGTGAGGGGGCCTATTTGTTTGCTTTTTCTGGCCCAGGTGAGAGTGGTGAGATGGTGAGGAGTGCTTTGGTGGCCTTAGTGGCTGGCTTGAGGATTGCTCGGGCACAGGATTTTCCGGGTTTGATTATGGAGTG
>JAUPMG010000019.1:15977121-15994801 GCA_031762675.1 Pachysandra terminalis
GATTTGGTGATATAATTTAGAATTCTTGAGTTTATACTAAAGATTCGGGTTTGGTAATCAGTGGTTGAATGGAAGATTTGAGTGGTCTGATCGATTTTTGGGCTTGTATGTTGAAGTGATCAAGTAATATATAATTAACCCTTGTGGAATTCAACTTTTATATTTCATCTTGCTGTAACTGTACTGTGCTGCAGAATCAAATTTCAGACATAGCAAACTAAAGGATGAAAGAATTAGTATCCCATACAAGCTCATGTTGAGATGCCATTTAGGCATACACAATAACAAGCTACAGTACAATTTTGCCATGTTTTGTAGGCATCTAATTTATTTGATAATTCCGAGTATTATTAAATATGCTTCATCTCTGGAAAGCATTCCTTTAGACAATGAGGATATGGTTTATGACAGATTGTGATGGCGGAAAAGAATTCATGTTGCCAATCCTGACTAGTTGGGATACTCTATATTTTTTTTGGTTATTGTATTGCCATTTGTGCAATGAGTTCTACTCTCGTGGTTATTGTTAATGCTTGCATGACATGACTACTGGGTCATATAACTAAACTGGTCATTTTTGCCCCTCACTACTCCCTCATGACGAGGCTTATTTCAATTATTGGCTGTTGGTTGGTTTCCACCGTGCGCTTTGTAAAGTATCCTCTTGTATCCACAATCAAGCAAATGTCATAGTCATGATTCCTGATGAACTCATCCCAGGGCCATATTGCTTCCTGTAACATTCACTTTTCCTTATTTTGGAACAAAGAAAAGCTTACAAGTGGACATATGTGTTTTGGAATTTCCCTATCGTTGAGAGGAGCATCCTTAACCATCAAAGGTCCTATTTATTTCAAGTTCTTTCAAATTTCACCATTTTCTTAAGCCCATACTTTATTTGTAGAGCTTTCTGCAATTAGATTATTGCTTTATGACAAGAAGGAAAAGATGACCTTGGAAAAGGGCATCCATCTGACTTTCTTTGTTTTTGTTTTGTTTTGAAAACTTGTATTTTTCCCTGTTAATGACTTGTGATTGGGCCTATTGACTTGTTGAATCAGGATAAGCAAGATTAAATTTGGCTTGGGTGAACTTTGAAGGATTTTGGCTACAAAATTCTATCTTAGAAAGTATGTGTAGAAGATATGCTATCATTTGATATTCGCTCGTAAATATTTAGATTGGAAAAAGGATATAATTATACTTTAAGAGATACAGAAATAGAGAATAATAAAAGCGTTTTTAATGTGTCTGAATTCTGAAATTAAAAGAAAAAGGAACTTCTCACAACTCTCTTTCATCTTTGGTTGCTTATACAACTAACTTCCCTGGTAGATGCTGAGTTATTTTATGTTGTTTTGTTCTTGGTATGTTTCTGGTTCTTCCTCTTTTTGGAAACTCTATGTTCTTTTTTGTACTTGCTGCTCTTTCTTTAATCTTTAACAAAATTCCTTTCTCTATTCATAAAAAAATTTGATTTCTATGGAGCTTCGTGTGGAACAATTTCGCTTATTTATTTAGGCTATTGAAGTTGTAAGTACATTAGTATGACTGTATGAGCTCCTTGGTTTCTCCTTTCTTTTGCTTGTTTTAGAATATTTGGAAGGAGAGAAATGATACATGCTCTTGAGAAACATTGAAGACATGGAGGAAGATCTTTAACATTTTCATAGTCAAATTTATTGATCATTGATTTTGGGCTGATGGGCAAGCCATCCTTCCAACTGATTATTTATTTATTTTTTAATATTTAGAACATTTTTTGAAGAAGCTAAAGAAAATGAAATTGTGTTTGGGAGTGCTAACAACAACCGTAGACCACATATGTATAGATGAATCTTTAGGTATGAGAAAATTTTTACTCTTCATATATATATATATATATATTGGCCCCATTGGTTTGTTGGGCTTCAATAGTGCAGAATCCAGGATTCCCTTTGAAGGTTTGAAATTGCTCATGTAAAGTTAACTCTTGAAAGCTATTGTCTGCAGATGCTGACACGAGTGTTGTACAGATATAGGGATATCGGGCACTGTAATCTCTCCCAAATCTAGGAACTATACATGATGTGTAGCTACTATAAAAATTTGCCGCAACAGCTGAATCTTACAAAAATGAAGTCATTTATCTGTTGCTATGTGAGTTCTAGCCGTTCCTAATGAAGATGTTTTTTTCACTAATCTGCTGCCTGCAAGGTCCAGGTGTTCATGATGAAGATATTTCTTTTTTCTCACATTAGCAGGAGTTGTCTTGAATGGTAAAACAGGTATCCTTATGCGTTTAACAAGTTAAAAACAAGGAAACGATCAATGAATATAGAGGGCAATGCAATGTAAATTGCGTAGGGGATGCCACATTTTAGAAGCAAATCAAGGTAGTCATATCTGAACCTTGTGTCAAATTGCATGTTGACTTTTAGGGAGTCATGTCCCAGTAATACTATATCTTGAAGACAATTCATTTAATGAAATTACTTGAATTATTAAAAAATCTTGAGGTTTCTTAGAAATTGTCACCGAGTACACTATAGGCTTTAATTTATGTGTAGATGTTTGGTAGAGACACGCTCCTAGGAGGGCCAGTGATGATGATTAGTGGTGAGAGGTTTTTCTACATCTTCCTTGTAATTGAAAGTGATTTATTGGTTCCCTTTCGAGCATCAGTTGTTGTAGGTGATGGAAAAAAGGAGCTTTTTCCTGAGCTAATATGTCCTTCGGATCCTCAAGCGCCTAACCTTTTACTCAGGGTCTGCATCACAATCAAAATGCAAAGCATAAAAACATTAGAGAATTGAATTAGGAAATGGATCCAACTTCTTCTGTTGTGGGGCGTTTGGTTTGATTGCTAATGTTGGTGCTCCTTTTTTATAACTAAGATTTCAATATCTTATGCCCTATTAACTAAATAGTTAGATTGCCTTATTCATCTTTTCTGGACTTTGCCAGGCTTCTATTCTCTTTATGATCAATATTCTGTCATGTGTTTGCTTGATGCGGTGATATGGATAGAGAAATGTGAAATTTATTATTATAGGCTGTCTTAAAAATGCACTTGTTTTGATGTGTACTTAGTGTGGATTTACCATGTTTTTATTGGAATTATGGTGGCTTGATGTATATTCTGAAGATTGTACTGCATTCAATTACTCATTCCATTCTTTCTGGTTGTGTCAGTCATGAATGCAGTACCAGGGTTGCAAAGATGAGGGCAAACGGTTCTGGAAATAATAAAATGATAGATAGAAATTGGGTTCAGAAGCGGAAACGGAAAAGGCTTCCATGTGGATCAAATCTGTCCAATGGTAAAGAAGACATTTCTGTAGACCCCGAATCACCAAGGAACATTTCTTCTGCTAAGCGTAGGCTTAAAAATGATATCAATTTGGATAAATCCCCACAGAAGAAAAAGGGAAACGACGGGGTGAGCTCTCTTTAGTTCTTGTTATTATGTACTGAAGGTCAGCAATTTCTGATCATTAGAATCACAGTGTTCCTTTCATTATTAACATAACTTTTACTTCTGATTGAGGTCATACTTCTTGATCTACAAAGCACTTCATGAAAATTTTCGTGAGTAACAAAAGATTTTATGTTTTCAAACATTTCATTGTGCTTCTTCTGATTAAAAGAGTGCCAGTTGCATTTTTTTTAGTTGGTGTTTTTTTTCCCCTGATTTATAAGTGAAGCATTTTATGGTTTTATGGTAACATTTTTCATCATCATCATCAACATCATCATCATCATCATCATCATCATCATCATCATCGTTAGTTTCTACATTTCCTGGTATGCACCGCAAACTGTCTTTGAACCAGACACGGCCTGATTGGAGTGATATCCATTGTTATGAATTGTGCAGATTTTACTGCACTACTTCTATCCTTTATGTTTTTGTTTTTGATGAATTATTTAGATGCATATTAAGAAGAGAAGGAATGCACAATGAAAACATAACTGTAGTGCTTTTATCTTATGCCTCAAACTTATAATTCTCCATTCTCTTGTTGTTATCTTTTTCCCTTCCCATTATATATATCATTGTGTTATTGATCAAAAACTTCTGATGAATGTTAAGAACATTGTTTGTTGCACAGCCTTTCTTGTCAAGGATTCTGCCGTGAGCTTCCCATTTTCTTCTTAGTGAGGGTCGAAGTTGTTGCTTTTGTATAGCGGTTTTTCAAGTGTTTTGTTTTCTTTTAGATTCACAGCTCAAATCTGTCGCTGACAACTGACAAGAAGCTCTTGGATGATATAAAATACTCATACAATCTTTACAAAGAAATTCAATCAATCAACAATATCTTTTTCGCAAGTAGTTGGGGTCAGCAGTTGTTGTTCTTGTTTCTTTAGTACCCTGTGGTTCTTATACCAGTCATATTCCTTGGAATATTTCCAAGTGGTGTTCTAGCTTTTATTCTTGCAACTTTGGCTGCAGACTAAATAGGTGAATCCATGGAGCTTGGCATTAGGATCTGAAAGGGAAGCTGTGATATCTGATCCAGTTAAGTAGCAATTGACAGAAAGTTACAAGGAAGGGGAGGAAAGCCTCTTACCAGAGACAGCATTTTCCCATCTTTCTGTCCCAGCATATCATGGGCTTTTTTGAGTCTTTCCTCACATCCATGCTCTCATGGGCTTTTCCTTGACCCTTTTGATTCTTTCAACCTGCATAATCTAATGTTTTTTTCACTGGCACGGTGGCACTGTCTCTAGTCTTCTTTCATAATGTCCAAACTATTTTAGACGATTCTTACATTACCCTGTGGTACTTTTAGACTCTAATGAATTCATTTCTATCCAATCCTTTCTCTTCCAGTCTCTACTTTTATCCATCTCAGCATCTTACATCCGCAACTTGGCTATGCTCATCCTATGAATATGTTGAATCTTAGCTGCTCTACATCTTGTTCCATAAAGCATAACTGGTCTTACCTTATTATCAAATATGAATAAAAATTACATCTGTTTTTACTTTCATCCATTAGCATGGGTTGGAGAAGACTGATATTAATAGACAATAGTTCATCACTCAGAGGGTTCTATAATCTCTTCCTTGAAGCACATTCAAATAGCACTAAATGAAGGTGATATTGGAAAAAAACCTTCTTTATTTCTTTCTTTCTTCCTTTTTTTTTCTGGGAACTTTGTTTTTATTTTTTATAGAGATGCTAGACATTTTGTATTGGAAAATTACCACCCAAGGCAACAAATTGTCCACAAATTGAGATATATTAATAGCCTAGTACCTAAGCAGATAACACTGCAAGCACCATAAGCTGTGACTGTGATACCGAAGCCTACGCCTTACACACCATTGGTCCATTCCTAGATCTCTGGATACACACATAATAGTAAGGGTTCATTTAAAATGGTTAAAAGTAGTATTTTCTTGTATAACTTCCATACATCATTCCATGTAGACTTCCATCATGTCACCTCTCACATTCATATTTCATTTGTTTTATAGTTGAATGCTTTCTTTATTGGATATAATTGATAGCAATCATATGTAGCTAATGTCTCTATGTGAAAGCTGAAATGAATGATGTGTCCATGTACCCATGTCCGATCCTACTTAACCAATTCCCAACATCCTAAGACGTGGGGACAAATCCAAAACTTAGATACATGCCTTCAGTTGAGACTTATATGAAAGTACCAAAGATCAGAGTCCATGTAGTATAGCCCATAAGTAGTCGTGAGTCTTGGATTAAGGCATATGTCCCAATTTTTCAAGAAAATATCTATTAGAGTTGTAATATTAGATGTTAAGTTCAGGATTATTCCATCTTGTTCTGGGTGGTTAAAGATAACTAAGTATCTAGAAGTTAGAAGATATGTACTTTGAGTTGGAAAGGGGGCTTGGGAAGAATTTGCCCCCAATTATTTGGATTGAAGGTATGAGCGAGATAGGAAGAATATGGTTTAGTCCGCGAAGAGCACCGTAGCGGGCGGACTTGAAACAAGCAGTGATAAGTGAACCTGTGCTTTAGTTACAAGATTCTTCTCCAACTAGAGTTCCATTGATATGGGCACATGTAAGATCACCAAATGCTCGGGAGTTCCTCTATTCAATCCTTGTCCTTCTTCTTGGAATATGTCAGAAAAAGTAGTAATGAGTAGGGTTCTAAATGTCGGCGACATGTCTCCATTTTTGACCCTGGCGACACGAAATATTAGGAGAAATGGCCATGTAGCTATTTTCCTTGATGTCGGCGAAATGTCACTGACATGGGGAAAAAAATTCAATTTTTTTTTTTTTGATTTTTCCCCCATGTCTCTCGACATGGGCGACATGGGGGGAAACTCAATTTTTTTTGAAACTTTGATTTCCTCTTTTTCCTTCATGTCGGCGACATGTCGCTGGCCAATCTTGGCGACATGACCAGCGACATCAACATTTAAAACCTTGGTAATGAGAGCCTCCCTCCTGATTAGGTGGCTCTGAGCTGGCATTGCCCTATGTTGGAAGTTCGAAGGAAGAGATCAACTAGTCCGAAAGGAAGGGAAGGAAGAGGAATGCTATTTTTTTTTTTTTTGATCGGTAAGAGGAATGGAAGGGATGGAAGAGGAATGCCATTACCAATATGAAAACTTAAATTTCTATTACATTTATAAAGTTGAGAATTCTTATTTCTTAAAACAATAGAAAATTTTAGGAGTCTTTGGTTGTATAATAGGGAGAGACGATGCGAGTGTTTTCTTCCAGTAGCAGCCCAAACAAGTGCAGGGCGATTGGTGTTCTTCCCTTAATTTAAAGCCTAGACTTAAAAGTTTAAGGTGACATTTTTTTTTCTCCTCAACAAGTCCCTTAAATAATCAGATTTGTCACTTAGAAAAGGACCTGGGAGGCTTTGTGTGATACGTCTTAGATGAGATTGGCCACAATCAGGATTTGAAGGAATGGGAATTGTCCTAATTTTTTCCATGGGTATAGGAGATTTTGAAGAAGAGGTCTGTTCTCCTGGCTTAACGGACGTATAGGCTAGGCATTTGTATGTTCCCCTTCCTTTTTTTTTTTTTTTTGATTGATAACGAAAATTTTATTAAAAGAGGAGGAAAAAAGTACAGAGCGAATTAAAGAAAGAAAGAAAGAAGAGAAAAGAATGATACAAGGACAACACCCGATGACCAAACCATCTACACTTAGAGATAGGCCACGGTCTCCCAACTTCTCATCATATCCGACCAAGAGATGTCTCTGAACTCTGGAAGAAAACTGACCCAAGAGACAGTTGTAACCATAACAGAGTCGATAATCTCCGCCACCCTTTTGCCATTTCCCTCGAAAATTCTTCGATTCCTTTCCATCCAAACCCCCCAAAGCACTGCAAAGAAAAGAGTACGGTACAGAATCTTCCCTCTAACACCAAGCCCAAGGAATTGCTACTGGACGAACTGATCTCTCACGGTACCTGGCTTGACCCAGGAGACGCCAATGGCAGAGACAAAGAAACTCCAAATCTGGCCAGCGATCCTACACCCCAAGAACAGATGATCCACCGATTATCCCTCCTTTTTTATTAATTTGATCTGGTCAAACTGCAGGGTTTTTTTTTGTTTTTTTTGTGTTTGATATTGTTCTGGTAAATGCATAGTCTGTCTTTGAAGTTCAAGGTGGTAAGAATCCCTCAGTACGAGTTTCTATCCCTACTTGTTGGATATCCTTGTTTGTATTTCCTTTGCATTGTTGAGGAAGGGAGTGATTAATAGGGAACCTACCACTTTCCTGAACTAACCAAATACGCAGAGGGAGAGTTCTGTTCATCTTGATTTGCACATAGTTTGAAGGGAACTTGCACAGTTCTTTTCTTCCTTTTTTTTTACGTGTAAATATAGTTGAAAGTGGAAGCAGATATTTCCTAATTTGAGATACAAATATGATACATCTGAGAACTATAATACTTGTCTAAAAATTAAGGTCTCATTTGGCTGTCATTTTGGCAATGCATTCCATGGCTTGGAATGAGTTCCTGTCAGTGGAATGAGTGCTCACAGACAAATTGTTGTTTAGTTAGCAAAGGGAGAATGAATTCTCTCGGAATGAGAATGAGAAAATATTCTTCATCAGTGAATCACCTCCAACTCTGATTTTAGATTTTAGGAATAAGTTTTGTATTTCTGTGGTGGTAAACTTTTAAATAAAGTGAGTGGTGACAAACTTGTAAATATATTCTTTCTTTTAGGTGGGAACTCATTTTGTTACATGCTAACCAAACACAACCAACAAGCCTTCAAAATTAGTTCCCAAAATGAATTTAGGAACTAGTTCCTGGAATAAGTTCCCAATCTAGAATGGCTGCCAAACGAGGCCTAAAATAAAAAGAAAAGGGGAAGAAGATATAGACCTAGACCTTCAAATAGTATTTTTCTTACTCTATGCATATATACTTCTTCAAAATTGGGCTTTGGTGTTCTATCTCTTGTCACCAAATCTAGTCTTTGGATTGATGAAGATAGTTTCTGGATGTCAAGAGATCTTTCTATCTGTTTGTTGATGGGATCATTAGTGGCTATCAAAATGACAGGCTTTATCTTCATAACTCTTGGCTCTTAGATTCTATGTTTATTTATATTTTTTGTTTATAGCATGAGAGATTTAGCAAAAATTTTATGCCTGCTACCGACATGACGCAGTCCTCCTTTATCCGGGCTTGGGATTGGCAGTGCCTAAAAGATATAGCAATACAAAGTAACATTAATAGAGTTAACAACGTTAAGAGTGAGGACTTGGGAGTCTTAATAAAGGAGGAGGAGATTAAAAAAGGTGGAGAGAATATTTTCAAAAATTATTAAATGTTGAAGGTACAAAGAGCTTTGTTTCTGCTATAGATGTGGTTATTGGAGAGTCAAGAGAACACTACTATGTTAATAGGATTAGGTTTTTTAAAGTAAAGGGAGCTTTTGCCAAGATGAAAATTGGGAAGGCTTTAGAACCAGATGGTATTCCAATTGAAGTGTGGAAATATATGTGAGAAATTGGTGTACTGTGGTTGACCAAATTATTTGATAGAATCTTGAAGACTAGAAAAAAATGCCAAATGCTTGGAGGAAGAGCAAGGTAGTAGTTATATATAAAAACAAAGGAGATGTTCAGAATTGTACCAATTATCATGGAGTCAAGCTTACGAGTCATATGTTGAAATTATGAGAAAAAGTAAGGGAGCAAAGGTTAAGAAGAATAACCTGAGTGTTAGAAAATCAGCTTGGCTTTATACTAGGGAGGCCTACCATTAAGGCAATCTTTTTTACTTGGACAATTAGTGGAGAAGTTTAAAGAGAAAATGAGACCTTCACATGGTTTTTATTGATTTAGAGAAAGCATATGATAGAGTCCTTAGAGTGTTAATTTGGTTGGTTTTGGGGAAAAAAATAGTAGGAAACAGACATGTTGAGGTTATTAAAGACGTATGAGCGAGCAGTGGGTAGCAAAACAATTAAGTTCCCAGTAACGATAGGTTTACATCGAGGATCAATTATGAGTCCCTATCTTTTTGCTTTAATTATGAATTAAATGACTACTCATATAAGATTTGGTGCTTTGGTGTATGCTGTTTGTAGATGATGTAGCTTTAGTGGACCAAAGTGGAGAGTGAGTAATTGCAAAATTGGAGTTATGGATGGATAAGTTGGAATCAAAAGGTTATTAAATAAGTTGAATAAAGACTGAGTGTATGAAATGTAACTTTAGCACAAATAATAATGGAGGTAAAGCAATGGTTAGATTTTGAACCAAGAGGTTTTTAAAAGCAATCATTTTCATTATCTTGGATCAATTATCCATAATGATGGGGATATTGATGTGGATGTTACACAGAATTAGAGCATGATGGCTTAAGTGGATAGGCGCTTCTAGTGTGATGCGATCGACGTCTATTTTTACATGACATCTATTTTTTTTTTGATGATTAACGAGATTTTATAAAATATCAAGTAGAAGGTAATACAAACTAAAGCTGTCCGAGATGGACAACTAGCATAACTATATGTTAAAAGCCACAATACTAATAACAACATAAAAACAGAAATAACAAACTCAGCCTTGATGCGTGTCCAAAACTATACTCTTTTCACTCGTAACATTTCGTCCGTAGGTATCCTAAAGAAAAGGGCATCCTGCCTAGCTCCTCGTCTCGCTAAAATATCAGACACTGCATTCTCCAATTGCAGTATGTGTGAGGAGGATGTGACCGCACCCTCGTTCAAGAATTTCATCTTCCTCAAATAGTGCCAAAATCTCCAAGGACAAAGCCGACCATCCGCCATCCAAGAGATAATTACAGGTGAATCTCCTTCGATCTGTAAATCCTCTAAACCCAATCTCATTGCCTCTCTCAGGCCTGTTAGTAATTCCAGAATCTCTGCCCTTGTCGGTCCCCTCCCCATTCGGTCCTGAATACGCATGAATGAAAGTTGCTTTAATTAGGCCTGATATTATGTATGGATCGGAATGTTGGGCACTAAAGAGCAACATATGCATAGGATGAGAGTTGTTGAGATGAGGATGGTTGAGATGGATGTGTGGGAAGACTAGGAAAGATAATGTAAGGAATGAGCATATCCAAGAGTATTTAGGTAGTGCTGAAATAGGAGATAAGATAAATAAAAGTAGGTTAAGATGGTTTGGGCATGTGAAGATAAGATCTAGAGAGGCAGTTATGAGAGGGTCTGAGGGGGTACTCATTAAAGGATGTAAGAGGACGACCAAAAAGAATATGGATGGTTATTAAGAAAGGATTTGGATACTCATAATCTGACTGAGGATATATTTTTTGACAGATTGGGATACAGGAGACAGATTTGTGTTGCTGACCCCAAATAGTTGGGATGAGGCATTTTATTGTTCTTTTAGTTCTTTTATTTTTGACTGTAAGTGGGAGTGTTGTTCCATATGATGAATGATGTGAATGCATGGTTGATCTTTTTGCTTTCTCTAAGAGTCTCTTTACCTTTTCAACAGATCAGGAAGGGAAGAAGAGATCTAAAAAAGTAGGAAATGGTAGCTTGAGGTTTTGAACATTTATGTTAACAAGAGGCTTTAGCCTCTTTATATCGTACCATGCCAAGAGTTTACAAATAAAAAGTAATCAATTGCAGAAATGGCGTGGGAGTTCTAGTACATCTCACTGATACAAATGAATTGTCTTTTTATCTAATGGTGTTAAATGTTTGTGGGGCTACCTACGACTGATATGGTTGGTGATGTTGTATGACTGGAGGATATTGTTTTAGTCCTCTCATGTCCTTGGTTTAGTGCCCTTCTCAGGCGCTAACCTTAGTGTTTCTTTTCTTACTTGTACTGTTTTTACATGTTTTCTTTTTCTTATTAATATATTATCCTGATGGTTATTCATCAAAAAAAATTATGTCTTGGTTTATGTTAGTTTAGAATCTTCATATGCCAATCTTTACTTCTATTTCTTTGGGATGAAAGTAGAGTGTTTAGTGGGTTAATGTGGAAGTGGATGGGGTTAGGTTCTGAACTCAGGTTTGTGGAATCAACACCGATGTCACTATGTTAGCAAAATGGCCTGTAATTTCTTTGCGAGTGTATGGAGCATCCATTCGGATGCCAATCTCTTAATTTTTCCATTCTAATTAAACCCTACAGAACAAGTTTGAAAGTTTGATTTTGGTTTGGTCAAATCTGAAGCCAATGCGCCACAATACAATGCTTAGATTCTTCTGACCATTTTGAACTAAATCACAGTTGTTATGATGTAATTTTGCTGCAATGTTCCCCCAAGCAATTACACAAATCAGTAATTCCATATGGAGATGATTCGAAGACGTGGTTTGTCGTTATCTGAGATACTAGCCATTGTTATAGCCATTGTTATATATGGTTTTTTTTGCTCCTTCAATGGCTTGTATTTTAGTCTGTAATATGTGTTTTTGATCTTTGATCCGTTTCTTTTCTTTTTCTCTTCAGTACTACTTCGAATGTGTCATCTGCGATGTGGGTGGCAACTTACTCTGTTGTGATAGCTGCCCTCGAACCTATCATCTCCAGTGCCTGAATCCGCCTCTCAAGGTATATTTATCTATATCATTCGAGATCATTGTTTTCTGGATTTTTGAATTTTTTATCTGACTATGCTTGTACTTTAATACTCTTCATAAAGCGTACACCTCCTGGGAAGTGGCAATGCCCAATCTGCTCTGCGAAAAATGATCTGAAGCCCATTCACCATGCAGTGTCCATTTCGAAAAGAACCCGACCTAGAACCAATGTCGAAAAATCTAATACTGGAAGCAAGTCACATGGAACTGAAAAAGTATCACAGATCTTGGAAAGCGCCATTCCGGCAAAGAATAGATCATCTAGCAAAGGAAAATCTGCCTTTTCTAGTACAGCCCTATCCGTTGAAAAGAAGTCTGCTTCTTCCCAAATAGATGTGTCCTGCAGCACAAAGTCAAGCCAATCATCCCATGGTGGATCCATTGACGGTGTTTCATCATCTGCAAATATTGATATTGAGAAGAAACCCAACTTGTCTTCCACAGATCCACCTGAAGACAGAAAGTCAAGCTCTCTCACTAAGGAAGTCAAGTCTTCTTCAAAAACTTCCCACTCAGAGACGAATGACAAAGCTTCTGAGGTGAAGTCTGACATAGGATCTTCAGAAAAGATGCGCGTTCCTTCATCAGATCATACTCTTCAGAAAGCCAGAAAACGGAGGCGAAAAACAAACAAGGGTTACAATCCAAAGGAAATCCAGATTTCTTCAAGAACATTGGATTCAGAGTCAAATGATGAGAGTTCTGAGAGGAAGTCTGACCTGCCTTGTGACATAGGATCTCCAGAAAACAAGATCATTCCTGCATTGGATAATGCCACTCACAAAAAAAGAAAAAGGAAACAAAAAAGTAACAAGGGTGGCACTCAAAAAAAGTGTCGAACTGATACGGAAAAATGCGCTGTGAAGACTTTTTCCAAAAGTGGATCCAAAGCAATTTCTGCATTCCCTGAAACCAGTAATACCCGCCCTGCCCAGAAACATAATTCAGTTGACTGCAAGGTTTCTTTATCTCTGTCAAGGGAGGATAGTGGATTGAAAACATGTTGTGTCAAGCAACAAGTTGAGGTATTTATCTTTTTTTATTATTGCTTATTTGAGCTTAACTACATGTTTATTTGATCATTTTGCTAATTATTGATTTCCACTTTCTGATGTTGTGAACCTTGAAAGGTTTATCATCTTTTTGAGCCTTGTAATGACTGATGTGTTGATAGCTGGTTTATGTAGTTCTTTTCTTTCTAAACAATTTTTGCAAGAAATGTTGGTTGCAGAATGCTCTCTATTATTGCTATTTAAGAGTATTTTTAAGCACCTTTTTTTTTCTGTTTTCTTCTACTTTTAAAGTTCATTCCTAGCATATGCTAGTTAGTTGACATGTGATTCACTGTATAGATAATTAAATATTTAGTTAATTTATATATTTTCTCTATATTATACTAAAATTTACATGAATGAGGATGCCAAACTTTAACAAATCCTTTTTACTATGCTCTTTCTGCTGTTATTGTATGGTGTTGACGAGGTACCGAATCTTCCATCCATCACAGTTGAAAGTTGAGACACTAGTAATGTGAGGCCTATTGGAGTTGATACACACCTTCATTGTCTTAATTAACAATAGGGAGAGGAAAACGGTTGGAGAGAGGAGGGAAAAGGGAATTTCTGTTTCAAATCAATTCTGCTTTATACAACTGGTTGCCTCCTTTATATGAAAACACTGGGGAATGTTAGTAAAATGCTCTGCTTAGTACTTCATATTTACTTATCACCTAAAACTCAAAAGGATTGAAAAACCACTGGGTGACTTTTCAGAAACTTGGAAGCATGCTTGCATCACAGCCTGACCAGGTGATTGATCAATCGGCAGTTGTAGGTTCCCACAATATATCTCTGTAATTTTTTTTCCTCTTTTTGTTTTTTAATAAATCCAAAGAGATCAGATCTTTACAACTACTGTCATCACGTTTGTAGCTAATGGAAAAGACTTTTTAGGTTTGTGTGTATGTTACACATTCCTTGGGTGTACTCCTTTCATTATGCTGATTAGTGGTTTCTATTGGTAGTTCATATAAACATGCAAAATGAAGAAACATATGAAAGTAAACTAAGTACAAAAGTGATGGTTCACAAAGAGTGAACTTTGAAAAATAAAAAACTAAGATCTGCTATATATACAGGGAATCCAATTGTGGTTGACCCGTTATTCTGAGAAGTACCAAAATATTAGGTTTTTTTTTTCTTCAATTTTGTTTTTCTTTTGGATTGCGTTTCCTTGTTATTGCTTTTAGTATACAAAAGAAAAACACTTCAGCTTTTGGAGGTGGATTGGGTGTTGCACGAGTGTATCTCTTAGTTTCTTGTGCAATGAAGATTCTCTCGGGGATGGGGAAGTGGGGAAAACAAATCCTCTGTTATATCCTTTTTGCACTATTTGTGGATCATTTGGGAGAGAACCACAGGATTTTTGAGGATACGATATCTAGGACCCACACTGTCATTGAGTGGGTGATGGTTGTGATGGCCCATTGGGTCTGTGCTTTCACAAACTTAAGACGATTGTCGGTTTAGGGTATTCTCAGGGATTGGAGAGCCATGGCTCATCTTTGCCTCTCTCCAAGAATGTTTTGATGCACGGTGGTCCTTGGGGGTGGGGGAGGGGTGGTTCAGCTTAATTTTGATCGATTTTGGGTACCAAAGTTCCTCTAGGTAGGGTTTGTTAAGGGTCCGTGGTGGGGATACTCTTCATGCGTTTTCAGGATCCATTGGTGATGGGATCCGATTAGAGCTGAGATGAACATAGTTATTGTGGGCCTCAACAAAGAAAGATTACTTGGTTTTCTCTCCTTGTTGATTGAGGGGGAGTCATGTTAAGTGATTGTCGGTTTAGGATATTCTCAGGGATTGGAGAGCCATGGCTCTTCTTTGCCCCTCTCTAAGAATGTTTTGATGGCACGGTGGTCCTTGGGGCGGGGGAGAGGTGGTTCAGCTTAATTTTGATCGATTTTGGGAGCCGAAGTTCCTCTAGGTAGGGGGTGTTAAGGGGCCGTGGTGGGCATACTCTTCATGCCTTTTCAGGATCCATTGGTGATGGGATCCTATTAGAGCTGAGATGAACATAGTTATTGTGGGCCTCAACAAGGAAAGATTGCTTGGTTTTCTCTCCTTGTTGATTGTGGGGGAGTCATGTTCAGTGACTTAAGTCATTTCTTGGCCTGCCGAGTCCCAAAGGCTTTTTGGAGGCTGGTTCACTTGTTTTGTTTGTCCCAATCTTTGACCCTTGCACTGAACAGCTCGTTCAAGGTTCTTAGATCACCCAATGACTTAGCTGATTGGCTAGTCAAGTTTGGGGTGTTGTGGGTGACCATGTTTACAGAATTCTGGCAGAGGAGATGCATCATATGAGGGGGGTTAGTTCTTGTTTTTTTCATGAGGATTTTTTTTCCTCTCTTGTATCTGTTTTTTTATTTTTTTTGGTTGACTGACCTGCTGGCTGGGCTGGCTTTTTAGTCTTCGTAAGAAAAATCACTTCTTGCAACGGCCTTTGTGTGAATGTATATAACGAGACAATAGTAAGTGGTATTCCGTTTTCTGTTTTGGTTTTCTGTTCTGTTAGAACTACATATGTGCAAAACATTTTATTAAATCCAATTGGATGCCACACTTATTCTTTATTTCTGCTTAAGTTGAGATGACCATCTTTTGTTGCTTTTAAGGGTATTTTACTCTGGTTTAATATTTTTCTTGTTTTATTTCTTACTTTTATTTTCTTGTTTTACCTTTTCTTATTTTTGTAACCATTATTATATTTTTTCCTTGTTCCGGAAGTTCCCTGAGGAAATATCACAGTCATCACCCGAGTCAGAGGAAGTAGGAGGTCAAGTAAATAAGACAGTGACATGTGAAGCAAGTGTTCCCATTGAAGTTCAACAGGTATATATCTCTATAGAAAAAGATTTATGGGCTTACTTCTGTCAGTGTTGTTCTGTCTTTGAAATTTGTATATAGCTCCATAGAATAAGATTCCGGCAGTATATTTTTTCTATTATTTACCATCATTGCTGAATTTTTCAAATGTCTTCTCCCTTACAGGTTGATCGAATTTTAGGGTGTCGTATACAAAGTAGTGACACAATTTCTTCACGTGTCACTCAAACAATCGACTTTTTGGCTTCCCCCAGTACACCTACCGATGCTGTGTCCGAGAACCTTACAGGGGAGGCAAGCAACTTGCTTTCTCAAGGTTTACTTCTTCCAGAAAATCATGACGAACTACCAGGGGCTCATAATGTTGGTAATGGAGTAGCAGATGCGGACAATACTGGAATTGTCCCAGTTGAGGATTTTCAGAATGCCGTGAAACCAATTGATGCTGAAAAATGTACTGAGAATAGTATCAGAGTGGATACAATACATGTTTATAGAAGGTCGGCGGTGAAAGAATGTATTGAAGGGAATGGCATGGATTCAGCTATGAGATTTATCAAGGGTCATGGTGTTCAAGAAGAGTCTGCTATAACTACAGAAGATATGGGAAAAACAACTGCAAAGATCACAATGCAAGAGAACACTGATGTTGAAGGTAATAATTTGACAACTCCTGTTAATAATGAATTGTTTAAAGAGATATCTGTCTCTCATGATACCAGAGAAATACAAGATGCAGATATGGAAATGAGACTTAATAATAGTAATGCCAAAAATAAGAACCATGAGAACCACCAGTCAGTCTTAGTTGAATCCGTGCCATTGGATGGTGACACTGTTTTGTATGAATTTTTGGTCAAGTGGGTGGGGAAATCTCACATTCATAATAGTTGGGTTTCTGAATCCCAAATGAAAATTCTAGCAAAGAGAAAACTTGAAAATTACAAGGCAAAATATGGAACATCAGTAATAAATATTTGTGAGGAAAAGTGGAGCATGCCCCAGCGAGTTATTGCTCTCCGTACCTTCAAGGATGGCATGACTGAAGCTTTTGTAAAGTGGTCTGGTCTCCCTTATGATGAATGCACTTGGGAAAGATTAAATGAACCTGTGATTGAAAAGTCCTCGCATCTGATTGCTGAGTTCAAGCAGTTTGAACACTTAACATTGGAAAAGGATACTGCAAAGGATGGTCCTCGGAGGAGTAAGGGGGATTGTTCACAAAGTGAAATAGTCTCTCTCATAGAGCAGCCTAAGGAGCTTAAAGGGGGTTCATTGTTTCCCCATCAGCTAGAAGCTTTGAATTGGTTGCGTAAATGCTGGCATAAATCTAAGAATGTTATCCTTGCTGATGAAATGGGGCTTGGGAAAACTGTATCTACTTGTGCTTTTCTTTCATCGTTATATTTTGAATTTAAAGCTAAGCTTCCTTGTTTAGTCTTGGTTCCTCTTTCCACAATGCCTAACTGGCTTGCTGAGTTTGCATTGTGGGCTCCTGCCTTGAATGTTGTGGAGTATCATGGGTGTGCCAAAGCAAGATCAATAATTCGTCAATATGAATGGCATGCAAGTGATCCAGATAGGTTGAATAAGAAAACAGTGTCGTACAAATTCAATGTTCTTTTGACTTCTTATGAGATGGTTCTTGCTGACTCTTCGCATTTGCGTGGAGTTCCCTGGGAGGTTCTTGTGGTTGATGAGGGTCATCGTCTGAAAAACTCGGGAAGTAAGCT
>JAUPMG010000019.1:16003924-16019421 GCA_031762675.1 Pachysandra terminalis
AGTATACTTTCATTTTTTTTATTCTCAGTTTTATATATATATCAAGGGAGAAAGAACAGATCTGGTTCCTAGGTCTTCTCCTCTTGTTCTTTCTTCTCTTCCTCCTTCTTCCCCTTCTCATTCATTATTCTCTAACTTGTTTGTCTCTAATATCTTATACTTTACAACCATGATTAAGATAGAGTTTGAAATCAGTCTGGAGTCCAGGAAATACCTGTATATTTCTTGCTCTAAAGACGTAATTTGAAAACCTTACGATTCATTACCTCTTTAGAAGCTTATTATACTATAGGCTATCAATGATCAAAATACAGTTTGAAATCGATGTTTCCATGATGTAATATAATACCCTTTATATAAATGGTTTACCAAAAAGTATTATGTGCACTGGATGGACATCATGAAAGAAACAAAGTTTCTAAGTCCATTATTTATTTATTAATAATCTTTTACCAGAATTTACCAAGTTTGATTGCAGGTGGAATATTTGAATATTTACACTTTATGCGTGAAATAGGTCGATGGGTAAAACAAATATTAATATTTGGCATTTAAGAACATTAGTAAAGGAGAAACATGAGAGATTGATGAGGACAGCGGCTAGAAGTGTTTTTTATTTTTATAAACTATTCTTCGTGAATCATGAGTATAAAGATTAAAAAACTATACATCATGTACATGAGAGATTGATGAGGACAGCGGCTAGAAGTGTTTTTTTATTTTTATAAAATATTCTTGATGAATAATGAGTATAAAGATTAAAAAACTATACATCATGTACAAGTATATTGCCAGCCTACCAAACCAGCAAATAAGGAGAGAGAGAAAAGAGAAAATCAAATGGAAAAGTACACTACTAGAGATAACCCAAAATGGAAGAGTATCTTGGCAGCTAGAAGAGGAATTGGTTGCCGTGATTTCAGAAATAGAATAATAACTTTCTTAGAAAATTAGGATTTGAAGCGTAAAGTTGAACCTGTGTAGAGATTTGATGGAAAGTAGTAGTAGAAGCAGATCTGAGGAAATTGTTGCCTGCTTTATGGTATTTCAACAAAAAATATAGAAACAATTCCATCTAGGTTGGAACAAATGTGCGACACACCACATGAGAGGAAAAACCTTGTTAACTTCATTAATAATCTCCTGTGTGTGTGTGTGTGTGTGTCTGCGTGCGTGTGTGCTTGCATGGGTGGTGTGGATGCGTGCTACACATGTGCGTGGGTGTGTGGGTGGGTGGGTGGGTGGGCGGGCGTGCGTGCGTGCGTGCGTGCGTGTGTGTATGTGTTTGTCTGTGTGTGCATGCGTGCGTGTGTTCCAGCAATCCTAATGTAAGATGATGCCATCCTTAGCCTCTTATGTGTGGGTCAATAAAGTGTGATGTTGCAGCACGGTGCTCCAATACTCTCTAGCATTGTTTTTGGCTGTAAAATAGCTTCTATGTGAAATGGTTGTAATGAATGTATGAAATGTCTGTTCATAAATCATAAATTACATGACATTTAGTGAGAAAAGTTGAATATAATAACTTAACTCTTTGTATCATATTTTTTTATCATTGGGGTTGTAGATGGGAGAAATATCAAAGTGAGGAAGAAGCAGCACTTGGTCGAGGGAAGCGCCTAAGAAAGGCTGTTTCTTATAGAGAAGCATTTGCTCCACATCCTAATGAAACATTGAGCGAGGTGCTGTATTCCTTTTCTTCTGCATTTAAGCATATTTATTTTTTCTGCAACCACTCTATCTAAGTATGGAACTGAGATTTGAACATTAATAATTAAGAATTTGTTTTGGAGGCAGATATCACGTACTGTTTAAGGATAAACTCTTCAAATTTGTTAATGTCAAGAAAAAAAACGGGTTTCTTGTTGCATAATCTAAGATTTATATTGTAAGTTCTTGTTCTTGAAGATGAGAAGTATGCACTATTATTCTCTGAAATGTTCTACACAAATTATTTTTATGTAGTGGCATATTATATATGATATTTACTGGGCATAGATTAAAATTATGGCCACCAATGGTTACTCTTACTGCTTTTATTTTCTGTGATGCTGTTTTGGAGGGTGGGGGTTATATTCGATGTTTATATTTCTCATATATCCTGCCAATCAAAATGTCGACACATTCCATTACCACAAAATTCACTTGTACTTTTCTTTTTTTTCCTTTATTCACTGAATAGTGGCAGAAACACTCACCATCTTCAGTATTATTTCATTCTACCATGAAGATCACTAACCAAACATAGGTGGATGAATGCATCAATTTCAAGTGAGAGACTGATTGACGTTGACCCCTTATTTGGAGGGATTCCTATGGTGATCCTTGCTGGGCGTGTGTAGCATTTTTTTCTGATTATATTTGTCATGGTGTTCCATTCCTGTTTTCTTTCAGTTTGTCCTTTTGCATCTTGTGTGGATTTTTGTTGGCCTCTTGTTTATACACTCTTTCTTTTGCTGAATAAAACATAGTGTTAAGGATCGGCCGATCCCAGAGTCGGTTCCAATCCGAGAAGAACCCCAAAAAAAAAGGATCGGGACGATCCATGATTTTTTTCTTTTTTTTTTAAATAAATGTGGCCGTTCGTCTCGGCCGATCCCGAGCCGGGAACCGAGTTTAAACACTATGGAATAAAATCTTTCTTATTCATCGAAAAAAGTAACTGATGTCAATGAAGCATTCTTCATTTCAATTTCATTACCCCTTGAATGTGCATATATTTATCAAAGTAATTTGGGTGAAAATGCTTTCATGACTTTTCCCTATTTCTGGCCACTTCTGGTTAACATGTAACAAATGAGTTCTGACCTAAGATAGGTGCTTCGTTAGCATGTGGTTGTTCTCCCTTGATATATATATATAAAGTGAATGAAAGTACAATAATACCCCTTACTACTTAAACTAATAAATCTAATAGTAGCTATCTCCAATAATTTGCAATAACACTTCTCTCCTTTGTTACCCCTCTTAAGTGACATTCTCATTTGGATTACCCTCTTAGAACTTTAAAGCAACTTGTTCTCTCTCCTAAGTTTGTCTAGTCTAAAATGTGAAGCTTGTGAACTTTGCAAATACCAAAACCCTGTTTTCATCGTTAAATTCGAAGAAAGAAGTCTTGTTCCTTTTTTATGAGTTTAATCTAACAAATGGGATCCTTGTTATACACTAGCCTCTTTCATTATAAGTATTTTGTCAATTTTATTGATGATTGTTTGAGAATCACATGGCTGTATTTGTTAAAAGATCAATCTAAGTTTAATCTAACTTGAGGTGTTTGATAAAGAAGGAAAGCTTCAGTTTGGTGGCAGTATTTGTTGAGTTTGTTAGGACAATGTCTTCTTGAGTATGTGCACAATGAGATTTCTGCCTTTTATGCTGGCAATGGAATTATCCATTGGATATCATGTGCTCATACCTCTCAATAGAATGGGGTTGTTGAAAGGAAAATCGTCATTTGTTGTCGTAGCTAGAATTATGATGATCAACGTGTGCACCTAAGGACATTGGGAGATATAGTTGTAACTGTGTTTAATGATCAATTGTATGCCATATTCGGTTCTTGGTGGTAAACGTCATTAAATTCCTTGTTGTTTTATTGCGTTTGTTTTGATCATAATTGGGGACATACTCTTGTTAAGCTCTCCTCTCGTGCTCTTATTCTCGAACTCAAAAGGTTATAAATGCTTCGTCATATTCTTTCAGAGTGGTTTATCGATGCTAGTGTTACATTTTTGGAGGTACACCTTATTTCTCTGATGAAGGTCAGTCATTGAGGATGACTTGCTATTCACTCCTTTGTGTTGTTCTCATCTTAGTTGCTAGTGATGACTTAGTTGATCACCCCATAATTCTAGGTGATGTTCCACTACTGAACCTCTTTTAGTTTCACAGAGAAGGAAGACAGTAGCAGCAGTTCACCCTCCTATGGCTTAGACATTAGACCAGTCTTTTTGGGAGAGGGATCTTAAGGTCATCTCTTCTCTTCCTTCTTAGTTATACCTTTGCTTTTCTCAAAGGTAAATGCTCTTGTACTCAGTATGACATTGCTAGTTTTGTAGCATTGATCACCGATCCCCTTCATCTTGTGAGTTCACTTTGAAACATTTTCTCAACTAGTTTGTTTGAACTACATGCATGTATTGATTTCAATGGCCATCAATTAACATTGGCCTCTTTTCTAGCTGAACATCCCAAGTGCTTTTCTTCATGATGATCTACAGAAGGAAGTCTATATGGTGTAATCTTCAGTGTTCATTGCTCAAGGGAAGTTTGGCACAATTTGTTGATTGAAGAAAGTTTTATACGGTTAGAAGCAGTCTCCTTGGGTGTGTTTGATAAAATAAAATAGTATTGTGATTATGTCTTATGGGTTTCATCAAAATCATGCTGATCATTTATTTTTTGTTCATTCGGAGGTCTTCTAGGATTGTTTTGATGATAGATTATGTTGATAATATGATTATATCTGGTTTTGGCTCTGCTCGGATTGATGAGTTGAAACTATAGCAATATATGAAGGAGCCTTTTCAGACCAAGGACCTAGGACCATTGAGGTACTGTCTGGGTATAGAGGTAGCTCGTGCAAGAAGAGGCATCAGCTTGTATCAAAGGAAGTATGTGACAAACTTGTTAACAAAAAATAGGTATGTTGGGAGTTAAACCAATTGAAACCCTCATGGATCCTAATATGAAGCTAGATGTGGATGAATGGAATTTGAAAATCCAGAAGAAAGACAACTTTTGGGTAAGTTGATTAACAATTACTAGACATCACTTTGCTGTAGGTGTGGTGAGTCAGTTCATGGAAAAACCTAAGCAGTTACAGTATGATGTTGACTGTCAAATTTTAAGTTAAGAGTTACCCAGGTGAATAGGCGTATTTTTTGACCTAATAAGAATCTTGATATTGTTAGCTACTCTGTTATTGGCTATGTAGGATCAGCTTCAGATATAAGGTCTACCATGGTGTAAAGGATTGACCGGTCTCGAGTTGGATCGTCCGATACAACTCGGGTTCGGCTCGGTCCAAGACATGATACATATGTTGGTCAATCTCGGTCTAACTCGTTCGGATCTGATCTAACTCATCCGAGTCAAAACAAATCAGCCGAGACAAGTTATTTATCATTTTTTTGTTCTTTTGACTCATTGTTTGACTCGGCCGATCCTGATACGGATTGCCGATCCAACTCGGGATTGGCCAGGAACGATCCTGATCCAATCCCCGATTTCAAACACTATGAGGTCTACAACTGGCTATTGTGCATTCTCCAGTGGAAACTTAGTGACTTGGAGAAGAGCCATGATAAATGCTGGATTTGTATTTTTCATTTGCTCGCGATTGAGGTTCACTAATCTGGGTATTGGAGTAATTGTTGAGTAATAAATTTATTTTTGCTTAAGTTTTTCTCATCGGAGAAAAGAATTGTTGTTTTCCGTCCCAACCGTTTTCATATTCTCACTTGCTTCAACTCTTCTCTGAGGAACATGAAAGTACTTAATCAACAGCAGAGCACATCTAGTGGTACTGCAAAAACAGACCTACAACCTCATTCCTAATCTGAAAAGAGGGGGAGGGGTTGGGCACTGGTTTTCCTCATTCTCATTCTGGAAAAACCTGTTTTCCATTAACAAATTAAACAACTATTTATCTCAGGAATGGATTCCTAGAATGAGAATCAACAAAACGTGTTTGCAAAATGAAAGCCAAACAGTGACTTGTATCCCTCTTTTTTTTTTAGTTGGTGACATGGAACCCCCGACCCCACATTGTGAGGACAAGGTAAACCTCGGATACATGACCCCACCCACAAGGACCATATATCGGGAAAGCTCGGGGACTCGAACCTGGGACCTCCATTTCTTGAGCTGGGGAGCCTTCCAGTTGAGCTAATCCATGTGAGTTAAGACACTTAATTTGTCCAAGGCTCTCCTGCAGTTGAGCTGGAAAGCCTTGAATGATCTACAAGTCGGAAATTTGTCCATGGTTCTTTGTTGTCTGGTGATTTAATTTAGTTTGATTTTGCTCCCATATATGTTATTTAATTCTATGTGGGTTGACTCTCAGAAAATTATATATTTGAAGTATTTGAAGCTTATGGTGGCTGGAGTTGATACTAGATTCTGATTTGTTAGCCACTGTTATTGATTTCTTTAACTGCCTGGTCTGTGCTCTACAGTTATTTCCTTTCAGTTTTATTGTTTAGATGCTTAATCATGCAAGCATATGTTGATTCAACAAGTGGCTAAGTAGTTTTCTCTGTTTTAAAATGCTTCTGTTCACTCTTACCAAATTTCATTGTCAATATGTTACACAGAGTGGTAATGAAGAGGAGGAACCAGAGCCGAAGCCTGAATATACACCTGCAGGCCGAGCTCTAAAAGCAAAGTTGTAAGTTCGAAGTTTTTTATGCGATCTTAACCAAGGTTTTAAATTTCGATTTCGCCTGAGATTTCACCAGGGATGGCTGGCAAAATTTCGCCAAATATCACCGAAATGGGGAAATATCGCCGAAATATTTCGTGTCGCCAATCTAGAAAATGGCGATATTTCACGGCATGTCGGCAAAATTTAAAACCTTGATCTTAACTCCATGTTTAATATGTTGAAGTGATACTAACGGCCGAATGATTTCTTTAAACAGTGCTAAGCTTCGAGCTAGACAAAAAGCACGGCTTGCTCAGAGGAATACAATTGAAGGATCTCGTCCTATTGAAGAACTGCATTTACCTGAAATACCCTCTCAACTCCCAGCAACTGTTGCTATAGAAAGGGGTCGTGCCACCGAATTGGTTGAACCTGTCAGAGAGCAGACTTCTGCCTTGGAGGGTAGCAAAGTCAATCAGCCACTGGATGAACTAAAGAACAAGACCGACTCGAGTCTGAGGCTTGGCAGGCTCTCAAAACATGGTTACAATAAACCCTTGGAAATGCCACTGGATCTTTCAGTAAAACCCCTGGGACCTCTTCGTCCTGACATCTTACCAAGCCCTCCTCCGCCAAAGAGTACGAGTTATACAAATTTGTTGCCTCGCAGCAACCTATTACCAGTTCTAGGACTCTGTGCTCCCAATGCTAATCAACTAGAGCCAACACACAGGAAGTTATCGCGATCGAACTGTAGTCAAAACAGAACAGCCATGGGTTTATCCGAATTTCCATTCCGTCTGGCCCCCGGTACTGGGTCTTCAATAGACATGGATTCCAAGTGCCAAGAAACTACCAGAGACAAAGATACACTGCCAGATTCATCCTCAGACATTTTACGTCGACTCAAGAACAGACTCCCAGACAGTTGCTTTCCATTCAATCCGGTATGCTTTTTCAGTGATTTCTTTGTAGTGTCTCTCTTTTACTTTGGGGAACCATTGGTGGTGTTGGATTCATGGTGTATAGGATCGGCCGATCCAACTCGGGATCGGCTCGGGACGAGTCGCGATCCCAAGCCGATCCCTAATTTATTAAAAAATATCTGACTCGGTCCGAAACCGAGTCAGATTAGACGATTTGACTCGGTTTCGGACGAGTCAGATCGTACGATCCAATATGGATCGTCCGGCACCCCTCAAAAATTTTATTTATTTAAATTTGGGCCATGTCTTGGATTGGCTGATCCAACTCGGTATTGGACCGAGGCGATCCCCGATCTGATGCTGAGTTTAAACACTATGGTTGGATTGGTATCCACTTCAAGGTGTAGTGAGCTTCATCACTGTAAGCAACATCATAATTGTTTGTGTTTTGCAGTATCCTACCACAGCTACACAAAGAAGAGGTCCTGATCCTCTAGAGAGTTCAAGTAATTTTTCTCTTCTTCAAGAAAAAATGCCGCTGCCCAATTTAGCTTTTGATGACAACCAGTTACCTACCTTCATGCATCTGGGTAAAAGTGCTTCCAATCCGCATCCCGATTTCTTGACAAGCTTATCGTTGAGCACACAACTTGAAGCTACGAAAGACTCTGTTCAAGATCTTCCCACAATGCCATTGTTGCCAAATTTCAGATTGCATCCACAAGATACACCAACATATTGTCAGCAGCAAGCGAGGGAAGCGCCTCCGATGTTAGGTTTGGGTCCAATGCCTTCTTCATATTCCTCATTACCTGAGAACCATAAGAAGGTGCTTGAAAACATCATGATGAGGACTACTGGGTCTGGATCGAATTACTTAAAAAAGAGGTTAAAAGCAGAAATCTGGTCCGAAGATGAACTTGATGTCCTCTGGGTTGGTGTTCGTAGACATGGACGGGGTAATTGGGAGGCAATGCTCAGAGATCCCAGACTGAAATTCTCCAAGTACAGAACATCTGAAGATCTATCAGTAAGGTGGGAAGAGGAACAACTAAAGATATTGGATGTGCCAACTTTCGTAGCACCAAATTCAACTAAATCCACCAAACCCACCTTGTTTCCAAGTCTCTCTGATGGAATGATGGCACGTGCGCTGCACGGAAGTAGATTTGCCGGTTTTGGGACAGACCGCGTTCCTCCAAAAGGTCGAACCCATTTGACGGACATCCAATTGGGTTATGGATCCAGCTTTCCAATTGTTGAGCCGACCGATCATTTTGGTTTGCCTAATGATCGTTATGCACCTTTCCCAGCTTGGAAATCAGACAAATTCCAGCCATTTTTCTCCGGTGATTCTCCTGCTGGACCATCTGATAAAGTGGGGACTTCAAACCTACACTCGGAGCATCCGTTTATGATCCATTCGATGGCAAACAATAGCTTGGGTTCTCTGGATATGAACTGCTCCAGCAGCTGTGATTTACAGAGGGAAGATGAACAGGTTGCAAATAAGTACTCCAAGTTGCCGAGTCTTTTGGATAGCTCGTTGAATTTTTTGCGTAGTTCCCATCACAGTGGTGAATCTGCCAGCATAGATTTGCCGCCCGACTTTTACAAGAGACTGAATGCTACTCATTCTGTAGGGAGGGATGAAGTAGCTGGAAATAGTTCTTCTGCGACGGACAAGCTTCCCCATTGGCTTCGGGAAGCCGTGTCTGTTCCTGCAAGGCCACCAGAACCTGACTTGCCACCAACAGTCTCGGCCATAGCTCAATCCGTTCGCCTAATCTATGGTGAAGAGAATAAGCCAACCATTCCTCCATTTACATCCCCGGGCCCTCCTCCATCCCAACCAAAGGATCCAAGGAGGAGTTTGAAGAAGAAAAAGCGGAGGTTGCAGATTCTCAGGCATCAGACACCACCATATATGGCAGAATCTAGCAAGACGTTCCATAGCAGCCTGCTTGATAACAATATTGCTCTAAGCTCCAATCTACTAGCACCACCATCACTGCCGCCACATTTGACTGCTGCTGGCTCATCAGGGTTCAACTCGGCTCTGAATCTAGATATGATGAACATGGCATCATCGTCGTCGTCATCATATGTAAACCATCGCAAGAATATGAGCGTAGGATTGTCTCCCTCTCCTGAAGTACTTCACTTGGTAGCATCTTGTGTGGCTCCGTGCCCGCCTCATGTATCTCCACTTTCTGGCATGTCGAGCTCCAGTTTCCTCAAGTCCAAGTTACCCATGCCGAAAGTTTTTGTACCCGTTGACCCGGTGAAAGGGAAAGGTAAGCAGAAGAGCTCCCTTTTAGGGAGCTGGGGTCAGCTTCATGAGGAGAGAGTACTGGAGCTGATTGAAAGTGGGAACTCGAGCAACACTCGGTCGGATCCGTCTCGGATTGACCAGATTCAAGTAGATGAAGTTTCTTCAGAGGGAACTGTATCAGATGATCATCAGAGTGAACATGAAGAATAATAGCAGTCTTATTTATTATCCCTTGCTACCAAGCTTCAGACCTTTCATCACCAATGCTCAAATTTTTTTTGTAAGGTAAAAATTCCATTTTGTTTAAGCTGGAAACAATAGGGATCGTTTAGAGCATTTCATGTAAAGCTTTTGTTAAGGGGAAAAGAAATATATATAGTCTTTGCCTGTTTTGTATTGAATTCTCTCCTTAACTGGAGTTATAATCTTTGGTCTCCCAATCTGTGAGAACAGGTTATTTTCTTTCCTTAAAGAGGAGATGTTATTCTTTTATTTGGTTCAGCTTGACACAGGTATATTAAAACATAAAGCAGGTGATGCTGCTAAGGGTGTACAAATGGGCCGTGCGTGCCGGCCCGGCATGACCCGATTATTTATCAGGACGTGTCTAATTTTGGGGCACGAGGGGAATAGGGATGCCAATGGGTTGGGTTTTGACCAATCCTTACCCGCCCTATTGGAGTCCCCCGGCCAATAACAAACCCGCTCCTAATCCAATTGGGTCGGTATTGTGGTTGGCCGTGTTGATCCAGCTACATAATATTTTACAAAATAAATATTGTTTTTAACTTAAATATATGATTTTTGTAGCATATATACTTATAAAATATATATAAATAACATGTAATTGAATGGAAGGGGGTGGTTTGGGACCCGTCTGATCTAAACCCTATTCGACCATGTGATCTGTTGTTGGGACTTGCAGTAACTTTTTTCATCATCCAGAATTTTGAATGATGGCTTAGATTATTTGATCTTGCTATATATATATACTAGCAAAAGTACAAGTGCTTTGCACGTGAAGGTTGATCTTATAATATATGTTATAGTTAAAATTATATTACAAAGAAAATATGATATTTAACAGTCCTGTTCACTTCGATATTAAAAAATATAAAATATAATAAATATGTATTATATTATATTATATTATATTATCTTTTATTTAAATTTATTTTTAATCCCTTTTAAATATATAAAAAATTATATTAGATCTCCCTAAATGATATTATTATATATAAATTTTAAAGTAAAATTAACTTCATAAATTGAAGTACTAAAAATTTATTAACACGTTTTATTGATAAATAATAAAAAAATTAACACACGGTATCGTAAAATTTATTAGAATGTTGATTATATAAAAAAAGTTATCAACTAATTGTATCTTGAACTTATGTTTTATTTTAAACCTGTCTTGTAAAGATTAATCTAGTATTATCTAAAAATTAAAAATAAAACAACATTATCCTAATACCGTTATGATAAGAGTATTTTTTTAATTAATTTGAATTTAAGATATAAATAATAATTAGAATATAATCTTGATTTTTTTTATAAATAATGAGAATATTTATTTTCACAATTAGTTAGAATCATAATTTTATAATTTAATCTGACTTCTTTAGTTAGTTAGATTCTTTAAATCTAGGATTCTAGATTTTAATAATTAAGAAGGACAAATCAAATGTTTATAATCTGTAACATTAAGAAAACCTTAAAAATGATTTCCTTACATTTTTATATTGCATAACTAAAAATTTTGGAATTATCTAATCGAATAATGCTATATATTTCAAAAAAAAAAAAACTATTATTAGTTAACTACTAAATATTAGTAGATCTTAGCTATTAGTATCCTAAGATTGTTAAGATAATGGTCTCTTATCTACTTATCTATTAGTATCCTAGTAAGTACCTTGCAAATAGTTATCCTAACATTATCTTACTTTTTTTTTTGTGATTAATATTATCCTACTTCACTCATAGATAATATATAACTAACTAATAGATAAGTTTTAGAATTTTAATATTCTTTTCACTTTTAAGAGATATATTTAAATCTAACATTAACCTAATATAAGATCTCAATTCTCATATCTGATCTGTCATTTTCAAACCTATCTATTATCCTAAAACTTATCTTGCTAGGATAAGGATCTCTAACCTACTTAACATTTAGTAATTATAATTATTTTATTAATAATATAGAATAGAATAGAATAGAATAGAATAGGGGTATTTTAGTCAAAAATAAATGTACGGAAAAATTCTTTAAAAATACAATTTGTTTTATTAATTTTGACAAAAAAATTTAATGTATATTTAGTTATTTTAGGTGTTTCATAATATTGTTTTGTCAGGGTTAACGATTTGTAATAAAAACTTATCATTTGACCATAATACCCCTTTTTCAATAGTTACCTCTGAGTACACTAAAAGGATAGAAAATTAAATTACTATTTATCCTATAACTATAAGAGAGTTGGGGAAAGAATAGAAAATTAAATTACTATTTATCTTATAGTTATAAGAGATAATTGGGGTTTTCACAATTTTCAGTGTTACCATGCTTCTTTCATATATCAATTTTTTTTCTAAACAAGATATACAAGGGTATTTTCATCTTTAAAATATAATGACCTCTCTTTTAAGTATTGAAAGGAAAGTAATTATGTGGCCATAATCCTCTTTGAAATAAAGAATTCCTATGAAGAAGCAGTGGTGTCCCTCTTGCACCACAAATCCTAGCAAAGTAGATGATCAAGTAACATACAATTCCACTTTAGATAACTAGATAAAGATAAAAACATGAACAAAAAATCTTTAATACAAGACATTCAAGTAACTAAAACATACCTTCACTGTAGGACTCGATAAACCTCACAACATCCAGGGTAGTAAAATGTTCCATCACAATTTTCAGTTGTAGAGGGATCCGAATTAATGGTCTTAACATGGTATCAGTAAAGTTTTTTTCATGATCAAATACGTCAATCTCTAGATCTGTGACCTCTCCCTGGACTTGTATAAGAAACCAGTGACCTCTCCCTGGACTTGTACAAGAAACCAGTCTTAGTAACAGTATACTTATAGAAACAATCTACAACAGTGAAGATAATTGCTTCTAAAAGATTTACAATAAAATGTTTCATTGTTACATAAGATTGCAAGAATATCAACTTTTACTCCTAAATTGGGGAAAAAGGGATAAAACAAAAATTTAGGTGAAATCATAGGTCTGTTTTCTCAAAGTATATGTGCATGTTTATGTACAATAGATTATCATTTATGTTTGTCAATAATTTATAGCGCAGATTTGGATTATTTGGTTTAGTTCTTTAATTGATACTTGTGTACAGTACTTAGAGTTCTATTTCGTTATACATTTTATATTCTATGTATATCTATTTTTTTTTCACAGCTGAAACTATAATTAATTAAAGAGTTTAAAATCTGCCAAAACTTTTACTTGGTGAGCCCAACTATATATATATATATGATATATCTGACTGTGTTTTGGGTTTCACTAAATGTAGAGATAGAGTCCAAATCATGTTGGATTCTATCGTCTATTTTAGATACGTATTAATGTTTAGATATGTATAAATAATATTAATAAGTATTATATGTATTAAAAATTAAAAAAAAAAATTATGTACGAAAATATTCTTAAAAGTAATATTTGCTTTTAATAATATATATATATATATATATAGAGAGAGAGAGAGAGAGAGAGAGAGAGAGAGAAGAGAGAGAGAGAGAAATTTTAGGATTCCCAAGCCATTTTAATTGCTAAATCCGTTAATCACGCACACTGGTGTCTCTCGGAAATTAGAATCCCACTAAACTTACCAATTACCCATGAAAACTGTTTTTTATTATTATTATTATTATTATTTTACCAAATTTACCAAATACCCATTGGCAGTTTTTTTTTTTAACATATCTTAAAAACTCATTCTCTCTCTCACACAAAAGTGAAATTTGAAAGATGGTAAGTCCTCCCTCATTTAATGCAGCAAAGCAGGTTGAAAGAGACCTGCCATTGTAAAGTTCACTTCATGGAGGACAAAAAAGTGCTTCCTTACTATATCTATGTTAAAAGTTCATGTACCACATTTCCAAAAAAAAAAAACAAAAAAAAAAAGTTCATGTACCAAACTTTGATCCAAGAGCAAACATATTACCAATCACATCTAAGTAGATATTCTTGTCCTCTTTACAACACTTGTAGCCACTTCCAACCCTTATTCATTACCTTATGACACCTATTGGCTCACTAAACAAAGGTACCTTAGTCACATGAAGAAGCACAAATTAAAATCTACTTTATCTATCTGAACTTTTGTATCATGTGGACTCTCACTGCATATTTTACAGATTAAATATGAGCCACAACCCACCAACGGAAATGCCATTTTGAATACATTATATATATATTTATAATGAGACTACAACAAATCCACATTACTGTCTTTATTAAATCAAACTAGTAGTAACTTAAACCATTAGAACCATCCATATGTACCTTTCTTTCTCTCCTAACAAATCCCCATTCCCCTCTCTATTAAATCAAATTAGCAGTAACTTAAACAATTAGAAGTTTAGATTAATTCAAATAAGAAGTTTAGATTGATTCAAAAACCTCTCTCTCTCTCTCTCTCTCTCTCTACAACAAATCCCCGTTAGTCTATTAAATCAAATTAGTAGTAACTTAAAACATTAGAACCACCATATGAACCCCTCTCTCTACAAAAATCTCCATTACTAATTAAAACTATCCATATGACCCTTCTCTCTCTCTCTCTCTCTCTCTCTCTCATTAGAAGCATCCATATGAACCTCTCTCTCTCTCCAACAAATCCCCATTAATCTCTATTAAATCAAATTGTAGTAACTTAAACCATTAGAACCATCCATATGAACCCCTCTCTCTCTCTCTCTCTCTCTCTCTCTCTCTAAAAAGGAGGAAAAAAGACTTGCAAAGTGTATGTATCCTCCATCAATGATTGTAATATTCATATCTTCATACCCAAAACATTTAAATCAAAGCTACAAAATACAAGGAAAAACAAAAAATAAAAAATAAAAGGGGGAAAGAGAGTAGTAATTTGATTTAATAGAGAGTAATGGGGATTTGTTGTAGTCACACACACACACATATATATATACACACACATTTATAATGTGACTACAACAAATTCCCATTTCACTCTCTATTAAATCAAATTAGTTGTAGCTTAAACCATTAGAATTTAGAACCATCCATATGAACCTCTCTCTCTAAAAAGGGGGGGAAAAAACTTGCAAAGTGTCTGTATCCTCCACCAATGAGTGTAGTATTCATATCTTCATACCCAAAACATCTAAATCAAAGCTACAAAATACAAGATAAAACCAAAAAAAAAAACAACAACAGAGAACTAGCTACTAGTGAGAAACAGCTACAAGTCTTGAACGGGCACTTGAAGGGGTGGCGACAAACCTAGACGAGAAGGCATAGAAGTAATGGTAATCATCGTCTAACATTCCTCCACAACCACTCGTATCGAAGTTGAGAGAGTAGCTCAAAGGATCATAGTGACAATCAAACGTAGTAGTTGACCTACCACTCGCTGCACACAACATCCTGCCATGTTTCTTCAGCTTCCTCACAAGCTTCATTAAGCAACAACAACTGGGTAACCAATGTCGAGTAACAGTAGCAGACGTCGTGGAAGTAGTTCTGGTGGTGGTGGTGATTTTGGGGGTGGCGCCACCAACTGCACCATCAGAGTTGGTGGAGGAGGTGTGCTTTGGCCACCACAAGAGTCCCATGTGAGTCATCTTCCACCACTTCCACTGTTCAGCCTTGAGGAGTGTGAACTCTCTTTGGACCTCACAGCACTCGTTATATAAAGTAAAGGGTAAACTCCACTTACACCCC
>JAUPMG010000019.1:16035371-16048592 GCA_031762675.1 Pachysandra terminalis
TATATAAGCTTTTTGAGATTGTGCAGCTAGGATCATTGATGATGGAGTGCTCGTGGAAGTTGGTCCTCTTAGTTCAACTAGCTAAGTTGATGGCGGATGGCTTGAACATCTCATTTACCCATACGCCAAAATCTACCAAACAAGCTAGGGAATAGACTTTCATGAGGGGGATAGTGAGGGACTCCCCGTTTTCGGGACTGTCACCAACAGATATTTGTAGATGATGGAAACCTTTAGATGCGGAGGTTTCTTTTAGGTGTATACGGTTCTACAGTTCCTTTTACTTTACCTATCTAGTATACTCTTGGAGGCTGATTTTGTTACTTTTTATTTTCAGTGTTCAGGCATTTGACATTGATACACTCATACTTGTATACCCATATCTTCACTGAATACAATACATTACTGTTAAGCATTAAAAAAAAAAGAAAAGAAAAGAAAAAGAAGGCTCGGGCATTTGACATTGATACACTCATACTTCTATACTCATATTTGCACTGAATACGATAAAATACTGTTAAGCATCGTAAAAAAAGGAAAAGAAAAGAAAAAGAAAAAAGGATTCGTTGATGCTAGAACATCACCTTCAAAGCATTCAAGTTGAAGATTGTAAAATAATCAAGTGAATTGTATGAGGACCTCCATTGACAATTGTCCAATCGAAGTTTCTCACTGAAGAAACTTCATAAAATTACCATCATCTTTCTTTCAGTGGTTCTAATCTGAAATCATACCATAATATGCATCAAATATTATGACGGACCATGTTGGAGTCCATGAGTACCTTATGCATATGCTAGACTGAATTCTGCCCCTCCTTAAGAGTATTAAGAGATTGTGAGAGATTTCAAAGCTGATTAGACAACTATTGGCATGATAGATTTGCTTAGGATTACTTTGATGGGTTAGTTTAAATTTGATGTTGTGGGTTTAAATTTGATGTTGGGCTGTAACTAGTTTAGGAGCCAAAAAGTGTTTTAATTTTAAGTTAGAAAGTCATAGTTGGTGTTGAAGTATGTTTAGGCCTATAGAAGAGGCCACCATCGATGTTGTGGTCGGTAAGTGAGTTTGATTTTCATCTAGTTATTGAGTTTTCTGCAATTGTATGTGTTTTCTTTAAAGTGTGTCTAAACCCTAGGTTAACTATTGTTTACATGGGATTGTTAGGGTTAGTTTCAGCGTCAAATCCATTACCCAGAGAAATTGTGGACTGCTGTTGGGATTTCTTGCAACCCATATTTTTTTTAACCTTTGTCCTACATTAATCATAAATATTTATTCTGGCCTCGTTAAATTGAGAAAACCAATGGAGAAGAATCCTTAGCTTCCTTCGTGGCTCAGGAGTTGCATTTTCCTGAATTCATTGTTGAGGGGGACTCGAGAACCGCCATTTCTTGTGCTAGTAGATCTGAGAAGGAATCTTGGAGAGTTTGGACTCCCATATTGTAAGATCAATTCGATCTTTATCTCTCTCAATGAACATTTTGCTGGCGAGAGTTCCTAGGCTGACAAATGACAAAATGGATGAGCGATCTAAGAGTGGGATTTACCAGGTATTTTTATCATATGTGAATGGTCCTCAATTATAATTTGGAGCCTTTATATACTATTCTCTATGTTTTGTATATCTTGTAACTACACACACACACACACACACACACAAATAAAAATGTATTTTTATATCTTGTCTAGAAGAACTTGCATGTACTCGGGAGTTAGGAGATGGCCCACTTTTGTATATTTGCTTATAAACCTGTCAAGTCAACAAACCTGGAAATATTTTGTAGTTCTATATTGAAATCTCTCTAGCTCAAAGAAAGACCAGTTGTTGATTAATGTTGCAAGAATGAGATATACATCAACTTTGACTGTTTGACAAGAAATAGAAACATTCAACTTATTCCAGAAGTGGCTTTAGCGATAAGATGTGAGAACTCCTTTATCTTCATAGTGAAGAGATGTGTGTATAACTATAAAGTTCTAAAGTAACTAATACAAGTTTCATTATATCACCTCCAAGCAATTTATCTTGGAAGGGATTACTTCTCATGACTGAAGATGATATGGTCCATGGCACCAAATTATAGGATTAAGGTCAACTTTTGAACGCATGCAGAGGCTTATAACACTTTCTGTGAAATCTGCAAAACGGCTATTGGGAGAGGCGGTTGCCTTCATGAATAGGTATGTCCTTCTAAAACACTTTGCTAAGTGGTTTACATTAGTTATTTTTCAATTAATCTTTTGCACCTTTCAGACTAACTTTTCCATGAATTTGCTAAGTATGCTATACATTTATTTAATTATTTATTTTTTGGTGAAAAAGTATGCTATTCATTGCATGTATACTTGTTGATCAATTTTGGTGAGAAGTTTTGATAAGTATTTTTTGCCTGATTTATAAGAGGGCTCGAATTGTAATGAAAAGTTAGGGTATTCTTGTAAATTAATTAGTTCATCCAAACCCAAAACCTGGTTGCTTTAATGGTTAGACTGACAGTTTTGATCAGTCGGCCATTCATATAAAAATAGCATGGCAATATAACCTAGACTGAAAATATTTGAAATCCCATCAAATCAAGTCCACCGTGCATAGGGCTGTCAATGGGTTGGATATAAACCAAGTTAGGTTATTCGTGTAAATTAATTAGGTCTTCCAAACCCAAAACCTGGTTGTTTTCATGGTTAGACTGACAGTTTTGATCAGTCAGTCATTCATATAAAAATAACATGGCAATATAAACTGAACTGAAAATATTTGAAATCCCATCAAACCAAGTCCACCGTGCATAGGGCTGTCAATGGGTCGAATAAGGATTATATCCAATATGACTCAAATTCAAACTGACTTTCTAAGTAACCCAAGCTATATTTGACCGATATTCAAATGGACTTTAAAGAGTCTTGTCCGAATTCGAAGTTTGTCGTATCTTCAAACTTTAGATTCGAGTTCAACCTTTGGATCTAAGGTAATTAAAACAAATAATTTTTTTTGTTTTTTTTATTGCGCGGCTGAACCGTCAACCAAACTGCGGGTTAGACAAAGGAAAAAGGGGTAGATGGTGTGTTCCCACTTCTCATTAGTCCCACATCGGCCAGGGAAGTAGGAACAATCCCTCTCCCAGCTTATATATAGAGTGTTCCTTGTATAACAAACCAATTAAATTTCTTAATGCTTAAAAAAAAGTAAATAAGTTTTTTTTTAATCAGTAAAACTTGATTTCTATTCAAAAATCCCGAAGGCTGAAACTATACAATAATGTATTTTCTGTACATAAATAAGCCCAAAAACAAGTATTGCTCTTATACCAAGCTATTAGTATCCTATCTTAAACCCCATATAGCATCAAAATCATTATAGCCACACCCCCCAAAATCTGTATGATTTGAAGCCCAAGAAAAAAGTAATGACAAGGCACTATCGATTATCGCCTGTGTTTCTTTCTCCGTTTCTTTGAAGATCCTCTGATTTCTCTCAAGCCCAATAGTCCATGAAATTGTTGCCGGACGCAGATTCCATTACATGCAGTTCCTACTCCTTCCTTTCCTTATTTTTTTTCCAACTCCAACTGCTCAAAACAGACTTGAAATGTTCTTGCATAACCCACTCTAAGTTGAATCTTCTGATGAAAGAATACCAAATCTTCCTAGTCACCTCACAATGAAGAAGCAAATGTGAGGTGACTCTAAATATTTTTTTCTTATCTTTTAAGGACTTACTATGTTCTAATTCGAATTTTTTGGATTTGAATATTTGAATTCATATTTGAACCGTCGAACAAGTAAATGTAACTGTATCCACAAAATCCGGTTTGAATACAGGTCAACATCAGACCCATTGACAGCCCTATCTGTGTGGTCCTGTTTCCTATACATTGATCCTAATTAGATGCTGGATCTGAACCAAGCATGACGTTTCATGTTAATTTATTGAAGAAAGAGTTCTTCTAAAGAATGGATGCTTTGCAACTTCCTTGATGAATCTTCCCCTTGATTAGTCTTGTGAAAAAATGAACTCCTATTATAGTTATTCACTTTGCAACATTAATAACTTCTAATCTTTTCTAATACAATTTCCGTTGCTCATTTAAAAATAATAATAAAAAAAAATTTATTTTAGTAGGCGTGTGGATATATGTTAGCATTTGTTTTTCAATATAACTACATTGGTAATATGAGACAGAGATAATGTGTCGTTGGCAAAACTATGAGATTGAGTTTTAAGGGACAACCTTACTAATTCCAATGGGTCAGTGCCTTATCCATGTTCACTAATCTGTTGAATTACGCATGTAGAATTGTAAAAGGAAGGCTGCTGATTCATGTCTATGTGTTCAATCATGGAGCTGACCATGGAAGAGCAAACAAACATATCACGTATTTGTCATGGTTTTATGTCATTTTTCGTGAAGAATCAATTGGAGTTGAAGACAACCACACCAAGTCTATACAAATAGCCTCAAACTATAATCATTTCCTACTTATTCTCTGATATGTACACCTGTATATGCTAGTTTTATGCGCCTATTTCTGTATGTTGTGTACAAATATAACCTTGTTACCTACTTACATTTGCTACATGTGATGTATGCAATTCTGCACATGAATGCAGGCATGCTTTTATATTTCGATTTTCATGTGTATTATCTACCTTTTGTTTTTTTAGCAACTATATCACCTAGCTTGCCCCGTTATTTTTATGGATAGGAGAAATTATTCTATTAGTAAACCAAGATGTATTGCAAAAACTTTTTATTTGATCATCTTAAGAAAGTCATCCAAAAAAGTATGTACTTTTTTTTTTGGTACGAAAAAGTATGTACTTGAACGAAGCTCATTGTTGCTCTATAAATAAATTGGGTACGAAATGGTTCTCGGGCTTATATTTTTTCGAATTTCACAGTCCTTTCCTTTTTCTTGTCTGTTAGTATGTATCTTGGAATAGATTAGAGAACTGGATTTGCCCATAAAACTTTTTGGTTGCATATTACAGTTGTTTAACTGTATAAATCTCTTTTCACATTTTTAGGGACTTTGGTAAATGATTCACTGGAGAAAAAAATAAAAATAGATGCTCTCCATGGAAATAGATCTTGAAGTACCTTCTGGTGAGCATGATAAGGAAAGCATTGAACCAAATGTGATGGAAATTATGGTGGATGGTGATGACAACTTCCATGGCAGAGATGGAGAGAATGGAAATATGGTGGATTCTGGAGATAATGTGCATGGTGGAGACGGAGAGAGTGGGAAAATGGTGGATGATGAAGATAATGTGCATGGTGGAGATGGAGAGAAGGGAAAAATGGTGGGTGGTGGACATGAGGTGCAGGTTGGAGATGGAAGGGCCGTGAGTTCTCCTACAATGGACGCTCCAGAGCTTGAGGGTGGAATGGATTTAGAACCATATAAAGGTATGGAGTTTGAATCACACGAGGCAGCATATTCATATTATCAGGTATATGCCAAGTCTATGGGTTTCACCACCACAATAAAAAACAGCCGCCGTTCAAAGATATCAAGAGAATTTATTGATGCAAAGTTTGCATGTTCTAGATATGGAAGCAAGCAAGAATCCGATAAAGCTGTTAATAAACGGCCATCTGTAAAAACAAACTGTCTGGCCAGTATGCATGTGAAGAGAAAGCCAGATGGAAAGTGGGTGATACATAATTTTGTAAAGGAGCATAACCATGAGCTTTTACCTGCCTTAGCGTATTACTTTCAAAACCAGAGGAACGTGAATGTAGCTGACAAAAATAGCATTGACACTTTGCTTACTGTTAATGCAGAAACAAAAAGAATGTATGTTGCGATGTCTAGACAAACCGGTGGAAATCAAAATATAAGTTGTCTAAAGGATGACATTAATATTCATTTTGATAAAGGACGGCATTTGGCTCTGGACGCAGGTGATGCACAAGTCATGCTTGAGCATTTTGTGCATATGCAAGATGAGAATTCAAACTTCTTCTATGCAATGGATTTGAATGAAGAACAACGCCTGAGAAACGTGTTTTGGGTCGATGCCAAGAGTAGGCATGATTATACCAATTTCGGTGATGTGGTTTCTTTTGATACTACATACATTAGAAATAAATATAAACTGCCATTTGTTCCTTTCGTTGGGGTGAATCATCATTTCCAGTTTGTATTGCTTGGATGTGCATTAATAGCAGATGAGACTACATCGACGTTTGTTTGGTTGATGCGTACATGGCTTAGAGCAATGGGTGGACGAGCTCCAAATGTGATAGTAACTGACCAAGACCAAGCTCTGAAAACAGCAGTTGCAGAAATTTTTCCAAATGCACGTCATTGTTTCTGTTTATGGCATATATTAAGGAAGATCCCTGAAAATCTTGGTCATCTAACCAAACGACATGAAAATTTCATGGCAAAATTTAACAAATGCATTTACAGGTCATGGACAGATGAAGAGTTTGAAAAAAGATGGTGGAAAATGGTTGATAGGTTTGAGCTTAAAGGGAATGAATGGTTTCAGTCATTATATGATGATTGTAAGCAATGGGTGCCAACATATATGGGAGATACTTTTCTTGCCGGAATGTCGACAGGTCAAAGATCCGACAGTATAAACTCTTTCTTTGACAAATATGTGCATAGAAAAACAACATTGAAGGAGTTTGTAGAACAATATGAAGCAATCTTACAAGATAGGTATGAAGAGGAAGCCAAAGCAGATTTTGATACGTGGCACAAACAGCCTGCGTTGAAATCTCCGTCGCCTTTTGAAAAACAAATGTCAACAGTGTACACACATGCGATATTCAAAAAATTCCAAGTCGAGGTTTTGGGAGCCGTTGCATGTCATCCTAAAAAAGAAAAAGAAGATGAAACAACCATAACATTCAGAGTTCAAGATTTTGAAGAGCAACAAGATTTCATAGTGGCATGGAATGAAAATCAGTCTGGAGTTTCTTGTTTATGCCATTCATTTGAATATAAAGGCTTTCTTTGTAGACATGCAATGATAGTTCTCCAAATTTGTGGTGTGTCTAACATCCCATCTCACTACATATTGAAACGGTGGACGAAATATGCAAAGAGTGAGCCTACCATGGAACAAGGATTAGAACAGTTACAATCTAGGGTGCAGCGTTACAACATCCTATGTCAACGAGCCATTAAGTTGGCTGAAGAAGCATCTTTGTCTCAAGAAAGCTATAATATTGCGTTTCGCGCATTAGAAGAAATTTTGAAGCGTTGTTTAAGTGTGAATAACTCCTGTAAAAGTATTGCGGATCCTAGCACATCGGCAGCTCATGGTCTTTTTGACATTGAAGAAGAGAATCAAGCTAACAGTATGACCAAGACAAGTAAAAGGAAGAATACAAACAAAAAGAGAAAGGTTCATTGAGATTTTAATTCTTGATCTTTTTATATCCTTATTATGTTGTTATGACTTAACTAGTTTATAAGTTATTAGTGAAAGCAGCCTCTTGTGCAGGTACATTTGGAACCTGAAATGATAACTTTTGGGGCACAAGAAAGTTATCAACAACAACTGGTTTGTCTATCTTGTTATCCTTTTTTAATACATATGCAATGAATATAAATATTAATGAAAAGTGATATATCTTAAAGTCTGTTTCATATTGTAGGGACATATGAACTCAAGAGCACCAGCTTTTGAGGCTTCTTATGGTACTCAACAAAGCATGCAAGCGACGGTATGATATACCAAAACTTTGGCCGTTTTAAGCTTTGGAATTCTGGTTGTACAACATTGTAAAGGAGATAATGGCATATTTTAAAGTGGATTTTCGAAATGCTTGTAGGAACAACTATGCTCAAGAGCCTTAACACTTGAAGGTTATTATGGCACTCAACAAAGGGTCCAAGGAATGGTATGGCATACAGTACATTTAATGATAATTAACAAAGAACTGTTTGTGCGACTGAAAGTAGTAGTAAGCAATTATGATCTTAGTATTTGGTTCATAATATTGCAGGTGCATCTAAGCTCAATGGCACCAACTCGTGATGGTTATTATGTTAATCAACAGAATATGCAAGGGCTGGTATGTTATATTATTATTATTACTATTGAACCATTTGATATACATTGTTGTGCCATTCTCCAACAGCTTAAGCTTCTAGAGTAAGTGGTTGTCAACATAGTATCAGAGCAGGAGGTCAAGTGTTCAAATCCCGGGGGTATGTGTTTGTGTGTTCGTTCTCCCACGGATGTGTCGTTCCCGTGCAGCTGTGTGTGGTGTGTGTTTGCCTTTGTGCCCTGTATTTTCCCACGGTTGTGTTGTTCCCGTGCGGAGCCTGCACGTGCGGGAGGGTATTGAACCATTTGATAGACATTGTTGTGCCATTCTCTAACAGCTTAAGCTTTTAGATTAAGTGGTTGTCAACAATTATGATTGTCGTATTGTATATGCAAAGAAATTTGGCTGTATATAATTCAACATAAGTGAGTATAATTCAAAAGTTGTGGTTTCGTACTTGTGCAGGGACAATTAAACTCGATAGCACCTAGCCATGATGGTTATTATGGCACTCAACAAAATACACATGGACTGGTATGGTTTCCCGTAATGATATCTGTATTATAATTGCAGAAGAATCTGGTTGTATATAACATGGTTCAAATGAAAACATCTCACAATTATGTGGTTTCATATTTGTAGGGACAGTTGGACTTTAGGCCACCAATTAGTGATGGTTGTTATGGCATTCAGGTTCGCTTCAACCCTTGGTACTCGAGTAGTGAGCTAGAATTATGGCATTGTTTTCTTGCTTTGAGTTTTACAATGAGGTTCAGATTTACTTGACAGTCACTTTATATGGCGTAAAATTTTGTGTGAAATGTCTCTCAACTTACCAATAAAAAAAAAAAAAAAAAAAACCTATCTGGTTAAAGGTGGTCATATCTATTTTGTCTTAAGCTCTTTTAGAAAATTTGGGACTTTATCTAACTGCAGCAATTTGATTTTTAAGGACATGGAGTAGACATTATTTGTTCAAACATGAATCAATTTTATTAATGAATTGTTGGACAGTAGGATTACTGATAGAACCTTCTTGATAGTGTCCATAAAGGAGGAACACACACGCACAGAGGATAGTTGTTATTTATTCATATTTCAGGTTGATATCGAAAGTCATAAAGCTAAAAGAGACTTGATTTGGACTTTTGTTCTTCTGTAAATGTCCTTGTGGTATTGAAATGATTTAACTCAGGAGGATTTTTTTTTTTTCATTTATTTTCTTGGTTATTGGATTTGAGTTTTATCTTTATGTGAACTCCGCCAATTTTGTTTTCTATTGCTATATCTTTTGTGCATTGCCGGTTCCAATCCAGTTTGTGTGGTCCTCTCTTGCTCCACCTCGAGTTAGGGCTTTTATTTTGGTCTGCATTGCTTTTTCGGATTAACATAGTGGATATGATCCAAAGACGGAGAGATATATGGCTCTCTCCCCACATGTGTTTATGTAGAGAGGAGACACCCGACCATTTGTTTCTTCATTGTTTTGTGGCTGTTGAGATCTGGAGTTTCTTTTTGAGTACTATCGGGAGGGTGTGGGTTATGCCGGTGGGCATATGCCATCTATTAGCACAGTGGAGGTTCCCGGGTTTGGCAGCGAGGGGACGTATTCTGTATCAATTGGTTTTTCAGGCTATTTTATGGCATATTTGGAGGGAGTGTAATTTGAGGATTTTTCAGGATACATCATCCTTGATTTTGAGTGATTGAGGAGATCATGGTGTCTGTGGCTTCGTGGGTGTCGATGAAGACTTAGTTTGTTGGTATTTCAGCGGCAGACATTCGGAGAGAGTGGGATAGGATTTCAGTGAGTGGCAGTTGCCCTTTGCCGTTGCACTCTGTTGGCGTTCACTAGAGGCTGGGTAGGTGAAGCTTAACATTGATGGTTTTTTCCCTGCCTTCCCCTGGCACCTAAGGGGTTGGTGGTGTTTAGAGATAGTGAGGGGGATATTCTTTGCGCTTTCTCTGGTCCTGGTGGTGGTGGAGAGTCGGTGAGGGCCGTTTTGGTTGCTCTGGTAGCCGGGTTGAGGTTTGCTAGGGCGCAAGGCTATTAGGATTTGATTGTGGAGAGCTCTTCGTCTTCTATTATTGATTGGTTGGGGAGACTTGATCAGTGTACATGGAGATTTACCCATCTAGTCCGTCTGGCTTGGCCTTTAAGTAGGGATTGGAATATCTCGTTCCATCTTGCGTCTCGGGGGTCCAATCTGACTGCTGAGATTTTGGCTAAAAGAGGTTTGGGGAAGACTGTCACGTTTGAGGGGGTCTCATCCTTGGAGATGGGATTGACCTGTTGTTGACCCTTGGTTGGGGAGATGTTTATCTGTTGAGGGTTGGGGCCTTGGGAATTGGTTTCTGTTCTGTACTTTTTTGTTTTTTCCTTGTCCCTGGGCTAGAGATTAGTGTCTTCAGCCTTGGTGCTTGTGTTCTTTTTCTCTGTTTTCTATCTTTTATATAATTCTTCATTTATAAAAAAAAATCAAAAACAAAAACAAAACAATATATATAGAATTGCATTGATTCTGTCAAGAAGTGCTTACATCAGAAATGTTTCAATTCTATGCAGGGGCCACAAAATCCCTAGATTGGTGTACACTAATTCTATCAAGAAGTGCTTACATCAGAAATGCTTCAATTCTATGCAGGAGCCAGAAAATCCTTAGATTGGTGTACAGAGGCTCTCTCTCTCTCTCTCTCTCTCTCTCATTTTATTTTTCTTTATTTTTGGTTACTTTTTGTACACGAATAAACCTTTATGATGTATAGAGATGTAATTGGCAGATACAGGTTTTCAGTGGCAAACCTCTGGATTAGCCATGTATACAATATTTTATCTTATATAAGCCAAAATAGCACATGTATATTAAGTTTTATTACATATAATAATTTTCATCCAGCCTTTTAATATTTCCTAAGTTTAACACAGAAAATGCTAGTTTTAGATGAGCCTTTATGACATGCAAAAAAATGTCTTTGAAATTTGGGATCTATAGCTATTATATAACCAGGCTGTGCAATAAACACAAAAATTAATAATGTAAATGATAAATCCACTTTGAATAACTATATGGAAAATTGATAAATCTACTGAGCCATGAAGCTTTAGGCCTCACTAGAAATAACTAGAGGTACAAATTGAGTTGGTTCAACCCGAAAACCGACCGATCCAAACTGATTTTGATTCGGTTTGGGTTAGGTTTCTCGACATTTGGTTTGTTTTAATTATGAAATTACAAAACCGAATTATTATCTTCTTTTTTTTTTTTGTAAAAAAAACTGAATTATTATCGGTTTGTTGAGTTGAAGTCTCAGTTAAATTGATCCGAAACCCAAACTCATGTATATATACCTTAAAACCGAACCGAACAAAAATGATTTAAACCAAATTATAATATATATTTATATATAAATCAGGTATGAGTCGTAGGACTCGCACAGCCTAGATATAACCAGGGATTCATAATATCTGATTAATTGTTGATTAGCATGGATTCAAAGTGAGTTCTCATTTAAACCCAATAATAATCATCCCACATCATTATTCATGCATCATTTTGAATTTTGTAATACAAGTTTCAAGTGTTGTAATATCTTATTTTAAGGGTTTATATACCACATTTTTCAATTTTTTAAGGTTTTGACTCCTACACTTTATATATCTATACTACTATTAGAAGCAAATAGTACTTTTAAGAATATTTCAATACATTATTCATTTTTATAAAAACATTAGACGTCTTTTTCTTTTCTATCTAAAAGAGGGGATAGAGTCCAACTTGATTTGGACTGTATCTAGGATCATGTTGATCCGTAACAGATACATTCTTTTATCTATACTACTATTAAAAGCATATGGTATTTTTAAGATTTTTACAATACATTCTTTTATTTATTATTATTTGTTTAAGTTTTATTAGTAATATAAGTTCACTCTTAAATATATTAATAATACTTTTTAGTCATTTATTTTATTTAGAGAATTACTTACAATTTCTCTATCCTCTCTTTTAGATAGAAAAGAAAAAGACGTTATAAAAATTTTAAAAAAAATGGAAAAAAGAAGAAGGAATATATTGAACTATTGACCCTGATCCTAGATAGAGTTCAAATCATGTTGGACTTTATCCTCTCTTTTAGATAGGAAAGAAAAATACGTCTAATGTTTTTTTTTAATTAAAACTTTTTCACTTATAAAACCTATCTCTTATCCAATTTTTTTTTTAATTTTTAATTTTTATCCAAATAATTTTTTTAAGTTTTATTAGTAATACATTCACTCATAAATCTTTTTTTTTTTTTATGAGTGAACATTATCTATAATTAATCTATTCTATTAATTCTTTATTTTATTCTTTTTAGAGTCCTATTAACAAACAAAAAATTTCCATAAGTATTAGAGTAGTAATTAGAATATTTAAAATAATCAAAAAGATTAGTTTTTATTATAACTAATTAATTATACTTTTAAAAATATATATTTTTATTTTAATTAAATAAATATGTAAAGATAAGTTCAATTAAATAATGTGATTAAGTTTAAATGAGTTTATCTTTTAGCTAGATAAAGTTAAAATGTGTAACATAAGATTAAAATAAATTTATATTGTAATTGAATGTTTATAAGATAAAATACATATAATTTATAAAAATAATATTAATAAATTATTTATAATATATAAATAACTACTAATAAAATATGTAAAAAGAAAGATTTTAAATTTAGCTAAATATTATTTATAAGCTTAAAAAACTTACAAAATATTTATAATTTATAATTAGTAAAATCTTAAAAAATTGTTCTGTTGTAATAGCAAGTATGAATATCTTTACATATTATAAATAATTATGTATTAAAATTATTAATTTTTTCAATCCATTTTTATAACTAAATTATCATTTCATAATTCTATTAGAACTCTTTGTTCTTTATAAACTCTAAAACAAAAAGAGTCTTATTTTAATAAATAACTATGTTTATATAATTTAATAAAAAAATAAAAAGATAATCTTTAAAATTCGTCACTTTTATTTACACCTATTATATAAGCTTATTTATAAAATATAATCACCCCATAGGAGTCCTGTCCCAATATCCAAACATAAAAAGACAAAAACAATATAAAACACTTAAAATACCATTTATAACACCAATTAGATATACATTCTTATTAAAATTACCTAAATAATAATTTTATAACTC
>JAUPMG010000019.1:16048692-16073121 GCA_031762675.1 Pachysandra terminalis
TCCAAATTTGTGGTGTGTCTAACATCCCATCTCACTACATATTGAAACGGTGGACGAAATATGCAAAGAGTGAGCCTGCCATGGAACAAGGATTAGAACAATTACAATCTAGGGTGCAGCGTTACAATGACCTATGTCAACGAGCCATTAAGTTGGCTGAAGAAGCATCTTTGTCTCAAGAAAGCTATAATATTGCGTTTCGCACACTAGAAGAAACTTTGAAGCGTTGTTTACGTGTGAATAACTCCTGTAAAAGTATTGCGGATCCTAGCACATCGGCAACTCATGGTCTTTCTGACATTGAAGAAGAGAATCAAGGTAACGGTACGATCAAGACAAGTAAAAGGAAGAATACAAACAAGAAAAGAAAGGTTCGTTGAGATTTTAATTCTTGATCTTTCATATCCTTATTATGTTGTAGTGGCTTAACTTTATGAGCTATTAATGAAAGCAGCCTCTTGTGCAGGTACATTTGGAACCTGAAGTGATAACTTTTGGGGCACAAGAAAGCTATCAACAACAACTGGTTTGTCCTATCTTGTTATCCATTTTTAATACATATGCAATGAATATAAATATGAATAAAAAGTGATATATCTTCAAGTCTGTTTCATACTATTAGGGACATATGAACTCAAGAGCACCAGCTTTTGAGGCTTCTTATGGTACTCAACAAAGCATTCAAGGGACGGTATGATATTCCAAAACTTTGGCTGTTTTAAGCGTTGGAATTCTGGTTGTACAACAATGTAAAGAAGATAATGGCATATTTTAAACTTGATTTTTGAACTGGTTGTAGGAACAACTATGCTCAAGAGCCTTAACACTTGAAAGTTATTATGGCGCTCAACAAAGGGTCCAAGGAATGGTATGGCACACAATACATTTAATGATAATACATTAACAAAGAAATTTTCGTGCGACTGAAAGTAGTAGTAAGCAATTATGATCTAAGTATTTGGTTCATAATATTGCAGGTGCATCTAAGCTCAATGCCACCGACTCGTGATGGTTATTATGTTAATCAACAGAACATGCAGGGGCTGGTATGTTATATCTATACTATTAAGGGAGAGGGCCCATCGGAAAGTGTGCCAAGATATTTTTTTTTTAAAATTTTCCAAAAGCAACCTTTAATATGATAAAGTATTTAATATAATTAGGTATAATAGCTTTTTGGTTTGTTCTAAGAGACGACGGTTACGTTTCTAAAATAACCGTTTCCACCTCTTTCAATTATTAACAACAAAAATGATGTGGCAATAAAACGATTACACCTCTTTCAATTATAAAAAAAAATGGCGTGACAATAAAATGGTTAACAGGTTCTAGAAGTGTATCAACGTGCAGTACTGCATGTGCCACCCGCTAGTTATTATGATGGTTGTACTGTATATGCAAAGAAATTTGGCTATGTATAATTCAACCTAAGTGAATCTAATTCAAAAGTTGTGGTTTAATACTTGTGCAGGGACAGTTAAACTCGATAGCACCTACCCATGATGGTTATTATGGCACTCAACAAAGTACACATGGACTGGTATGGTTTCCCATAATGATATCTATATTATAATTGCAGAGGAATCTGGTTGTATATAACATGTTTCAAATGACGTCTCACAATTATGGGTTTTCGTATTTGCAGGGACAGTTGGATTTTAGACCACCAATTAGTGACAGTTGTTATGGCATTCAGGTTCGCTTCAACTCTTAATACTCGAGTAGTGAGCTAGAATTGTGGCATTGTTTTCTTGCTTTAATTCTTACAATGAAGTTTTCACTTTATATGGCGTAAGATGTGTGTAAAATGTCTCTTAACTTAGCCGGTTAAAGGTGGTCTTATCTATCTTATCTAAGCTCTTTTAGAAAATTTGGGACTCAAAAATTATCTAATTGCAGCAATTTGATTTTTAAGCACATGGAGTAGACATATTATTTGTTGAAACATGAATCCATTTTATTAATGAATTGTTGGACAGTAGGATTACTGAGAAAACCTTCATGATAATGTTCATAAAGGAGGAACACACATACACACACGATAGTTGTTATTTATTCATATTTCAGGTTGCTATCGAAAGTCGTAAAGAGCTAAAAGAGATTTGATTTGGGCTTTTGTTCTTCTATAAATGTCCTTGTGGTATTGAAGTGGTTTAACTCAGAAGGATTTTTCTTTCATTTTATTTTCTTGTTTATCGGATTTGAGTTTTATTAATATGAGAACTCCGCCAATTTTGTTTTATATTGCTATATCTTTTGTGCACTGCCGTTCCCAAGCCAATCTGTGTGGTCCTCTCTTGCTCCACCTTGAGTTAGGGCTTTTGTTTGGTCTACACTGCTTTATCGGATTAACACAGTAGATATGATCCAAAGGCGGAGGAGGTATATGGCTCTCTCACCACATATGTGCTTTTTATGTAGAGAGGAGACATCCGACCATTTGTTTCTTCACTGTTCTGTGGCTGTTGAGATCTGAAATTTTTTTCATAGTATTATCGGGAGGGTGTGGGTTATGACAATGGGCATATGCCATCTGTTAGCACAGTGGAGGTTCCTGGGTTTGGCGGTGAGAGGACGAATTCTGTATTGACCGAGTTTTCAGGCTATTTTATGGCATATTTGGATGGAGTGTAATTTGAGAATTTTTCAGAATCTATCGTCCTCAGTTTTGAGTGTGATTGAGGGGATCATGGTATCTGTGGCCTTGTGAGTGTCAGTGAGGACTCAATTTATTGGTATTTCGGCTACGAACATTCGGAGAGAGTGGTATAGGATTTCTGTGAGTGGCAGTTGCCTTTTGCCACTACACTATTTGGCGTCCCCTAGAGGTTGGGTGGGCGAAGCTTAACATTGATGTCTTTTCCCTGGCTTCCCCTGACCGTGGTTTGTTTAGAGATTGTGAGGGGGATATTCTTTTGGCTTTCTCTGGTCTTGATGGTGGTGGAGAGTCGGTGAGGGTCGTTTTGGTTGCTCTGGTGGCCGGGTTGAGGTTTCCTAGGACGCAGGGCCATCAGGATTTGATTGTGGAGAGTTCTTCGTTTTCTATTATTGATTGGTTGGGGAGACTTGAGCAGTGTGCAAGAAGATTTACCCATCTAGTTCATTTGGCTTGGCCTTAAGCAGGGATTGGAATATCTCGTTTCATCTCGTATCTCGGGGGGACAATCTGACGGCTGAGATTTTGGCTACGAGGGGTTTTTGGGGAGGACTGTCATGTTTTGAGGGGTCCCATCTTTGGAGATGATGCAGGAGGAAGATCGACCTGTCGTTGACCTTTGGTTGGAGAGGTTTATTTGTCGAGGGTTGGGGCCTTAGGGATTGGTCTTTGTTCTGTACTTTTCTGTTTTTCCTTTTCTCTGGGCTAGAGATTAGTCTCTTCCGCCTTTGTGCTTGTGTTCTTTTTCTCTGTTTTACATCATTTATCAAAAAAAACAAAACAAATATATATATATATATATATAGAATGGCATTGATTCTCTCAAGAAGTGCTTACATCAGAAATTCTCCAATTCTATGCAGGGGCCACAAAATCCCTAGATTGGTGTACAGTGATTCTTTCAAGAAGTGCTTACATCAGAAATGTTTCAAATCTATGCCGGAGCCACAAAATCCTTAGATTGGTGTATAGTCTCTCTCTCTCTCTCTCTCTCTCTCTCTCTCTCTCTCTCTTATTTTATTTTTCTTTCTTTTTGTATATGAATAAACCTTTATGTGATGTATAGAGATGTAATTGGCAGATACACGCGTAACCGTAGATAAATAGATCAACTGATGACTATGCTCTTCACCACAAGAACTGTCTAGTGATGAGCGCTGGATGGCACAATCTGGAAGAAGGCAGCCCAGAAAGCATCCATGTATTAATTGGATTTATTTGAGCTAATTTCTCAACTGGATGATCTGAATTGCACACATAACTCCTCCTCCATATGGCCAAAAAATATATTTAAACAACTAAATTGGTGAAATGGATTAGAATATTTTTCATTGTTTCTAATTTAATTTGGCCTCCACGCAAAATTTTCTCTCTGCAACGTCCAAGGAGAATGTAAGTGCTCAAATCCCAAATGGGTTTTTGTTAAAATTGTAGATTAAGATTAAACATAGGAAACTTTTGTATATGAATAAACCTTCAAGGAGAATGTAAGTGCTCAAATCCCAAATGAGGCTTTCCTTTAATTTACAGCAGATTAATTGAAGTTTACTTGGAGAACAGGGTATAAGGGTTTCGTTGACGAGGATTACCGGTGAAGATGGGTATGGAGAAGACGAATACAAAAAGGAAGAAGAAGAAGAAGAATGGTTTTTGGAGAATTTTGTTGACAAGGATTACTCTGGTGAAGATGGGTATGGAGAAGACAAATACAATTTGGATTGGCTTGGTTTGAGTCGACTTGATTCTGTTACAATTTGGATTCGCTTGGTTTGAGTCGACTCGATTCTGTTTTAGGATTGGGGAGGTTGGTTCTTAATTCGATTCGAAATTGGTTTTGGGTTGACGTCAATCCAAACGGACTGAACCGAGTTGCACCCCTAGTAATAACTGACTCATACAAAACAGACACAAGAAGCAGCATGTACTATTAAAATTTTGGAATAACACTCCTTAAAATCCAAAGAGATCAACAGCCAGTAAAATTCAATGTATCAGCAAAAAAGATTTCACCATTTGGCCGAAAACTACCCGCTCGGCGACATTTCTAACCAATCAAAAAAAAAGGAATGGTCTCCACAGATTATAATATGGAGCAGCTCCCTTGTTCCCTGCAGTAAAATTGATCAGATGGTCAGTAGAAGAAGAAAATTTAATAATTTCTCCATTTTGTTGATTAACAAAAAGGTTACTTACTTGGTGCCTTCATAAAAGCTTAATGCTTCCTCAAATTTAAGCCAAAGTGGACCTGTCTCCTGAAGATTAACATTCTCCGGCCCGGCGAGATAAGCCTGAGCAACAAACTGCGGAGTTCTTTCCCTGATTTGCGACGATCACAAGCAAATAACTCGGTTAAAAGAGTTTAGTTCGGGTGACATAAACTTGCTTAATATTATGATTTTTAATTGTAAACAATCTCACCTTCCTTCATATTGTGATAACCAGAACAAGTAAGCTGCAGCAAAGTACATGGAGATAAAAGGCTTGGTAAGATCCCCGATAGACTCGATTCTGTAAGCCTTGTAGCCCAAGTCACTTGAAGATAACACAAAAAAATGATTAGGCAGAATTAGTATTGATAGAAAACATGGCAATGGCAAACATACTGTTTAAACTTGGCATCTGATCAGGGATCGTCCCGGTCCGATACCGAGTTGGATCGGCCGATCCAAAACACAGCCCGAATTTATTTTTTTTAAAAACCAGAAAATTTTTTAGGGGTGTCAGACAATCCATATTGGATAGTCCGATCTGACTCGTCCGAAACCAAGTCAGATCATCTGGATTGGACGATTTGTCTCGGTTTCGGAATGAGTCAGACAAATTTTAACAATTTAGGAATCCGCTTGGGATCGTGACTCGTCCCGAGCCGATCCTGAGTTATATTGGCTGATACTTTACACTATGATGGCAAATAACCGCGTCATAGATGAAAGCATTGACTAGTATGCCAGATTTGAATCTTGAACAACATTCTTCCATTATGTAACACACAAATTTATTTTCATTTATGTCATTCACTTACTTGTAAAGCCATAGTGCTTTGGGGTAGTCAATTCCCATTAATCCAGTATGTGGTCCCACTCCGTTTACAAAGCGCATGCTAATGACCTCTGCAAGGGCAGCCAGGAACGTCTGTGCACAAGATGATTTAAAAAAACCAGTTTTCAGCAGGTGGTGAGGTTCAGAAAGAAGAGAAGATGATGATGTTACTAAAACAAGCAGAACATAACATATTCCATGCAGATCTCTGATCATATCGTAATCTATTCATTTTCACATGTCAAAATTCAGGCTAGCAACTAGGGCTGTCATTAAAAGTCAGATCGGATAGGATCATACTTTATCAAATCGTCGGATCATAAATCCCCTACCAAATCCGATTAATTTTGGATTAGATCGGATTCAAATAATTATCGGATTTTTTGGTAAACCTATTTTATAGTTATAAGAAATCAGATGAAAAAGAAATATAATTTGATATATATTTAATGACTTATTTCTAATTATATGTTTAATACTTGTAGTTACCCAATATTATATACGCATACATATTTATATCTGTAATATACATTTTATATATTTATATATGAACATAAATGGAATCGGATCAGACTCTTATCGAATCGAATCAACCTATATCCGAATTTGATCCAATTCAAGTCGGATCGAATCAAATCATATCTTATCGTATTATCGGATCGTAACTCCCTAACTAAATCCACTTTTTTTGGATCAGATTCGAATTGAACTCAGATCATGATCCAATCCATTGACAGCCCTACTAGCAACTGAACTCCACAGGACACTGGAGCTGTCTGTGCACAAGTTTTTCTAGAAAAACTGGAAAATTGTTATAGGTCAAATATGGGTTTGACGCTTATTCGGACTGTAAAGACAGAAACAAAACCAATGTTTAGGTGTATCTGAGTGTAAAAGGCCGGTAACAAAACAAAATGTACACAGAAATTTTTATCAACACTGCATTGCAGCCAAAAAATCAAAAGCAAATTAGTGTAGAGAAGTAGAATTCACAATGCTAATATGGTATTTCTAGATATCTCCCTATATATTAGAAGTCATGAATATAATGGAGCATATTATGAGGAAAAAGAATTGATTCACAATCAGTTCTATAGCGCAAAGGGTTATTCACAATTGATTCACAATCAGTTCTATAGTGCAAAGGGTGATTCATTCACAACTGTTATAGTGCAAAGGGTTATTCACATTCAGGAAAAATTGCTACAGAATGGAGCATAATAGTGCGTAGAAAAGCAATGAGAGGTAGTTGATCTACAGAAAACTGGTAGGCAGCAAGGGTTATTTAGTAGACTGTTACAGAGTAAAGCTTAAAAGCAAAGATCCATAGAAGCACAGTGAACAGAGTTTACAAATGCTTGAAGACAACGAAGAGTAATAAGAAATACGAAAATTAAGTCTTTGAACAAGAAGAAATATGATGCAATGAAGGATGAAATATTTGGCAGCTTGGAAGTGTCTGCAGATGCATAGTTTAACTACTGAAATGAACTAAACAGTTGTGCAGTGCACTGTTATTTCCTTATAGTTGGCTACATAACTTAGAGAAAGTCGGAGAATTCTAGAAGATTTTGAGCATCTATAAGAGTGACATGCATTATTTGTGATATCTAAAGAGCAAACAAAGTAAAATAACAAAATACAGTGATGACAGTAATAGAAATTGTTTGAAATATGATTTTTCCATGCAGGTGTACGAACGGTCTATATCGTGTAAGCTGTCCACGTGATGAGGGCAACGATGACCAGTCCTAAACAAGGAAAGAGTTCTCTTGAGCCTACAAGTAGCAAATTAGGATCACCTAGAAGTTACTACTAGTTTTTCACTCTTTCGGCCTTAAAATGTTTTTGACTGAAGTTGGTTCTCAATGGGAGTACTTATCCACAGCAACAATAAGTTGTTTATTCAAAAGAAGAAAAAAAATGATGTTTCATAAAAATACATGTAGTTAAGTGCCTTGTCAAGACAAATGATAGGAATTAGCTTAAATTTTGGGGGCAAAAATATTACTTTCAAAGTTCTACTAATGTATTTGGGGCTAAAAGTGTCATATTTTAAAGTTTTAATAATGTCTAGAGAACAAATTCCTGCATAAGTGACTATCTTCCTCTATTGCTTATGGTAAGAACTTACCCATTTTTTTTTTTAGTGATGTGGAACCCCCGGCCCCACTTGGTGGGGACACGGTAAACCCCGAATACATGACCCCATTTAATGTTACCAATTGCACTTATGGTTTAAAAAGTGCTTTAATAAGATAAAGTGAAAAATAAGCATTTACTTAAGCCGTGGCAAATGCAACCTTAGTTGATTTGTTGCAGTTAGTTCATTTTCACTATTGTATTTATGTGATCTCTTTGGTTTTCCTTGCATGATTTTTATCACTTCTGGTTTTCCTTGCATGATTTATATCACTTTCAAATAGCATCTGTCACTATTGGAGAAACAAATTTGAATCCAGCTTAATAATCACCATTGTGGGAAAAGTGACAGATTTTCCTCAACAAAAAATAAAAAGTGATGATAGAAACCATTTCACTGGTGGGACGACGCAGAGAGAGATAAATATTGTGATGGGTAACTAACATGTGGAGCCTTATTTGGGGAACCCCAGTTCTCCACGTGTATATTTGGGCAACACCAGGTCAAATACCAAGTTTAGTCCCAAAGACATTTGGCATGGGACATAAAGGGCTCACCTAAAACTAACGTCTTTCTTTATGTAAAACTTGAGAAACATTAAAATATTGGATGGTCATTGACGTGGTAAACCTAATACACTTGTGTTTTTGGGGCTTATATTGGTTAAAATATTGTACACGTGGCTAATCCAGAGGGGAATGGACGGTTTGGATTGGCACAAAAAATGGCCCCGTGGCGACAGCAATGAAAGTTATTGCAACGGTGCAGAAAACCTTTCACCATTAAAAAAAGATAATATCCAAGTTAAAACAACATAACACCCATATATGTTGTCAATAGATGTCAGGATTATGTTCTAATTTAGTGATTTTCAGAATCACAATTACAGCACGGACGGAAGAGATTGCTAACACTCTTGCCTTGATCAGAATGTAAAATTTCATGATAGTGTCTATTCTAAGTATACCAAACATGTCATCATTGCTACTGGTACTACAATCAACAGAATGCCAATGATAACACCCAATACTATAGCATATTGAAAATTTCACCAATTTCTGGACTTGGAAATTTTAGCTGAGGGACTTGCCTGACATAAACATAAATATAATCAATTGACATTAGGACGCCACCCAAGAATTTCAAAACTAGAAATTTATATTGATTTTGACTCGAACATAAGAGATTGACCGGAATCAATGTTAAATTAAAGAAAGAGAAGGTAATAAAAAGAGAATGCAAGTTTGAAAGTTAAAAAGAATAAAGAAAATGGAAATACAATTTAAGGCTCGGGAACAGGACTGCATAAATGCAGGGAAAATTTTATGGAAAAGAGAAATCGGCCAGGATGACAAGCAAAAGGAAAAGGTTTACCAGTTGGAAAAATGAATTGTAAAAGCATGACAAATAATTTGATCATCCTAATGGCTAGAATCCATGAGACAGATCTCTTGAGTGAGAAGGTGAATGCTGCAACTACAATGCAGTGCTATCCCAGCCTACTTGCAACAACTTGGAGGTGGGATTATGAATAACCAAGAAGAAACACATCAAAAAGTAAATAACATAACCAAAATAGTGTAGCCACATTTTAGTTTCTAAGGTCTGTGGGTCTACACTTGTAAAAGGGTCAACTTACAGGTCTGATTGCTTTCGAAATGAAGTGTTTTGAAAGAACGGTTCCAGCAACTGCCTGCAAAAAGGAAGCCAAAATTAGAAACTTGTTCAACAGTGGAATTTTATTAAGCTTGTACCAGACCTAAGTTACTAACAATCTCAGAAAGATAAAGGGGCCTGATCCTTCAATCTTCAAAAGAGCCAAAAGTCCACATGACTGAATTCAGACATTTAAATGCAGGATTAACTGATCCTACAGCTGCTGTCACTGCAGACACAAATGTATCTTCCACATGAGAGATGGCATGTAAGCTATAAGAAGGCTGCCACTAATGTCATCCTTCACTCACTGAGAGGAAAATGTGAGAGGTTGTGTTTCTTTATCTTAAAAATCAGAAAATAAAGAAAAGGTGAGAGGTTGTGTTTATTTATCTAAGAAATTAGAAAATTCTGAAATAGAAAATTATGGGAAAGATACTGTGTCTCATCTTTTCTTATTCAAGAACACCAAACATTCTGAACACCAAATGGGTAAGACGATAAATGGGCACTTATGCTAGTTGGCAAGAAGATTGGAGACCTTTCTATAATTATCAGAACTCTCACTGGTGGCTTATTTGTAGGGATGGTAGTGGGACAGGTTAAACGGGTCCCCAAATGGTTCGGGTTTGGTAACTCATAAATTGGGTTTGATTTGTGTTCGGATTTAACATAGTCCTACCCTAACCCACCCTATTGCCATTCACTTATATATTTTATAAGTAAATATGTCTAAAGAATTATATTTTTAACTTAAAACTAATATTTATTTTTAATACTTCTTACAAACCAGACCCGCCCAATACTGACCCGATCAGGTTAGGAGCTTGTATGATATTAGGGGGACTCTTATAGGGGTGGGTTAGCTCCATTGCCATCCCTACTTATTTGGTATACTAACTTTAGACAAAATACTGCTAAACATTCAGCCCTATTTGGGTTATTTTTGTTCAATTTGTTTTAGATAAGTAGCGGTGGAGATTATACACACACACACACATATGAAAAAACAAAGTCATACACCTGATAGGATGTACAAGGTGGACACCACAAGAGCAACAATCAAAATGAAAAGAAACGATAGATGCAAAACAATAGTACATATAGTCAGCGGCACAAACTCTCTAACATAGGCTCAATCCATATCTCTGATCACTTCCTCTCCCACTACTAAAAATAACTCCCTCTGACACACCCCTACTCTCGCCAATCTATCAACTAGTCCATTTGCGTCTCTAGGCACTTGTACGAATGAGACGTTCATCCCATTGCCTAGATACCGCACCAACCGGACCAAATGTGTAAATCTCCATGGGCAGCTGCCTGCAGTCACCATCCATGAAATCACTGATGAGGAATCTCCCTTCACCTCTAATGTGTTGAATCCCATGGCCTTGGCCTCTTTCAGGCCAGCCAATACAGAATATAAGTCAGCCCAAGAGGAGTCCCCCTCGCCAATAAGTCCTGAAAATGCATGCAAAATGTGACCATCAGTCTCTATAGACCCCACCCACACCAGACGGGCATGGGTGCCCTATTGAAGATCCATCAAAGTTCAGTTTGATCAACTCGATCTGTGGAGAATTCCAAACTGTCCTGGTACTCCAGCTCTATGGTGATGACTAAGCTATAATACTCCATCCTCTTGTGATATCCATCACTGAAACATCTTTGAACTCTGGAAACACTGATATCCAGGAGGCTACAAAGAAGATAATTGAATCAATGATAGTCTGTTTTTTATCCACCTCGTCTTCAAAGATCCTCATAATTCTCTCCCCCCAAATCGTCCACATTACTGCCAAAAACAATGCCTTGTACATCATACTGACACTCTTCCCCAACCCTGGGAATCTCCACTACTCCATAAGTGAACAAATAGGATGTGAGATCACCAACTGTACCCCAATCCGATGGATAAAGAAAAACCAAACCTCTAGCGCCACTGGACAATGAAGGAAAAGGTGATTCACCAATTCAATCATCTATACACATGAAACACATATTTGGGGAGAAAGCACAGGTTTTTCCTCCTCTGAAGGATGTCATAGGTGCTTATTTTATACAAGATGGCAGTCCACATGAAAGATTTGATTGCAGGAGGGACACAAGGACTCCAAATCCGGTTAAAAGAAAAAGGAGCAACGGGGGCACCCCGATCCGGATGAAAAAGGGATAAGAAAGACCGGGTGGAGAGAAACCCCAAGCATAAAGGGTCCAAATAATCCGGGCAATCTGGCTCCAGGACAGCATCCTTAAGCGAATCAAAAAGGGTAGCGATGGCCCATTGTGATCCCAACCTAGAAAATGCATTCGTTCATTGTTGGTTTCAATGAAAAATAAGAATTCTGCTCTGCTCTTTCAGAAGTCTACAAATAGGTGATCTAAGGTGTGAATCTACTAGAGACCAAAGGCTTCTGAGATTGAATGAGGTGCTAGGATTTTCTTCACACTTCCAAAAGATATGAAATAAGTTATTTAAATTATAACTGATAAAAGGTAATGGAAGATTTCTAGGTTTTATTATTTAAAGAAATCATTATGGCATCATAAATTGACAACATGTAGTGGAAGTGTTTGCAACAATAGAGGAGAAAGAGAGAGGCTGACAGTGATTTCTGTAATATCAACGACAGAATTGGGTGTAGAGAGGAATTGAGGGGCAAGGAAATATAACACTGAGCTGGTTCAGATTGCCATTCGAGATGGAGAAATTTGAAGATTTTAGGCATTTGCAGTCAGGTTTTTCAGAGAAGGGAGGGAAGTTTTTGAATAGGAGTGGGTTCGAGCAGGAGATGATGGGTGGGTTTGCAGAGACTGATGAGCCTAAGAGAAGTTCACTGGGAGAAGGATTTGTGGCACCAATGGTTGCAATTTTCAATGCAGAAGGCCGTAGCCTGAGCCTAGTTGTGAGAGATAAGGAGGATTTGTCAGGGAGCTATAAGGTTTGGAGTGAGGATGGTAAGGAAGATCAAGTGTTAGAACCAGTCCCTTTGGCAAGCTGTGTAGATGTCACAAGCATGGGTTCGATAGATAGAGTGACAGCTGGTCTCTTGGCTGATTTTTCTAAAGAAACAGATAATATGTGACACAGAAATCTCGGAATGGGTCCTTAATAAAATAATGAACTTCGGTAAATTCATAGGGGTGTCTTGGGAGGGATTCCAGGATGAAGCTCTAGAACTGTTTATCTCTATTGAAAATAGGAACAGGAAGAATAGCACGAGCAATAAAAAACATGAAGGAGCTGAAAAGACTGAGTTGGAATGTGAAGGAGAAGGCAACTCCTGGAAGAAAAAAAATTGGATAGGAAAAGGGTAAAGGTGGTAAGATTTGGTCTGGAAAGACGTTTGGTGTGGTGAAGTTCCTTTGATACAAGGTTTTCCAAGGGTGGCAGCCTTGGTGTTAAATCTGGATGATTGGGTAAATGATCATTTAACCACGGGAAGCGGGGCGTGGGAGTGGAACCTTAAGCTAGAAGGAATATCTTGGATTGGGAAGTGGAAGAGGTGGAATATCTGATGGAGGTTGTCAACAAGATAAAGGTAAGAGAAGGCATAGACACTAGAGTGTGGAAATGGGAAGAGGAAGGTGAATTTTCGGTTAAATCCATGTACATAGCTCTGTTTGAGGAAGGAAGAGAGGAAGGCCCTTGGTAGTTAGTTTGGTTCGCTGGAGTCCCTTCAAAGGTCTCTTTCTTTCTGTGGTCAGCTGTCCTAAATAGAATCCTAACGTGCGATAACCTAAAGAGGATAGGGTGGTCAATGGCTTCTAGATGTTGTCTTTGCAAAACGGAGGAGGAGACTGTTTCGCATTTACTTCTTCACTGCGAGGTGACCAGGAAGATTTGGTATTCTATCTTTAATAGATTCAGGTTAGATTGGGTGATGAACAATCATTTCAGGGCAGCTTTAATCATCTGGGGCAGGAGGAAAAAAATGAGGGGCAGGAGAAGAAGCTGCATTTTGTGGAAATTATGTCCGGCAGCAATTGTTTGGACTATATGATGTGAGAGAAATCAACGAATATTTGAAGGGCTGGAAAAGGATGTTCAAAAGCTGATAGACAATACCATTTCACTGCTCTATTTTTGGACTTCCTTATACACAGAATTTGGGGGGATTAATCATGCGGAATTTGATTGTAATTGGGGTTTGAAATGGGATTCTCAGACATAGAGTAGTCTTTTTCTTGGTTTTTGGGGTTGATAGCTGTATAATTACACACACTATGTACAGATATAGTCTTAATAGATACTTTAACCGATAAAAAAAAAGAGTGCATGGTTTTAGAATTCCTTTGAAGACGAATTGATTCCCAATCCACATTCCAAACCCAAATCAATTTGACTTCCTCAGACTTGACCAATATGTAATATTCTTTACAAAAATTGTGAGACCTTTATTCAAGTTATACTGTTATAGTAGAACCTCTACAGAAGCTTGCATGAATTTCATTTAGAAGTCCCCTTAATCAAATCAATTTTTAAGCATGGCTTCACATGCCTTTTTGTTTAAATCAATCAAAGAATAAAATTTCATCATCTATGAATTATGGACCAATACCTTCTATGGGATTAGGATATTTCTTAAATCCATACATTGGTTTCTTCTTTTTGTAGATTTCAACAGTTAGTCATGAACAGATCAATAGATTCAGTTTTAGCATTATATATGTTTCCATAATTTGATGTTTCCATACATGTGTGACAGAGTCTGTTACCATGTTATCAATCCCAAATTTCCAGTCGAAACATTTTGTTCTTTTATACAGTGATAACTAGGTCTTTGATGATGCTTAATTTTTAAATCATTTTCTAAAATTTCATCCAAAAATCATACCATTTATTTAAACTTCTATTAACATCTTCAATTTACAAAACTTGCAGAGTCAAAGATTAAAATCTCGAAGGCAAATTGAATATTACAAGTATGACAACATGAAATGGCATCTAAAAAAGTGGATGTCCATCAAAGGCACTTATTAAGTTACTAAAGATAGCTACGAGTTGAAGTACATTCTTTCTTACTTGGTCTTACCTTCACTTCAACTCGGGAAAGATATGGTCTCTTCTCGGCATCATGAGAAAATCTTACTTTTCCCCGTCTCTCTCCTGATTTAGTCCATTCTTTAACAACATCAGGATGGTTCCATAACTCTTCCATGTCTTCTGGAGAAGCCCTTGAATCCCAATATGTATACATATCACTTGCTATTACATGAAAAGGAAATCAGAAAAGAAGTCCCCACTATCGACCAAAGTAAGACAAAGAAACTTACTCTTTCCCATATGATAAAAATAAAAAATGCATAAGGAAAAATACTGGCACTTGACAAGGTTTTTATGAAGTTTACATAGGAAAAAAAAATGATAACTGAAGAGACAGAAAACGTTTTTACTATCAGTATTCAGTAGTTAGAAACAATCAAAGAAGCAAACAATCCTTTTAATTAGCTTGACCTACTGCATGGTTGTTATGGCCCAATTTTAAAATAATTAGATCAAACACTTTTATACCACTATTTGTAGATGAGCAGAGAATTTTCTTCATGTTCACTTTTTTGTTTGATGAATATTTCTTCATGTTAACTACCTTCAAAATGTAATCAATAAAATAATAAAATGTAGCACCCAAATGTTCGTTAAGGATACCTACCTGGATTTTGTGAAACAGGTGCAGCAGGGACAGAAGAATTATGCATTGCCGGATGATCATCAAAAACTCGCCTGCAAAATATAAGATAACAGTAAGTGATTTTGTAGATAAACCAGTTCAAAAACTTTCTACATTTGTAGCAAGTAAAGGTTTCTATTTTAGTACTTCACATATTTCTGTTTGTTACAGTTTTGCATGAGTTTATTTATTTATTTTTTTTTCTTTCTTTTTTTTTGGATCAGTGGGAATTTTTTTCAGAATATTTGGCATCTTCCCCCTTTTGCCCTATTTTTTCTTACTTTTAGGTACGGAATTTTTTTAAAAAACAAGTACTCTTGATGACATGATTTAGATGTTGAACCCACTGGCCGAACCGCTGGATGACACAGTCCCTTTATAAGTTTGAAAAGTGTCCAGCTTAAAGAATGTATATACATGATCCTTTCAGCAGTTTGAAGAGTGGTCCGGCTTTACGGCCCTGTTTGGCATAGCTTCCTAGCCCCAAAGTGGATTCCCACTAAGGTTCGGGTGTTTGGTAACACCTCCCATTTTATCGGAGGGAAAGACCCGCTTCTAAAAACTGCTTTTGTGGCAAATAATAAAGTTTAAGTGAAACTTTTTAAAATGTCAAAATTACCCTTCTGTTTCTAAATATATTATTCCAAAATACAGAAATACCCTTTTAGCATACAATTATGTACAAAATATCCTTTTGTATATAACTTTTTCTCACAAAATACAATCTTTAGCTAAAGGCTTTGATTCAAAGTCCTTCTGTTTGCCGGAAGCTATGAAAAACAGACCCTAAAACCACTGGTAGGTATAACTTAACAAATATATATAGGTATAAATGAACAAATAAGTAAACACACATACACACAAATTAAAGACCCAATTCCTCATAGATATAACTATCAATAGCTCATATTGTGCACCTTCATTGATGCAAGCTGGCATTAACTATATAGGCTGTTATGGATTCAGTATTCACACCATTTAGTTGCAATGTTTGAATTTAGGATAGGCAATACACTAAAAAATAAAGTGGTAATAAATGGTAGAAGGCATGTCTACAGATCCTGGACTTTTGGCACCATTCCTGTAGGATAAATCATACAGATTAACCTACATAAAGTGTTTCTGTTGTCCTAAATGCCAAAGAGATATACCGCATCGAGTATCACAAGGTACCATGAGATAGAAATTTTTGGATTTCACCAAGAAGTCGATTGACAATTAATAAAAGCAAAGCTTTATTTTTCAAAGAACCAATGAATATGATCTGCAGAATTGCCTTAGTTTCTGAACAGAGAAATCATATTCTAACAAATCTGAATATGCATTTTAAGTTTGCTTTGCACCACTACAGTATTTTTTATTTTAATATGTCAGAAGAATAAATCTGGAAATGATAATTTAGATTTAAATTTCTTATCAAACTTATGGGGTTGAAACAACCTCCTGGAAGGAAGACTCTGTTTGACTGAAAGATAGCGTCTCCAGTGTTCCAATGTAGACTTATGAGTTGCCTTTTTCGTACCACCTTTATAAGCCCTAACCACAAACTCTTCACTTCTCTCTCTGCAGATATCATCCCAAGTGTTAACAATACAGGATGAAGTAACTCAAACAGAGTTAAAATAATTCCCTTGTTACATAGCATTATCTAATAAACAGAATGTCAAATATTAGGAAAAAATAAAGCTGCATATCTAACAAAATCTACACAATTGTGAACATACTTTTGATCAAAATTTGATAACCACTTAAGATAGGCAGCACCAAAATACACATTTACGAAAGGCCTGTAAAGAAGTGTTGGATCCCCCTCTATTTCATATGTCCGGAAACCCATCTCACTGCAAGGAAATCCAACTTAGATTAATACAACCAAGAAAACATAGAGCTGACAATTTATTAAGGAGTTCACTCTTGTATTAAAATCAGAACACATAGATAGTACCTGACAAGCCATTCTGCAGTTTTTGGTAGCATTTGCATTATCCCCAAGGTAGTATCCTTAGTTTTCCGATTATACCGCATAGCAAGGGGTTGCCGGTCACTTTCAAGTTCAGCAATAGCACAGATTATTTCCTGCAGAACAGTGTAAGGATGCCAAACTTGGAACACTTCGGGATTAAAATGCAGTTAACTCTTGATAATACATATAAACATTCTTAAGTAGAAAAAAGGTTATAAGAATTCCTGTAGGAACTACTAATTTTTATTAAAAATAGAGATGTATATTTCCAAATGGGGTTTTTTCTTTAGTTAAACTACGACCAGCTGGGACCAAAATGCTTGATCATAAGACTCACTCCCTCATGATCAAACGGCTCCTATACACCCTTCCCGTTTCTTGATTTCAATCCATATTCCATAATTCCATCTGGGACTACATGATATGTCCTGATGGATTACTTATAACCTTAAAGCATTTCTTAATTTTCAATTGATTCTACGCTGATAAAAAATAAATAAGATTTCAGTTTCCAACTGCAAGGATTCCAAAAAAATGAAGGAAAACGCATGTCTTTTATACACATTCTGAGATTAGTTGGGTCCTTGGGAACTTAATAATATCCTCAAATATATCCAGCACATTGTTGGAAAGATGACTATTTGTATAGTCATGCAACAAGGAGTCATAATGAGATTTCTGACCCAAAAGGAATGGAGGGAAGCGGCACCCTCAAATAATATTCATACAAAGGGACTTCTCTGTTTTGATTTCTTTTTCATAACTGAATTTCATAATTTCCCAGAAAAAATAATAAATAAAAGGATTTCTGGTTTTTCTCGCCAGGTTTATTTTCTTGGTAAGACATTGACCTTTCTGCCACACGGAAACATAATATGGCCAATCCAAATCATTCACTTGACAACCCATGTAATGCCTGAGCCTAGCCAGCTCAGTTGTCGCACGTGATAGCATGTCACAAGATTTTTTAAATACCATAGTTACACTTCTTTAGCAGATAAAACAACCAGGTATGACCAGTTCCCCTGTTGCGGTAAATGGCGGGAAAATAGTTAAATTTTTTTCTATTTTTTAGTGATTGATGGTATACTTTTTATCATAAGTAATTAAGATTCAGGAATCAAAGCTTGAATAATATATACCACCACAACGAATAGTTGAAAAAAATTTATCGTGAGCAACAATAGTTTTTATCATGACCAACAGTGTAACTTCTATGACAAGTAACTGATATTGAAGCTCAAAACCTCAATGTTGTATACCACCTACTAGAATAGTTTAAGAAAATTATCATAATTGTCCAATGATATAGTTTTTACCATAAGTTACTGAGATCCAATAGTCAAACCCCAATGATGTATTTTATCTCAGGAAACAGTATTATATAGACCTTTTTTGTTTGGGTTTTGGAAATCTTTTATTTTACTCTTTATTTTCTTTCTATTTATATATATTCCATTTAGCCGTTTTTTAAAGGTTGTAGTTACAATGCTAACAGGCAAATCAAAATCTTCGAAATCTGAATTAAACAAAATTTCTGAAAATTTAGGTTTGCTATTTCTGAACTTTCAGGCACTTTTTCAAATGTTTTAAGGTTATATATATATATTTGTGTGTGTTTGTCTACATACATATAAACAAACTTAAACATCCATGTTTTATTATTCACTGGAATGAAAAATAATTATTTCTATACTTTTCCAAAGATTTTGAAAATTTTCTTCCATACCCTGTCCCTGGTCCAACATGATACTATAATACTTCAAAAGATATAAGAATTGTTCTTACGTACCTTTGATTGCAGAAAAGTATATATTATTCATCACAAATGGTAGATGTAACTCGCATTCTTCTATAAGGATCATGGATACAGAGAATGTACAGAGCCATGCTACAAAATAAAATATCTAATAATTTCAACTCACCGGATCAATCTCCGATATGAAGTGCCTGCTGATTATAATTCCAGCGACAGCCTGAAGGAATATGAAAATAAAGGGTGAAACAAAAAACTCATAATCAAAAGAAACTTAAACTATGCGCACATCCAAAATCTGTTGGAGAAATCAGAATGGTTTATAGACATTTTCAGTCCCTATATTAACTTAGCAAAAGGTGAATAGAAAATTAAAAGAGTAATTGTCAGAATTTCATCACCAGTTAAAAATTCTAAACAAGGATAGCATTTGGACATTATAAAATTATTTCATGAAATATTTAACATTGTTAAAACTATAGTCGCAAGTTATTTCTCAGTACTGTTCAAATCAGTTAAAGAATAATACTAAAGGAAGCTACATATAGTTATCTCCAGCTTACAGTATATGTTGATGCATCCTAATTAAATGATGCATACATTCAACTAGCCTTACCCTCATCTCAGTCTGTGTAAGAAAAGGCTGGCCATCAGGATCCCTTGATAGGTGTACTTTTTGTCCTCTTGTCTCTCCAACATCAATCCATTCATTTCTCACTTCAGGATCCATCCACATTGCCTCCATGTCATAAGGATCAACACAATCATCCCAATACTTGAAGCTGACAGCCATCTTAGTAAGTTAATCGGATACTTCTCAAGGCATCTAGCAACACAATAAAAAACAGATTTAAGGTGCAATGAAGCATGAGTTTTTTTGATAAGTAATGATGCTGAGTAAGAGGGAGTAAATACAAATATTAGAACTCCATTACCTAGAACTTAAAAATATAAGATGCAATGAACACAACTAAATAAGCATAAGAAAATAGCATGTATAAAGCTACATCCTGCAAGAATTACCTCTGTTAATTAGCAAAAATGAGCTGTCAGCAAGCAGAAGAGAGTAGGACTCACATTTAATGCCGGACTACGGCTTCTAGACGAACAGTGCTCTTTGAAGTTTCTTCCTACAAAAAGACTATTAACAAATAGTTAATACAACCTAATAACGAACTTGGACAAAAAAGACAAACTAGAGATGGATAAGTGAAGAACATGAACTTGTAACTTCATTAAGAAATAATGTCATTATCAAGTATATCCAAGCATGTGGAAAATAAACCCTAGCTCAACAAAAAGTTACAAGATCTTCATTTGTCCATTTCAACTCAAGTAAGGGAAGTTGCTACAAAGGGAAAATCAAGATAAATCAGAACAAACAAATGATTAACATAACATAACGGACATAGTTCAGAGGAAGAAATATATTTACTAATGTATTAGAAAAGAAGCAAGAGCACTTTATGTAATAAAAAATAAGCTTCAGCAATAGCTCATATGGAATGTCCAACATTCTATAGCAGATATGTTGTGAACCTCATAGTAATGATCTCCAATCACATTAGACTGGCACCCAAGTACAAAATGATCAGTGAAATTATATAAGACAAACCATGTAAAATGTTTCTCATGCACAGGTTTGAATATAACAAGTATCATTTATAACTTCCAACGGGAGAGAATATCTCGGGTTACACCAAATCATCTTCACCCTCTTGACTTTTCAAAATACTAAATCATCGTAATCCTTTCTTTACCAGTCAGCATTCTCTATAACCTTGACAGCCTCAATCAACCTGAATTATGAATGGCTATTCTATAATGACTTTCCCATGTTGACAGTAATTAATGGTCAAGCATTCTTGGGCATCCTACATTACCATTTCTCTTAGCATCTCTTGGAGAATACAACCAGGCAGCTTGTAATCAAACTTCACAGATGGACACAAAGTTCAGTTCGTGATATTCAGCCTCTATGATGGGGTTTCATGTGCCAGTATGAAGCTGAAAACGTTAAACACTGGTCCTTTGGTTTCCCTTTCACTTCTGTTGTTTGGAATTTCTTTATGCATGCATCTAAGATGGTTTGGGCTTTCCATTAAGACCAATTAGGATGTTTTCCATGGTTGGGCTGTGGGTCCTTTTGGATTAAAGAGCCCCTCTTGTGGAGTATTTTGCTTTTTGTGATCTATTGGAGCCTTTAGAACGAAAGGAAAAAAAAAAGGAAAGGATAAGTACTTACCATATTGCTGTAATGCTATAGGATCTGTTTTGGCTGAATTGACCTTGTTTTCATTTGAATTCAGATATGTTAAAAGATATGATTTTGTGTATGGTTAGGATACTCTTCTTAATGTAACTAGTGGGCACATAAGTTGATTCTCATGTATAGAGTGGGGAAATATTTTCCCCTCATTTTTGTAAAATTCCTTCTCATTTTAATAAATTGTTGTTTCTTATCTACAAGAAATTCAACCTCTGTGGCTGATCTTAATTATGCACGAAGCACAAAAGTAGTATAGTAGCTTTATCCAGGGAAAATATCATAAATAAATTAATACTTCCATTTCTAAGGGTAACATTTATGGAAGACATACAACTCCACCAGTACCCAATTTTAACCAGAGGAAGAAGCCTAATCATTTGCTTTGATATGAGCATGGCAAATACAAAGAAAACAATTCGATGCCAGCCTGATAAGTTATCAAAGCAAAACGTAATGACACGCTCTCAAAACCAAATCCATAAGCAGCATCAAACACAAAATAACTATAAGCCCTGACAGTCCAAAACAAAAGAAATCCATTTCCAACTGAGAGGCCGGTAAATAACTGAATAATATTACTCTTTGGATCAATACATCAATAAATATATAAAGACAGCTCACCATTCTCACAGCACAAAACCTCATTTCATCGAAATCATTCATTACTTTGCAGATAATAAACTCGGACACATGCATATCAAGACCAGAAACACCCTTAATAATCATACCCATCTCACAAAACAGGGATCAAAAATAGAAACTCTCAAACAAAGGTATGTCAATAATGCCAGGACTTAGGAATATGTTCCCTTGAAATCAGAACTTTAAGACTTTTCAGAGAATAGGAGAACCCATTTGAATTAGTAAATCTTTACTAACTTATTCAATCCATTCTAGTGTCTGAAACACATTGTCATGTGCAGCAAGAAGCAAATCTATAACAAAAGCATATTATCTAACAAAAAGTCATCTTAAACATGAACCCATCAATAGGAAGCAAATCCATGAATTGCAGCGAAGTAATGACCAAACAAATAACAAACCAATACGGCAAAACAAATCAACAACAGAAATAGAAATTAGGGTTCGAAATCACAACAAACCTGTCACACACATTGAGATTACAATAATCAAGGATCACAGAATTACACCAAACAAGAGCTCATATCGAGCTTGGATTACAGCAAATTTCACATCTTATCGACATGCAAAACATCACATTATTAACACCAAAATCATTTAGTCCAACAAAGAAACCACCTGAAACATCTTCAGAATCAACAAATTAATGGCGATATTACAATGGAGGAATACAAGAATAGAGATTTTACTTTACCAGAAGAAATTCAATAAAAAATGGAAGAGATTGGAAGATTATCTATTCCGATAATTTCGAGGCCAAAGGAGAAGAAAAACGAGTTTCCTTTGTTAGACTGAGGATTGAAAATAGAAATGGCGAAGAATAAAAATGGAATTGAGATGTGTCCGTATTTACCAACAGAACAACGTCTATATATATACAACCTTGCGTTGCGTGATTGGTTAGTTGCAGAGGTTGCCATTGGATGACGCGTGGAGTGCCACACTGGCCACAAACAAAGATTCGCTATGACGTAGACATGAAGAAACGAAAGAGTGTTGTAAACTAGGGGAGGTAACGGGCGGGGATTGAGCTAACAACTGGACGAGCTCGGTTTGGGCCATACTCTAAATACAAGAGCATTTTTGTTGGGCCGAGCCCGATCTGTTCCACGCATTGGGCTTAAACAGTGTTGATCCAAGCCTGTCCATTGTAATCATTTGGCAAATCCAAACCCGTACGAGTCCGTCCATGTTTGTCCAAAATGGAATAAATATATTAGTATTACTTGTTATTGGTGATGCAGATTTTGTAAAAGACAAATATATTAGAATGAACCGGCAGCTAATACATATGAACCAATACAACCACCCTTTTAGAGAAATAAGTTCAAGACAGCCTAAACCGTTGCGCAACCATTTTGCCAAGAGCGTTCCTTCTCAAACGTCACATGTGAATAAGACAAAGAAAAGAGACAAGGAGAACAATGTAATAATTGAAAAGTTAGTCTGAATGTATATCTCAGAGCAAGAAAACCTCAAGAATTCGAATGATTCGAAGTCCATAACATGTAGAGAAATACACGTTCATGACTGACTATCCTCTTTCTCTCTCAGAACCTTTACTCATTGTTTTCTACCTCTTAAATTTCAAAGATTCTCCAGATCCCTTTAATGGAGGATACTTTTTGCTATTTATAGGGAACTCAACCTCTCATATTAGGACAAATGTCAATCAATCAAATGTCCACAGAGGAGCTTATAAATATCCCCATTCATTAAACGTATATCAAATGCCACGTGTATTTCAACACACCTAAATTATTTCTAGAAAGAGGAATGAGTCATTCAAATCTTCAAAACCTGCTCTTTGATAGGTTGCTTTAGACTTTGAGGAACACGCATTGAATGACACGTGTTACATGCAATATAAATCTAAAAGCAACATCACCATTCTTGCCGTCATTCCAGACAAGACAAAACCCCCATTTAGATAAGTCATACAGTAGATATTATAAGTAGCTGAGGTTTTATCACGTGCTGTCTATCTCTGAGAAATCCGTCTCAATCAAACTTAAGGAGTCACTTCAATGTGACAAATACTTTTCTGAATTCGTATATTTCGAAGGAATTTCTTTTTGGCGGCTATCTTCCTTCGAAGGAAACTAAAAGTAACTGCATACTTACAAGGTGACTAATGTATTCTTGAATTACCCATATAGAGAACTCGAAATTGAGTTTCTCATCAGGGAACTCATTTTCATGATCACTAGTTCTGTAAATAAGAGTTTATCTTGAAATATTTTAAGGTCTGTAGCTACAGTAACTAATTTGAGTGCCTTATATTTTAATGAACTTAGAAGTAAATATGTTCCCTTGTGAATTCCTTTGAAGTAAAGTGAGAGGAAGTTTCTCAAAGTCCGTAAGAAACCTATCTTCAGGAAATACTTTTGGAGATTGTGTAAATTCGATTTCTGAAGCTCTTTCCACTAGGGATTTGCTTTTAAAAGTCAAAGTCTAACCAGACTATGACTCAAAGTCAACTCCCAAGGATGAATAAGAGTGACTTCGAGTCTTACTTGTTAATTTAATTTAACATTTTAGATTTATTTTGAGATTTGGATAAATCAAAATAAGTCATTCAGTTGGATTTAAATTAAAGTGCTCCTAATTTTTCTTATTCTAAATCCTAA
>JAUPMG010000019.1:16075223-16086764 GCA_031762675.1 Pachysandra terminalis
GAATTTGTGAGTCCTGTTCTCTCTCTCTCTCTCTCTCTCTCTCTCTCTCTATATATATATATATATATATATATATATATATATGCCTACATCATTTAAGTGGAGTGTGATAATTGGCACCATTTTTGGGCACTTGCAATGCCTGGAACAGCGGATCGAAGTTTGTTTACGTTTGCTATTGTAATTCTTTTTGTTAAACCTGTTCCCGTACAGGTACATTTGATGTGGTGGTGGTGAACTTGTATCCTTTCTATGATAAAGTTTCTTCCAGTGGTGGAATCACATTTGAGGATGGGATTGAGAACATTGATATTGGTGGCCCTGCCATGATTAGAGCAGCTGCAAAGGTAATTGTCTCACAAGATTGACATGCTTCTTTTGAGACATGATACACATGCACTAGAATCTGTGAATATAATCTAGTCCTACACTAGAAATCAACCCAACTCAGTTATCCTAATTTCATAACCATCTGATGATTTGGCCATCTTTAACCACAATTGGCCAAGAAGTGAAGGCTACTTGTCAAGGTCTAGAATCTAGATTGGTGAAATGTACAAAAAGTGCCTGATAGAGACCCTGCAGTACTGTACATTTAAACTGCAGTAGCATCCCATCCGTCTGAAAGTCCCAATACCAATGGTTTCATGCCCTTCTTATTAACTTCCGTTTTTATTGATCCATCTATTTTCAACAGAATCACAAGGATGTCTTGGTTGTTGTTGACTCACAAGACTATTCTGGACTCCTAGAATTTCTTCAAGGAGATAGGGATGGCGAACTGTTTCGTAGAAAACTTGCCTGGAAGGCTTTTCAACATGTTGCATCTTATGATTCTGCAGTTTCGGAGTGGCTGTGGAAGCAGACAACAGGAGGTAACTGTTGATTTCCATCTGCTTTTTGTAACATCTTAATTCTATGTTTTATAGATCAAGTATGTTAATGTGGTTCTTTTTTTTTTTGTTGTCAAGACAAATTTCCTCCCAGCTTAACCATTCCTCTCTCCCTCAAAAGTTCTCTTCGGTATGGTGAAAATCCTCATCAAAAAGCTGCATTTTATGTTGACAAGAGTCTTGCTGAAGTTAATGCTGGGGGAATTGCAACTGCTATCCAGCACCATGGAAAGGTTAGAAATTAAGTAATGTGGTTTTTATGGCCTAACATATTTTTTCAACCATGTTAATTTTTTATGGCCAGGTATATGTTGTTTTTCCCTAGCGAGTTGCTTGTTTTTAGGGTTTTTTCTGTTCTAGAAAACTTAGGTCCTCTTATTGATATAACATGGACTCAGAAATATGTGATGACATCTATGACACAAAAGTCAGCTTGAAATCTTATCTTTTTTGCTATGAAGCAGCATTGGGCTTGAAATTTAATCTCAGAAAAGCTGAATTGTTTGTGGTTGGGGAGGTGTTAAACATGGAACTACTGGGTCAGAATTTGGGAGAATTATCCACAAGCTATTTGGGTATCCCCTTGGGAGCTCAGTATGGAGAAAATTGGACAATTCAAAGAGTAGCTATCTTTCCAAGGCAGAAGGTAACACTTATTAACTGCACTTTGGTGAATGTGCTCACTTATTTCCTTTCTATCCTGAGCATTCCTGTGTCAATAGCAGAGAGGTTATGGAGAAACTTCTTATGGTGCAGTATGGAGGGGAAGAACAATTTACATTTGATGTCATAGAAAGAGGTATGTAAACCAAGAGAAGATGGGAGTGTATGTGGAAGACCATAGTTAGCTTTAATGAAACCCGTTTAGGTAAATGGATATGGAGGTTTGGGGAGGAACGAGAACTTATGGAGTTAAATAATAGCTGTTAGGTATGGAAACTTACCACGTGATTGGCTACCCAGATATGAAGAGATGCAATTATATAGTGGGTTTGTGGAGGCTATCATTAGTGTGGTGGACTTGGTTGAACTTGAAAAGGCGCAGGTTCTGTAGTTGGAAATGGAATGAGGATAGTATTTTAGGATGATAGTTGTTATGATGAGAATCCCTTAAAGAATCATTTCAAAGACATTCTTGCTGTCCTGCTAGACAAGGAAGCTTAGGTTTCAGATTCTTTGTTTAGACAAAATAATCAGATTTATTTTCTTCTTCTTTTTTAATTATTTAATTATTTTTGTTTTTTTGGGTAAAAGTGTCTTATGTATATACTTGTAAAAAAGTATACTAGTGGTGGCTGTAACTATACAAATATAGAACCCATACCCTCCCCTATGTACATACATTGCAGTCCTATGCAACATCAAAAAAGAACTAAAGTCTCATCAAGTGCAAAAAGGTAAAGATATTACTCCCTCATAGCTCATCCCATCCTAGCCTAAAAGATGAATACGAGATAGAATTAAAACTAGAAATCTACTCGACCAATGATATCCCCTGATCTGCTATGGTTTCTGAATCCTTCACTTTTCCTTCAAAGGTCCTATTTCTTTCCTTCCAAATTACCCAATATATAGCTGAAGGACATAAATTCGTAAGTAAGGCTCTTCTTGATTTGCCTCTATTACAAATATGATCTTCAAATTTCTCAGCCTTCACCCACTTCAGCCCAAATCTTCTAAATACAAGCCTCCAAAGATGTGGAGCCACTGGACAATGTAGAGATAAGTGCGCAATGGATTCTTAGTCTGTGATTCACGACACATCTGTTCAGTATGCAATAAATTTAGAATCCAAGCCACCTGCTCCATCCTCGTAGAACAAACAGAATGCCATCTACAAATTTTTCAACCTTGCTAGCAGTGGTCTTCCAAAGACCGATGCTATGGGTACCATAATAATGCTTAGGAAGCCAACCTCTTATCCTCTTTCATACTTGGCTACGATTCCTCCATAAACTGTCTTTCTCCTCTCCAGACCTCCACAATCAATTTCCCAATCAGCATCATTGAATGTTACTAGACTTCTTAATCCCAACCCCCCTTCCTTTCTAGGTTACAAACCTCTGACCACTTTACCAAGTGAAATTTACTCCTCCCTTTCTCCACTCCAGATTTATTTCTTTGTATCCTTTCCAATTTATGAGCCACTAAACTGGGACTTTATGGACAGAATGGAAGCAAGTAGGGAGGTTCGACAATGAACTTCTGATGAGGGCCATTTTTCCCCCTTTGGATAAATATCTTGCTTTTCATACAGCCAATTTCTTCTCACATCTCTATACCACCTTATCCTATACATTTGTTATCTTGAGAGAAGACCCTAAAGGAAGACCCATGTATGTGATAGAAGCTTTTCCAACGAGGCAACCCAAAAGACCTTTCGATTGATCTATGTTACTATGCTTCTTAACAACATCACTATGATCGGATTTCCGTGGTATATTTTGTGAAGAAGGCCATTAATGGATTGGGAAATGGGGTCAATGGCTGCTCTGTTGCTAGTATTAAGAATGTGAATGTTGATGACATATTTGTAGGTTGATGTGTTCATTATAAACGGGACTGTTGAAGATGCAATATGTTATGTATGTATGTGAAATACAATAGCATTTATTTATTTTTGATAAATAATGAGAGAGAAACACTATAACATTATTTAGTTAGATTTAGGGTTATAGTAATCTATCATTTAGCATCTCTGTATATACCCTACTTAGGGTTCATTTGTAATAACACAGTTTCTCTTCAAGAGTCTCTATTTCCCAACATAGTATTAGAGCACATCCTATACCCGTGCTGATCTTGTCTCTTATTCTTGTTCCACTGGGGGCATGATCGCTGTCTGCCAAACTAACCTATTTAAGTTGCGATAGTCTCTTGCAGTATACAATTATACATCTGGAAAGTGGTTACTATAGATTTTCTGTGGGATCCCTGTGGAATTCCAGTGGGAGTCACACACACGTGGCCTCTTGTAGCAAAATATCTGTGCTGATCAGTTGTCTAAATCATGATTCTGGTGTATCACCTATGCGTCACCAACTTATTGCTGTATCACCTGTGTTTCACCAACCTTTACATGCAAAGAGGGAAGGGTTTCCCGGAAATTTAAGTTCTAAGAAGGATGACGTAGCTGCTGCTTTAAAAGTTTTAAGGAAATGTTCACCATATTACTTAAGTAATAAACCTTAAATTATGTATTATGTATATAATTTTATACTTATATGCTGTGAATATTTGAAGAGATAATGGCTGCAGCGTGGTTGTTTTGAAGGATGGATCTTACGGATTGGTTGCCAGTACTTGGAAAGAGACAAGATTTTAAAGAGGAACTGGGACTTCTAGAAAATTCTATTTCTGAAAACACTTGTTATTCATCTGATACTGTTACTAAGCCATTGATCAAGTTTAGATGCTATGCATCTGGTTTTAAAGTAAAATGATCCTTTGTGTTGATGACTGATGAGAGTGGAAGTGTTGAAATAGGTTAGTTGCATTATTTTCCCCTGAATATTTTATAATACCTTTCTGCATGATGCTCATGGTTCTCATGCATATCACCATTAGATATCTTACCGTATTTTTTTCCCTATTGTGAATTTTTTTTGCGGATTTTTGTAACTATGTTCATATATTTTTCTGTATTTGTGAACATACCCTTGTGTTTTGTGGGTTGATATTCTTGCCTTTATATTTTGTATGTTAACTTTTGCAACCATACCTTTAAATTAAGAAAGATGTCTGTTTTTGTGACTGGTAATTTAAATGAAAGAAACGTCCACATTGGAATTGACAAAATGAGAATCTAAAATGAAGAATTTTTTTCATTTGACTTATTTTAATTGGATGTGGTCATATAAATTGGGAGGATTTTCTGTTTGCAAGCCAAAAAAAGAAGGGGGATTGGGCCTTAGGTCTCTTGTTACTTTCAAGTTTCAACAAAGCACTGTTCGGTAAATGGCTTTGGAGGTATGGGGTGGAGAGGGAGAGTTTTTTTTTTTTTTTTTTTTTATAAGTAAAGTTATGATATTGTATAAGTATATAAAAAAAAAATATTACTTGTCAGTTGTCCCATATACAAGTGAAGACATCCAAACTGTCTAACAAAACACCCCCCTACTTACAAAAAGCAGCTCTTCTATAGTTCCCCCCAACTATTTACAAAATCTCCGAACTTGACTTCGCAAAATTCTGGTAACATCCTTGCCCAATGAAAAAGAAGGACAACCATAGTGTAAAGGATCGTCCGATCCCGGTTTGGATTGGATGATCCAACTTGGGATCGGACTGGGATGATCCCCGATCCGAAACCGATCCCAAAATACCTAAAAAAGTATCGACTCGGTCCGATCCCGATAAGGATCGGCTGATCCTGACGATTCGTCTCGGAATCGGCGAGTTGGATCGTCTGGTATTTAAAAAAAAAAAATTCCAGAAGTTTCCAGAGAGACAGGTTTGTCTTTAAAAAAAAAAAAACTCGGAAGTTTCCAGATCCAGAGAGAGAAAGAAGATTTCAGAGAAAGAAAGAAGAACTCAGAAAAAAAATTTAAAAGAAAAATTCAGAGAAAGAAAAAATACTCAAAGTTTCTAAAATAAAAAGTTGTTTGAAGAAGAAGATTTCAAATTTCAGACTTCAGAGAGAGAGAGAGAGAGAGAGAGAGAGAGAGAGAGAGAGAGAGAGAGAGCCGACTTGGGAGAGTTTTGAGGAACAAAAAGAGAAGTTTTCAGAGAGAGAAAGGAGGCTGCTGCTCACTGCTGCGATCAAGGTTCCAAAATTCTGAGATCAAGAGAGTTACCTATCCAGACCAGTCTTATTTCTTTTCTTCTTATTTTTTTTTCTTTGCTGATCAAAGGGTTCCTTCAATTTAAACCCACTATCGTTTCTCTTTTTTATTTAGATTTTTCTACTTTTTTCTGATTTTTTTTTAAAGTCCAAGTCATGTTTCGGATCGGTTTGGATCGTTACAGATCGTCCGATCCATGGTTGGATCGGCGATCAAACTCGGGATCGGACAGGGACGATACCCGATCCAAAACCGAGTTTAAACACTATGAGGGCAACAACTCTCTTTCTAAGCACTCCAATCTGTACCTCCTTACCTTCAAACACTCTGCAGTTTCTCTCTCTCCATATGGTCCAACAAATAACACGAGGGCATAAATTCCATAAAATGTTCCTTCTATTCCTCTTCCTCCTCCAACTCCACCCCAAAAGTAAGCTTTTCAAATCCTCCGGCAGCACCCACAAAACATTGAAACCAGATAAAAAGAAAGACCATAAATCTTTGGCCATCTCACAATGAATAAGAAGGTGGTTAATTGATTCCGCACTCCTCTTACACATAACACATCGATTAGGAAGATTCCAATTTCTGGAAATGAGATGGCCCACTGTTAAAATCTTGTCCTGAGCCACCAACCAAACAAAAAAAGATACCTTTGAAGGGCTATGAATCTTCCATATCGATCTATCAGCAGCCTCTCCGTTGTAACTGGGGGAAATAGCTTCAAAGAAAGACTTCACTGTGAACAAACCATTCTCCCCACCTCTCCAGCACCTTCTGTCTGGGCCGTCAACAGATCTAAAACTATCTAATTCCAACATGAGAGCACCGGCCTCTTCCACCTTGGTGGAGGGAAGTGATTAAAGCTAAATATGGCAGCTGTTTTGGTGACTGGGAATCATGCCAAGTTAGGGGTCGCATGGAGTTGGTCTTTGGAAGGCAATCGTGAGTGTGAGTGAGTGCTTCAAGGAAGGAGTCTTTTTTGTTGTAGGAAATGGGAAATGGGTGAGATTTTGGGAGGACCGGTGGACTGAAGGGAGGTTGATAGAGATGTTCCCAGATATCTACAGATTAGTTCTTGTAAAGAATTTGCAAGTGAGAGATGTTCTGGTTTGGAATGGTTCAGATCTGGAATGGAACTTGCAACTTAGAAGGCCTCTCTTTGATAGGGAATTGGAGTTGATCTCTGCTCTTTTTCTCCTTTTTACAGATTGGAGGCCAGGCATTGGTGGTGATTTAGAAGATGGAAGTTTGAAAAGTCTGGGATTTTCACAGTTAGGTCTCTTTTTGCTCACTTGTGTGGTGTAGGTAATTGCTTTGGTCCTGAAAAGCAAATCTGGTGTCCTCTCATCCCATTGAAAGTTGATTTTTCCTTGTCGACTGCTGCTCTTGATAAATCTCTGACTGTTGACCATTTGATTAGTAGAGGTTGGACGTTCCCCAATAGGTGTCTTGTGCAAGAATGATGCAGATCGGTGGATCACTTATTTATTCACTGTTCTGTGGCATATGTGATTTGGCGGTGGTTTGTAAATTTGTTTGATTTTCCTTGGGTGCAACCTCAGAACTTCTCCTCTCTTTTGGAGGCTTGGGGCTTTCATGGGAAGTGTAGTGATAAGATGGGTTTGGCATGGTTATTATGTCCTGCTGCAATTGCTTGGGCCTTATGGAAGGAAAGAAACTCCAGAATTTTTGAAGGAAGAGAATGCGATGCTACTCAGATCATCAGGAAAGTTAAAAATTACATCTATTTCTGGGTGTTGGGGTCTCCTATGTGCAGGGATATCTCTTTTGACTAGTAACATAATATTTTGTTCGAAAAGAGAAAGACAAGGTATACAAAGCATTCTAACTGAGTTAGCTGCTGAGACATACAATGAATCAAAAGTTCAAAGAATGCAAATAACAAAAATGAGAGAAAAGCCAGGAATACAGCTTATAAGTGAATATACTCTTCCACAATATACAACTCATTCCCTCCTCATTCCTCTATTGTCCAAATCATCACTATGAGCCACTCTAGTCACATTAGATAATGAGAGATTCGTTGAAGAGGAGAAAGAATGGGCTAATAGCACAAGTTAAACAAATCTGTAGAGCAGCTCCGAGGTTTCTCAATTTAGGATATATTAGTAGTTGAGTCTCCTCCTTGATAAGATATGATGATACCCAAAGTCTAGCCCCCCAAGACCGATCGCAAGGGAACATAACTCTACTCTAGCTGAATCTCCTTCTCGACAGGCTCAGAATAGACATGGATAATAGTTCCCTTGTGATCTCTACAAGTACAAGCATCTCCAACCATTGAGAAGCTGGGATCACCTGGAAAGCACCCATTAGAGTTCAGTTTGGTTGTCCCCAACTTGGGAGTTGTCCAAACTAAAGATACTCTCACTGGCAACGGCAATGTGTGTCCTCAATTTCTCATCATGTCAGAAACAGGAACTTCCCTAAACACCTCTAGAGGACAGGCCCAATGAGCTAATATGGCCATCAGCCTCTCTATGATCATTATAGCACTCAAACTCTTGTTCGCAAAGATCCCAATCATCCTTTCACTGGATTTTAATTATTTTCATTCGTTTTAATTTTACTTTGTAGGGATGCATTTCGTCATCCAATATGTACTGTATCTGCATCAACAATGCCATTTCCCCCAACAAACTGGATTGGAAATATCACAACACAAATCTTGTTGTACTATTCCAGGCTATCACACCATCTATCGGGCTGGGAAATACAATAAGCTATCCCAACATTTAGATCCAAAATTATGGTAAGCCCACTTTTAACTTAAGATTTTGAATTATAATATCTGTACTAATTTTATTATAGTATCTCTAGCCTGCAAGAAGGAAAAGTACTTGAACAAATTGAACATAAAGTTTCAAGATTTACATTGGGAATGGGCACTATGTGACATTTTGCCTTCTTGTTAAAGGTTATTCTGTTTTTCCTTGCCCGTTTGTTGTTTTCATTTTTTTTCTTTTGGTGATTATGAACAGATGCATTGCATATTTATTGTTCTAAAGAGTTGTCCTTTCAATTGAACCCATTTTATATCTACAGATTATGGGTCTCCTTAGTGATTATGATGCTATCCATGTTTGTCGAGGTGATAAGATAAAGACCAGGAAGGACAGGTTTGGGGTTCACAGGAGCGTTCATCCTCATCTGTATAGGGATACTCGCCCAGAATTTATTTTCCGTAGAATTGAGAAATGGGTTTCACCTGGAAGAACACTTTTCATTGCATCAAATGAAAGAACTCCAGGGTTCTTTTCCCCACTCGCTGTCAGGTACAGGCGTTTTTGCAGAAGTATGTTCTAGGTCTTCTCTGTATTAGAACTACAACAATAGTATTTAATAAGCATGCAGACCCATTCACTTCTAGTTCTTGACCTGATAAAGATAAAGCGCATGAATTAGTAAAGAATCTGTTATCATGAACCAGTTACATTCAACGGACAAGTTGCTTTAGATTCCCTGCTTATCACTGTTGATATAAGAATTGCATGGTGGTGGAAAGTAAAGTTACTGCATCTCTTATGTAGGCATGATAGAGTTAACCTTTACTTTCCAGTTTTCATCCCTATGACCCTTCCTACTAATGATGTGGATTGTAACTGTTTACTGTTTTCAATATGATAAGTTGATGGTATCTCATGCTATCCATGGACATTTTGAGTTATTTATTTTACCTTTGGCTAGTTTGAAGGATGGTGTTTTGCTTTTGGGGCTATTTCTTGGATACCAGAGTGTCTTTATCTTATTTTTTAAAAGATACATACACTTTGGATATATGTATTTAGTTTAGATTGTTATTTTGTGCATGTTTGCACTTCTAAGATAGATTTTTCAGTTAGTTTCAAGGAGGCTGTTTTACTTTTGGGGTTATTTCAGGGGCACTGGAATGTCTCTTATTTCAGAAAGAAATTTTATTTTTATCCTTTGAATATATGCATTGTAAACCTGGACCCTAGTCAAATCATGAAAGTTGCAAAGAAAATAAATGAAAAGATTTCAAGTTTTAATGTGGCTTGGAGTGTACCTTTTTTCTTTTGTATGGAAAAAAGAAATGCCATTAAGTTTTAGAAGTAGGAACAAGACAAGCCATAAGTCGGCAAGAAAATCATCCTCAAGTACATAACTAAGAAAAGGTGAGGATCTGGCCAACCAGTAACAAAAATTGTCATTAATTACAAATTTTGCTAAAATGCCTGCCACCTTGTTTTCCTCCATATGGGTAAATTGGCAGTGATCGCTCAAAGTTAGATGAGTAAGCTTCTGAGAATTAGCAAATGTGCTTGCATCTACTTAGATGAGACAAATTTTATGATTTGTGAGAATTAGCATTGTAATGCTTTTTTCTTATCTCTCTTAAAACTCGAAAATGAGTTTTCTCGTAACTCTAAATACCCCCAGTGTATACAATATCGGCGACATGTCGCCATTTTGGAGGTGGGCGACACGAAACCAGGGTACAAGTCGTTTTACCCTGGTTTCGGCGGCATGGGGAAAAATGCAATTTTTTTTTGATATTTCCCACATGTCTCTCAATATGGGCGACATGTTGGGACATGGGGGAAATTTTTCCATTTTTTTACACCAACATTTCCCCTTTTTTTACACCATGTCGCCAATGCCACCTGACGACATGCCAGGCGACATCGACATGGCGAACCTTGAATACCCCCACCCTCTCCAATAATATAAGTACTGATGATCCTGCAATTTAAGCAGGTGTCACGTGCTTGTTACCAGCTTCACATGTTTGTTGGGCCAAAATGTCATAATGGGTCATTTGACTCGGTCCAGCCCAATTGCTTAACATACATGAATCACCTACATGTATAACATGTATGGTGGTCACTCACCTTCCATGTGTCACTTGATGGTATAAAGGTGACCATGTTGATTTCTCCTTCACTTCCTTAAAGAGCAAGTTGTCTTGAAGGACAAGTTATCTTAAGAGTTAAGAAAAAGAAAAAGTCTTTAAAAAGAAAAATCAAGCTCAAAAGGACAGAATAGAAGAAACAGAATGGCACAACACATAGAGGACATAGAGGAGTATGTTTTCTTTATGTTTGAAAGATCACATGTATCTAAAGGAAACCTTTCTCCTCTTTCTCTCTTTCTTCCTTCTTCATCCCCGGATAATAGGAGTTTTATTTATTTGTATTCCCTATGTTTCTGAATAGTGGACAATCCGCCCTAGAGGTGATATCCGTGGACGTAGGCATATTGACAAACCACGTAAAAAACTCGTGTTCTCTATTTGTGTCTCCCTCCTTCATTCTATATGAGTTTGTCGACAATTTGTGTAGGCCCGTAGGGCTGCGACGATGGTTTAGGCAGGTGGTTGGGACGCTCCACGTACCCACAAGAGCTTATCCAATTTCGAGCATGCAGGAACAACTGAAGCACCACGCGACAAAATTGACATTGTCACATGCTTATGCCATTTTCCCCATTTAAGCAATTCAATTTACAATAAGTAGGTCAAGCAGCTCAATTTCTGCATTGCCATTTTGGTGACTCTGCTAGGGACGTCTACTCTATTTCGGCAAACACAATGGTATAAGTTTCAGAAGCCTTACAAGAGGTATGGGAAGTTATATGGTTCTTCTTTATTGACTTTGATATTCTCTTGGACTTTAGATAAAACCCATTGTTCCCACGCGTATGGACTTCATTCCTACGCGTATGGCCTTGTTCCCGCTTGCATGGCCCTTCCAGGCTTTTTTCTTGCGCACATGTGCTTATACTCGAGATGCTCTCTTTCCCTCGACGAGGTGTATCTTCCCTTAATGAGGTAAGCTTAAAACACACACACACACACACACACTCACATAATATATATA
>JAUPMG010000019.1:16103401-16115790 GCA_031762675.1 Pachysandra terminalis
AGCTAAATATATTTTGAGGTCGGATAGTGTTCGTTTTTCTTGTTTCTTTTAGAGTTTCAGTGACATTATAGGATGTTTACAAGTTGAGATGGTTGTATATATATTATTAGGTCAAAATTCATTTCAATTCATCAAACCACAATACAACAAATCTTCATTTAGAGAATTTTTCAAATTGTTTAGTCAAAAATCATTAAATTCTTACAATTTCTGTCTGCATTTGGGTTTTTTTCATTTATATTTAAAACATCATACCATTTCCTATCTCCAAGTAGAGAAATAAATATATTCCCTGTTTTGGGTGTCAATGGGAGATGTTGATATTTCCAGTTTTTTCTAGGATGTACTCACCATCCTTAATGTTATTATCTTTCCCTTTTAGGTTAGAGAAATTAGAAGCTAAATGAGTTGAGAAAGTTGTTCTTTTCATGGTAATTTGCAAAGCTATTTATGAAGTAATTTGAGAAAAATCAATTTTGGTATTTGTAAGAGCTTTATATGGTATTTGTAAGAGCTTTATATGAGCTCATGCCAACACAATTTCACTTATAGATAATGGCCCGGCCCGTTGCTACCACTAATTACTTAAGACTTACATTACATGTGTATAAAAACAGTTTAATCTAGGTTTAGTTGCCTAGTGAGACCAGGATTTTTTTTAAGCCACGTGTAGCAATTATGTGGTTAATCCAGGTTGTCCAGCTGATAGGGAATAACCCTGTTCATTGACCACATGGATAATATTTCAAGCCATATATGTCTCGCTAAGGGCCTGTTTGGTAAAGGTTCTTATAAATAATAGGGCTTTGGTAAGAAGGGTTTTGTGAAAAAGGGTTTTGAATCAAAGTCATTTGTTAAAAATTATGTCTGCTGGGAAAAATAATTGAAAGGGCTTTGGTAGGAATGTATATCATAAATGAAAGTGTAATTTTATCATTTTAGAAGTTTCACTTAACTTTTTTTTTTTTTCTGATAAGTAAAGTTATGATATTATAAATAATGCACTTTTTGGAAGCAATCCCACTCTTGCTTCATCAAAATGGATTCCAAAGCTGCTTTCATAAATGTCATCAAATGCCCAAACATTAGGTGAGAAACCCTTCCGAATCTAGAAAGGGCTTCTTGGTCCTCAGGAAACTACGACAACTGGGACTTAATACTTGTATAATTTGTTTTTTTCGTCATATAACTATAACTATTTATTCTTTAAAAGTTCTACATACATGAAAGACTTTAGATTTAGACGAGACACACGTACACAGAATAATAGGTCACACTAACCAATGGATCAAGAAAGTCCATCCAAAACCAACACTTCAGATGTGTTACAAAGTGCCATCTCTATTTGTTGGCGAATGAGTCACTCTCGGTCGTGAGGTTGAAGTGGGTGTGGGTGTGCCAGAACTTTTATAAATTCACTTAAAGACAAGTAATGTGAGTCAAACTATGTAAGTTGATTATTAAGATAAATCGGTAGATAATGAACGATTGTGAGTCAGACGATTGTATGGTTCTCGATCTTGAAGAATCAATGGTTGATTCAGAAAAATTGATTTTACACGATCAACAGCGCTTTATATAAACACTAAAACACAAGTCAACATGTAAACTTAAAAGGTAAACCTTCTAAGCGAAGACTTAACAAACAACATATAACTAGAAGTTAGACCTTCTAATTAGATTGACAAGAAATGAAAAAAACAAGAATACACAAAACCTTAGGCGATTCCTTGGGCTCCAATTGTGAGACCTGAAATCTACTTCACAGTGCACAGCTCGGCATGCAAGGGATAAACAAGAGGGCTTCCGTAAATGTCCTAATAGGGATTTCTCCGTTGCCGAATGGTTCAGGGGACGAAGTAGGTGCAGTAGGATCTTTGTAGAAAACTAAAGGAGAAACTAATGATCAATGATGATCAGAGGTGAAGCTGTTGGGTTGATTTGCTGAAGAGCTTTTCAATTCATTTGCTAGGGAGAGCTTTTCTTTGTTGCCGAACTCTTGTATTTATAGCTTCTGAAGATCGTTGCCTTTTTTGACTTGAGCCTCCTTCTTCTACCACAAACAAGTAATAAAAACTACTTTTGAAGCTTTCAAAGATACTATCATGTGTCATTTTCGTGATGTGCCATGTGTAGATAGTTATAATAACTACATTGAAGCTTTAATGCCTTCTGTCATGTGTCATCTTCAAGATATGACATGTGTGGATAGTTATAATAACTACATTGAAGCCTTAAAGCCTTAAAGCCTTCTGCCATGTGTCATCTTCAGGATATGACATGTGTGGATAGTTATAGTAACTACATTAAAACCTTAATGCCACATGTCTCTTACCACATGCAATTAATAACTAATCTCCACTTTCTTTGTCATGTAGTTCAATTATTCTAATGGGCAACTATTTAACATCTTTCTCATCGACCATGTGCTGGGCGGTAATTATAGACATCGGTCATATGCCACGTGTCATAAGATCTATGGTCAACATTCTTTGCCTGATCCTCTGTTTTATGGCTAACCACCGACCGTTCGACTGACCTCGATCACGGTCAATATAGTTACCGTTAAAAGGTGATGCGGCTGACTATCGATCGTGGCCGGTCGATCTATGACCGATTGATTCCTGGTCGTGACCAATCTCATGATTTGACTTTTTTGTGAAGTCATGTACTGATTCGTACCACATCGCAAAATCTAATCAATTGGTGATATTTGTGAAAATATGGCCTAAAACACAATTTTTTTTTTTTTTCCATTTCACAAATTTCTCCATGACCCTAGAATATTAAGGATGGACCGGCCGGTACAACCAATCTAATGACCGGTCCAACCTATCTAATGTTTTTTTTTTCTTTTTTTTGTGTTTTGTGTTTTTTAATTTATAAATTGAACTGTGGGATCTGCATCCCTCTGGACCGGTCCGTTACCGACCGATACTGCCGGTCCGGCGACTGGCCGGATTAATCACACTTTTCACAATTAGAATGAGTGTAAGATATAATTTGCATGATTCACCAAGTTATCAGTACATTAATAGTTTAAATACTGAGATCCCACCATCACCTCCACAACCATTTTGTCAATCTCAAACCACCTCTACACAATTGTTCAGGAGTTTATGAAGCAATTTCTTGGAATCAGTAAGCAGACGCAGTTTCATAAAGGTTCTGTTCAGCTTGTCTCATCCTAATAATCACATTAAATTTTAATCACATTATGATTTGACTTTCAAATATACAAACTCAGTTGAGATGTAGGAGGAAACTAAATATATTTGTTTGTCACTATTATGTTCTTGAATGTACATTTTTTTTAGTTCATGTAGTTTTGGAGTTTCAGAGAAACCTTTTTTTTTAGTTCATTTAGTTTTGGAGTTGCAGAGAAACCTCTTGATAAGTTGTCAATTTTAAGTTGATGGAGGTTTCATGTGTTATGGGTTTATTGTTATCATTTTTAAGGTTTAATATTTACGAATTTCTTTATAGGATTTTAAGATTATGTTTTAATGCCTAGAATTTAAGATTTATGTAATTTTATATTTCATATTTCATATTTTATTTCTCTTCAACTTTATTTCTGGCGGTTTTTGTTTTTGAGTTTGAATAAATAGATAGTTTATAGTGCCAACATTTGTTAATCTACATAATAGAGAACTTAATCTACAACCATCAATTATTTATTTATTTATTTTGTTTTTATAAATTCTCAACCGTTAACAACTCTTTGAGTGGGTTGCCTCAATGGCTTGCACCTGGTGCTTCATGAAGCACTTCTTGCAGGAGGGGGGGTTCACTTGGGGCCACTAGAGGCTTACGCAAGCTGGTCCAAACACCCCGGTTATTTATATTAAAAAAAAAAAAAAAAATTTAAAAAAAAACTCTTTGAGTAAAACTCTTTAAGGTTGCCAGTTTCACTAATCCACTTGTCATAATGTGATCAAGCGGGAGACTTATATAGGTACCCTGCAGGTGACCTCATCACGAGTTTTTTACAAATTCCTTATTCTTTAGTCGTGATGAGGTCACCTGCAGGGACCTATATAGGTCCCCCGCTTGATCACTTACTCCGCATGGATTGGACAGACTTACAACCTAAAAGCTTTACTCAAACTCAAAAACAAAAACTGTTAGAAAAAATTAAAATATAAAAATAAATCAATCTTAAATCTTAAGCATTAAAACTTCTAATTCTTAAATCCTAAACATTAATTTATAATCCTAAAACCCTAAGGGCCTATAATTGGAATTGGTGTTAGAAATTATAATTCCAATTCATATTCATTGAGAATTGCAATTGAGTAGAAATAAAATTTTCATGATTGGATGTTAACAGAATAATTGGAATTTGAATTTTTTTTTTCTTGATGATCTCATGAGGAATAGGGATGAATAAGGAAGATGAGAATGGTGGCTAACCCATCAGCAGCCCCATTACCTTCCCTATAAATATGAAAATTTTTACAATGAAAACTACTAAGACCAGCCATCTATCTTTGCCACAAATCCCATATAGGCCGAGGAGGAGAAATATTGTTGCTAATCATATAGACTAGAACAACCGAATCAACTTCAATCCAAACCTTAACAAGCCTTAGTTCAATGCAAATTTCTACACCTCCCTGAAGATCTTTTAATTCTGAAAAGAAATTTGAACACTCATTAAGTCTGAAATCTCTGCTCTCTCAAAACTCAGCTTCAACATGTCGAGTCGCAATGGAGAAGTTATGTTTTCAGGCAGGCGGATTTTAGAGAGCAAAGAATCAAATACTCCACAAATCTAACTTGTTGAACAATGTTAGATTAAAACGAGCAATACCCAGAACCTTAAAGAGATCATATTTTCTGTTGTTACTAATTCAACAGAGGAACAAATCAAAGAAAGCTATACACTTATTGAGAAAATTGCAAGTAAACTGCTTATAGTACTCTTCTTGGTGATTGCAAAGCTTTGAAACATCAATTTAGAGACGCTTTCTTCGGATATGACACTAATATGGAGTCTCACTCGAATGTAGACTATAATGAGATGTAATTACTACGTAATAACAACAATGTAAGAAAGAGTAGTTACAAGTAACTAACCTCATTTGGATACAAAGCTCCAGGTCTTCGGGACGGATCGAATCCAGACCATTCTTCACTTCTCCTTTGTAGTAAGAATCTATCTGGCTCAAATCAGGAGGTTTATCCCAAGAGTATGATGGGATTCGGTGCAGGTTGTATATCTGGATAAATTAATTTCCAGTAGAAGTTGACATTGTACAGAAAAAAAGAAAAAGAAAAAGCAAGTGAAGAAAAGAGAAAGGAAGGCAAGATGTTGAATAGAAAAACTATAGGGAGGAGTACTTTTGATAAATTTAGGCAAATAAAAGGAATAATGGCACACAATATAACGAGGTTTAGCTAGTGATAACCTACGGTCTCGGGAGAAATCCACACATAAAGGTTGTGTAGTTGCTTCCATTATTATTACAATGGTGAGAAATTAGAGGAGCAGGTGGAGGAAGTGATAAGGAAGAAAAGTGAGGAGGAAAGGAGGAGAGAAAGGAGAAAATACAATCTTTCTAAAGTTGTTGTGGAGGAGTTTAGGAAATGTGTAGAAAATGATAACGTTTCTTGAACTCGCCAATAACTTTCATGCAATATATGAAGAAAGGTAATTTGTTTTTGGCACATATTCATGCTTTAAGTTAACACTACTAATGCATGACTTATACAAGATGAAGAGATTCTACTCATAGAAAGAAAGATATATACCAGATCAGGCCCTCTCACCGCCGGGAGTCATAGTGCGGCAGTACATTCACAGACTGGGAAATCATACTTGGGTGGTACAAATAACTCACAACAATCCAAAGGAAACCACTGCTTTTTCTTTTTCTTCTGATGAATTTTTAATTTATATAAACCAGCATAAGAACAGTTATGCATGTTCTTACGTTGACTTAGTCCCCTACTATGCAATCTACATAAGAGCACTTCGAAACCAGTTGATACTGTAGCTGAACAATTTATGAGTGAATTGTGCATTAATGTATTAAAGATGTCTGTGAAATAATATCTTTAGACACTTTTCATATTGCTAGCATGAACCATATGGTTCTCCATTTTTTTTCTAGTAACTGAGATGTAATAGATCAATGCTTGGACTGATTGTGACTCAAGATCTGATGAGATTCATCAATGGTGAAGCCATATCACTGCTATGGCTATATTTAAAAAAAAAAAAAAAAAAAATGAAACAACACCAACGAAAGGCTGGAAACTGAGCAAGTGGTGTTAGAATGTAGATGATGGAGGGGTAACTGGATGCCCCAGGATTGAGGAATTTCAGTTGTACCTGAGTGCTGATCTTGCCGCTCTTGGTGTTTCAGTGCCTTCTGATTTGCTTTCTCCTTCTATTTTCTTATTATTTATTTAGACATCATGTTTATAGACCTCAGCCCTTGATTTTAAGGTCTTGAAAAACAAACATTCAAGTGAATCTGCAACTGTTCTCTCAGTCACTTAACAATCTGTATCTGAAGTTCATGTTCTAATACTTAGAGAGTGCTTAGACTAACGACCACCTGACTCTAGTAACGAACTAGCCGTTGGTTTTACTTCTCCAAAATTACATCCCTCGTTAAGGTTTCCGTGTTTTAACAAACGGAAGCAACGGAAATAACTGTCATATCTCACAACCATTAATTAACGAACAATTTGATCATAACAGCTGATTTCCTGATTGGCTGTTATGTGAATTCACTTTCAAAAGACGTCACGTGTACATGACCGTCACCGGTTAAGGTAGAAGCTGGTTTCAGGTTCATAGGTTTTTTAACGTTTTAGAACTGTTGGTTACCCTTTTTAGTGGTGCTGCACTGTCCATTTCGCATCCTCTAAATGGCATGGTAAGGATGGTTGTAACCATCTCGCCATAGAGATTCCCTTATTTTAATCCCGCAATTCATCTCTATTCTCTAGGGATTCTGTCGAACCATTTGATATATATATTGTTGTGACATTCTCTAACAGTTCGAGCTTTTAGAGTAAGTAGTTCTTAACATGATATCAGAGCAGAAGGTTTGAGTGTTCAAATCCTGAGGATATGCGTTTGTGTGTTTGCCTCGTGTCTTGTGTTCTCCCATTGATGTGTTGTTCCTACGCAAGAGGGTATTGAACCATTTGATATATATCGTTGTGCCATTCTCTAACAGCTTCAGCTTTTAGAGTAAGCGATTTTTAACAGATTCCTTTATACTCTCTGAGACCAATGATTGTTCTGTGATACATATCTATTCGTGCAAAGGGAGCTTATGTGACATGTATGATATAGGATGTCGTGTAAACATCTGATGTAAAGTTGACGAAAGAGCCATAAGCAGGTCAAATAAATTCATAAATGGCGAAAAATATTACAATCTACCGTGAGGTTTGGTAATTCTTGCATTGTTACGTACTTAACCGTTGTTTTAAAAAGCCCAGGACTAACGAAAACTGGTAATACTTGAATTGTTACGTACTTAACTGTTGTTCTAAACTCCCCAAGACTTGTGAAAACTCATTTGGTTAAACACTTGATATATAAGATCGTAAAATTCTACTACGCTTCTGTAGCCGACGTCCACGGCAGCCACTCTGGCAGCAGGTCCCTTTTTCTCTATTTTTGAGACTGCTTCAATTAGCTCTCACCGTGATGAGATGCCAGCTCTGATACCAATTATTGCGTACTTAACTATTGTTCTAAAAGCCCAAGGACTAACGAAAACTCATTTGGTTAAGCACTGAACATATAGGATTGTAACATTTTCAAAATGTCCGGTCCCGATGGATTCTTTCACTTCATAACCTGGTCATGTTGACACCCTTCAAGCTAAACCTAATCTAAGCAGAATTTCACTGTCAGGAAGTTTTGTTTTCAGGCAGAACAAAGAATCAAATACCCCACAAATTTAACTTGTACAAATGTAAGATAAAAATGAGCAATAGCCAATCAATAGCCTCAAAGAGCTCATATTTTCTGTTGTAACCAATTCAACACAGTAACAAATCATAGAAAGCTATACACTTCAGAGAAAGTTGCAAGTAAACTGCTTGTACTCTTCTTGATGATTCCAGAGCTTTGAAACATTTTTTCGGAGACGCTTTCTTCGGATGGTATCTCAATTATTATTGGTTCTCTTTCTCAATTTGCACCACAATCCATTCTTTGTATGAATTGTTGCACCTGTAACAAGTTCTACAGACTCCGGAGATCCTTTCAACTCCACATCGAACTTTTGTAACAACATTGCCAATGCTACTGTTGATTCCATGAGCGCAAATTGGTCTCCAACACATTTACGTGGTCCCCCACCGAAAGGTAAGAAGGCAAAATCTGATATGATCTGATTATTGCAGACACGAAAAATTAAGGCAATGCATGTAAATAATTGGAATATATAAAATATAGTAGCGACTAGTAACCAACCTCATTTGGGTACAAGGCTCCAGGACTCCGGGATGGATCGAATCCAGCCCATCCTTCAACCCCTTCACTTATCCTTTGTACCAAGAATCTCTCTGGCTCAAATTCATGAGGTTTGTCCCAAAAGTATGGTGATCGGTGCAGGTTGTATATCTGGTTAAGTTAATTTCTAGTAGAAGTTTAATATTTTATAGAAAAAAAAAAAAGAAACAAGAAAAAGAAAAAGAAAGTGAAGAAAAGATAAAGGAAGATGTTGAACACAAAAATTATAGGCAGGTGTACGTTCATGCAAGGATGTCAAATCGTGGATCGGATCAAAAATCGTTAAGAGCCACTTAGGATTGAATCGTAAACTATAAGAGTCATAGTAGTTTTAGTAGAAGTAGCGTTTTGGATTTAGCATTTGGGATTTCTCTTAAGAAATGGGATTTTTAATTGTTTAAAATTAGTAAGCTATATTTCTTTATGCATATTTCATCATTTTAGAGTACTATGTTCCATATAAACAAGGATCAACCAAAAAACGAAAAAAGATTCAGTAAAAAAAGAAACGGACATTTTTTGTGTTGTAGAGTTAAATCGTTTGAATTGTATGAATCATACGATTAAATTGTAAATCGTAAGATTCAATGTGTGAATTGTAAGATTCAAACATAAACCGGTTTTTTTCACTGATTTGAATCAATCTAGGGTCAAATCGAATCAAAAGATTCATAACATGAATCGTAAGATTTTAACAAAAGAGCGTTCATGCAATATATGAGACTAGCACCAAACAACAAACACTTTCAATTTCCCTATATATATGCACTTAATAGTGGGTATGGCTGATTGAAGAAAGGTGATTTGTTTTAGCTCATGTTCATGTTTTAAGCCGACATTACTAATGCATCACTTATACCAGATGAAGATATTCTACTCACGGAAATAAAGATATCTGTCCCAGCAGGAATCGCATATCCATCTTTATCACCCTTGTACCCTCCTGGATGGAAAAGTTAAAGTTCCAGTGTTAGTTCAAATGTTAGAAAAGAAATATCCATCCATTTTTTATGACAAAAGACGGAAAGAAGCATATTTTTGAACAAACAAGACCAAGGCTTAAAGTCTCGGGATCGAGGACCAGACCGGTTCCGGCCGATCCCGGTCTGGCGATATTGGCTGGTCTGGATCCAGTACAAAAAATGGATAGCCCAATTTTTTTTGAATTAATTTTTTTTTTGGATTGGCAGTACTGGTCACCGGATCGGTCCAGATCGATACTGGTCTGGACCGTTCATTTTATAATTTAAAAAACAAAAAAACAAAAACAAAAAAAAATCAAACCGGCTGGATCGGTTTTACCGGTCATTGGACCGGTTGTACCGGTCATCTGTACCGGTATCGGTTGTACCGGTCCGGTCTAAGTCTCACGATACAATAGTTGTGCCATGGCTTGCGATCAGACCGATCTTGACCGATCTCGGTATGTACCGGCCAGTATGGATCGGATTGGTCTGATCCTTGAAACCTTGAATAAGACCACTGTAATGCAAGCTTTAGAAATAACAGGTTCCATATGAGAGGCTTTTTTCGTAGAAATAATATGAGGAAGCTTATGTGTAAGTCTATGGAAGTTGTGTAAAATTTATACGCTCATAGAAGTTTAGAGAAACAAAGAAATTTTCCCTATGAGAGGCTTTTTCATGTAACTAATATGATGAAGTTTATGTGTAAGTCTGCAGAAGTTCTGTAAAATTTATGAGTTCATAGAAGTTTAAAGAAACAAAGAAATTCTTGGATGAAATTTTACAAAATCAATTAAATAACATCAAACAAACTTAGGACTCCTTATACAACAAAATAACTATAAAATAGAATGGGAAATATGTAATCACTAAGAAAGTCAAAGACATTTTACACATCTAAAAATATTTCCCTAAAAGTTAAATACGTTAAATTAATGCATATGGCTAAAGGATTTACGGTCTGTCTCACGACATGTTGTTTTGTAATAAGACATGGTTTTTCTTCCACGTGAAGTGATGGACATGGAACCATCCACTTGACAATGGATCCTCTGGATAGATCACATGGATAATAAGTGTGTGATCATTATGTGGATAATACTTCCACACACGTAAAGTCGTAAACCTCACTGATACATGCATACAAGACTTTTCACAAATAACCACAGCCATCAAATTTTTTAATACGTGAGTTTTCTACAAGCTTGAAGACAACTCCATCAAGCTTTTTGTTTACTGTGATATTCTTAACTACCTCTTGTTGAATCACATGAACATCATAAAAGTCCGAATGAAGCATGTCCATGTTGTGCTACAAGCATATTATGCGACATTTGTAGTCCTCTTAAACCCACTTTCCAAATTCAATAAAGTATTAACAACAATAATAACAATGAGAACAACAAAAACAATAATAACAAAAAGCCCAAGAACTATGCAGCATCCAAGTTTCCTGTGATACCGAAAGAGCAGTTAGTGGATTGAAATCAAATAAGCTCTTCACAAAATGATATGAGTGTTATCTTCCTTTGTCTTCCTGTCCTTGGGTCGTGGGTAGGACATCCCCTCAAAGAGGAATGGGGTGGGGAGGGTTGGGGTTCGATTCTGTCTCCTCTATGGGGAAGTGGTCGAGTGACCACCAGCACGGAGATACCAAAAAAAAAGGTGTTATCTTTCTTTGATAGAACAATTCCACATGATACTATTTTTCAGCGCAATTTTTTTTTTCACTAGTTCACAAATATTTAATATTTTTTTTACACTACAAGAATGCAACATCTTCTAATATCTGTGAGATATAGTACCTGGCAATACATCTGATTTGAGGGCACGTCTAATAAGCAGTGGGGGTTGAGGGTATAGGCGAAGAGCCTCAACAACAATAAGTCGTATATACCTGAAAGCATAATGAGTTACAAATATTAGGTCTCTGAGTGAAGAAAATGAAATGCTTTTCTTATAGTTCTCAAAGAATGGAGAATGAAATTACATTCTATACATGGCACATAATGAATTAGTAACTGCATTCGGTTGGAATGTGTCCCACGTTACCTGGACTTGCCCCGTCTGTGCTAGTTATAAGGTGCTAGTTCCCCTCTTCTTAATACTTCGGTTTTAAGGAGTTGAATGGGGTGGGCTTTTCAACTTGGTATCAGAGCTTCGGTGGGTTTCTGTCTGGTGTTGTCCGGCTGTTGTGGTCAAGGGGGGTGTGTTGGAATGTGTCCCACATCGCCTGGACTTGTCCCGTCTGTGCTGGTTATAAGGTGCTAGTTCCCCTCTTCTTAATACCTAGGTTTTAAGGAGTTGAATGGGTTGGGCCTTTCAACTCATTCAGTCTCCACAAAATCCTAGTTGTTGCAAACTTACATGGGATATTCACAGAATCCTCATGAAAAGGATCAAAATTATTCTGTGGTATTTACTTGAAATTCTGCTTTATTATTATTAAGAAAGCAAATAAGAGGGCTTCATTGATTCTTCACTTATGTTTCATTCTCATTCTTTTTCGTTTGTTTCAAGAAAGACACTGATAAATTCCTATTCTCTATTTATTTTGATTCTTTTCAGGCTGAGATGTATGGATCTAGTCATCTATATAGATCCTAGCCATGGTTTAATGAAAAGGTGAGAAAGATCAATTTCTTAGGCTTCCACAGTAACAGCATTCCAAAGTAACAAGAAAATAAGCTATAAAAACAAGAAACAGTAAGATTAAGAGATATCCAACGTGGTGTATGTACAAAGGAATCCCAATTTCAACATCATATCCAATCTAGACCATCCAACTGATAGGAAACCATTTCGATAGGCCATGTGGACAACGCTTCAGCACACATAAGCTCCATTAACACGTATAGCTGATTTTGTCACATGTAAACACAGCCTTCTAATTTTTTAAGTTATATACAAGCGGCATTCTACCACATGGCCAA
>JAUPMG010000019.1:16115890-16140273 GCA_031762675.1 Pachysandra terminalis
CTGCCACACCAGGGAAGGCATCCATCAAAGACATATCTCCACACCAAACATCCTTCCAAAACTTGATTCTAGCCCCGCCCCCCACCCTATAACTTACTTCGATGGATAACACCCCCAATGCAGAGAAATTAGCCTTCCACACTCCCACTCCAAATGAGTCCCTACTCTTTTTTGTACACCAGACCAGCCCCCTTCCTCTGCCCCGTATTTAGCACTTGGAACCTCCCACCACAAACATCCCTCCTCGTTACCATATCTCCATAACCACTTAGCCAAAAGAGCCAAATTGAACTTTTTCAAAACTCTCAATCCCGAACCTCCTTCCTCCTTCCTAAGACACACTGATAGTCACTGCACAAGATGATATTTCTGCATCTCTTCGTTTCCTACCCACAAAAAATCTCTTTGGAGTTTCTTTAAACTCCTAGGCTTCTAGCCACTAAACATGGAATCTTGAAGATAGACATCAAATAGGTTGGTAAGTTCCCAAGGGAGCACTTAATCAGGACTAGCCTTCCTCCTTTTGACAAGTACCTAACTTTCCACAGCGCCAACTTCCTTTCCGACCTCTCAATTACCTTATTCCACACACTTTTAACCTTATAAGAAGCTCCCAAAGGCAGACCCAAATATTCTGAAGATAAGGAACTAATTTTACAGATTTATGTGGAGTTCCGACACCACTTCAAAGCAAACCAGAATACATCTCAAAGCCTTCAAGTCTGACTGCCTATCTCTGCAAATGATCAACGTATCATCGGCGAATTGAAGATGAAAGAAGTTAGGCTGTTTTTATATGCTGCTGATCTTTTAAGCAGGTATTACCACAAGCTGCAGGATCACAACTCTATATCATAAAGACATTCTTCATGATTCACATTTTTAAAGACAAATTCAAGAGTGAATTGTGCATTAATATATTAAAGATGTGTGAAATCGTATCTTAAGATGTGGTTCATATTGCTAGCAGAACCATATGGTTCATATTGGGCTAGACATGGATTCCACCCCAAGATAGATCCAAACCACTGCTCTGGCTATAAAAATATTTAAAAAGAAAAAAAAAGAAAACAGCAACAAACAAAAGGCTGGCAACTGAGCAAGTGGTGTTAGAATGTAGATGATGGAGGGATAACTGGATACCCCAGGATTGAGGAATTTCAATTGTACCTGAATGCTGCTCTTGGTGTTTCAGCGCCTTCTGATTTGCTTTCTCCTTCTATTTTCTAACTATTTATTTAGACACCATGTTTATAGGTCTCAGGCCTTGATTTTAAGTTCTTGAAAAGCAAATATTCAGGTGAATCTGCAACTGTTCTCTTAGTCACTTAAAAGATGACCTTGATTTTAAGTTCTTGAACAGCAAACATTCAAGTGAATCTGCAACTGTTCTCTGAGTCATTTAAGAGATATATCACAATCTGTATCTGAAGTTCATGTTCTATAGTATGCTACATCTATTTGCAAAGGTTTATTTCTGAAGATGATAGTATGGAGCTTAAGAGATATATTACAATCTTGTCAGAACTTCATTTCTGAAGATGATGGAACCGAACCAGTTAAAGTATCAAAAGTTCTAATATGTTTCTACTATTTGCTTATGAATTCTAAGGACTTGGATAGATCCAAATAAATTCCAGCTGCACGATATGTGATTCTTTTTCTTTTCCAGGTTTCGTCTTGCATTAGTCTTAGGATTTGAAATTCTTTATGAGATGTTTATACTTTATACCGTTTGAAAGTATAGGTGCGTCTACGTTGTTGTAGAGGCTTTTGAATTCATCTCAATCTTGCTCAATTTATCTGCATCAAAGATGGATCTCACCAGTCTTGAATCCAAACGATGCAAATGGATCCTCGTACACTTCAAAGCAGCAATTTTCTTAAGCAATGGTAATCCTAAGTTCTATGACAATACTCAAAATGATGGAACTAAGAGGATTAAGAACTTATCTGTCATTCCCGCCTTAAACCCATGTTTGTTTTTCTCCATCTTCGCCCATGTCCTCTTTGGCATTCAGTTAGGCACGGTCCTTGATCGTCCTTTAACATGCCCAAACAATCTCAGCTCATTCTCCTTGAATATTCTCCCATTGAAGTTATTGCCTAACATTTTATATATATGCCTTATGAACTAATTTAGAAGTATGAATATGTCTACATGTGTGTGTGTGTATATATATATATTGTATTGTTACAAATATAAATAAAGAGACAGAGAGAGATGCACATGCCTGCGCATTGAGATATGAATAACTGAAGAACAGATCAAACATAATAGTGGAGTCAATAAGGGCCAAGAACATTCCATCACAAACTTCATTTATGTATTTCAGTTAATGAATCAATACATGAAAGCCTAACAAACTTGGTAAACAAAGCAATACCTGTAGTTAATTTTTTAAACTTTATCTAGTATTTACAATGAACAAATCGATCTAACTCATCTTAGAAGATTGACAAGGATGACAACAGAAAGCACACAAGATTTTGTAGATTTCCTTCGAAATTCTGAATACTCATTGCTAAACTCCTGCAGGGATGACAACAGTAGTCACACAAGCTTTTGAAGATTTTCTGCCCGGCTGCTGCTGCTGCATTGTACTCGAGGAAGCCTACATCGATGTTTTGAGTATGTGATAATCAGTACTTGTTACAGAAGTAGCAATAATGGAGCTTGTAATCCTCCTATTCTGGTCTCCAACTATTGTTTCTGAGACTGATCTCCCAACCAACGGAGGAGCATTCATTTCATCTGCCCCTTCTGACCTAGAACAATCAGAGGAAGAACCAGCTTCAGTTAGAACATCTAGATCATCCGAAGAGGATGATAAATCGGATCTTTCCTCCAATGAAGATGATGATGAGTCAATAGCGTCTGTATCCAATGCAGTTATAACATTTTCCGATTCTTCAATCTCTTCGTCATCATCTAGAAATGGATGAAGCAAGAGCATCTCAGCTGTCCACCTGAACATAGAATTCCTCACAAAACACCTCTTCAAGAAATCTTTCCCCCATTTCGAAATCTCAAGCGGTATTTCCGGCAATTTACCTCCATACCCTATATGAGACAGAAGTTCATCAACATCCAAGTCGTCCGGTAAGCAGTCCCATACCGACTTCCCATTTACCATCTCGGCCACAACGCAACCAAGAGCCCATATATCAGCCGGATATTCCTGTACGTTATAGACAACAGATTCCGGCGACATGTACAAAGGAGTTCCTCTTATGAAGGGAACCACCTTCCTCCTCTTATTCTGTCCAATATTCTTTGCTAATCCAAAATCTGCAATCTTCGCAGCAAACTTATCACTACCAATACCACCACACCCTAAAGAACATGGCGGCAATGATGAATCGGGCACGAGAAGAATGTTCTCGGGCTTGATATCACAATGTACGTAATCACGACAATGGATGTGATTGAGACCTCGAAGAATCGACCTGGTATGGCAGCTGATATCAGTTTCCGGTAACCCCCCATTAGATTTCTTAATCTGATCAGCTATAGTTCCTCCTGAACCATACTCCAACGACACATGTAGATCATCTGACCATTCTCAGTAGTGGTGAACTCATCGCCGAAACAGCGAAGAACGTGAGGAGATCCTTGGAGGCTACTAAGAATCTCCCTCTCCTTTTGAAGCTCAGACGATTGAGAGATATCGGCAGACTTGACGGCCATTATAGGTGGAAGATAGCTATGACGAGTATTGGGTTTGGTTGTGGTGGCTAAATAAGCAGTTCTAAAGCTTCCTCTTCCGATCATTGCACCTCGCTTCCATGTTCTTTCATTGTTCTCCAACAACATCTCTTGTTGTTGCTTTCTCTTCATTTCTTCTTCAACTTCGGCAAAACACAAACTTGGGAAATTTTTCAAGGTTTGATCAGAAAAATCCTAACCCTAGACTCGGAGAGAACGAATATGCAAATTGGAATTTTTGATGAGAAATATCTAACTCGGATAGAAAACCCACTTCACAAGATACAGAGAAATATCAACGCGAGTTGGGTTTTAATTTATAATGTGCTTAGACTAACGACCACCTGACTCTAGTAACGAACCAGCCGTTATTTTTGCTTTTCCGAAATTACATCGCATGTTAAGGTCTCCGTGTTTTAACAAACGGAAGTAACGGTAATAACTGTCATAGTTAACGATTCCTAACAATGCTTTGCCTGATTGGATATTAAGGGTACGTTTTGCCTCGGCCTGTGCTTTTTGGATAAGTACTCATTGGATAAGTGACTCAATAGTGTTTGATAAACACATTTATTTAAGTGCTTATGAAAGTGTAGGGTAAAATAGATATTATAAAAATATTATTTTTTAGGTTTCCCAAGGTATCCCTGGCTTTTGCCCAGGACTAATCCTCCGAGGTACGGTCGGGTGCCAAGGCGGGGGACCTCTCCCAAGAAAGTTTGCTGCATCGACAAGGGCTCGAACCCGAGACCACTTGCTTAAGCAACCAGAGCCCCTTCCACTCAGGCCAACCTTTGTTGGTTATTATAAAAATATTATTAAAGTTTAGAAATAACATTTATTCAAGTACTTGTGAAAGTTTAAGGGTAAAATAGATATTGTGAAAATATTACTAAAATTTAGAAATAACTTCCCGCATAATGGATATGAGAAGCTACTCTCAGCATCTTCTCCTTATGGGTAGCCTTCCTCTCCTGCGTATGGGTAAGCACTTACCCATTATGTGTTACCAAACTCAATTTTAATTTTAAAAAGTGCTTTAATAAGTTATAAGCTGAAATAAGCACTTATATAAGGCGGGCCAACACAACCTAAGGGGACTTACTTTCAAAAAGTGGTAGGTGAAGTAGCAGCTTGGAACCCATCACACAAGCAGAAGCTTCCGCAATAATTGTCGAGGAAACACCGAGCAGGAGCGTAAAACCACAGAGAAAACGACCACTTGTATTTTAGCATAAACCCCCAGCACCAGATTTGCCAGGAGCACCCTTAGTAACACTGTCGAAGTTCAGCTTGACAAAATTCTCACAAGGCATTTTCCAGATAACAAAAATAGTCTCCTTAGCTCTCCGACCAATGAGCTTTTCACTTGAATCCAAGAGGTGGCACTTATCCTTTTGTAGAACCTTCAAAAAATTTAAAGAGGAATCCATTATTGGAGTGCATCCATCAAAAAGAACCCTGTTTCTAGAATTCCAAATTGTCAAGATAGAATTAAAAAGAAAAGCCAAATGATTGAAAATAGGGTCAAGAAACTCCCCGGAAGAGTTAATGGCCGCAGACAATCAATCCTTGAGGCAGCCACCACTGCCAAGGTGGCCACCAATGAACCCAAAAAAGTAGGGCCCTGGCAAAGCAGTACTCCGAGAAGAGATGGCGCACTGATTCCGGGGCATCGTTGCAAAGAGGGCAGTCTTGTAGAAGAAGACCAGTACGTAGGAGAACATCATTGGTAGTGACCTCATTATGACGACACTTACAAGCAAAAAATTTAACTTTCTGAGCACATGGCGCATGCCAAAGGTGGAGCCAAGAAGAGGAAAGAGCTTCATTGTCAAGTCGAGTCAGCACATTATAGGCCGATGCGACCAAGAATTTGCCCGAAGAGGTGGCTGCCCACACACGTTTATCCTTGGACACATGAGAATTGATAGGCATTACTAAAATTTTCTCCAGGAAATCAGGTGGTCACAACCACACAACATTTGTAATATCCCAAGTTCTGCTCACTTGGTTAATAAGATTATTTACCTTCTAGCTTCGATGTTCAGCAGACCAATCAGGAGTGGAGATATCAGGAGGAACCCCTGGCAGCCAGCTAGTATCACAAGTGTTGATGTCTGATCCATTGACAATCTGCCATGTCTTGCCACTTTTGATATGCTCTTTGAGTTTACAGATTTCCTTCCAAGTGTTAGAGTTAGTGACTTTTGCAGAGGCCAAGAAAAAATCAAAACCTGTAAAATATTTATGTTTCAATAGAGTGCACCAAGGTTTATCAATATCAGTAGAAAGGGACCAAGCGCTCTTCGTTAAGAGGGCAGAGTTAAACTGAGCAGATTTCTTAAAATTAAGCCCTCCACCTTTTTGGATCTACAAATCTTATCCCAAGAAATTGTTTGCATGCTACTACCACTGTTATACTTTTGCCAGAAGAAATCCCTTACACATTTATCCAAACTTTCAAGAATCGAGGCCGGAAGTTTCATGTTAGCCATAAGATGTTGAGGAAGACCAGCCAGTGAAGAGATAATTAAAGTCGCTCTCCCAGCCTGGGAAGGGAGCTTTCCTTTCCAGCCAGCAAGCTTCTTATTCATCCTATCCATCAAAACTTCAAAATGCTTACGCCTTGGCAAACCACAAACAATGGGGACACCAAGGTAATTTCTAAGGTCACAGTTCCAATTAGCACCAAAGGCACTAGTAACACTTGCCTTATCAGCACCATGCACATTTGGACTAGTGGTAACAAGGGATTAGTCAAAATTAATCAAATGACCATATTCATAGCATATTCTCAAAAGAGTGTTATGAATTGCTAGACACTCAGAAGGTTTGGTGTGGCCAAATGACCAGATTCCACTGAAAATGTTTTCCATATCCTATTTTACATTGAAACACAGGGAGCCTAAGTGAACTCACTTTCAAAGGGCGTCACGTGAACATGACCGTCACCAGTTAAAGTAGAAGCCAGTTTCAGGTTCATAGGTCTCTAGGCAAAATTTAGTTAAAATAAACCTCATTAACACATGCGTAAGACTTATGGAAGCTCATTTGATTAAGTTCCGTAAGAGTTATAGAAACTCATTTGATTAAGTTCCACCATGCTTCCGTAGCCGACGTCCACAACTGCCACTTTGGCAACAAGTCCCTTTTTATCTATTTTTGAGACTCGCCTCCAATTAGGCCTCACCGTAATTGTCAAGAAATTTGTTTTCAGGTAGGAGGATTTCAGAGAGCAAAGAATCAAATACTCCACAAAGAGCTCATATTTTTAATGTAAGATGAAAATAAGCAATACCCAATAGCCTCAAAGAGCTCATATTTAAGCTGTAACCAATTCAATACACTAACAAATCATAGAAAGCTATACACTTCAGGGAAAGTTGCAAGTAAACTGCTTGTACTCTTCTTGATGATTCCAAAGCTTTGAAACATTTTTTCGGAGACACTTTCTTCGCATATGTAAGCTCTTTTGCCGCTGGTGTCTCAATTGTCATTGATTCGCTTTCTCAATTTGCACCACAATCCATTCTTCGTATGGATTGTTGCACCTGTAACAAGTTCTACAGACTCTGGAGATCCTTTCAACTCCACATCAAACTTCTGTAACAACATTGCCAATGCTACTGTTGATTCCATGAGTGCAAATTGGTCTCCAACACATTTACGTGGTCCCCCACCAAAAGGTAAGAAGGCGAAATCTGATATGATCTGATTATTCCAGACACTAAAATTAAGACAATGCATGTAAATAATGGGAATATATAAAAAATAGTAGCGATTAGTAACTAACCTCATTTGGGTACAAAGCTCCAGGACTCCGGGATGGATCGAATCCAGCCCATCCTTCAACCCCTTCACTTATCCTTTGTACCAAGAATCTCTCTGGCTCAAATTCATGAGGTTTGTCCCAAAAGTATGGTGATCGGTGCAGGTTGTATATCTGGATAAGTTAATTTCTAGTAGAAGTTAACATTTTATAGAAAAAGAAACAAGAAAAAGCAAGTGAAGAAAAGATAAAGGAAGGCAAGATGTTAAACAGAAAAATTATAAGCAGGAGTACGTTCAAGCAATATATGAGACTATCTGCATGTTGGGATTTAGACCGATCCAACACACGTAGATCAATCTAATCAACTCTCCTCGAGAGTCCCCACATCTGAGATTTGATGGACCAAGAGAACAAGCAAAAGCAATAAATATGGAAGACAAAAATAAAGAGATGAAGAACACAGAAACTACGTGGTTCGGCGATCTTGCCTACGTCCATGGAATGCACCAATAATCCACTATAATCACCTTGGAGTATTACAATCTTTGAGAGATCTCTTGAAAAACCCTAACTCTCTCTTAGTGTTTTTCCTCCCTTGCTCTCGTTCTTGCCCTAACTCACAAAGGGAAAAACAACTCTCTTAAAGAAACAAAAAACTCGGGATAACTTAACATAAACCGCGATGGCTGGTCGACCGGCCGGCATGCCCGGTCGACTAGCCGGCTTGCTCGGTCAACCGGCGATCAGTCATTGTCCTCCGCTCCAATCTCCTCGTTTATGTCGTGCCCCAGTCGACGGAACAGTCAAACCCAACACTGCATCCCACCCCATCAAACAACAAATATTTTCAATATCCCTAGATATATGCACTTAATAGTGGGTATCAAGGTTTCAAGCCAGGACCAGTCCGGCCCCAAGCCACGGTACAACTGTTGTATTGTGAGGTTTTGGACAAGACCAGTACAATCAATACCGGTACGGACCAGCCATTACAACCGGTCCAGTGACCGGTACAACTGGTTTAACCAGTTCAATGTTTTTTTTTTTAATTTAAAATTGGACGGTTCTGATCGGTTCCTCCGGTCCGGCCGATCCAATATATATTTTTTTAATTTAAAAATAAAAATTGGTCGGTCCACTTTTTGTACCGGATCCGAACCGGATGGTATTGCCGGTCCAGACTGGGATCGGTCGGGACCGGTCCAATCCGTGATCTCGAGACTTTAAACCTTGGTGGGTATGGCTGATAGAAGAAAGGTGATTTGTTTTTAGCTCATGTTCATGCTTTAGGTCGACATTAATAATGCATCACTTATACCAGATGAAGATATTCTACTCACGGAAATAAAGATATCCGTCCCAGCAGGAATCACATATCCATCCTTATCACCCATGTACCCTCCTGGATGGAAAATTTACAGTTCCAGTGTTAGTTCAAATGTCATAGAAAAGAAATATCCATCACATTTTGGATGATAAAAGACATGAAAGAAGCATAGTTTTTAACAAACAAGACCACTGTAATAGTGTAATGCAAGCTTTAGAAATAACAGGTTCCACATGAGAGGCTTTTTCATGGAAATAATATGAGGAAGCTTATCTGTAAGTCTAAAGAAGTTATGTAAAATTTATAAGTTCATAGAAGTTTAAAGAAGCAAAGAAATTTTCCATATGAGAAGCTTTTTCATGGAACTAATATGAGGAAGCTTATGTGTAAGTCTATGGAAGTTATGTAAAACTTATAAGTTCATAAAAGTTCAAAGAAACAAAAAAATTCTTGGATGAAATTTTACAAAATTAATAAAATAATATCAAACAAAGTTAGGACTCCTTATACAACAACATAACTATAAATAAGAATGGGAAATATGTAATCAGTAAGAAAGTCAAAAGACATTAGCTAAAGGATTTATGGTCTGTCTCACAACATGTTGTTTCCTAACAAGACATGGTTTTTCTTCCACATGGAGTGATGGACGTGGAAAATCCAAACCATCCACTTGAAAAAGGACCCACTGGATAGATCATTTGGATAATACGCATGTGATAGATGCATGGATAATACTTCCACAGACGTAAAGTCGTAAACCTCATTGATACATGTATATGGAACTTTCAAATAAAACCATAGTGATGCAGTATGATATTATGGGTCATAACTTTATGCTCTTACATCCGTTTCAGGCGATCTTTAGTTCGTTGGAAAGCTCTCTTCGATTCCTACGTTAGCTATTTCTACTATTTTATTTAACTTTTAGTGTTTTGGTCTTCAAAATAGGATTTAAAGTTTGGTTGCTGAAAAGTGACGAATTTAAGGGTGTTTTGTCATTAGGGTTTTATTTTAGAAGTCATCTGAGATCAATTTATTTTAATAAATTTTAATGTTTTGGTCTTCAAAATAGGGTTTAAAGTTTGGTTGCTGAAAAGTGACGAATTTAAGGGTGTTTTGTCATTAGGGTTTTATTTTAGAAGTCATCTGAGATCAATTTATTTTAATGGTTCAGATTAATTAAATGGATGGCTAGGATTAGATGCTTGTGTCTTAAGTGAGGTTTTAGCATTGTTTTTAGTAGTTTCTTATTTCTTTTAGGATTGTTTTTAGCAGTTTCATATTTCTTTTAGGATTGTTTTTTTTAGTAGTTTAGGGTTTCTTTTCTTATAAATAGATGTTATGAGAAAGTTGTAATTGTTTATTGAATATTTTATAAAATTGAATTGAGATGTTTTCTCTTTTATTCCTATTGTTCTGCAGTTTTGCCTAAAACTCTGGCAACTTTAGAAGGTTGTGTGCTTCTGAGCCAGATTCATCAACTCTCTTCTAATTCGCCCTACATCACATAGCCATCAAATTTACTAATACGTGAGTTTTCTACAATAAAGACAGATGAATTCGTGGATTCTTTTGTCAACGTGGCAATGGGTTTGGGGCTAACTTGGCATGTGAAGTAGCATTATGTGGAAGTACACATGGTAAAATGGGTTTGCCTAATCATTAGCCACATGTGAAATCCATATCATACCAAGATTATTAAATTAAGAAACAACTTTTTTTTCTTTAATTAGCATAAAAGATTCAATGATTCAATCATCTCAGTCATTTCTCATTTTCAATGATTAATTGGTTTTTACAATTTATGATTTAACCATCTTTTTATTCATTTTTTTTTCTCTTTTTCTAATATCACTTTACTTTGTTGCTAGCGAGCAAAACATAAATAAATCTTGTTAGTGATCATTTTTCTACTCTCATATCATATGCTTTATGTGAAGACAACTCTATCAAGCTTTTCGTTTACTGTGATATTCTTAACTACCTCTTGTTGTTGAATCACTTGAACATCATAAAAATCCGAAAGAAGCATGTCCCTGTTGTGCTACAAGCATATTATGCGACATTTGTAGTCCTCTTAAACTCACTTTCCAAATTCAACCAAAGTTTTAATAACAATAATAACAATGAGAACAAAAACAATATAACAATAAGGCCAAGAACTATGCAACATCCAAGTTTCCTGTTATAAGGAAATAGCAGTTAGTGGATTAATATTCATTTTATTCATGTGTTGTCTGATTCACGTACTGCTGTAAACTGGCTTAAAAATATGGGTGTTCCTAGTCTCAAATCTTGGTATTGGTGGTCTGAGTTGGTTCGTGTCAAAAGCAAGTTGAATATTCAGTTGTCACATGTGTAGCAAGAGAGTAACAATGTGGTGGATGCTCTTGCTAACGAAGGTGTTCGAGCTAAGGATTTTAAAATCTACTGGCAGCAACTAGATTTGCCTAGACTGGCTAGGGGATCTTTTAGAGTTGATGTGACTGGATTTTGAAATATAAGATGGTCGTAGTTGTTAGTGAATTCTTCCTTACGGTTTCTGATCCTGGCCGTTATGTCACTGTTGTTCAGATTTTAGCTTGGGTGGATAGAGACCTGATTTTTAACATCAATAGTAGAATGTTGCAATTCACAGATCCAGGGGGGATATATCCTACTGGTGGCAGGGATGTTATGGTTTGTATTAGTTGGATGGTGGAGGCTGTCTGCTTGGCAAAGTGGATGGGGGTTGCTACTAGGTTCTGGGTTGGAGCTCTGTTTTCTTCTACATTGTTGCTCGTTTTTTTTGCAGCAATGCATGTTCCTGCATAGGGATAATAAAGAGAAGGTTCATAAGATGAATACAAGATGTAACAACTTCAACAATGCCAAATTCTGCATGTGGTTTTGGTCTGGGAGGTATTAGGCTGATTGGTGCTTATATGCTCTACTCATGGATGTCGTTGGCTATTCATATTAGTGACTCTATAGTGTTGTGTTTCTGTTCTTGGCATTTCTGCTAGAGGCCTGTTGTGGGTGACGTATGGTGGTGCCATGGTCTTGGTTCTCTCTTGATTTGGACTGAATAGGTTGGACTTATAACTTCTGCTGGGTTGCCTGCTGCCGGGTGCTATATGCTGATACTATGCTGGGACGCTCTACTAGTTTGGGCTGAGGGGTGTACTAGGTTGCTTTGTTGCTGTCCTGCTGAGTAGAGTATCCTGTTTCTGCTTAGTCTGTTATGTCTAACAAGGGGTGCTGGGTTAAGGCCTTTGCTTTAGTTTGAGTTGCTCATGGTTTTGGCTTGGGTTGCATGTAACACTTGTGGTCTGTCTACATAGCTGTGGCTAATATCTGAACTATGTAGATTCTTATCATTTTAATACAAATTACCATTTTCTTTAAAAAAAAAAAAGTAAGCTCTTCACAATAAGATATGCGTTATCTTCCTCGGTCTTCCCGTCCTTGGGACGTTGGTAGGACATCCCCTCAAAAGAGGGATGGGGTGGGGAGGGTCGGGGGTTCGATTCCGTGTTTCCCCTATGGGGGAGTGATCGAGTGACCACTAGCACGGAGATACCAAAAAAAAAAGGTGTTATCTTTCTTTGATAGAACAATTCTACATGGTACGATCTTTCAGTACAATTTTTTTTTTCACTAGTTCACAAATATTTAATATTTTCTTTACACTACAAGAACGCAATATCTTCTAATATCTGGGAGAAATAATACCTGGCAAAACATCCGATTTGAGGGAACGTCTAATAAGCAATGGGGGTTGAGGATATAGGCGAAGAGCCTCAACAACAATAAGTCGTATATATCTGAAAGCATAATGAGTTACAAATATTAGGTTTCTGAGTGAAGAAAATGAAATACATTTCTAATAGTTCTCAAAGAATTGAGAACGAAATTACATTCTATACATGGCACATCATGAATTAGTAACTGCATATAAGGTCTTCAAGCTTTCCTGGCATCTCCTATCTTATAGCTTTTGCAAAATTCTAATGATTTGGGCATTAAGACAGGCTTTGCAGTCTGGCTGCATAGATAGTGATGAGATTCAAGGTTACTTTAATCATTTCGGAGTTGCAGTTATGAAGGTGGCTCAGATTAATTATTTATTTAACTGCTATATGGTTAACTGGATTTTCTTGTATTTAATGAGTCAAAGAGTTAGATAAGGAAGGTTTAAAGAATACAGTCAAAGATCTAATGAGCCTAATTAAGAGTTCGGTATTCAATGTTTTGACTTGTAGAGTTTCAATATTTATTTTGTTAGAGTTTCTAAATAGATAAATTAGTAATTATTCCTAACTCTAAATGCATATAATAAATCAACAAGACAGCATAAGGAAGACTTTTGAAATCAATTGAATCAAAATCATTTTTTAGGGTTTTATCTTCTGAGAAATGAGAACTTTTGGGTTGCTTGGGTTATCACCTTGTAGGAGATTTTCCCTTGACTTTTCTCTGAAAAACCAAGGATTTTATGATTATTGAAGTCATACTCTTGATCATCTTCCTGATGTTTAGGTTCCCATTCTATCACTCTATATATTTATGTCTGTGTATATGTGTATATTTGTGTGTTCTTGCTTATGTATACATACATGTGTGTGTGTGTGTGTGTAGTAAAGACAAGCAGTCAAGCACATACACATTCATAAAAACACAAGATGAATAAAACACAACTGCACTTTGAAATGCATATATAAACTTCATACAATAAAGGCCTTGTTGACCTACTCCAATTTCTTCAGACATTCAAAAGTCGTTCTCCCTTCACCGAGTACTTCATCAATTTGTGCTTGAGCTTTTTTCATTTTAGAGGGATTCTGTATTTCATCATACATTTAAAAGAGCCACAATTCTTGGAAAAAGACTAAAGAGTACTCCAATTGATGGAAAATATTCCAGAAGAATAAAAAGATTGATAATTAAATGAGTTTCTTCTGAAACATATGCTTGTGTCTACTAGTGCTAGAAACGTACCTGGGCAAGTAGGAAGACAGCCCATGTAAGAACCGCAGCAGTTGTTTCATGGCCAGCAATCAGCATAGTCATCAGGTCATCTCTAAGCTGTTAAGAGATCAATGTATAAGATAACAAAAGATAACCACCATCTGATCCAGGTGACGATGAGTTATAATAGTATCTATAGACACAAGTAGTTTGGAAATGCTTAAGGAGCAACACTTGGCACAAAACAGAGAGAAACCATTTCTCTCCAGACCCACCTGCTAACTAATATGGCACAAATTCAGAGGGTTCATGTGTTCCAATATCTGTTAGGTCCAACACAGAAGACCTAGAATTCAAATTACCCGGGTAGGATTGATCAAATTCTAATTTCAATTGTCCAGAATGATGCAATGGATCAAGCAGGATCACCGAAACATGTTAATTTCAGGCGAGAAATCCATTTTTTTGTAAAAGCATCATATGCAATCAATCTAAACAGCAGATATGGTAATGGTGAGCCAGACAGAAATCTGTCATAGAGCATTGTGAACCATGTATTGCTCATGCTGAAAACAGATCTCTTGACTCTTCTAGATATAAGAGGTTAAAAGTTTACCTGACGATCATCAACATCAGCTCCCCGCATATCCACTAGAAAACGCAAAAGGCTTGCATCCTGCATAATGGTGCCAAATTTTGCATCAGTTTGTTTCCAAAATTAAGAAATTCCACAAAAATGTTATTAAACCATTTTCGAACCGAGTGGCAAGTGTATTTGGATACTATTTGGTTTGGAGGATGCATACCAACCTTTAGGTTCAAGTAATCTCTTTGTTGCAGTTTCTCAACATCTGTTTCCTGGCATGGATAAGAAAATCAATATTCAGATGACATAAAAGATAACGGCTGATAACATATTTAGCTTTGTAGTACTTTACACACGGACCAACTGCACAAAGCATAGAGAGGAAGCTAATAATATATAAATCCAACACAATTTCTATTTTATTAGTCAAAGAGTGACATCTCAGACCTTTACTTAAAGTAAAACGTTGAACAATTCATTTTTCTTAAAGCGTATACAAAAAATTCAGGAATCCCGATTAAATGCAAATATGTTCAAGTATTTGACAGATAATTCAAATATTTGTATTCTAGTATCATTTTTTCGTTTGCTTTTCAGCAAAAAAAAGACATCAAAAGGTAAATAAAAAGGTTGAATTTCAACACAAAATTGAAAGAGGATTTTATTACTTTCTGACTGGATTTTAGAAATATATATACATATAAATATATATGTGTGGGATTTCAATCTATAATTTGAAGAGGATTTTTCATTTTTGTGATTCTTGTTGACGACCATTTTTGCACTGCATGCCACATCATTTAATTGAGTTTGACAAGGCAAAGAAAAACTGTACTATCACCCCTGGACATGCCCAGTTGACATTATATGTCAAAATGGGAAAATTGCATATTTTGGTATCTAACAATAGTTGGCTCCGAACACCAATTTTTTGCGGTACTTGATGTCCTTGAATCCTCCTGCAAACACTGTAGATTGATCTAGGATGCTTAAAATAGCATAAGTAGGCATTTATGCTAAACAAATAAGGACAAACAAGAATTTCCGGACAGGCCGACCTCCCCAACAGTGCAGCGACAGGAATTAACGCCCAGCCCTACCGGGCTCCTCGGCAAGGCCAGTCAGTTTCATCGGGACATGGCTTGCGTTTAGCTTGCAAGGACAGAACTTAAAGCTCAACCTTGTCAGGCTCATGGTTTAAAATATCGTATCGAGGAAGCGTATCGGTTGGCCCAAAAAAGGATACGTATCGGGATACGTGTATACATTGTAAAAAACATGGATACAGTGGATACACAAGAAAAATAGTGGATAAATAAAACAAGACTGACTTATATGTAAAGATAAGCTAAAAATATGATAAATTGACATTTTTAATATAATACACTGACACATATAATACATATATTAACATGGAAACAAACCGCAATGCATGGAGGCGCATGGACACTTTAAAAAAACTTCAATAGGTGTACAGGATAGCAATAATGTATCACATAAACTAATAAAACATAAAAAAATAATATTCATATCTCATGGAATGGTGTGTGTGTCTCTATATCTATATAAACGAAATTATAAATTCATAATATTTTTCATAGGATGATATTTTCCTTTTAAGATACAAAATATATGATCAATCAAGTATAAAACCTAATCTAGAATGACATTGTGTACTTTTATTTAAAAAAAAAATAGAAACTATTGAATCATTTATTTAAAAATATTAAATTATTTTATACCCAAACATTATGATTAATCTATTAAACTGATAAATCAGCCTTAGATTCATCTTATGTAGAAAATTCACGTCAATACAATATTTTTTAACAGGTTTTTTTGTAAAAAAAAGAGGTAATTTATTATTTTTAAAAAATCTCTAACATTGCATATTTCTTGAAAAATAGGTAGCTAGATCTATGGATTTCACTTAGATCCATGTAATAAGATTCCAAAACATGCTTTAGACATAGTATGATTTAGAATGAAAACAAAAGCTCTTAGAATACATACCTCAGAAAACAATGCAAGAAAAGAAAAGTGCTTTTAAGCTCCAAATAGATGTTCTCAATCAACTAAGAAGATTTTGGGATGAAATTGGTTGTACTTCAGTGGGGCTTGGTTTTTTGGTTAGGGATAGAAAGAGAGTTGAACAAAGGAGTGAATGTTGTATGATATATTGTAACATATAGGCCGTAATGTATTGACCAATATGATCGATATATTACATGTAACGACTGATAATGTGTAGGAATTTACTTATCCTAAAATGCACTTGTGTATCGTGTCGATATAGTGGAGACAAGATACGATCATATCAACAAATAAGATAAGATATTTTAAACCATGGCCGGGCAACTCTATAGGGCTGGGCAGTTTTGTTGGGGTAGGGCTTCACGCCCATCCCTGTCGAGTTCCTTGGCAGGGCCGGGGAGCTTTGTCGGTTCCTAACTCAGAACCCTATTTGTTTTTTGAGACCTGTTTTCTGCATTTTTCGAACAAATGAAGCTGTTAAAATACATATTTTGAGCATTTTGACTCCCAACACTCATTAGATGTGCATATTTGGATTTGCGATATTGCCAATTTTGGCACATTTCATTCGGCATTCTTTGTCGGAAAGACTTTTAGATCCCGACACTTGCAATTAAGTTTCCAGATTTGTAATGAGAAAAACAACATGAGCTGTGCTCCATCACGGCATATCAGACTTTTTATTTGTTATTTTATTTATTTCTTCGTTTATTTATTATGTAAGACTTACACGTTGTACTGAAGAGAAGATCTTTGTCCTAGGTGAGAGCCCACTTTGGGGAGGGGAGGTTTTGTGGTCAGTAAGGATGGTGGCCAAGGTCATGGGTATCGTCGGTAGAGTTTACTCGTGAATCAGCCGATTTGGTCAGAATCTAACCAGCTGGTGAGTCAGATGAAGTTACTCAGCAATTCGGATAGGTAGATTACCGAATCACCAGGCCTATCCAAGTTTCTAAACACTGGGTCCTAGTCTATATTAAGGTATCCATGTACTCGTGCTAGAATGGATACAATTAATAAATATAAGAAAATCTTGAATGTAAAAGGAAATTCAAATAAGCAACAGACGTTATGAAAAAAATAAATATATATATATATATATATATATATGTGCGTGTGTGTGTACACGTCTTTTCATGTTGCCAGCATCCAATTTGCAAATCCTACAATATCAAATTTTCTCACCTGCCTAGTCTCTTTTGCATTTCTGATAAGTCCATCAAGGCAATCATTAATAACTTTAAGGTCATTACGAAACTTTCGCTGCCTGGGTACAATCCATCTTGATAGGGGAATTTTCCAGTAAGGAATGTAGAAAGTCGATCTATGTTCAGCTTCAAAAAGAGTACCATATACTGCCTGCAATATATTAAGGGAACAGCTAATCACAACTCTCTAGCAGCCATTGTTCAATGCAAAAATCTAGGCGATTGAGTTGAAAAGCGAAAATTTTCAATCATAAATCAGTAAGAATGAAGTATAGTATGAAGTTGAAGATTATAATCTTAAAAAAAACTCAATAAGAATGATGAACAGTCTCAACATTTAGAGTAGTCCACTATTTGAAGAGAACTAGCTTAGAAATAACTCATCTAATTGCTAATTCCCTTCAAGAAAGAGATATTCTAAAAACATAAGAACTCCAAACTAAACATGTCTTACAATAAATTACTGTTATGCACAGACTTCCTGACGTGGGACTGGCTCTACTTTAATTATTGACCCTGTGGATCCCACTTGGATTATGGTTTTTATTTTAATTCAAATTTTAGTTATTTTATGTGGAGAATATTTAGCTAGGATAAATCCTTTTGGGACTCCAAATTTTGTTGGATACTAGATAAGATTTGCCTCAGTTTCAATATAAACATGTGTAACCTCCCTCCTATTTTAATTCATATTTTAGTTATTTAATGTGGAGAATATTTAGCTAGGATAAATCCTTTTGGGATTCCTAATTTTGTTAGGTTTCCCTCCCTCCCTCCCCTCTCTCTCTCTCTTGTAAGAATCAGATTTCCTGCTTGATTCTTGTTTGTTGGCCCATCACATACGTGCAAGGTCCCTACTTGTTTGTGTATGTACAATGTGACTGCACTGTATAATTTTATTTTATTTTATTTTTTTTTTGTAAAAAAAAGAGGAACTCTTTTTTGGAGCAATTCGGCAGAAGAAGAAAACTTGGGTGTGGAACATCTAAGTTCTGGGGCTTACGAACCATAAGGATCCTTACGCCATAAACTATAATATGTGAAAAATATAAGGTACAATCAAGGCCCACCACTGAATCCAACTTCTGATACTATCCATGCAAAAGATCCGAATTTTTAGATAATTTTGAAGCATCTGATTTCCTAGGCTAGTATCATGTGTGCCCTGAAAAATGTCTGGTCCCCTATACAGCTGCCTTGGCATCAAGGCGAGCGCATTTAATAATTTACCAAATTTCCCTGCTTCACTTGCCTTCTTCCTTTTGCATTCTCCCTCACATTTCTTTGCAGTACTGAACCTCTTGTGTTCACTTACATACTTTATCTTAATGCAAAAATCCAAACAATGAAAAGGAATGCAAGAGATGCAATGCATTATAGGTTAAAGGGATCTGGGCTCATGTCCAATATAATTTTTTGGGGGGGTCCATAATAAAGATGCTCAACATTCTAGTTCTGTAGTTAAATATGGAAAGATATATAATTTTGGTTGTGGGGCAAAAACTTTGTAATGGGAACTGGAACTAGGAAAGAGCAAGAAAAAACAAGAAAAAGAGGTTAAAAAAAATAGTCTCCATACAACATGTCCTTTAATGGTACACCCCTAAACAACATGTCCCTTGCAACTCCACCTTTGGCTAATCTGTCAGCTAGTATGTTGGCTAATCTTAATATATTGGGGAACGAGGCGTTCATGGACAAAGACCTGATCAAACGAATAATGTGGGCTAACATCCATGAGCAATCATATGAAGGATTCACCCACGAAACAACAATAGGTGAGTCTCCCCCAGTCTCCATCAACAGCTATTAAGACAGAAAATGAGAGAAATCATCTAATAATCGCAAGATTCATAAAGGTAGTTACCAGAAATTCTACAGATTCCAACATGCCTTGCTGAAAATGTTAGGCGCTTTGATAATCGAAAGTTTTTTTTTCCCATTTATATCTTTACCAATGAAATGGAAAGGATAACATTAATTCAAAAAATATAAAATGAAATTTGGTAATGAACATTGAAAGCATCTTAATTTCACCAGTAAGAGTAGGAATCATGAACAGTAGAGAAGAGAATATATAGAATGTATATTCACTTAATCAAACCTTAATAACAGGAGATTCTTTAGTGATGGAACCAAAGTCAAAGTTGAATACGCCAAGCCCAATAATATCAAGTGCCAAACTTGAAAACTCTGCTTCTAAATCTAACTCAATTGTTTTTTCTTCATCCAAGTCCGCCCTTTCAAAATATTTCTCGAATTTTATTATTGTTCTTTCTGAACAATCAGTAAATATTTTGACCATAGCTTCCAGGTACAGTGCATGGAACCCAGGAGCAACAACTGCAAGTATGGAAGTCATAAATTGAATGTGTTAACCTTCCATAAAAGAAGTTCCACAAGTGACAGCTTTAAAAAGACGTACCTCTAGAAATTTTAACATAGCAGAAAAGGGAAAACAAAACACATCTGTTTTCTATCCAAAGGCTCTCAACTGAACTCCACATGACTTTCAGACTTCCATCTACTTTGAAAAAAATGTGAAATTTTTATTTATAACAATGCAAACCAAGGTACAAGTAATAGAAGTACATCAGGCAGATGCTTCCATGGCTTCTGTTCGAAATGCATACAAAACCAAATTTGGTTTCAAATAATCTATAAGAACTTGGTATTTGATTCAAGTAATTGCAATATCTGAATAAAATGAAGAATGAGAAATTTCATCGCCTAATCGACAAAAGCCTTATTGCAGTTTACGATAAAATTAGAGAAAATCTAGTTATTCTAATAGTTTCACCCCAGACTTTTAGGTTTAACATTGTTTAGGACTCCCCAATCTACAACTTGTTTGGTTTGCTTTTCTTTTCTTTCTCTTTTTTATTTTTTGAACCGTGGTGGTGGTGGGCAAAATTGGCTTTCTCTTTCTTCTGGGGGCTTTTTCATTATAGATTTTATATTTGCATAACATTCTATATTACTACAATCATATTTTATCGCCATATTTTACGTTACTAAAGATTGACTATCTACAAATTGGTTGGGTTAATTTTCTTTCCAAAGTTATTATTGTTCTGTTTGTATAGTTTAAATACTACTAATTATTGATTTGATTTATAAGAAGATTGTATGTTATAGATCTAGTAAATTAATTATGAATTTAACATATTTCATGAATTCAATAATACATTTTAAATTTATAAAAAAAAATCCAAAAATTAAACCATATGATTATAACACATATTCTTCATCATCATATGCATAATTTATATATAATTAGATTGCATTAACACAATTGCTGGACATTTCCACTCCTTGTCTTGTCTTTTTAGTTCTCTATTATTTTTTTGTTTCTTTTATCATCATTTTGTACGCTTGTATATTTTGTACTTTATCCTCCCACTCTTTTAATAAAATCCTAGTCATCAATAAAAAAGAATTTACTCAAAAAAAAAATTTGGAAATGGTAAATTCCGGAGTATATAAATGAGAAATCAGCTTTACAAGGTTCATACATGCCTAGCCCATCAGGCCAAACAACAAATTAGAAGTATAGTGCCAACAGGCATACACGTATAGACTAATTTACTCAAAATTTTACCTTTTAATACTTTTACAAATAGAAAAACTAATTAATTATTTAAATATAATTGGCAGATTGATATGTTAATCTCATCTCTTTTTCACTCCATAAAAGAAAAAAAGTCTCTTTTCAAACTCTCTAATCTCTTGGCTATAGATATTGGAATATAGAAAGTCACACAAAGTACGTTGAGACATTAGAGAGCTAAATTTCTATGATTGTAAGATTGCCTCCCTCAGGGAGAAGTCCCCTTTTCAATACAGTATCGGTCAACCGTATCGTATTGCGCGATACGGTTCGATAATTTCAATTTATCGACTGATACACTATCGACCATATCTACCTTGATACGCTATTTCAAACCATTTAGTAGAACGAAGATTGGTACTTGAAATTTTCAAGTATCAAAGATACCTCAAAGCATACTGAGATATATCACAAAAAATGACACTATATTCAGACATGATTAAATACGATGGCCAAGAAAATGTTATTAGATTACTAGGATTGTTAGATTTCTTTTTTGACTGAATGTGTCAAAAATAGAAGTGAATTTTATAACAAGGTGAAAACACTATCTAAAATGGTAATTGTTGCTGATGCATAAAACCACTAGCTTGTGAATATGATTCTGTGATTTTGAAACTAGACTGATGTAGATTGCAATCAATAAATAGTGGCAGAAATATATTCCCTTGATACAATTACAAATATTGGACTTGAAGTTTATGAATCTACTTGCTATCTTAAACTAATTAATATTTAAACTGACGTTTCACTTTTAGTACCATTAAGTGTTGTCCCAAAACATCTGCTTAAAAACAATATGAGCATCTGCTTGAAAACATTTTGAAATGTAAGATAACCAAAATCTAACAACCAAAGCTGAGGCATTTGCAAGTTTTTTTTTTTTGATAAATTTTTCTTTTGTAAGCCATTGTGTATAAAGAGAAAAACTAAAGAGAGGAAAAAAAACACCTGAATTTGGTCAAACAAAAGAAAAACTGTAGTTTGCTGCTTCAAGTTAATAAAACATAATGCCATCTAATGTTAAAGTACAAACAATATGACTTAACAGGCTCCCAAAAAAATTAAATATAAAAAAACTAATTTAATATCCGGGGTTTATGTCCCCACTATGTGGGGTCAGGGGTTCCACATCACCAAAAAAAAACAATTAAATATAAGTATATGTCAATTCATGTTCATGTAGAAGCTTAATGCTCAATCATAAGTTGTGCCCAAAAGATGTAGGTCATACATAAGGCTAATTGTTATAATTTCTTTTTCCTCACCTCTTCTCCTCTGCTTCCAGGTGTCAAGGTCAGCAGGTATGAGCCCTTTCCCCATTATTGGTTCAAGGATATCAGCAAGAACTCCCTATGTAAGAATGGTTAAGAACATGCCGTTTAATAATGGTTAAGAGCCTCTAAGAAAGGATTTCCCTTTGATTAAATATGATATCCAATTGATATGTCAAATGCACTTTCTTTCATCATATTCTATGCTATTTCTGTTTGCTTATAATTTTTTTATCATTAGTAAAAACTTAATGAGGACAAGAGGAAGGCAAACAAGGTAACAAAAATAAAGGAAAGAAAAATTTGAAGGCATATTATCCCACTATATAAACACATCTATGAGGACCCATATTTGGCTAAAATATCTACTAAATTATTGCTGACATTTGGGACACAAGAACAAAAAGTTAAAAGAAAGAGCCATGTTTTGAATTCCTTTGACAACATAAACGAATCTAAAGAAAATTTTATTTAGCCCAACATATTGCATTAGTGGAAGTTCCTTTAACCACAATATGTGTGTGTATGTGTTTGTGTGTGTATATATATATATATGTATAGGTAAGTAAAATACTTCTTAGAACAGCAAGTCTCTAGAAGACCGAACTACAAAAACATCCATGCAACTCATTTAAAAACTAACAGAGAAGTAAAAGAAAAACAAAAACATGAATCAAAGTATTATGTTGTACCTTGTCATAAGAAAATGCATTTTCACGAAGAATACATCTTGCAACAATTGGGTCCGATATAACAACAAATGATTTTGGCCCAAAGGCAAGTTTGTAAACCGCGCCATGCTGCCCAAAAGAAAGGGATAGAACATAGTTAGTAAGTTCGGGGACGGCAAAAATGCGGTACAACAAACGTTCGAGAACAATTCAAATTAAGTGTCATAAAAATACAGTAAAAGTTCGGCAATAAAATACGAGAACGTCAAAGATTCGGAGACAGTGATGTTCGTGTATAATACTTTTAAGTGGAAAAAGTTCGGAAGTAAAAATTCGGTACTTCATATATGTTAGTTATTTTGTTGGCGTTCATAGCAACGATATTCAAGAGATATTCAAATTCAAGTAATTCTCAGAGATATATCAGGATATTGCTGGAGATTACCTACAGCTGGTCAATCATTTAAAAAGAGAGAATTCTAATTAAAGTTGGACTCAAACTCAACTTAATTAGATTCAGTTTGGACTTTCTAAATTCCGTGAGATTTTGATTGACTGAGGAGATTAAGATTTGATGAGAAGGTTTGGATTTGTTTTAAAAGATTGTTATGAAAGGATCTCAGAAGATTAGATCAGTTCAAAAATAAATAAGGGGATTTTGTTTTTGAAATCAGAATCAGATCTCACAAATCAGAATCAGATCTCGCGTTCAGTTGTTGTTGCAACAAATGTTACAACATTCCAAATCTTATCCCTATCCAAGATTTGATTCAAATCTTCATACTGCTCTATATAAACCTCTCATCAGATACGAGTTTAGCAAATTCTCAGAGTTCAAGTTTATTACTTTTGAGTTGTTCAAGTTTACAGTTCTTCAGGAGAAGAACTTTGAGTCTTCGGGAGAAGACAGTTTGCAGAATTGAAGGGAGTTCAACTATGCAGACATTGAAGACGAGTGGTGCTCACTGAACAAGTCCAAGAAGTTGATTCTACACTACGGCGACAGAAATTAAGAAGGAGAGAGGGAGTCTTCATTTTGTGTAAGTCCAATTAGTGATTGTAATCTTGATAACTTAATGGATTGTTCAATGTCTGGGCATGGCCCCGAGGAGTAGATTTTTACTGAACCTCGTAAAAATTGCCTGTGTCCTTATCTTATTATCCTTTAGATAATTTAATTAATCTAATAATCAATTGAAATTGGATTAATTGTTAAAACCGGATCTAACAATATAT
>JAUPMG010000019.1:16142775-16169107 GCA_031762675.1 Pachysandra terminalis
CCCCCCCCCCCCCCCCCCCCCCCCCCGCCCCCCCCCCCCCCCCCCCCCCCCCCCCCCCCCCCCCCGTCGACGGTCTTTAAGATGTGATGACCACGAGCACCGGTATCGTCGACAGTCAGGCTGAACCTCGACGCGCCGATCAATGATTCAACGACGTCAGGCGACGACAGTGTGCTACCTTATGAGCTGGCCATTAATGAGCTACACATTAGATTGGCCGTTACACTTGTATTAATTTAGTCATTATACTATTATTAACTTGGTTATTACATTATTAATCGGGGTGAAAGTGAATACAAAAGTCAGTTATAAATGAAGAGAATGGTGACACTTGTCACCATCCTAGAGCTGTTCCTTTGCCTATATGAAACTTGGGAGGCTTATACCAAGAGGGAGAGAAAGAAGGGCAAAATAAGCCTAAAGAGAAAAGAGATTTGAAAGAGAATATTCATACTTAGGAAATCTATGCAGAGATTTCAAGCAAGAAAGAGTGATAGTGAGTTGGGAAGACTTGTGATAGGCAACTCTTAGGGTGGCACGGGTTTGAACTTGAGCATATCCTATCGTCAGGTTGGTAGCCTACCTTCTACACCTTCTTGACCTGCTCCCTTATACTCGGTTCGAACAAACATATTGTGAACAGTCGTATCGTAGCGGTCTAGGCCCGAGTCAGACCTAGCTATCTCGACTCCGAGACATGACATACACTGGATTATGTTAACCAAAAACCTACCTACAAAAGGATATAATATACTTTTAGAATACTAAAAATGGTGAGTTACTAATTTAAAAAAAATCAAAATAATTTAATAATTATTTTAGGAAACTAATAGGGATTTTTTAATAGGGAAAAGGTCATATAACATCCATTGGGTATTTGATTGTCTAGGTATTATGCTAAACCTAAGGTGCGGCCTGTAGAGAATTTCCCTTAAAAAGAAACCGTTAATTTTAAAGGCTGATCTGAGTTCTTGTCCTTTGATACTTTTTAGCTGCGCAAACTAATCAAAAGCAACCTTGTACTCAGGGTCTCATACACTCTGAATCTCTGAATCTCTGCTACAGATTGATGAAGTCTTCTGCGATTTAGCCGTAGAACTGTCGAGAGAGAGAGAGATGGAGACTGGCTATGTGGTTATTGAGAAAATCGGAGACAAATCAACTGTTACTCGATGCTATTCCAAGTATCCCCTCAAATTCATTATACCCAGAAAGGTTAGTTTTCGATTTCTATAACAATGATCGTCTCTTGAGTCATGATCATGGCTTTGGGCATTTGGGGTCCCTTGAAATTCGGTAATCTTCTTACAGTTATTAGTTAATCAAATTAGAAATGTCTCATAATCTCCATAAATTTGATGGGTCCCAGGTGGGTTCTTCCAAAATTGATGCTGTTTGGATTTACAGCCTCACCTATGGTGGTGGAATAGTCTCTGTATGTCCCTCTATCCCTCTCTCTCTGACAAAAATGAAATAAATGGTTCTTGATTGTGTGTGTGTGTGTTTCTTTAAATTGGTTGTGGGGAGACCGTATATCATGTCGGTTGACAGTTGGAGACGGTTGTACCACAGTTTTGACAACCCAAGCTTCCACAAAGGTCTGTCTGTCCTCTCTCTCTCTCTCTCTCTCTTTCTAATGGGGTTATAAATTGGCTTATTAGTTGGATATTGTTAGAGTGATTTTCATTTTTTTTTCCTACTTTGTTATTTGATCTCTTTTATCCATTCCAGATATTTGTTAAGTATAACATTGTGGGGGTATTTAGCTTTAATTCAATGTATTAATATCCATTTATTTGTTTTTTGCTTCTTTTAAAACATTTGACGTGATTGTCGTATAGGTAAACAAGTCTGTGGGAATGAAGTGTTCTGAACAATCCCTCGAGGTTACGTCATTTCTCAAACTAATGTCTCTCACTCTCTCTCTCTCTCTATATATATGTGTGTGTGTGTGTGTGTGTGTGTGTATAATTTATTGAAATGTAAGAAACTAGGAGTGAATACTAGTAGCTTTAGCCTCGGCTAGGCAGTTAAAATTTACAAACCAATATGGTGCTATTTATTTCTCTTGTTCTAAGTGGTTTCTCTCTTTCATATCCCACAAACTATATATGCAAACACACATATAAACATAGACACAAACATATATAAGGGGCGGAACCAGGATCTAGAAATGGTGGACAAGGACTTGCAGATGCAGATTTGGGGTTGCGGTTCGACGGGCTTTATTCAGAAATCTGCAGTAGGGGCTTCAGGAGGTAATCAACTAGCTTGGAAGAAAGACAAATTAGAGCTTATTCATTCAGAAATCGGAGATTTTGTGGTTTCAGCGGTGTTTTTGGAAAAGGGCGATAATGGGGGAGGGCATAGGATGATTTCATCAGTTTATGGTCCAAAGGATCACAGCAGACTACAGGAATTGTGGGAAGAAATTGAGAAACATAAAAGGGGGTGGATGTGTCCTTGGAGTGTAGGGGGTGACTTTAATGTGATTAGATTTTGTTCGGAGAGATCGGGGTGCAGAAGAATGAACTCATATATGCAAAATTTCTCAAAGTTTATTGACATAAATGATTTGATAGAAGTGCCTCTGTTTGGAAAGGAATTTACTTGATCAAACAACCAGGAAAACCAAGTATCTTCTAGACTGGACAGATTTTTGATGTCGGTAGAATGGGAAGAAGCATTTGCTTGTGTGCAAGCCATCTCTTTGCCTAAGGTGACATCAGATCATACCCCAATCATGTTAGAATGTGAGGATAAGTTGGTGAAAAAATGTCCATTTCGATTCGAAAATATGTGGTTGGAGGAGGAGAATTTTGTAGAGCTGGTGCAGAGTTGGTGGCACGGTTTTGAGATTAGAGGATCCCCAAGTTTTGTGTTCTGTAGAAAACTGAAACTTCTAAAAGAAGAGCTTAAGAAATGGAAGAAAACCAAGTTGGGGAGGGTGGAGAATAAAATGGGGAGTTTGTTGGAAAAAATACAGAAGTTTGATGTTGCGGAAGACAATAGGGAAATATGCTGGAGACAGAAATCTAGATCTCTTTAGTTGAAGGAAGGAGATAAAAATACAAAGTTCTTTCATAAGATGGCGAATGCAAGGAATAGAGTGAACACAATCAGTAGAATTGAAGCGAACGGGGTGATTTTGAACGAGGAGGGGGAGATTAAGAAAGCTATTGAGGATTATTTCAGATCTATTTTTGTTGAAGAGAGTTCTTTGAGATTTTGGAGTTTGAAAAATTAACATCTCAGGTAGGGAATGATATAGAGAAGACCTTGTCCGAGGAGGAAGTGAGGGAGGCGATTATGAGTATGGAGGGTGATTAGTCACCAGGCCCGGATGGCTTTTCCATGGATTTCTATAAGAAGTGTTGGGATATCATAAAAGAGGATGTTATGAGGGTGTTTGTAGAATTCTTTGAAATCGGAAGGTTTGAAAGAAGTGCTAATGCAACTTTTCTGGTTTTAATCCCGAAAAGGGAGGGAGCAATTGGACGAAAAGACTTCTGCCCTATTAGCTTGGTGGGTAGCCTATATAAGATTATTGCCAAAGTCTTGGCAAACATACTAAAGAAGGTAGCTGGCTTGGTGATTTCAAATTCTCAAAGTGCGTTTGGGGGGAGGGGCACAAATTTTGGACGGAATGTTGATAGCAAATGAATGCATTGACTCAGTTTTGAAAAACAATCAGAATGCTTTATTGTGTAAAGTAGATATGGAAAAGGCGTACGACCATGTGAGTTGGTCTTTCTTATACTATGTTTTGGAAAGGATAGGGTTTGGGGAAAAATGGATAAAGAGTTGTATCTCGACGGTCTCCTTGTCTATTCTAGTGAATGGGACAGCTGTGGGATACTTCTTGACCACAAGGGGTATTAGACAAGGGGACCCGCTATCCCCTTTTTTATTCATATTGGTGGCGGAATGTCTAGGCAAAATGATAAAGTGGGCAGAATCTCTGGGTTTGACTCAAGGTGTGAAGGTGAAGGAGTCGACTCCGAGTATTTCTCACCTCCAATTTGCATATGACACATTGATTTTTTGTAGAAATAAGCAATCTTATCTGAAGGCGTTGAGGTGTATGTTCGTTTGTTTTGAAGCTGTATCGGGTCTTCGTATTAACTTGGCAAAATCTGAATTAATTGGAGTGGGGCCCACAGGTAATCTGATGCAGAAAGCAAAATGGTTGGGATGTAAAATTGGTTCGTTGCCATTAGAATATTTGGGGCTCCCTTTGAGGGCGAAATACAAGAATAGGAGTGTTTGGAATAAGGTGGTGGAAAGGTCAGAGAGAAAGTTGGCAGTGTGCAAAGCGAGATATCTATCAAAAGGGGGAAGACTAGTATTAATTAAGAGCTCTTTGACAAATCTGCCATCATACTTTATGTCAATGATGAAAATTCCGACGTCAGTCACAAGGAAATTAGAGAAACTTCAAAGGTACTTTTTGTGGTCCGGTTGTGAGGAGTTGCAAAAATATCATTTAGTGAAGTGGGGCGTGATATGTTTAAGAAAGGAAGAGGGGGTTTAGGGTTAAGAAGCCTTACTAGGTTTAACTTGGCTTTGGAGATTTGGGAAAGAGGAAGGTGCGTTATGGCGGGAAGTGGTAAGAGCTAAGTATGGGGTAGAGGGAGGAGGTTGGTGCACAAAAAATAATAAAGAAGCATTTGGTGTGGGGGTTTAGAAAGCAATATGTTCGGCTTCGATTTTCTTTGAGAAGGGAGTGAGTTATAAGGTGGGAGAAGGTAATAGGGTTAGGTTTTGGAAGGACTCTTGGAGTGGAGATGGATCTCTTCTACAAGAGTTTCCGGGGATTGCAGCAATTGTGGAAAACTTGAATTATTGGGTTAAGGATCATCTCATAAGGCAAGGGGAAGGGTGGGGTTGGGATTTGAAGTTAAGATGAAATATTTTAGATTGGGAAATAGAAGAAGTGACAAAATTGGTGGAGAGGGTTTATAAAGTACAGGTGAGAGTGGGTGGCGATTGTAGAGTGTGGAGAGGAAAAGATGGAGAGGAGTTCTCGGTAAAAGCTATGTACGACTCAATGGAGGGAGAGGGTAGGCGGAGGGTCCTTGGAAACTAGTCTGGAATGCGGGAATACCATCCAAGGTGTCTTTTTTTCCTTTGGGTGGCAGCTCAGAACAGAATCCTTACTTGTGATAATCTCAAAAGGAGAGGGTGGTTTTTGGTTTCGAGGTGTTGCTTGTGCAAAAAAGAGGAGGAAAGCGTCTCGCACCTACTACGACATTGTGAAGTAACTAGGAGGACCTGGTTTTGTTTCATGAACAGATTTAAAATAGAGTGGGTGCCGCAAGAACATATAAGGGCAGAACTAAGCAATTGGGGCTGGAAGAAGAAGAAGAAGAGAGGCAAGCGAAGAAGCAATATTTTATGGAATTTATGCCCGGCAGCAATCTTGTGGACGCTTTTGGGGGGAAAGAATTCAGAGGATTTTTAAAGATCAAGAAACAGATACTTATAAACTGATAGAACATGTTTTACAATTACTATTCTTTTGGACATCTAATTACACAGAATTTGGGGGGATTAGTTATACAGATTTTGACTTTTCTTGGGGGCTGAAGTGGGACATATAATCCCTATTCGATGGTGGAGGTGAATGTAATATGTATGTAATATTTACTTTGTATAATTTTTGGCCTTAGGGCTACTTTAATAGAAATTTTATTTACCGATCAAAAAAATATTATAGGGGGCAACCAATTGTTGGTTGTTAATGTCATTTCTCAATTCCACAAATCAAATGAAACCAGCTTGACCATTAAAAAAATTGTGGTTCTGTTTCTTTACTAAGGCTTTTAAGCTCTTCAATTTTGCCTAGCCTCCCTGTATCCTTTATAATTTTTTTTTTTTCTTTTATCAGAGAAAGTAAATATATAATAGTCTGCTGAAATGAAAAACATTACAAGAGTCCCTTCAGTACACCAAACGTGTACATCAAGAACCAAAACAACCAAAAGTGCAAACCCCTATGGCAAATACAACATCCTATCCCTTTTTTCAAAAAATCTAATCGACAAAAATCACTATTACACCCACAGATCTTCAGGATTGGTATTACGGAACTCCGGCGCCATCAAAACCCTGTTGAAAAGAGAGGATCTTGCTTTTCTGATTAGTTGATGAGACGTAGTCTCTGAATCTTCAAACACTTTCCGGTTCATCTCCTTCCAAATAGTCCAAATTATCACAGCTGGACACAATCCAAGGCACACTAGCAGAAAATAGGGAGTTGGGCTGAACCCAATACACTCCAAATTGCTGCAGAAACCAGCTCCAGATAGAACTTGCCAAGGGGAGTGCAGCAACAGATGGTCTATAGCTTCCTCATTACTTTTGCACATAACACACCTGTTGGGGATCAACCAGCCCCTACTAATTAGATGATCCACCGTGAGAATTTTATCAAGTACAGCCATCCACATAAAGAAAGCCACCTTAGGAGGGATGAGCGATCTCCAAATTGACTTTCCCGGTTCAAACTCCACACCCACTTCATTCAATTTATCATAAAAAGATCTAACTGAGAAGAAACCATGACCATTATGTAACCATCTTCTAGTATCCTCCCCCACCCTCCGCTTCCATTTCCCCATTCAATTTAAAAGTAATGCCATCGAGCTCATTTCCCAGTCAAATAATGGCCTTCTGAGTTGTATATTCCAATTTCCCTCCCGACTCTCACTCCCCTCTCCAACCATAGTTTCCTTAACTCTCACCCCCCTTGTTAGCCGCTATTAGATAGATAATAGGAAAAGACTCCATAAGGGAACTAATCGCAAAATCTCACCCTATCACTCTCCCCTACCACAAAACTAATCCCTTTCTTGAAGCATTCGGCAATAACCATAATGGCCTTCCAAACACCCACTCCATATGAACCCCTACAAACTTCAGAATTCCGGCCCCCAAAAGAGGACCCATATTTTTCCTTTGTAACCCTTCTCCACAATCTACCCCTTTCCTAAACCTCCAATGCCATTCCCCAAAAGAGCCTTATTAAAGTTAACCATTGACTTAATACCCAACCCCCATTCCTTTTTGGATTGACAACCCACTCTCCAATCCAGTAAGTGATACTTATGGTTCCCATTATCATTCCCCCATAAAAATCTCGTTTGGAGTCTTTCCAATGTGGCCATCACGAAAACTGGTATTTTGAACATAGACAAGAAATAAGTGGGGAGATTTGCTAAAGAACTACTAATAAGGGCCAATCTGCCACCTTTTGATAACAATTTACCTTTCCATCCCTCCAGCTTTTTTTCAATTCTTTTCACTAAAGGATCCCACACAGACTTATTTTTGAAAGAGGCACCCAAAGGTAATCCCAGATAGGTCGACGGGAAGTGACCCTTGCTGCACCCCATAAGCTCACACATATTCTCAAAGTTCACCACCTCCCCCACCTCAAACAGCTCACTTTTACTCAGGTTTATTTGCAGCCCGGTAACTGCCTCGAAACAGATAAGAATATGTCTCAGTACTATCAACTGATCTATGGATGCTCCACAAAGCAGGAGAGTATCATCCGCAACCTGAAGATGAGTAATTTTAAGTCCATTAGATCCCACCTCGAACCCCTCTAAAAGACTATTTGCTGCCGCATTGTCCACCATCCTACTCAAAGCTTCAGTCACCAAAATAAATAAATATGAGGGGAGAGGATCCCCTTGCCTTAATCCCCTAGAAGGGATGATAAAATTCGAGGCCACTCCATTCACCAAAGCCGAAATAGATGCATATGAGAGACATGAACTGAACCAACCCCTCCACTTTACACCAAACTTCATCTTTCTCAACACGTATAGAAGGAATCCCCAATTTGCATGGTCATATGCTTTCTCCAAATCTAGTTTACAGATTAAACCCTTGCCCTTTGCCCTCATTTTAGAATCCAGACACTCATCTAAAATTTGTTTACCTCCCACAAAAGCTGATTGTGAATCGGATCCAACTGAAGGAAGGACTTTTTTCAATCTGTTTGCAAGGATATTAGACAGAAATTTATAGAAGCTGGAAATCAAGCTTATTAGTCTAAAATTCTTCAAAAGAACGTCACCACACTTCTTAGGGATCAAGGACAAGAAAGTAGCACCAGCCCCCTTCCCAAGCCCTCCCCTCTCCATAAAGTCTTCTATGGCTAACATTAAATCCTTTTTAATGATGTTCCAACACTTCTTATAAAAAGCTAGAGTAAATCCATCCTGGCCTGGTGCCTTAACCCCTTCTAACTGATTTAACACATCCTTAATTTCATCCTCAGTGACCCCTTTTTCCAACATGTCTCTGTCTTCATCTGAAATCTCTGGGAAGACCAATCCATCTAAACCAGTTCTATATGAAACTGATTCTGTAAATAACTTTGAGTAAAAATCCTCCACAGCTTTCTTGATCTCATTCTCATCTTTCAAAACAACCCCATCCACCTCTAGGTTAGTGATATGGTTAACACTAAATCTAGCATTTGCCAAACAGTGAAAGGACTTTGTATTCTTATCTCCCAACTTGAGCCAAAGTGCTTTGGACTTCTGTCTCCAGCTAATGCCCTCCATTTTTGGTAGTTTCTTAAACTCAACTTTATGTCCCTCTCTCAAACCCCATTCCTGCGAGTTTAAACCATCCTTTTCCTCTTTGTTGTCCAAAGACCCAATAACCTCCAGCACCCCCTTCATTTTCTCATCCACACTCCCAAAAGATTCCTTGTTCCATTTCTTAAGTTCCAATTTTAACACCTTCAGCTTTCTCACAAAAACTACAGTGGGAATCCACTGAATCTGAAGTCATTCCACCATTTGTCCAACTTCAACAGAAAATCTCTATCTTCAAGACACAAAATTTCGAATCTGAAAAGTGCAGACTTGATTAGAGACGATGAGCAATCAAGGATAATCGGGGTATGGTCGGAGGTTGGGCTGGGCAGAATAGAGGAGCTCACACAAGGGAAAATATCCCCCCAAACCACAGATATTAGAAATCTGTCCAGTTTTGATCTTGACCTTTTAGTTGACCATGTAAAATCACCACCTGACAATGGCACTTCCACTAACTCATTAGTGTTAATAAATTCCGAGAACATCTTCATATTTCTGGTAATATTAGTACACCCCTTTCTTTCATCACAAAATCTGACAACGTTGAAATCCCCCCCAATGCACCAAGGAATTTTCCATTTCTTTCTAATTAAACATAGTTCCTCCCACATACAGTCTGTTGCAGCCCCATCCGAAGGACCATACACACTAGCTACCAGCCAAATCTCATTCATTTTGAGGGATCTAACCACCACAGTTAATGAATACCTTCCCCTATAAACCCAAATTAATTTGTAGTCTTTCCTCTTCCACCTCGTAGCCAAACCCTCTGAGGCACCCACAGCAGGATTACACTCCCAAACTATGTCACCTTCACTCCATATATCCCTAACTAGTTTACTCTCCTCATTACTCAACGTGGTCTCCTGGACAAGGTTTTTATTCTTGGGATCTTGGATCGGACCGGTTCGGGCTGATCCCGATCCGGATCGCTGATCCAAATGTTGGATCTTTAATTAATTTATTTATTTTTTACATTTTTGGATAGGCCGGACCGACGATACCGGTCAGGATCGACCGATATCGGACCGATCCAGGCCTTGGATCCTTTATTTTATAAATTTAAAAAAAAAAGGAGATCGGTTGGATTGGCCGATCCAGTCACTGGACCGGTCCTGATCGGTATCGGTTGGACCGGTCCGATTCAAAGCCTCACGATACAATTGTTGTATTGTGGGTTGGGATCGGACCAGTCCTAGCCGATCCAAACCAATCCTTGAAACCATGCTCCTAGATAAACACCATGTCCACCCCCATACTTTTTAGTGAAGATTTTACAATCATTCTTTTTTCTGCATCATTCATTCCCCTCCCGTTCCTTGACACAAATTTTATCTTCATGTACTAACTGAAGCAACCCCTCTACTTATTCTTCTACTATGACTTCTGGGGCTGATAGACACCCCATTTTCACACATGTTCCAAGTAAGTCTCTGAAGCTCCCTACACTTTTTGATACCTGAAGTAGCCTCCCTCCTATGCTGCTGTTCTATGGCTACGAACGGAGCCAAGGTTTCCTCTTCAAAATCTTCACAAGACACCCCCAAGAACTTTTTAAACTCCATTATTTTATTGAGCACCCGATTGGATGATTCATGAGTATAATTTTTATATTGGAATGATAGGTATAGCATAAGGTTTCTTTGATCCATAAATGTTTCCCCAATTTGAGGTTTTACCATGTTAAAAACTGTCTTTATTTTATTTTCCTATCTCACTATCATCATTATAATCTTCAACATTTATAAATTTTACTCTCTCGTTTTCGTTCCTTGAAATATTTTTCTCAATCAGTTTCTTTCCCTAAATTTTGTTGGGGTTGCATGCAAAATAATTTTTGGGCTTAGGAATAGTAACTCGGAAATAATTCTTTTAGGGTTTTAACTGATTTTCTTCAAGAAACAAAATCAAAGAAGAAAGAAACCATATGCTGCGATTAAATTTAGAATGAGAAAAAAAATACAAACAAATGATCATCATCATGAAAGAACAAGATTGGGTATTAGAACACCAAGTAAATAAATTTATTAAAGAATGAATCCTATTACCAAAATACAGTCATACCGAAGCGATGGAATTTGCTTAAGAACACTATATGAATCTAAAGCAAATGAACATGAAGACGAGAAATTTCAAATACAACATACTTTTGGTCAATTGATATTGATGCAAATTCTTGCCGCGTGTTGGCTTTTTCTATTGTTTGGTAATTTTCCATTATAGAAATCAAATTTCTTATGAATTGGCCTTTGAAAATCCCTAGTTTTGAAGATTTAATTTACTGATTTTGTTATGCACAATGGCATAGTGTCATGTAGCTACAATCGCATACTTAGTCCTTTTGTGTTTCATGCCTTGTGTTTATCTTTCTTTATATAAATAAACAAACGAAATAAGTTATAATCAATGTGAAGTTTAAAAGTTGAGATCCTAATTTTTATTTTCTGGGGATTAAAATATGAAAAGTTCCAATTCCTTTAAACTATTTATGTGATAATGTTTCTTAGTAACAATGGCAAATTTGTGCCATGCAGTAGGCAAGTATTGGAAGCAACACTCTTTTGGTTGTCATTCCAGACCCAGTTACATGCTTTTCCACTGCAAGGTATGCCCAAAAACAGGTCTTCCTATTGGTTTCAGACTCGAGCTTGATTTTAGTTGACTGGATTACCAGTGGGCGCCATGAAAGCGGAGAAAAATGGGAGTTTGAACTGTATAAGAGCACGAATCAAATCTTTTTAGAGGGGGACCAGCCTCTGTTTCTAGATTCGGTATTTCCTTTTCCCTTTCATCGATGGACCATTTGATTCCAAACATCTGCCAAGTAGTATGCATGCTCATTATATACAATGTTATCTCTATTTCAATGAGCTGTGGCGGTTAACTCTAGAAATATATTTATTAGTTTTTAAAGTTTTATTTGATGAATTTAGGTACTATTGGAGCCGGGAAGCACTTCCAATATTAGCGAACGGATGCAGGATTACCAAGTTATTGCCATGGTCATACTCTTGGGGTAGGTGATTTTCCAAATCTTCCATGATGATTTCTCGTTCAATTAAAATGTTTACTAATTCTTGTTGTTACTTGGACGTAGCCAAAGTTGAAGGATGTTCAAAACCAAGTTCAAAAAGATGTTAAGAGGATGATGTCTGCGAAATTCTGCATTACTTCACCAACTGCGGGGCAAAACATTAAAACCAATCCCAATAACTTCTTCACCAAACCAAGCTTAATCGCTTCTTGCAGCGTTTTTGGACCTAAGGTATTTTTATCAGGTTTCTCTGCCTCAAAGCAATTAATTACTATTGTACTAGTATTACTCTTATGGTGAATATATTCACTCTTAAAGACATTTCGCCAGATTTTATTTTTTTTGCAAAATTTTGTAATATTTCACTGATATTTTACTGACCTGACTAAATATTTCGCCAGGTTGGAGAAATATTTCGCTATATTTTGCCGAAATTTCGAAAAAATAGGGGAAAATGGGGAATTCAGCAAATTCCCCCTACATTTCGTTTCGCTGGGGGACATTTTGGCGAAATTTTGCCGGCATGCCGACGAAATTTAAACCTTGCTCTTAACCTCATGACCAAGCTGCACTTCATCTAAGGGTGATTATATTGAAAGAGTAGGTGTTAAGACACTGTACACGAATTGTATTCAAGGCTAGCACACAACTTATGCAAACTGCAATTCGGAACTAATTAGCAACTATTGGTTATCCTCATTTAATATGGTTGGCATATGTACCAGTAAAAGAGCGATTTGGATTGATCTAACCAAGCATGAGATGACTGCTAAAACCTCATTGAGTTTGATTTAATTTGGTCCAATTTCGAGTCAAACTCAATGCCAAAACATTTTAATGAAGACTTGAATTATTTGTTGAACTAACTGTACAATTCCAAGTACTTGACTTGTCTCATGTCGGGATCATCCTTTTAACGTGTGGCTTAAAAGATACTAAGGCTGCATTTGGCACTGCTTAAGTAAGTTCTTATTGACCTTATAGCTTATTAAAGCACTTTCTTAAGTTAAAAGTGTGTTTGGTAATGATAAGCGGGTAAGTTCTTACCCATAAGGAGTAGAGGAAGATAGCCCATAAGGAGAAGTTGTTGAGAGCAACTTCACCTTACCACTTATATGGGAAGTGGTTTCTAAACATTAGTGACACTTTGAAAATAACACTTCTATCCTCAAGCGCAATACTTAACTTTTTGAAAATGACATGTTTACCCCTAAATTTTAAGACAATTTATATGAATTTGTCTTGTTAAGGTATTTCAGTTATCATTATTATCAAACGCATTTCTTTTCAAACCAAGCAACTTATTGATGTTGTGGATAAGTGCTCCTATTGAGTAGCTTATCCAGCGAGTGCTTATCCAAAAGCACAAGCCGGGACAAACGCAGCCTAAGCTCGGGGCTATTTTCAACTTCTACTTTTCATAAAAAGTGTGAATACCACATAAATATGTATGAAGATCTGGTTTTAGGTCTACTTATTCATCATTTTCTTACACTCATGTTGTAATATTCAATAATGTGAAATCAATTATAAAGTGCTTACTGGTTTTCTATTTGCAGGGTATAGGGGTAATTATTCGAATAGCTGCCATGACAACTGAATCAGTTTACCAGTTTCTACACCATCAGGTAGCTTGCATGGAGCCATTGTTAGGGGCAGCACCATATTGCTGAATGTGCATGTGGAGTAGCATTTTATAACAAGGGATGTTCTAATTATGCTGTGATGTAATTGGCGGAATAATTGTAAGTGTGATCTCTTCCAATGGATTTAGAATTTTCTGCTAAAATTCTCTGTAAAGTTCTGATACTCTTTCACGGTTATGGACATTGATGTATCATCATGCTTCTTTATGCCAAGTGTTCGAATCCCGGGAGTATGTGTTTATGTGTTTGTTCTCTCATGGATGTGTTGATCCTGTGCGGGGGTTATTATGCTGTTCTCCACCAGCTTAAGCTTTTAGATTAAGTGGTTCTTATCGTATCCAATTCTTTTAAGAGACTGCCTGTATTGTATAAATTTCTGTTAGGAAACTTTCTATACTGTACAACTGTAAATCTCTATAAAATAGCAATACAACTCCCTCTTCACAGTTGGTAGAGAGAATTAAGCATGTCTTCAAGGTTTCTTTAGGTATTGATATCTGGAACTCAAAAATTCCTTCCAAAATGGATATTTTCTTTGAGTGATTGGTCTTAGCCAAGGTTCTCACTTTAGACCATTTGATTACAAGAGGTTGGTGTTGCCAAATAGATGTGTGATGTGTTGTGCTGTAAGAACAGGAGAAGTAGCAGGAGCATTTGGTTCATGTAAACATGTAGGAGTAACAGCAAATTCTTTGGTAGTATCATCCCAATAATAAAACTTTGAACGATTAGGAAGCTGATTAGGATAGTGATCTTCCAGAAAAACACAGGATCCTAGCCAAGAGCTCCACCATCCGATTGGCCCTATGCGACACGAGATGAAACGTGTTGTTCCCTTCACGCCCTAAGGACTAGACCAAATGGACCAAATGCAGAAATCTCCAATCACACTGTTGAACTCTCCCCAGCCAGTCGATACGGACACCGATGAACTCTCCACAGTCAAACTCAGATATCCCCTCTCTAGCATACCTCAGACCAGTCTCAATGGCAACGAGAATAGCACACCTCTCCTCACCTCCTGCCACAGGACCAAAGAAAAAGAAAAGGATATCTCCCTTGCTATCTCTAAACACACTACCCTAATCAGAATGTCCAACCGCCTCCTCGGTGAAGCCATCCACATTCAATTTTACACACCCAGCCATCGGGAGAGACCAAGCCAAATGTTATACTTGAGAATTATAAACAGCGGATGGAGAGAGGGATAAAAGAAGAAGAAGAAGAAAGGTGAAAACAAGAGCATCAGTCTCCACATAATATAACAAGAGCAAACTAATATGATCACTCCAATTTTAGTGGAGAAATCAAACTCAATTCTTCAATAATTTTTTAATTACATAAAATAAAACTGAAATGTTCTCCCTAATCAAATATTTTTTAATTATATAAAATAACTAAAATATATGAAAAAAAAAAAAGGCATTAAAATAAGTCTTAATCATCCCTTTCTGGGCTCAGTTCAGTTTGTTAAAGTTTCAACAGGTAAACCTGTAACTGGTTTTGTTTCTTTTGCCAACAATCTTAGCTCCTCAATTTCCTGCTCCGTAAGTCTCCACCCGAGTGCACCCGCAAACTGTTTGGCCTGTTCTGCTGTTTTGGCTCCGGGGATGGGCACAACATTATCCTGAGCCAAAAGCCAGTTGAGAGCCACCTGTACAAAAAGAACTAGAAACAAATCAAAACGCACAAGACAACGATTTATGTGATTCGACAAAAGGTGTCTACGGATTCACACCAGATTCCACTATGTTCAAAAGCACTAGAAAGATTAGAAAGACCGATGGCGAAAGTATGATGAATACTCTATGTTTAAGGCTAACAATCAGTCATGTGAAATTACAGGCTGGATCATCAGTACCAAGGTTTTAAAGGATCAAGACCAGGTACCGGACCGGTTCTGGCCGGTACCAGTCTGGACCAGTGGTACCATCCGCTATCGGCCGGTCTGAATCCGGTACAAAAGTGATGGACCGGCTATTAAATTTACAAATTAAAAGGTTGGGCCGGTCGTCAGACTAACTGTACCGAACCGAGCCAGATCGAAACCGGTCTGAACCATCCAATACACAAATAAAAATAAAAATTATAGGACCGGTTGTACCTGTTACCAAACCGGTTGAACCGGTCCTGTGCATAACCTCGTGACACAAAAGTTTGTATCACGGTTTAGGACCAGACCGCTGAGGTCCGATCTCGATCCGTACCGAGCAGTCCAGACCGGATCAGTCCGATCCTTTAAACAATGATCAGTACTTCCTGAATGCCTCAATGGCATCAGTCTCCACGCAACAACTATAGGTTGTTTGAGTGATATTATGGGGAATTGGGGCTTATAGGCAGTCACATATATCAGAAACACAATAACCTTTACATTTTATTACATGATTCACTATTTTAAGCCCAGAGCATGTACCATGCCTCTCTGTTCAGCAATCAGTTTAGTTTTGTTTTGTTTTTTTTTTGTTTTTCTTAGCAATCAGTTTACCTAGAACAGCTAGTTACAGATTTTTCAGCTTAATAGATCACATTGCATCCCAGAAAAATAAAAATTTAAAAACCTGTGTGGGACTTTTACTGTAATTCTGCCCAATCTCCTTGATCCTGTTCTGCAGAGGTTGAAGCTGACAAAACAAAAAGCTTTTAAGTTACAGAGCCGGTGCTCGATGAGATATAACTTCACAGTGATCTTACCGTTGTAAGGACCTCTGGAGTGTAAATTTTGCCTCGAGGGCCACTAGGTGGATTTTCCGGTGTGTATTTGCCCGAAAGAATACCTACGCAAGTTCAAAACCAAAGTCATACACATTATAACCTTTAGGTTCCGTTTAATGTCAAGAGTATGTCAAAAAGTTAGTTGGGAAAGTAGTATGCCAAAAAATAATATGTTGGAAAGTGAAATTTAATTTTCCTAGAAGCTGTTTGGTTGTATCAGGAAAATGTATGACAATGACAAAGAATGAGAAAAGTTTTTCATCTGCCCATTTTACCCTTCATTGTATAAGTATATGAAGGAGGTTTTGGTGGTGATAGGTAGGATGAGAAACATGCTCTTCTCCTCACCTTTTCATTTTCCTTTCTCACAAATTCCTTTCCTTTTTATTGAAAAACAATAAAGGTCATTTTTCTACAGTCAAACGAGTTTGACTGAAACATTTTTTGTGGGACCCACACTTCCCGAGTATCAAAACACGTATATTAGGCAGGAAAGTTGTCTTTTCTTTATTTTCCCATATAATCTGGCTATCCAAACGGAGCCTTAAATTGTATGTTGCATCTCCATTTTCAATCTTTAGATGAAATTGATTTCTATGATTGGAAATGTACCTTGAGCAATAGGAGAATATGCGATTAGAGTGATCCCCAATTCATCACAAGCAGCCTTCACACCATTCTCCTCGGGAGTTCTGTATATGAGGCTGTAATTTACCTGGTTTGATGCCAATGGGATTCCTCTCTTCTTTAGCCTCTCATAAGTCTCACGGAGACGCTTTTCTGAAGCGTATAATATGTTATAAGTTAGATATGGAAGGAACGCTTACTAACAAGTTAAAAGAGAAAGAAAAAACAAACTTATATTCCAAAAACTGCAAAATGTGTGCTCTAATTCTACAAAAGAAAATCCTTGGATAATCTGTTCTCTTTGGCTTTGAGTCAGCACTACTATAGTGTTTAGTATTGGCCGATCTCGAGTCGGATCGGACGATACAACTCGGGACGAGTCACGATCCAAGTGGATCTCTAAAATTGTTAAAACTTCTGTGATTCGGTCTAGGACATAGTCAAATCGGATGATCCATATTGGCTTGTCTGAAACTTGGGTTTTTTTTCAACAAATATGAGATCTTTTCCCAAAACATGACCTTTATTTACATATAAAGGCATCTTGAAAAGAGATATTTTTTAGTATGCATCTGCTTTGACTCAAGCTCGGGTCGACTGTAGTCAAATGGGGACCAGATACATACTTTTGATTTGGCAATTGCATGAATGTAACAATATTGGTTAGTAAAATGACTTTTAATAAGCTTTTAGACACCAAAATGTTTTTTATGCCTTTATATTGTTATGAATTTTCCTGATTTTCTGATTTTAAAAAGAAAATAAAGAATCGGATTATGTTTTGGATAGGCGATCCTGAGTTAGATCACCGATCCAACTCAGTATCAGATCGAGAAGATCTCCGATCCAATACTGAGTTTAAACACTACGAGCACTATTAGCATCGAAGAAGAAAATTACCATTGTAGTTTGAGACTCCCACAGCCTTCACAAGTCCCTGCTCAACAGCATCTCCAAGCCCATCAACATACCCTGAAATCAATAAACAATATAACCTGTGAATTCCTTTCCGCATCTGAGTATCAGGTTATCATTACCACAATTCAATAGGCGTATAATAAGATAATAGAGTTATGAACTGACCTTCATTTCCCCATACACCTGGCCTAGAAAGTAAACCATCCAATATCAATATAGCTGCTAAACTTCTTAAAAGATTTCACAGATGGTTGTACTGTTGCTATATGGAAACTAATGCTATTGAGGCATTCAGGAAGTGCTGATGATCCAGCCATCGACTCCGCCGGTCGAGTTATTATGTTTAGCCCTAAGCATAGGATATTTATCATATTTTTCATGGTTGTTCTCTATAACGCCTTTTCTAAGCTTTGGAGAAAGTAGAATCTGGTGTGTATCTTTAGACGTAGGCACTATTTGTCGAACCACGCAAATCTGTCTCGTGTGCTTGATTTCTTATTCATCTTGTTTTATCTTTCTTTCTTAACAAGCAAATGTTGATGTTAAGAAAGAAAGGATTTAAAGAGAACAAGAAACAAATCAAAACGCACAAGACAACGATTTATGTGGTTTGGCCAAGATGCCTACATCCACGGATTCAAACCAGATTCTACTATGTTCTCAAAAGCTCAAAAAAAAAAAAAAGTATTACAAGGAAAATAATGAAAAGTATGATAAATACCCTATGCTTAGGGCTAACAAATAACTATGATCCAGCTCGACCGACGGAGTCGAAGGCTGGATCATCAGTACTTCCCGAAGGCCTCGGTTACATCAGTCTCCACATAACTACAGCTAGACTAAACAGAACATACCAATGGAGCTGGTAGACTTCCACTGAAGAAAGACCAAGACGAGCCAACGAATCCTTAAGAGCGTTGACGACACTCCAACGACCCAGCCTCCATGGAAGAGCTGCAAACTTGGTTGCTACGGAAACATCAACATCTGGATCTGTTTCCTTCCTTTCCTTGATGAATCTATAACAAAAACATGTTAAGGACTGATAAAATAAGGCTGAGATAATAGATGATAGACTATGTTACATGGACGCGCTCATCAGCCTGCTGAATCACGTGTCCATACGTGTGGATATGGATTCGGACACTGACACGGCATGGACATGCCCATGCTGTGTCTATGGCTGTGTGAAAAAAGGAGGATTTAATAAAATTTAAAAAAAAAAATTAATTTAAATATATAGTCGTGTCCTCGAATCTTATTTTTTTATGATTTGCCAAATCCGACACCTCGTACCCGTGTCTGACTCCGACACCTACTCGTACCTATGCTACATAAATGATAGAATCATAGAACTAATGCAAGAACTTCCATTTCCTCGTAGCTTTGACATATAGACCAGATTTATATGCTATAACTTAAGAAAAAAAAAAACTTCTGAGAACAAGATCAAGATAGTTTGTGCCAAAATCTTACTGTCCAAGTAGAGTTTCCGAACTTATGTCACCCATGAACTGCGAGAAGAGTTTACAAACTAAGTATATATCTCATAACCAAAGCATAATATAAAGGAGAGAAAGAGAAGCAAAGAGGAAGCCCCATGCTTACCCTTGATCCATAAACCTCAGCAGTATCAAAGAAGGTTATTCCACTCTCAATACTGGCATCAAAAGCAGCCTTAGCTTCCTTCAGCTTCCTGTCTGGCATCATTATCACATAGTGAAAGAACCAAATAAAGGTCTAACCAGATTTGAAATAGACATAATTGATAATCAATTTAGAAGCAAAAATTGAACTTTCAGAGAAAAGCAAACATGGGGAATAAGGAAGAAAGTATAACAATTGGACCATATCAGAAAAAAATAATAATAAATAAAAACAAATAACATTATGTGGGTTTCACATGATATTTCAGCAAATTCTCTTAATTTACAATTTCAGTTGAATTCTACTCTAAAAACTTTTTAATAATGAATCCTTAAAAGCTACCCTTTCCCCTAGTTTTCCCAATAAGAAACCCCTTATCAATATATAATTCAATTCCACCATAAAGAACAAAGAATCCAGAAATCCTTATGGTTGTGTTTGGAACCTTGGATTTTGACAGAAAAGAAAAGAAAATGCTAGAGAAATCACTTTCTCCTATTTGGTTGAAAAAAGAAAGAGGTGGAGATAGAGAAAATAAATTTCTATTTGAAGATGAAACCTTTCTACTCAAAAAAGTAGAGATTTTGAAAGAAAAGAATGAAAGACTACGAGTACTCTCCAATGCTCCAATCTTTTTTTTTCTTTTTTCTTTTTTGGGTAAATGTACATGTATTCATCAATTAAACCATAATGTTTACAGATCTGGCCATAGCTCAACCAAGAGCATCATCCTTCAATATATTTTGCAGAAAACCTGGAGACGTTTTCAACCATGAGCATGAGTAATTGTCTAAAGCAAAGTTAGCTAAGCATGAGAAAGAGAAGCATAGGAAAAATTTGTAAGTAGATCCCTAGCAGTTTGCACAATGCCAAGGTTTTCCCAAGGGATTGCCATCGCGTAATCCTTGAGAAGTTGAATGATAGTGTCTGAGTCTCCTTCCAATTCTAACTGATAAAAACCCAATTTAGATGCCAACACGATACCTTCAAGTACAACGGTTGTTTCTTCAACATCAACTTTGTCGGAATATATGAGAACTCACCGAAAAATCGTCGAAAGTCACCGAAATCTGAATATATATATATATATATTTTCATGTCTCATCTTAACCAAACACTGAAAAAGAAATACTAATGATTTCTTTTCTTTACACTTCTTTTTTCTTTTTCTTTTTTTTTTTAAATCCAAGTAATATGTTGTTAACATGAACATTAATTGTCAAGCAACATTTAGCCAATCCTATCATCCAAACATTCAAAGAACACAACAGAACAGTATTAATTTATCAACTACATATGAATTCATAATTTGACCTAAAATCCAATCAAGGCCTACTTACCTTCAATTGATTCAAAAACAGCACCATATGAAATCATTTAAAAAGGGAAAAAAAAAAACTAATTTTCATGAGAAACTGAAATCAAACAGCAGAACAGGAGAAATTGCTTAGTTGTATACCATCAACTACATAGGAATTCATAAGTTGGCCTAAAATCTAATGAAGACCAACTTACCTTCAATTGATTCAAAAGCAACACCATATGAAATCATTTAAAACAAGAAAAAAACTAATTGCCAAGAGAAGCTGAAATCAAACAGAAGAACAGGAGAAATTGTTTGGTTGTATACCATCCCATCCAGAGTCATTCCAGTATGTGGTGTCACCCCAAGACCAAGCACCAATTCCAAGCTTGGTGACCTTCAGACCAGAAGCTCCCAAATTCACTTTCTCTTCTTCTTTTTTGAAACTAGCAGTATCCTTAGAAGCAATAGCTCTTACTCCATGAACTCTTTTTTGACAAGAGAAAAGGGGATTCGAAATGCTCAGATACAGAGCCATTACTTCTGTCTTTGCCACAAAATTAAGTCAATACCAAGTCTGCAAAACTCGAACCTTAAATGGATTTGGCAGAGTTTTAAGAAAAACCCAGAATTCAAGGACACTACCATGTCATAAGGATAAATCAAGGACAAAAAAATCTTGAGGTCCAGTAAGAAATCCGAAACAGAAAAAACGTGGGACAATTGAGTTTGAAAAAAAAAAAATAGAGGCAAATAGAAAATATGAATTATGTTTGCACTGCATGGGTAAAAACATTTCTAATCTAAAATACATAAACAGAGACATAGGATTCTAATTTTGTTAGGGTTTTTAGATTTTACGGTTTAACATTTTTTAGGGTTTTTTATTTTATTTTTTTTAAGGTTTAATATTTTGATTTTAGGATTTAGAATTCTAAGATCAAAAATCTTAATGCTTAAAATTTAGGATTTATCTATTTTTTATAATATATATTTTTTATTCTAATTCTAACAGTTTTTTGATTTTGAGTTTGAGTAAAACTCTTCACAATTGCGAATTTCTAATTCACATGTCGTGATCAAGCGGGCGGCTGACCTAATCACTATTCTATCCGGTTAAGCGGGGACCTATATAGCGATGCAGATTTTTTGTGAACCTGGGTTGTTTGAATCTCATGTGAACCTCACACGAGGTTGACGCTTGTCCTCAGCTGGCCCCACTAAAAAGGGTGACTTGCATTTCTAATGGATCGGGATTTTTTGTTTTGAAGATCCGTGTTATGCTCCTGTTATGTGCATAGGAGCATAACACGTGTCCTGAGGGGCCCACTTTCGTTATGCTCTGTCTCGAGAGACCCACCTTCATACTAGTGACCTACCATTCTAAAAACCTAAAAAAAAGGGTGAACCCTAGGGGGCCCACCACATTAACTGGTTTAGTAGGTCACCAATTTGTGTGGTGGGTTCCTCTGGGACATGTGTTATGCTCCTATGCACATAACAAGAGCATAACGGGGATCTTATCGCATTTCTAAGAGACCTAATGAACGGATGGGGATCTTCTGTTATTATGAGACACCCCTAGGGCTTGTTATGTGAAACACGCCCGAGGGCAAAATGATAATTTTGTCTTCACCTGATGTGCTTTATGAGAGCAAAATTATCATTTCGCTCTCGAATGTGTTTCACTTAACACGCTCTATATCAGGGGGCCTCATAAGAGAGGATCCGCCTCCCTAAAGACCTTGAAAGTAGCTTCTATCGTAACCGACTTTTATTTTAGCCGGTAATATCACCCTTCTTAGTGGGTCCCATCTAGAACAAGTGTTAACGCATGAGGTTCACACATGTTCACAGAAGAGCTTCATCCCCATTATATATGACTCGTTAATGTTCTTTCCAAAGCTAGATTTTTTTTTTCTTTCCTTCATTGCTTTTTCACGTGTTAAAAACGAAAGATGCAAAATTAACGTTTGGTGATAAGGTGATTGTGGTTGTGTGATAGTCTTGAAGAAAAGCAGCTATCTATGCGCCAAGCCTGGACCATTAGATACATAATACCAACAAGCCTGTCGGTTTTCCTGAAAGCTAGCCCTAGCTAACTAGGTAACAGTCTTAACAGAGACTTTGTTCCCAACTTTGGCCTTTTTTCCTACGCAAATAATACAAGCGAAGTCTCTCCATTTATCTTGGTTAATATGTCTGGAGACTCTGGAGGGAGTGAGATGTCCGTTAACGCATTCAAGCTCTGGAAGGTGTGTCAGGACCTAGATGCGCGCTACAATATCCGTTGCAACTGCTCACTCTCTACGACAATGTTGTTACAATTAATATAAACTCTGTTCAAAAGATAGCTGACACTTCGCTTTTATTATTATTACTAGCGGGTGGCATGTATAGTCGAGGTTTAAAGTACCGGACCGGACGCTGGACCGACCCCATCCAGTTCTGGTCCGGATCGCCGGTCCGGACTGGTACCGGTCGGTCCGGATCCTGTATAGAAAACAAAAAAAAAAATTTAATTTAAAAATTTCAGACTGGCGCCGGACTGGTGGGATCGGCAGGACCAGTCGTCGGACCGGCTAAACCGGTTGCTTGACTGCCAGACCGACGATATCGGTTGCCGGACTGGCGGACTGGCGGTACCAGACGCCAGACCGAAAGGACCGGTCGTAGGAATGCCAGAACCAGTCACAAACCGAACCGTCAGTCCATAACCCGGCGAAACAAGTCTTTGTATCGCGGGTTGAAACCGGACCAACCTGTACAGACCGGTATCGCCCGATCCGTGAAACAATGTGTGTAGTACTGTACGTTGATAAATATTTTTGAAATTTTTTTGTTACATCAGTTTAATTTTTTTTTAATAAAATAAAATAAAAATAATTATTTTAAAAACTTAATTATAACCTTCTAGAATAAACCAAAAAACAATATTGTCTTTAATTATATACATTAAATAAAGGATTTTTTCAAAAAATATAAAAAATTTCTTGACATGCTTTACGATACGCTCTGTTTGGAAATATCCCAATTTTGTGGTCTTACTTACCATAATCATAATATAGTATAAACTGAAACGTGATAGACTTACTTTTGTTTGCACCTTGTTTTGCGTGCCAACTGTATCAAAGATGATTAGGTCATGTGTAACACACATCGAACAATAATAAGCTTCGATGGAGTAATTCTCATAGTATTCTCACAGTTAAATTTCAAAGAGATGGAATAGTTGTCAAAGAATGACGCAAGGTGGTTGGTTCAACTTCATCAATCACCTAACACGTACGAGTGAAATGCTGCTATCCATACCCTAGCGGCCAGTCAGTGGTCCCCTAATCTGGTCTAAAATTGGGTAGAAATTGAAGAAAAATTATGACAGTCAATTTTATTGTATTCAACCGTAAGTATCTGTGGCCAATCTGACTTAGGCTGATACAATTCCCTGATGCGTTAGTAAATAAATTCATTGCCCATTTCAAAAGGGCAAGAGAATCAGTGACGGTGAAAATTATCCTTCCAAAACAAAGTTTGTTAAGATGGTACAAAATTGTTTAGATATTGTTGGTCCGGAAAATCAAATTCGCTTTCTTCCCGGTAGATTGGTGGCTCTCTCTCTTGGTCGTAGGGCCAAAGAGGGTGCGGGCGTGCCAAAACTTTTGCAAGTTCATTTGAAAAATTGTGAGTCAAATTGTATAAGTTGATTATTAAGGTAAATCGGTCGATTTGTGAGTGATTTGATTCAGATGATTGTATGGTTCACGATCTCGAAGGATCGATGGCTGATTCAGAGAAACTGATATTACTCAATCAACAACACTTTTATACTAGAAAAAGCAGAACGATGCGTCAATACACAACTTAGAAAGATAAACTTCCTAATTTGAAAAGACAAAGTAACATGAATAAAGAAAAACACAAAACACAAAACATCTGGTGATTCTTTAGGCTCCGATCGTGGGACGTGATTAATCTACTTTACGTATTTACGAATCAACATGTAAAAACTGGCGAGAGGGTCTCCGTGAATCTCCAACTAGGATTCCTTCGTTATCAACTATAGGGGTCTTCTACGAGAAACTTAGTCCAAGTAAGAAGTAGGTGTAGCAGGATTTTTACAGGAGCTAAAGGCTAATTAGTGATCACTGGGAGATCAGAAACTGAACTAGACTATAGCTATCTAAGTTGATTTGTTGTAGAGCTCTTCAATTGGTTTGCTATGGAAGCTCTTCATTGTTACCGAATTCTTGTATTTATAGCTTCTGAAGATAGTTACCTTTTCTGACTTCAGATTTCCTTCTTTCGCCACAAACAAGTAGTTATAAAAATTACTTTTGAAGCTTTCAAAAATACTACCATGTGTTATTTTCTTGATGTGACATGTGTAGATAATTATAATAACTACATTGAAATTTTAATGCCTTCTGCCATGTGTCGTCTTCAAGATATGACATGTGTAGATAGTTAAAATTACATTATAACCTTAATGCCACATGTCCTTTTCCACATGAAATTGATAACTAATATTCACTTTTTATGTCATGTAGTTCAGTTATTCTAATTAGCAACTATATACCATCTTACTCATTGGCCTTGTGCTTGAAGGTAATTATAAACATCGGTCATATATCTTCTTATTATTATGACACGTGTTATAAGATCTATGACCGACATTTTTTGCCTTATTCATCTTTTGTTTTATGGCTGACTATTGACAATGGTCAACTTTTCTTTGGTCGAGCGATCGACTTTGGTAACGGTCAATATAGTTGTCGTCGAAAGGTGATGCGACTGACTATCGATTGTGGCCGATCGATTCACGGTCGTGACCAATCTCATGATTGGTCTTTTTTGTGAAATCATGTACTAATTCGTACCACATAGTAAAATCTAATCTATTAGTGATATTTGTGAAAATATGACCTAAACAGATATTAAGGTAAAAAAGAAGTTCAATGGAATAGAATTCAAAAATCTCTTTAAGTTTCTTCTAAGGTTTACAAAGTATGAATTATTACTAAAAGAAAAGAACTAGAGAAAGACATCCTCTTATGTAATCTTCTACCAGGATCTGAATTATGAAGTAGACTAGATTTGGCCGAAGTAATGACAAATAAATCATTCATATGTATCGCCTCAAACAAAAAAGTAAGTCGACTTACCACCAAGTCAAAGAGTTTAAAAAGAACGCTTAAGAAATTAGTAGATGATACTCGTTCGATGTTGTTACTATGAACTAATTAATCAAGCAATAAATCTCACTCTTTAATTAAAATCATTTTTCATGAAATTAAAAAACATAAGCTTGAAATGAAATACATTTAAATCTAGAATAAAAATATTAAAAATTACATCCCAAAACCATGTTCTCAAAGCTATGCAAATGATCAATTATAGTCCAAGGAAGTAAGCAAGTAGTCCATATGCATATTAGTTCCATATCAACTTTTCTCAACCTGAAAAATGTTAAATATGAAAGGATGAGTTAGGACGAGCTAGTAAGTAGTAATTATGTACAATCCATTTAACATAAATAAAGTATGAACGAATTGAATGATCGATGTTATGATTATCCAACAAGTCACATGGTTCACACAATATGAAATGCAAAAAATATACAACAATGCATCCTAATTCTAACATGGTTTCAAGGATCAGACCGATCCGTACTGGGATCGACCAGGACCGGTCCGATCCCAAGCCACGATACAACTATTGTATCGAGTGGCTTTGGATCGAACCGGTCCAACCGATACAGGTTCAGTGACTGGATCAAATCGATCCAAAGTTTTTTTTTTAGTTGATAAAACCAACGATCCCA